>OY979627.1:18444648-19044648 GCA_963855885.1 Coenonympha glycerion
TATCTTTCTATAGGTATATGTAACTGATTATGGCTCTATCAGTCGTATTCATAGATGTGGGTATAATTAAGAGTTCTGGCTTCTGCATCATCATCTCGCTACATTATATACTTAGAAAAAATGGCACGGAACTCTTAGTGCGCGAGGCCGATTCGCACTTGGCCGATTTTTTTTGGGTCACATACCACTAACCAAAGTGAAACCCTACCACGGACGCCACGTGGAATTTAGTCCATAATTAGAGAGCTATCCTACAAATAGGACATCCTCTGGAGATGTTGACTTCACAATGCGAAATCGTAGAATTCTACGATTCGCAATTAATAATTCTATGATTTCGCATTGTGAAGTCAACATCTCCTGAGTATTTCCCGGTGTCGAGACGAAACGTGCGTCGAAGAAAGTGTCGGAAAATTGTGTTTGGTGTTTCATGCATACTGTAAGGAAACCATACAGAATCTTTTCAAGTGGCGGCCTTATAGCAAAACAAATTTCTCTTCTGCTAATCGCGTGCGTAGTTTTTCTGGTGTCTGTTTGTCAGGGGAGTTGACAGGGAGTCATAATACAATCCAACCAATACAAAATCAAAGTGTAATAAGAATCTCAATGATGTTACGGTCTATAACCTAAAGAAAAAGGTAGATAGGTACTTATAAATCAATGGAATGTTTCACTGATTCATACGCTCCAATCTGAATAGGCTTTGCGTTTGATATAAATGCATGAATCGCGAGTAAGTAATTTATTCATGAAAATATATATCAATGTATTATATCAATGTGGATGTGAAATAATATCGGCGTAACTTCGTGTGACGTCACTACGCGGTGCGACGGTAACCTGTAAAATGCGAATTGGGTATTTGACTCCAATTTTTTTATTACTTTATTATAAAGTAGAATTAAAATAATGACGTGCACTGAAAGAACTAATTTAATCGATCAAATAACAAAAAAGTTATAAGCATTCAAAGATTTGTGATTAGACAGAGATAGCAACATGAAATTGTGACGTCACACCTTACCAATGCCATAGTAGCTTCGTGCGGCTTCATACAAATTTTCGTTTCGCGAGAAAGGGATACAAGATCCCCCCACTCCAAAGTTTAAACGCCTGTAACTTTGTAAATCTTCGTTGGATTTTAATATTTCTTTCACTGCACGTTATTATTTTTATCCTAGTTTATAATAAAGTAATATTTTTTTATCAATTCAAAGTAGTGTAAGACCCAATTGACGACATTATTCCCGGTGATATTTATTGCATATAGTTGAACGGGTACAGTTTATTGGATAGTATAGTAAACTTTTGTATGAAAATACTGAATTTATACTAGGTACTATCTACACCTAAGTACCTAATCAAGAGTAGGTAAGTACCTAACGAGTTTTGTTCCATAGTTCAATTTCCAAGAGCAAAGCACCAAGAGTAGTGACACAGAATATGGATTAAGTAGTTTTTAGGGTTCCATACCAAAATGGTAAAAATGGAACCCTTATGGTGAGACTTTCTCCGTCCGTCCGTCCGTCCGTCTGTCACACTCGATTATTTCAGTAACTATTCAAGCTATCGACTTGAAATTTAGAATAGTTATAGGTAATAGTGACGCGACGTCGTAACAATCGTAATAATTTGAAAATTGTTTTTATTTTTATTTAAAAAGGGGGGAAAACCGGGTCGATAAAATTTCAAAATGAGATAACAATATTGAGTGGGGTATCATATGAAAGGGCGTTACTTGTGTATTCTAAAACCGATTTTTATTTATTTTTATGCCTGATAGTTTTGGATTTATTGAGCAAACTGTCGAAAAAAATACCGTTCCCCCCCCCCCCCCTTATCTCCGAAGTTTATCAATCGAAAAATCTGAAATAATTATGATTGATAGACATCAATGTATATTTTACAGGAAAATAAAATCAACTCCCTAACTATTATAGTTTTTTTGATAATAACAATAAACCACCAAAAACAAAGTTACGTTTGCGGTTCGCTAACAAAAGTACCTAAATGTAAATTATACTCGTAAATTCATGAACAAAAGTGATTCTTTCAATGTTTTACTTCTTTTATGGTATGGAACCCTCGGTGCGCGAGTCCGACTCGCACTTGGCCGGTTTTTTTAATACAATAATTTTAAAATTTTATAAATGTGACAAGTGTATCAAAATTAACGCTACCAACGGGATTCGAACCCGTGACCACCACCTGTCGCGGGTGGTCGCTCTTCCACTGAGCTATGGTAGCGAATACCGTTGGCACGATAATTTCGATACACATTGTTTTACCAGTCATAGGCTGACCGCGGAGCCATCTATTGGGAAACTACGGTTTCACCAACTCAAAGGCCCATATTACGAATAGAGCGAACTTTGAACTAGATGACTACCTTGCCCTTTTTACAATTTACTTTATTGTTATAGTGCTTCACACACTAGGTATAATATTATTTTACCTATGGTGGTCACGGGTTCGAATCCCGTTGGTAGCGTTAATTTTGATACACTTTTCACATTTATAAAATTATACCTAGTGTGTGAAGCACTATAACAATAAAGTAAATTAGAATAATTTTAAATTAAAATAGTCTATGTGGGAAAAGTCAGAGATGCTGAAAATGATTAGGTAATAATAAGATCATAGCATAAATTTCTAAACGGTCGTCGCTCGCGCTCCGACTAGATACAGCCCTGCCTGCACAGAACATTATTTGTCTCGGTCGGGTTAGTCGACTTGGACCAAGTATTTTTTGCCGCATTTTAGAAATTGCCGAAAAATTTATAGGTACTTACAAGTCTGCCCGCCAAATTGGAATTTTGTTTTTTTTTGTAGTGAAATTTCGGAATGGCATCTTTCTTCACACGTTTATCCAAATGCAAAAATCTAAATAATTTTCTCTACTTTGAATTGCTTACTTAAAATAATACACAAATAACGCAATAATGTGTTTTATTAAATAACCAAACAAATCACAGATATAAATTAAATAAACTGAAATCGTAAAATATTGACAGTCACGCCGCGAATGCGAATCGCACACTCGCAGAGGGAATTTGGCTTTTAGGGTTCCGTAACAAAATATAACAACAAAAAAAATGAGGTCAGAAAATTAACATGATAATTGTCATTCAATGAATAAGTATTAACCAAGCCTAGACTGTGAAATAAGATCTTGAAAGTTTTAGGTTGTGTTTGAGCAGGTACCTACTCTACGATAGGGGTGCATTTTTGGTCTTATACGGTATACTTACTTACTCCACAAAAAAGAGAAGACGCCTTTCGTCGTTGCCGTAAGGTTTTTTTTTAGGATTCTTCTACTCAGGGATACGTTTGTTAGTATTCCACGTCACAGATATATTATCGTGGACTTTATGCACGATAGAAGACAGACTGTTGTAGGCAAGGCGGGATCGGTAAAATCAGACAGTCTTACTTCGCATAATGGTGTTCCACAGGGATCCTCGTTATCGAACCTGGCTTTTATCTTATTACTAAACGATCTCCCTCTTGGCATTAAAAATGTTGACATATTTATGTATGCTGATGATGTAGCGATTGTTTTCACAGCATTAACATTAGATCTGTTGGAAAAAGAAATAAATAGAGTAGCTGAATTTACGTTAGAATGGTTTCAGACAAATGGTCTCGCGCTTAATATCTCAAAAACCCAATTCATCAAATTCGATTTGTCTGGTCGGCAGCGTAGACCTCTGTCTGTTGCTGTTAAACAACAAAAAATTGAACAGGTCCAGGTCGCAACCTTTTTAGGTTTCCAGGTTGATGATGGCCTAAGGTGGAATGCGCATATCGACAAGCTATGTGGCAAACTAGCAACAGCTTGTTTCGCTCTTAAGCGTGTAGCATCCACGCTTTCACCAGAAGCAGCTCGAGCTTGCTACTTTGCATCTTTTCAAAGCCTTCTGCAATATGGGATCGAGCTTT
The DNA here is from genome assembly GCA_963855885.1 of Coenonympha glycerion. Taxonomy (NCBI): domain Eukaryota; kingdom Metazoa; phylum Arthropoda; class Insecta; order Lepidoptera; family Nymphalidae; genus Coenonympha; species Coenonympha glycerion. The sequence goes on from OY979627.1 coordinate 18,448,591, forward strand.
GGGGTCATGGGGCAGAGTGGGAACGTGTATTCAGGCTGCAGAAGCGTGCAGTCAGGACACTCGCCCACATCTCACAGGAAACCTCAGCGCGGCCTTACTTTACAGAATTAGGTATTCTAACCCTACCTGCGTTACTAATTTATAGTATTGCTGTCTACGTGGTACAGAATAGAGATGATTTCTTAAGTAGGGGCACCAGCAAAAGGTACCCGAACAGACTGCTTTCGAAATACCACAGACTCAAGAAAGCTTCGAAAACCGTTGCAGGAATGGGTCCGGAGGTATTTAATAGAATCCCGGAGAATATTAAAAATGCTCCGAGCATTAACTGTTTCAAAAACCAACTTAAGAATTGGCTTGTAGAGAAGTCATTCTACAGTTATAAAGAATTTTTGGAAATTCAAATACTGTAAATACATATTTTGGACATTACAGCATTGTATTATTGTATTTATCGTATACCATTGTATAATTACTTTATTTTGTAATAAAGTATTAACTTTATTTTATAATTTACATTGACATAATAATTATGTATATTTCTGACATTGTTAAATTGACGTGTAATGAAAATTATTAATAAATGACTTATGACTTATGACTTATAGTGTTCTGTGTCCTTTCCTCTCTCTACCACCTTGTTTCTTAGATAATGTGAAAATGTTTACGAAAGCACTATAATCTATAAGGAACTAGCGGACGCACGCGTCTTCGCTAGCGTGAATTAGCGATGGTTTATTTATTTATTTATTTATTATTATACCGAAACAGTTTTACAAGCTAGGGTCGCGGCGTTAGTTCCGATTTTGGCCACGCGCCAAAATAGCCTTGTCGGTAAGTACAGAATATAAAGCGGTAGGTCACCAGTAGTTTTCGCTATTGCGAAGTTTAACCTCTCATCGTCATACCTATTATGCTAGGAGCTCTTTGGCTAGGAGATTCATTTTATAGTGAACTTATACTTAGATTTTACAATATTACGATTTATCGGGCACCTAAAGAACCCTACGCTGCGCGAGTTCCTACACGCACTGGGCCGGTTTTTTCAGCTGAATTGATCAAAGTCAAAAGCCGACAAGGAATGCCTTCAATGAAATACTCGTAGATTCACACACGCAGAAACATTTTTCAGCGGATAACGGGCGCTGCGACCTTTGAACAGACAAATTGCTTGAATTTTGAAACATGACCGAATTCAATGTAGGTATAAATACCTAAATTCCACACAAATACTTTCCTACCGTGTAATTCTTCGTCTCAACCCCTTTTTATGTCCCACAGTTGGGCACGGGTCTCCTCTCAGATTATTTAGTCACCGGGTTTTAGTTACCGGGTTTGACCATAGCCCTATAGCCCACCACGCTGGCCAAGTGCAGGTTGGCGGTCTTCACACACCTTCGAGCACAGTATTGTGAACTCGCAGGCATGCAGTGGTATATACTTATAAAAGGGACTGAAAGATGAGTTTTTAATTTGATTAATGATTTTGGTGGGCTATCTCTCCGCCATTCTTTTGTGGTGTGGAGAGTTAGAAATTCTGAGTCCAATGCTGTGTTATTTTTTTTTCAGTGTTGCCGAAGCTATGTCACCTAAGGATTTCTGTTTAGGGTTCCATACCTAAAGGGTATAAAAGGAACCCTATTACGGAGACTTCGCTATCCGTCTGTCCGTCTGTCTGTCACCAGGCTGTATCTCTTGAACCGTGATAACTACAGACTTGAAATTTTCACAGATGATATATTTCTGTTACCGCTCTAACACACATATTTAGAAGGCTCCCATACAACAAACGTGAATTTTTTGCTCGTTTTTTAATTTGGTTGGCAGGGGTGTTTAGTTTACTGTAATACTATTGAGAATGAGGATTGATAGTACGTAATAGCACGGAGCCATCAGTGCACGAGCCTGACTCGCACTTCACCAATTTTTTTTAAGCGATTTAAATCTTTGATTGTCTCTTTGTTTAGTTTTCCGTGCAAAAGTGGTGTAGAATATGGAGCCTTTGTTATTGTGATTCCATTTACATACGACGTAATTAATTTCTTATCTAAAACCAACAAGCTGATCAGGCGTATGTATGTGAAACAAGAAATCCGTGGATTGGATCCAATTGGATCTGAGTTGCGGTGTTGCCATTATTTTATTTTTATCTTGGCTCCCCACACGCCGGATGTTGACGGATTGGCTGGATTATCGTCATACGTATCCTTGACTTCACTGGCCATTATTACAATTTACAAATAAGTTTGTTTCTTCTTTGTTTATTGTAAAACGATACCTACAATAGGAAAGTTATATAAGGGTACAAAAATGTCAAACCACACTCTACATATGAATAACTAGATTGACTTATCTTAAAATGAACAACCCTTGCCGTATTTACGCTTACACGTAGAAATAATTAAAAAATTAAAAAACACGACTGCCCTGTGAATGAAAAAATATAGCCTGAGTTACTCAGAATGATGTTACTCAGATACATACATACATGAAACCTAAAAACATTACACTCCTTTTTTTGGGCAATCGTGTAAAAATAGCGGGAAATTATTTAAACTGGAGAGATGTAGATAAAATCCCAGTTTTTTTTTATTTTTCCCAGCGATACACCTAAGAATAAGATATTTTTTCTGGAGGAGGAAAACCAGTACTACGATCTTCCTTCTACAAAAAAAAGTATGAGGTGGTAGAAACAATATGGCTAGTAAATAAAAATTCCGTTTTGTCACAAATATTTATTTCTGGCACTTAATTAACAATTCATTTAAATCATCTAGGCCTCGCTCACGAAGCGGCGTACTATTCATATCATAATTGCTGCACCTATTACACTAACTTAGTACGCGAACGACCAGATGGCGACCATTTGACCGACTGCGCGCTACAATATGGCCGCTGACACGACATATCCGACATATCCGACATCCGACAACCGACATGTCACATACATTTAACTTAAATAATAATAATGCTCTCTCATTAGATTAGTTTAGAGATTTTGCACAATAGAATTTCGTAAGTGCCTGTAAGTTAGGCCTATGAAGAATAAACATTTAGTTTTTTTTATCATGTAATTTATAAGCTGAAGCCCAGCAGTCGGTCAAATCAGATTAACAAGATATTTTCATACTTAAATCTATTTTTCTATTAAGACTAAAGAAAAGAGATAGACAGACTACTTATATGGTGACGAAATTGAATACTTGTAATGAATCATTCTTTTAAGTCTAGATTTACAAATGCTCAAAAATACTTCATCATAGAGGTTAAATGTAATACTGAGGATAATTAGCCCAGGAATATATTTATATTCAAAGGTCCAAAGGCGTTCACGGCTTTTATAATTTTATTTTATTTTATTTTGAAAATCACTCATCATCATCACATCAGACTCCGGACGTGACTGGACTTAGGCCTTCCCAAGCGAGCGCCATCACACTAAACACTGTAAATTATCATATTAAATCACATACCTAAAGGATCTATTACGTGAAATCTATGTGATTCCTTTTGCAAACAATAATGTTTTTTGGCCGTTGTCATATCCTTTTACAACATTCTCTGGAAAAAAGGATAGCAGCTATTTTTTCCTGGCAATTTAATTAATACAATCTGTACACGAATTAACCTTTGCCACCATTACAGCTTTTAAGGTTTTTAAATCCTTTCACAAATTCAATGGCTTCGTTAAAACGAGCTCTGTCTATTCTTTTTCTTTAATCTGTGTCAATATTACATGATACATTCACTATTGTATTTATTGCTTTACCAGGCAGTATTACGAAACATGATTACAATGATATCACAATCATTATTACTAGCAGCTAACTATAATTCCTTCAAAATAAGAATACTTCACTTCTTTTCGCTTCTTAATGCGCCTTAAGACAATCGGCGAGCATTGACGCTTACACGCGAGATTTGTTGTCATCGTCGGTAATCGTCTGTGATCGTGGACGATCATTCGCGGTTTTTGAGGCACTATACCCTATATTGACTAGGGCTTGACTGTGATTACACCTGATGGAAAGAGATGATACAATCTAAGCTGGAACGCGCTTGCCAAGGAAATGCCTATTTATTCGTGATTTGAAGGTGCCTAGCTTGTAGATGGTGGGAAAAACGGTGGCTCGGAGGTATTCCAGACTTTGCATTGTGTATCAGGAACGAGGAATCAAACCGTTTCGTATTAGGCTTTGGTGCATCAACTATACCTTTACGATGCCTTGCAGTAATAAATAAAAATAGTCAAGATGGCGACGGATGGGCCATCCGAACATTTTACGTAAACGTTCTTCATACAAGAAAATGTAGCGCCATCTGTCGAAACTCCTGCGAAATACATGTTTATTTTTTATATTTTTTTTATCTATATGTTTGTGGTCACCTTGCCTGCAATATTATTATTAATTCAAAAAAAAAAGAAATAGGTCTTTACCTATCTATCTATACTGACTACTGACGAGGGAGGGTGCAAAATAGTCATTGTTGCTCCCTTAAACTGGCGACATTTTTTCGCGCTTTTCGCCCTGTCTTTATTATACAAGTCTGTGCTTGCAGTACTAAGGTTAAAAGGTGACAGGTGAACCAAAAAACCACCAGGAATGTGAGCATCACGATCATGTAGATGCTTGCACGATTATCATGACGATTACTGCCGATGACAGACGATTATGTCCGTTACAATAGTCACCGCTTGTGCAGAGGAGCCTTATTTTTAATGTATGAGTGAACAAGAAATAGAATGACTGACCTATTCTTATTATGAGCAGATTATGAATTTTGCAATTGCAACAGTTTCGTAATTAATAACGCCCAAAACGTGTATCTAATTTAAGCTAATGAGGTGATAAATTCATCGGTCGTTTAATTCATTGCATTATCTAATTAATAATTCGTTACTATGTATTCAAAAAATAAAAAAAAAATGGTAAAAAAAATAACAATTCATTATTTTGAGCACACTCTGAGCACCCTACTATAAAATTAAAAATATAATACAATTAAAAATCATACTAAGTTTAGTGATAAATACCTGAAGTAGTTTATTTAGTTAACTATTTATTTATTTAGTTAATTTATTTTATTTAGTTTTGTTTATTTAGTTAATACAGTGTTTAGTTTATTTAGTAGTTTATTTTATTTATAGTTTAGTGATATATTACTGGTATAAAATAAAATTGTTTTATAAGCATTAGCTGTTGCTCGCGACTCTGCACGCATGGATTTGGGTTTCTATAAATCCCACGGGAATTGTGGATTTTCCCGTTCCCACTCCCAATCCTTTCCCAATTTAAGACCTACTTAAAAATTGATATTTTTTGACAGATTCCCACGGGAACTGTGTAATTATTCGGGGTGAAAAGTGGTCTATGTCCCAAGCTCTAGTCTATCTCTGTAACAAATTGCATCAAAATTGGGTCAGCGGTTTAGGCGTGAAAACGTAATAGACAGACGAACAGAGTTGCTTTCGCATTTGTAATATCTTTTTTTTTACGCTATACAAGTTAGTACTTGACTGCGATCTCACCTGATAAGTTAAGGGGTAAGTTAAGTCACCCCAACGGTTTCTACACAGCATCGTACCGGAACGCTAAATCGCTTGGCGGTACGTCTTTGCTGGTAGGGTGGTAACTAGCCACGGCCAAAGCCTCCCACCAGACCAGACCTGAGCCAATTTAGAAATTATAAAATTCCAAAGTGGCCCTTGGCGGGAATCGAACCCACGACCTCCCACTCGAATCCGAGCGTGCGTCCCCTGCGCCACGGAGGTCGTCAAATAATAAATATTAGTTATGGTTTAAATCGCGAATTTTTGCTCGGACAATGGACAAAACATTTGTAAAAACATAAGACAAACAAGCAGAGTCGCGAGCAGCTAGTATGTGGCTAGTATACAGATAAACTAAATTGTCAAGGACAAGAGTTAGGTTTTTGTAGTATTTGCGTTTGTTAACTTATTTCATAGCACACAACAGAGTTTGTATGTGTAAGTTTCACAAAATAATACTACAAGTCAATACTATACATAATTTCATAAAATAATAAAATAAATGCGTGTATAAAAAATTGCGCATTTTATATAGAACGCTTTTAAGACAATATTAGGATCTATAATACATAATCAATTCACGCAAGCTAAGTAACTCGAACATTTTAGTTATATTATACTAAAGCAAGAGCACAGATAGACTGGCGCAACGTCGCACTATAGCAATGTACCTAAGTAATATTCGTTTTAAAACTGAATAGGACTGCCATCTGTCAATGTATTCGCTTCTCACTCAAACACAACATTATTTGTATAGTGTGAGTGAGAAGCAAAGGAGACCGGCGAACTCCCATACATTTCTTGGCCCAGACTAAAATCCACTCCAATCCACGTTCAGATATGAAACTTCTGATACTTGTAGTACTGAACCAGACTTATAAAACTGCCATATAAAGTCAATCAAATGAAGTAGGGAGAAAGAAGATATCCTATACCTTTAAACGAGCAATTCTTGTATATATATATATTTCTATATAATCTGGATCTCGGCAACGGCTTCAACGATTTTCATGAAATTTAGTGTACAGGGGGTTTTGGGGGCGATAAATCGATCTAGCTAGGATTCATTTTTAGAAAATGTCGAATTTACCAAAAAAAAATAATAAAAATATGACTTCTGCTGCCATCTATTAGCCAGTAGTTAAACTACCGAGCGAAGCACTTCTGCTGCCATCTATTATCCAGTAGTTAAACTACCGAGCGAAGCTCGGTCAACCAGATATTTCACATTATTGTTAAAAGTGAGGTTAGGTTTAGATATGTATGACATTGTTTCTAAGTGAATAATTTTACTGCAGATTATCTGACATTATAGGTAAGTCTAAAATAATAGTAAGATAAGATTAGAATCAACTTATGGTATTAATTACCCACTTTTTGTAGCCATATTTAAAAAAATATTGCCATTCGACCGGTTTTTTAATTGTATTGTAGTTACGTTTGATTCCCTACTTCTACTATTGTGGTATTTACACAAAAAAATCTATTAAAAATATCAATTCAAAATAAATCATTCCAGAATCTGAACGGTCTCTGGGTTATTTTTGTTAGAGCTGGGCCAATTTTCGCCATTCTCCTTTAACGACAGAACTTTTGCTATAAATTTCAAGTTTGACTATAATGTCACCTGGTGGGAAGTGACGATGCAGCCGAATATGTTATCGTCCTAACTTGAAAAGTGATAAGTAGTCGTTAGGTAGATAGTCGTTATAATTAGAAAGATTTATTATAATATAATATATCCCACAACTGAGCAAGGACCTCTTCTTCTCACAGGTTAATATGACAGTTTCAAAACTGTTTAGCATATGAAATTTCACAGAGATAGTCTCTAGTTCTATCAACGGTACTTATTTAGTTTCACGAAAAATCCAGAACCTACTTTTTAAAACTAAAAATGTGTGACTATTCACATTGAATTTTTTGACAGCATTGTTTTCAAACTTTGAATTTAGAGATCATAAAATTAGGATATGTTATGTTGCTAAAATCGGGTATATTGGGCCAGTCTATCGATGCCTTAATTATTTAACGCCTACCCAGAGTGACTACATCAGCTAAACTCGCAGACCCCTGTCCTTTAGCCATGTTACATATCGATTCTCTTTCTACGATCGCTAACATAACTACTTTTAAAACAGCAATTGCAGAGTTTCTCGCCCCGATCTTCTTGGTGCTTACCGAACGCGATGGTAGAGTCTGACTCTTTGATTTCTATAACTCATGTGCAATTTTAGTATTTTACTGAACTATATTCTAATCAGAACTCATCTTCTTCTCCAATAAAGAAATACTACGTACCTCATATTTTCCAATAGCCGCTTCTTACCCCCGATGGTAGCGATAAGGCCGCCATATTGTTTTTCTGGTTATTTTATTTGTTTTTTCATTAGTTTTGTAATGGTGTAAAGTATTTTCTATCTACCTATCTACTACTACGCTTTCAAAACAATATACAGAAAGTCATATGCAATGCTCATAGGTTCACCATAACATTCGAAGTGCAACCGTCAAAGAAAAATAGTGCGATCACTTGAATCCTACAAGAAGAGACTTGAACGACATAAAAACAACGACTGTCAAACTTCTCAATACCAGAGAACATATCTGGAAAGGACTCGATTGGATAACATAGTTCGACACTTTCCCAAATAAGGGATGCTGCAATATTGGATGCGAAAAACCTAAAATAACTCAACATTATAGACCTCAAATCTGAATATACTTTTTAGAAAGGTAAAAGTAGAAAAAAATAAGTTATATACTAAAGCTTCCGAACGGTTATAATTTTTTTTAAATTGTTTTTTGTTTGACGTTTGAGCGTTAGAGATCGTAGAAAATAATCGATACGTAACATGATTATAGCCAAAGATTTAAATCGCTAAGCCTACATTGCGCACATCGAAAACGTCCACAAACATGCTGAGTGAGTGCTCCCAGTATGCTGTAGTGTACGATTGTGTGACAGAGAACGCGAGTGCAAATTTCCTTTATGAGTAAATGAGGCCTCGCTATATCTCCATCTCTTAGGTCGCTGTGTGTGTAATGTAGCCTCTACACTACTCGCGAAGTTCCTCGGCGAAGTACTCAGAAAGTTTATCGCAGTACTAAGAAAGATACCGGAGATGGCGAAGTTAGACGAAGTGCCCCTACACACTGCTCGTTCCGTTCAACTTCGGTCCCACTTCGGTCAACTTCGCGAGTAGTGTAAGAGCGTGGGTAAAATTACACCATGTCGCCGCACACAAGACAAAAACGTGAACGTTTTTGGAGGTTTAGGGCTCATCTAGCGATTTTAATCTTTGATTATAGCCATACTGGACTGAAGCTGGACAGTCTGTAGTTTCTAGCAATGCTCCGGGGCGCTTCGACCTACCATCTTCTTCCTTACTTTATAGTAGGGGATCCCAAGTAAGGTCGACCTTCACCGAGCTGTTTATTGGATGAAAACTATTTTATATTCAATTAAATATGTCAATAAATATATCGCAAGTGGGTTGCCTAAAAAATTTCAGTGCAGGGTATGATTAATTAAGAATTAAAAGTAAAAATGGGAAATGCTTTCCAAAAAACCAACTTCAAATGCCACTACAAAGAGTGAAATAATTTTTATTTAAATTTTAGGTACCTACACCAATTCGAAGTCGGACAATGTTTCATACAATCCCTAATAGTCCTTCTTACTTACTTGATGTGCGAAGAAATGACGAAGTCATAGACAATCGCCCGACTTCGAATTGGTGTAGGTACCTAAAATTTAAATAAAAATTATTTCACTCTTTGTAGTGGCATTTTTGAAGTTGGTTTTTTGGAAAGCATTTCCCATTTTTATTTTATACTTTTTAGTGGAAAACAATAAAATGTACAAGGCGTTGTAAAAATACCCAAATTGCTTGAGGTGTGTTCATAAAATCTGAAGAGATACCTCAAATTCACCAAGATCCCATCATCAGACCCTGACTTGATGACTTTAGTCATCAAATCAGTATCTGCTAGCAAATGCACCAGTAACTATAAAAAATACCCAACTCGCTTCAAGTATACTAGCAAAATTTGAAGAGTTCCCTCGATTTCACCAAGATCCCATCATCAGACCCTGACTTGATGACTACAGCCATCTAATCCGTATCTGCTAGCTTATGCACCAGTAACTATAAAAAATACCCAAAGCGCTTTAAGTATACTAGCAAAATTTGAAGAGTTCCCTCGATTTCACCAAGATCCCATGATCAGATCCTGACCTGATGACCATAGGACAACTTGGAAAATATTACTCTTTCTAATAATACTCAAATAGTTTCATGTGTCCATACAAAATTTGAAGAGTTCCCTCGATTTCTCCAGGATCCCATCATCAGATCCTGACCTGATTAAAATGGGACCATTAAAATGGAAACAAAACCCTCTTAAACAAAAAAAGAATTTTTCAAATCGGTCCACGCGTCTTCGAGTAATCGGTGAACATACATAGATAAAAAAAAAAAAAAAAAAAAGATTCCGACGAATTGAGAACCTCCTCCTTTTTTTTGAAGTCGGTTAAAAAATCCATTGTAACATGAACTCCTATTTGTTAGAGTTCCGTTGACATCTTAGTTCAATTTAGATTGGATGAGCGATGCAGGTCGCAAATTGCAATTTTGCTTATTTACCTACGATTTATAATCCGTCGACTTTCTTTTGCCAAAAAATATAGAGCAGAAATATTTTCCTCAGCCAGGAAAGTATTTCTGGCAAAAAGCACTATTTAACACATCCAATTTAATTTGAACTACGATGTCAACTAAACTGTAACAAATAGGAGTCCATGTTACAATGGTTTTTTTTATCATATCCTGGACTGAAATTTTTTAGACAACCCACTTGCGATATATTTATTGACATATTAAATTGGATATAAAATAGTTTTCATCCAATAAACAGCTCGGTGAAGGTCGTTGTATAGCGGGATCCTAGACTATTACTTGTTAGTGTTATGGCTACGATCAGAAGGGCCTGTAGACGGCGGGGTACTTGGTCGGCAGCGCGTGGAGGGTCGCGGCGGCGAGGAAGTGCCAGCCCAGCTCGCGGTACACCTGCGCCAGCCGCTCCTCCACCTCGCGGGAGGGCCGCTCCTCTAGGATCTTGGCGAGCAGCTTGCTGGCGCGCCCCCAGTGCTGCAGGCTGAAGCAGTGCCACACGCCGTAGTGGATAGCCTGCACAGAAAAACAGTCGGTCAATCTATTTATTTATTTGGTGTTAAAGGTACGTCGTGGGTACTTATTATTTAATAACAGTCTAAAACACCGACGCAAGGTTGCCTATTTAGCGGTTTTTTACAGGATATACTTTGGAGAATGTGCTCAAGAACTCCACAATCTAGTACCTCCTTCACCTTTCTACCATAGAACCGCAAGACGCCGGGAGAAGTGGCATCCTTATGTGGTTGATGTCCAGCAAGCTCGAACGAAACGATTTCTTCCACGTTTCTGATACGTACCGCTAAGGTGTGGAACACCCTTCCAGCTTCTGTGTTCCCAGCCAAGTACAACCTGAGTGCCTTCAAGAGAAGAGTGAATAGGCATTTTCTAGGCAAGCGCGCTCCATCCTAGACCTCATCATTTCTATTCATCAGATATCTTTTTTTCAGAGATCATATCTTTTTTCATATCTTTATTATGGATAGGCCTGCCTATCCATAATAAAGATATGAAAAAATTGCGTTGTTTTTCTTTACAAAAATGATCAACTGGGCAAGCGATATTTTGTCCTTTGCTCTATGATAATTGATATCTGGTCTTTCCTTGATATGTATTTGTTGTAGTGTAGGTCGTAGACATAGGTACGGAATAGTACCTAACTTTACTACTAGCTGCGAAAGATGATTTAAAGAAAAAGCGAGCGCAATAGCGCCTAGCGCCACCTCCGCTAAGCACCTAAACTTGTGTTCTCTTCCTATTGCGTAACTTTATCTCTTTCGACGTACTAAGGCTACCTCGTAATCGGGCACACACGTGATATAGATCGTACAAGAACTAACGCGTGCAACCTAGCCGGCGCGGCAGCCGTCTGAAATCGGTCCGTCTTAAAAGCTACCTGTGTTTGAGCGGTGTTTGATCACGTGATAACTTAACATGGTCCGACATATTCGGGTCATATGAAGTACAGTCCGACAAGGCTCTCTAGGCACTTGAAGGAGAGCGCTGTTTCACAACAAAGGCAGCCATACTCGTAAAATAAAATCTCCTCAATTTTACTTCAATTTTAGTTTAAAATAGTCAATAGTAAGCAAAAACAACATAACATACAATAGTGATATACTGACAGAGCGAACTATCAAACAGTAGCACAAGATAGCGGCGTTAGTTCAAACTTTGGCCACACGCCAAAATAGCCTTGTCGCACTGTAGATGGTGGAACCGGTCACCTTGGCGTCGGTGAGGTCGGTGAACTTCATCAGGTCGGCCATGTTGGACTGCAACGCGTCCGCAAGCTTCTCTTTGGCCGCGTTGCTCTGCGCGAGCGCCTTCAGCCGGCACAGCGCGGTGCCTTTCCGACAGAGGGCGTCTATTAGGTAGCTCTTCTGCTTCTCGTGATCCCTGGAATATTGATACATTGATTAAGGAGATTTATTGGATTTATTTTTGTCTTTGTCACTCTCACGGATAAGTTGATGGGTGCGACATGCAGCGTCGCGGAAGAATATAACAGAAAAACGACCTTTTACCTAATTTCTCTAAAACAAAGCCAGTTATCAAAAATCTGTTTCTCAACGTTTTTAGATATTATTATTACCGACACATTAAAACAAAAATTACAATTAAACCCATTGTAGTTTCGAAAAAAAAGGAGATAAACTGAGATTTTAGAGCAACTTTTGGGAGAACTTTCTATCAAGAAAATTTTATCCAATCGTGTTTCTGCTTCTCAACGATTTTAGATTTAAGACCCAAAATACATGACGTATTAATTTAAAAGTAATTGTCTTTATAGTTTTTAAACAAAACTTCGATAAAGATCGCTTAAATACGGCTTCTAGGCCGTAAATTCTAGCCATAAATGCGACATAATATCAACACGTAACGAAAAACCGATACACATACATTTAACAACTTATAGTATCGATATGGCCTATGTCTGAAACCGGTTCACTAAAATGCTTAAGTGAAAATTCCCAGCAAAATTATAAGAAAACTTATTATCAGAAATGGAGCCAATACATGAAATAACTAAAAACGCTCGCCTAAATAATTCTACTGGTAGCGACTTGGTCTATTCAAGAATGACTGATTTTCACACAAACTGAACCTTTTTTTTAATTTTTTGACTCTTTTTTAACATTTATCGGAGAATTCCTACAATCCCTACGAGTGGAATATTAATTTGGCAATATTAATGTGTTTCCAGAGCCAGCCAGCGGTTGCCAAAACTGGATATTACAGGTTAGTGTAGAATACTCACTGTTTAATTTTGCTGGCGTCGCACCTCGAGTCGTGTTTCACGCCGAAGAACGCCAGCAGCTTGTCCTGGTCTATCTGTTTGATGACCTGAAGGGACATGGCACAAGTCACCAATATGTCTTCTCAAAAACTAGTAACTAACCCCGTTACATCGGGGCCGGAGAAATTTTCTCTAGGTTATGGGCCCAGGCATGTTTATCCTAAATTCCTGGCCCCTTAACCTATTAGGAATAAAATGTAATATTAAATTCATCATCATCATCATTTTAGCCTGTGGACGTCCACTGTTGGACAAAGGAATTCCCAAGTGCACGCCACACCCTGTCCATATCGTAATAAGGCTGTTGGGTCGCTATTCGGGAGTATTTGCCCGTAATGACCACGCTGGGTTGGCGGTTTGGTCATCGCTAAACTTGGTCACACGGTGTTGCTGCTTCCCGTCGCCTTGATTTAATTTTAACTTTTTATGACATTACAATACATTTTTAGTGACAATTAACTGGTATCTCAGGATGACGACCACGGCAATGGTATTTGACATCGCTTTAAGAGTTCTGCATGAGAAGGCGTATCAATTAACATTAGATGAACGTATGACTCGTCTCGGTATTATTTAAACAAAAGGAAGGACGCACCTTCTCAGACGTGGCGATCAGCTGCTCGCACCACGCCGTCGTCACGTCGGGCTCCTCCGTCGTGCTCGGTAACCTGTGACATACATCATAATGTAACTTTTGTGCTCGGTAACCTGTGACATACATCATAATGTAACTTTTGTGCTCGGTAACCTGTGACATACATCAGAATGTAACTTTTGTGCTCGGTAACCTGTGACATACATCAGAATGTAACTTTTGTGCTCGGTAACCTGTGACATACATCATAATGTAACTTTTGTGCTCGGTAACCTGTGACATACATCAGAATGTAACTTTTGTGCTCGGTAACCTGTGACATACATCATAATGTAACTTTTGTGCTCGGTAACCTGTGACATACAACATAATGTAACTTTTGTGCTCGGTAACCTGTGACATACATCATAATGTAACTTTTGTGCTCGGTAACCTGTGACATACATCATAATGTAACTTTTGTGCTCGGTAACCTGTGACATACCTCATAATGTAACTTTTGTGCTCGGTAACCTGTGACATACATCATAATGTAACTTTTGTGCTCGGTAACCTGTGACATACCTCATGATGTAACTTTTCTACGAACTACTGTAACGATATTGCAATAGCGCCATTCAAGTTGTTTGCAGTAAACTGTGGCTGTACAAATTATTTCAGTGAGGTAGTTTTGAAACTTGGTACAGCCCTTAATCGGCCATTTTGGACTAAAGGACATGGCCGAAACTTGTATGCAGCTGTGCCCTGGAAAAAAAATATTCATGGCCATCGACAAACAGTACGTCATATTAAAGCTTATAATTATGTCTTTACAATCGTTTAATTTTTATGATCTGAAAACTAGCGAGAGACATAATATCAGCATAACAACTTGCAACAAAATGCGCCTAAATAATTTAATAGCAATGATTTGATGATTTTTGATGATTTTTTTATTAAATAAATGCTGTTCAAAATGTTTACTCGCATTTTCTAAGCTTTTTAATATGAAAAAATAATGAGTTCATAACCAATATGCATCATTTTTTAATAAAAAATCATTACTATTAAAATTATTTAGGCGCATTTTGTTGCAAGTTGTTATGCTGATATTATGTCTCTCGCTAGTTTTCAGATCATAAAAATTAAACGATTGTAAAGACATAATTATAAGCTTTAATATGACGTACTGTTTATCGATGGCCATGAATTTTTTTTTTCAGGGCAGAATCCGGCCATGTCATTTGACGGCATGTACTCGTAGACCATGGTTATCGTATATGTTACATTAGCGGACTCACTTCTTGGGGTCGGTGGGCGGGTCGATGGCGTGCAGGTAGGCGACGTGCGCGCCGAGGTAGCTGGGGAACTTCTCCGTCACCAGCTCGTACACTTGCTCCAGCTTCTCGCCCTCTGCCAACACAATACTCATCATCACCTCATACATTGCCGGTCGACTATAGGCACCGGTCTCATAACAGCACGAATAATCGGCAAGGAATCGGTAACGCGGGCAAAATTGTTCAGCTTACAACAATGCAATGTTGCCTGTTTAGCTATTATTTACAGGAACTTGTGCCTCCTTCACCTATCGTAAGTATACTATAGGTTCGTAAGACGCCGAGAGCGGTGGTATCTCATGTGGATGACATCCAACAGACTCGCACTAAACGTTTTTCTTCCACGTTTCTGATACGAACCGCTAAAGTGTGGAACGACCTTCTAGCCTCCTTGTTTCCAGCAAACCAACAAGTATATAAGTCAAAAGAAAAGTGAATTTTCTAGGCAAGCACACTCCAATCTAGACCTCATCGTTGTTTCTATACATCCCGTTATAATATAATGAGCCAACCTTTTTAAAGATGACAAAGCAAGCTCTCTATAAGGAATTTTTTTTATTGATACTCCACTATAACTATTGGTCATAGTGTGATGTATAGTCAATAGCCTTCCTCAATATATTAACTACCCAATAAAAAAAATCCAATTCGGTCCTGAGATTAGCAAACAAACTCTTCAGCATTATGATATTGCTACGTGCTGGGCTCGACGATTTGGAGAAAAACACGTGGTGACTCTTGAGAAGACTTTATTCTGCACTTCCAGTATCCAATATCCCTGGTATTCCAAGTGGTTCGCTTCCTGTTCGCTCTGGATCGCTTGCTTCGCTTGTTCGCTCTTCGCCGCCTCTCAACAGACTCAAGACGCGGGCGCTCGAACGCGCTTATATACCCATCCGAACGAAGTTCGAATATTCTCGAACATCACTGTTTATAGCTGGCTAGGTTGGATATTTTTCTTAAAAATGATTTTTGGCCTGAAGGTGTCAAGTTTCGGGTTTTTCGCGAGCGAGCAACTATCGCTAAGGCCGCTGTTCTTAGTGCTTAATATGAACTGTTCCTCTAAGCAAACTACTATGATATCTTTTAATTGCAAGTCAATTAAAAGATCGTTTGAGTGCGTCCGAGACTTGTGCAAACAAGCAGATATTATTGCACTACAGGAGACCTGGCTGATGCCGTATGATTTACATATCATCCAAAATATTAGCTCTGACTTTGGGTCCACAGCCAGCTCTTCTGTAGATCTGTCGAATGGTGTTCGACTCGGACGTCCGTATGGCGGTCTAGCGCTTATATGGAGGAAAACACGATTTAATAATGTTTCAATTGTTGATTGCTCTAATGATAGAATTATGGCTATTCGTGTTGACTTAGGTATACATTCGTTTTTGGTTTTTAATGTGTACATGCCGACCGATGAAATTGATAACCTTCCCGATTTCACTAATTGCTTAGCCAAAATAAATGCGATTGTCAGAGTGTGGCGTGGCGTCTGTTTATATTTTAGGTGACTTTAATGCCCATCCGAGTGCCCGTTTTGGGAACGAGCTTAAGGAATTTTGCGACGAGCAGGAGTGGGTATGTGCGGATATTACGAAGCTGGGCATAAATTCTGGCACGTTTACTTTTATAAGCGAAGCCCACGGCAGCCGCCGGTGGCTAGATCACTGCCTCACCACTCAAGCGGCGTGGGAAACCGTGACGAACGTAGACATCATGTATGATGTCTCATGGTCCGATCACTTTCCACTACGTGTAGTGTGCAATACGGTAAAAACGGAGGGTATAACAACGAACAACAGTGTCGCAGCCAAAACGGGTATTCGCTGGGGCGTTAGAGATGCCACCCAAATCGATGTATATTTTTCTTATTGTAAGAATAGGCTAGATAAACTTAACGAAAACCTGATTTGTAAAGACTGTGATATTAATAGTAATAAGTGTAATAATTTAGACCGCCACTATTCATTTGTTAGTAACTTGTATGATAATATTATTGACATTATGCAGTCTGGTGCGAAACGCACGTCGAAAAGATGCCAGACTGTAAAAAGTAAGCACAAACAGGTTACGGGCTGGAACCATCATGTTCAACAAAGTCACAGCATGTATAGACTTGACTTTGAGACCTGGGTATTGGCAGGCAAGCCATCCTCTGGTACATTATTTGACAATATGAACAGCTCTCGTAAAAAATTCAAAAATAAGTTAAAGTGGTTTCAGCGAAATGAAGAATCCATTAAATTAGATATTTTGGCTATGCATCGAAAACAGAAAAATTTTATGAAATTTTGGAAAAAAACCAAGGCATTTAATGGTAAACAGAGTGTACCTATATCAGTGGGCGGCTTGCAGAGTCATGAAGAGATAGCCAATATGTTTGCAGATAGGTTTAAAGTGCAACCACTACCCGTGGAACCACAAATGAAAAGTAGTGGGCATAGGACTGGCGGTTCACTAGCCGACCCCAATCCCAGCTTAGTACAATTTGTGACTGATGAGGTGACAAAAGTCGTTAAAGACATGGATAGAGGAAAAAGTCCCGGGTATGACGAACTTAGTATTGAACATGTTTTATACGGGGGTAGACCTTTACATGAAAAGCTTTGCAGTCTGTATAACCTGTGTATTAAATACTCTTACCTGCCCCAAAATTTGATAAAGACCATAGTCGTGCCTATAGTCAAAAATAAAACGGGGGACTTGGGGTCGGCAGGTAATTACCGTCCTATATCTTTGGGCACAATCCTAGGCAAGGTTCTGGAACGCTTGTTGCAGCCCAAACTGCTTAAGGACCACACGCTCTCATACATTTTTTACTTGAGTTAATCTCGAAAAATATACATTTATTGTTAAATCTATTGATATTCACGATTTACTTAGGACTTTTTATACACGCAATTTCAATATCAGGCAAATATTTACTTTAGTTAAAAAATAATACAGCAATCAAAAAACGCCAAATTTAAAGATGTGTGGGTGAGAAAAAACATACCTATAGCTATGTTTACGTGATGTTTACAAGCGACATCTATTATAACTACCTAAAACAACTTCATTTTGAACAACGCCACGCCATCTATCATTAGATGATAAAAATACGTCGCTAATATGGACGCTGTTCGAAATTCGATAGGTTCATATCTTAGTATGCGCTGAGGCTGAGTGATGACATATCTTATCTACTACGAGGGCTGCACTAAAAGTATCGGGAATGGAATATTTCCACTGTTCCTGTCATATTAAAATCTTTTTAATTGAAAACTCCTTGGTTTTAAAAATCGAATACCATTTATTTATTTAAAAGAAGATTCTCAGTCTTGTCACAAGGTCTTGTCAAACTTGTTTAGTCGTTGAGAAAATGGAATTGACTCGAGAAAATTCTAGAGCGATGATTTATTATGACTTTCGAAGTGGTTTAACACAAAAACAGTGTGTTGACCGGATGATTTCTGCATTTGGTGATGAAGCCCCATCCAAAACCACAATTTATCGCTGGTTTGCTGAATTTCAACGTGGACGTGTCAAGCTCAGTGATGATCCCCGTCAAGGTCGTCCAAAAACTGCAGTTACCCAAGAAAACGTTGATGCTGTGCGTAAGATGATTGAGGAAGATCGACATGTGACATACCGCGAAATTCAGACAACTTTAGACATTGGCATGAGTCAAATACAAATAATGTTGCATGAACAATTAGGTGTAAAAAAGTTGTTTTCCCGATGGATACCGCATTTGCTCTGTGAAGAGCAAAAAGCGGCGCGCGTTACTTGGTGCGTCAGAACTCTCGAAAGATTCCACGCAGGATCCTCAAATGCTGTATACAACATCGTATCAGGTGACGAATCCTGGATATATGCGTACGAACCCGAAACAAAAAACCAGTCACGAGTTTGGGTGTTCGAAAATGAGTTAAAGCCAACAAAAATTGTTCGTTCACGGAGTGTTGCTAAAAAAATGGTGGCCACGTTTGTCTCCAAAACCGGCCATGTTGCGACTATTCCTCTTGAGGGACAAAGAACGGTTAATGCAGAATGGTATGCTAGCATTTGTTTGCCACAGGTCGTTTCTGAAATCCGTAAAGAGAACTGCAACCGCCGCATCATCCTCCATCACGACAATGCGAGTTCTCACACCGCGCACAGAACAAAAGAGTTTTTAGAGCAAGAAAACATAGAATTATTAGACCATCCCCCGTACAGCCCCGACCTAAGCCCTAATGATTTCTATACTTTCCCTAAAATAAAGAATAAATTGCGTGGTCAGAGATTTTCATCGCCTGAAGAAGCTGTGGACGCTTACAAAACGGCCATTTTGGAGACCCCAACTTCCGAATGGAATGGTTGCTTCAATGATTGGTTCCATCGTATGGAAAAATGTGTCAAATCATTTTTAAATAGTAATGATGTGTCACTTCCTTGATTCCCGAAATTTTCAGTGCCGCCCTCGTATTACAATATATATAGCTGCTTGTGCTGACTGACTCACTGATTAATCACCTCTCCTGAACAATTTTGTATGAAAAAAATTTTTTTTACTAATCATTTCGTAAAGAGGGGAAAAAATCATTAAGAACAAAAATATGGAGAGAGCTGATGATTGAAGATTTCGAAGACGGGTGAAGAGCACGGGGAGGGTATTGAAGATAGGTGGGGGGTGCTCGACCAAATGTCATTCGAAATGTCATCCAATTGCCAGTGAGCTGAAAAAAAATTCAAAATGGCGGATTCAAAATGGCCGCCATTCGAATTTCGTCGATATCTCGGAATGTATAAAAGATGGAAGAACGGTTTCTTAACAAGAGGTGATCAGGACTCGAAGGTCTATTCGATGGATAGAAAAAAAATTCAAAATGGCGGATTTTTTTTACCATAGAAAATGTATGGCGGATGTTTAAGAGGCAAAAAGTTGGACGGCAAGCAGGGGGGAAGACAGCACGCGGGCCACATGTGGCCCGCGCCCCACGCGCCCTACTAGTTAATATATATATAGCTGCTTGTGCTGATTCACTGACTGACTGATTGATCACCTCTCCTGAACAATTTTGTATGGAAAAATTTTTTTTCAATTACCATTTCGTATAGAAGAGAAAAATTCATTCGGAGGAAAAATACGGAGAGAGCTGATGATTGAGGATATCGAAGACGGGTGAAGAGCACAGCCAAGGGTATTGCAGATAGGTGGGGGGTGCTCGACCAAATGTCATTTGGAATGTCATCCAACTGCCAGTGAGCTGAAAAAAAATTCAAAATGGCGGATTCAAAATGGCCGCCATACGAATTTCGCCGATATCTCGGAAAGTATAAAAGATGGGAGAATGGTTTCTTGACAAGAAGTGATCAGGACCCGAAGGTCTATTTGATGGATAGAAAAAAAAATCTAAATGGCGGAATTTATTTTTCCATAGAAAATGTATGGGGAATTTTATGAGACTAAATGTTGGTAACTATACAAGGTTTTGATGCGGTTTTTCGGAGAATTACGAGAGAAAAATATGGAATGAGATGATGATTGAGGGTTTTGAAGACAGTCGAGAAGCATGGGCAAGGTATTATAGTTAGGTGGGGACTGCTGAAACAAAAATTACTTGGAACGTCATGCAATTGGCAGTTAGCTGAAAAAAAAATTAAAATGGCGGATTCAAGACGGCCGCCATACAAGTTTCGTGTTGTTAATGAGGTTCAGCGTATTTTTTGTTCGAACAGCCCTTAACTATCTTTAAAACCATGACAGTGCTCCTGGTAATTTTTTCAGCTCACTGCCAATCGGATTCCAATGGGCGATGGAGATGACGGCGATATCTATATGGGCGGGAAGACTGCACGCGGGCCACATGTGGCCCGCGCAGCCACGCGCCCTACTAGTTAATATATATATAGCTACTCGTGCTGATTGGCCACTGACTGACTCATTGATCACCTCTCCTGAACAATTTTGTATGAAAAAAAATTTTTTGAAGGACGAAGTTGTATAGAGGGGAAAAATTCATGAGGAGGAAAAATACGGAGAGAGCTGATGATTGAGGATTTCGGAGACGGGTGAAGAGCACGGGAAGGGTATCGTAGATAGGTGGGGGGTGCTCGACCAAATGTCATTCGAAACGTCATGCAATTGGCAATGAGCCGAAAAAAATTTCAAAATGGCGGATTCAAGATGGCCGCCATACAAACTTCATCGGTGTCCATCTCGAAAAGTATAAAAGATGGAAGAACGGTTTCTTGACAAGAGTTAATCAGGACCCCATGGTCTATTCCATGGACAGAAAAAAAAATCAAAATGGCGGAATTTATTTTTCCATAGAAAATGTATGAGGAATATTAAAGAGACTACGAGTTTTAAATCATGAAGTGCTTTGATGCGGTTTTTTGGAAGACTACCAGAGAAAAATATGGAATGGGGTGATAATTGAGGATTTTAAAGACAGTCAAGGAGCATGGGCAAGGTATTATAGTTAGGTGGGGACTGCTGAAACAAAAAATACTCGAAACTTCACGAAATTGGCAGTGAGCTGAAAAAAAATCAAAATGGCGGATTCAAGATGGCCGCCATACAAATTTCGTGTTGTTCTATCTCGGAAAGTATAAAAGATAAGAGAGTGGTTTCTTAGCAAGAGGTGATCAGGATCTCAAGTTCTACGGAATGCATGGAAAATAATTCACTGTGGCGGAATTTATATTTCCATGGAAAATGTACATACTATGAAAGGAGACAATGATCTAGGATTTGGATGATGATTGAGGAGCACTGTCATGGTTTTAAAGATAGTTAAGGGCAGTTCGAACAAAAAATACGCTGAACCTCATCCGATGAGGTTCAGCGTATTTTTTGTTCGAACTGCCCTTAACTATCTTTAAAACCATGACAGTGCTCCATGGTAATTTTTTCAGCTTACTGCAAATCGGATTCCAATGGCGATGGAGATGACGGCGATACCGTTATGGGCGGGAAGACTGCACGCGGGCCACATGTGGCCCGCGCAGCCACGCGCCCTACTAGTTAATATATATATAGCTGTGTTTTGGCCAAACGCCCCTTTCTCGCTCCCGCCTGCGGCTGGAGAGGGAGATGGGGCGCGCGGCTCCGGGGGCAGCGCGGTAGCCCCCCGTGTACGCAGTTCGAGTGTACATTCGTTAACAGGTCCGTGCGGCGGAGATTTTTTGCTGCGCGGATCGTCTTTAAGTATATTAGCGTAAGGACTAGTCGCGCGAGACGGCCTCAATGTCCACTCGCGCGCTTAGCGAACCGCCGCCCACGCCGCGGCGCCCGGCGGTCGGACGCGCCGTTTAGCAGTCCTTGGTAAAACCTCGACGGAGTCGGTCGATTTTGTGCCGCGTCGCCCGCGTGCTGTTTGCCGGCCACGTCGTCACTTGCCGTAAGCGGTCGCTGAAGAGTCCGGTTCTAGAAGCCCACTGAAACGGTCAATACCCAAGGCCCGCGTTGCCCGCGTGAAGTTTGCCGGCCACGCCGTGTCGTTTAGTTTTACGAGCCCGATTTATTGCGCTCCTTCGTGTGCCGTGTTGCCACGCCGCCGCGGACTCGCTACTCGTGATATAGTGCCGCCGCCGCGAAAGACCCCTCAAAGGAGGGCGAGTGTGTTCCTTTGCATTTAACACAGCAGGCACCACACACCACATTCCATCATACACGAACACACTCCCCGGATTCCACGTGCTGGCTGTCTCCTGCGCCGGTAAGTACCTAGTAGTAAGTCGTTCTGTGCCGCGGGATAAAACCCAGTGCAAATCGCCATTTCCTTTTTTGGTGGGCCCTTTTCGACCCCCCCCGCCGCCGCCTGTGGGAATCCGCTGGCCTGCTCTGATGGGCCCGGCAGTTGCCCGCTGATTCTGTTGGCACAGGCGCGGTGCGTAATCAAGCTGCTTGTGCTGATTCACTCACTGACTGATTGATCACCTCTCCTGAACAATTTTGTATGAAAAATTTTTTTTTCAATTACCATTTCGTATAGAAGAGAAAAATTCATTCGGAGGAAAAATACGGAGAGAGCTGATGATTGAGGATTTCGGAGACGGGTGAAGAGCACGGGGAGGGTATTAAAGATAGGTAGGGGGTGCTCGACCAAATGTCATTGGAAATGTCATGCAATTGGCAGTTAGCTGAAAAAAAGTTCAAAATGGCGGATTCAAGATGGCCGCCATACAAACTTCATCGGTGTCTAACTCGGGAAGTATAAAAGATGGAAGAGTGGTTTCTTGACAAGAAGTGATCAGGACCCGATGGTCTATTTGTTGGATAGAAAAAAAAAACAAAATGGCGGAATTTATTTTTCCATAGAAAATGTATGAGGAATATTGAAAAGACTAAAAGTTGGGAGGCAAATAGAGGGGAAGACGGCACGCGGGCCACATGTGGCCCGCGCCCTCACGCGACCTACTAGTTAATATATATATAGCTGCTTGTGCTGATTCACTGACTGACTGATTGATCACCTCTCCTGAACAATTTTGTATGAAAAAATTTTTTTTCAATTACCATTTCGTATAGAAGAGAAAAATTCATTCGGAGGAAAAATACGGAGAGAGCTGATGATTGAGGATTTCAGAGACGGATGAAGAGCACAGCCAAGGGTATTGGAGATAGGTGGGGGGTGCTCGACCAAATGTCATTTGAAATGTCATCCAATTGGCAGTTAGCTGAAAAAAAATTCAAAATGGCGGATTCAAAATGGCCGCCATACGAATTTCGTCGATATCTCGGAAAGTATAAAAGATGGAAGAACGGTTTCTTGACAAGAACTGATCAGGACCGAAAGGTCTATTTGATGGATTGAAAAAAAAATCAAAATGGCGAAATTTTTTTTTCGATAGAAAATGTAGGGGGATGATTGTCGGCTTATATAGGCGGGAAGACAGCACGCGGGCCACATGTGGCCCGCGCCCCCACGCGCCCTACTAGTATTATGTATAAGAACAAGTCGGGTTTTCCTTCCTGACGCTATAACTCCAGAACGCACGAACCGATTTCCACGGTTTTGCATTCGTTGGAAAGGTCTCGGGCTCCGTGAGGTTTATAGCAAAGAAAATTCAGGAAAAATTTCAACAGAAAAGCGGGAAAATCTTTTTAGCGGGAAAGCCATCTGGTGGCGAAACGGAGTTCGTCGGGTTTGCTAGTAGAGTATAGAGTAATAAAAATGGAGTAATTATTGCCAATTGCCATAAATTAATCATAATCACGTTACCGTGAATGCACCATTTTTGGTTGCACCACATTTGGTTTGGTTGGTAGGTATTTACCGCGCCCTCGCGGCCCAGTGTGACCGTTTGTGGCAGATTTCTGCCAATTAGGCAGATTTGGATCATAAATTTAAAGTCTGGTAGAATAAGCTGACGATTCAAAAAAGTGGCAGAATGTGACAGATTACAAGGAAGTCCTTATAATCTTTGATATAAAATGAAAAATCTCATGATTTTATGTCTATTTTTTTTGTATATATAGAAGGACTATCTTATTAAATCAATTAGATAGTCCTCCTAAAAAAGTTACATAGTCTACTTTGTACTCCCTAGTCTTTAAATATATGTATATCTTATATGCCTATAATATATGTATTTTAATATGTGAATTTATAATTTATATTACATGTGTTACTTACATATAATATAATATATACCTATGTGATCTGCCACCTTCATTCCTGAACTGCATACTTTAAAAGAACTTGGCGAAAAGAACGGAAAATGTCTAACTTTCGTGATTTAGGTATTTTTTAGGTACCATCAACATGAATAGGTATAATACCTACCTATAAGATATTTATATAGGTACTACCGAAACCTTTCGTTTACGTTATAGACATTTCCCGTTTGCCGTTTAAAAGAAAGCATTTTAGGTAATTATGCAGTTCAGGAATCAAGGTGGCAGATCACATAGGTATATATCTTTTCTCAGTGTTTGGCAGATTCGCCAATTTTGTAACGGTCACACTAACACGCGCGATTCAAAAGACCGCTGTTTGCCATTGATTAGGTCTAGACACGCGGTAGCGTGTCAAGCCAAGTTCAAAAACAAAACTGGCAAGCGCAACATGTGTAATATTACACGAACCATTTGGTGCCACTTTTGACACCTTCATATCTCAAAAACTATTTGACATAAACGTGTCAAATTTGGTTCATATATTGAGACTTGCAAGATACATATATGCTCCAAATTTTATAAACATATCTCAAACGGTTATTTAGATACTAGCTTTTGCCCGCGGCTTCGCCCGCGTGAATTTCGAGGTTTTACAAATTCCGTGGGAGTCATGGATTTTCTGGGATAAAAAACAGCATATGTGTTAACCTAACTTCAGCCTAACACGATTGGATAAAAATTTCTCGCCAAAAAGTTCTCCCACAAAATTGCTCCAAAATCTCAATTTTTCTAATTTTCATCAAAAACTACGATGGACATATTTGTAATTTTTCCTTTAATGTATCGGTAAAAATAATATCCAAAAACGCTCAAAACGACATTTTTCGTTTTCGTTTTAACGTTTTTGTGTTATATTCTTTTGCAACGCTGCATACTAACCTAATCTAACCTAACCCACCAACGTATTCATAAGAGTGAGAAGGACGAAAATGAAATCAACGTATCCGCTTGAGAGCGAAATAATTTCAATATAGGTATCCATAATAGGTATCCATTTTCGCATTTATAGCATATATACTATCACATATTCTATTGCTCAACTAAAACACATATTTTTAGTGGCGAAACAGTTCTAATTTCAAAAACTATACGGGAACACATTAATTGTAGTATGATTAACCTGTATCCCATTGCTTGACCAAAACACACATTATAGGTAAATAGCGAAAAATTTGTAGTTGTATTTTCAGAACCTATATCGGTAGGTGACCATTTCCACATTTATAGCATTACCATCCCATATACCATAGCTCAACTAAAACATAAATTGTCAGCAACGAAACAGTTGTTAGTTCAGAACCTATATTATCCCGTACCGTTACCCGTTTTCATAGTTATAATATTATTAACCTGTATCTCATTGCTCAACTAAAACACAAAATGCTAACAGTGAAACAGTTGTAATGTCGGAACCTATAACACAGGTACCCATTTTCACATTTATAGCATTATGATTCCATATCCCATTGTTCAACTAAAACACACTTGCGTGCAGTGCTAAGTTCAGAACCTACATAGTGCCCATTTTCACATTTATAGTGATGATATCATTAGTTTTTGCCCGCGGCCCCGCCCGCGTCAAATTCGCTTTTTTCACAAATCCTAAGGGAAACGTCATTTTCCCGATATCGTTCCCTATTCCAACCTTTATACATGCTTTCAAGCAAGTTTGCTTGAACAATCTATCTATAGATGTAGCTATAGATTGATCTTGAAAATCGACATTTTTATCACTGACTTTTATAAAAACTATATCCTAGTTTCAGATGACCTAGAAAGTTAAAATTTGGCATGCAGGTAATTAAGTGAAAACAAAGGAATAAAACAGTAACTGGTAAATTTTTATCATTTTATTGATTTCACTTTGTTGATTCTAATGTGAGTACTTAACTTATACTCAGTGCTTGTAACCATTCGGTATTAATTTTGTTATAAATAAGTACCTACTAATAATTAATGTACAAAAAGTAATGATATCTCATCAAAAACATAAATGTGAAATGAACCTTAGGCTTCAATATATTATCCTAAGTTACAAGAATATATGATATTTTACGTTGTTTTAAATAAATTTCAGGAAAGACCATTTAACTTGTCACCCATTAAAATCTCACTTATTTTGTCGTTGAAGTCAACAACCAAGGCATATAATATTATAATATTGAACTTGGCTCTCATTGCACATTTATGTTTTTGATTTTATATACCTCGCGCGCTGTGCCGAACTGGCAACGTCGCGCTCAGCGCCGCGCAAATATAAATATGCGAATCGGGCTAGTAAATTATAAAAGTACTCTAGTGCAGTGCGACAAGGCTATCTTTGCGCACGGCCAAAATTGGTACTAACGCTGCTATCTTGTGATACTGTTTGATAGTTTGCTCTGTCGGTATATCACTATTGTATGTTGAGTTGTTTTTTCTTACTTTTAACTATTTCAAACTTAAATAGAAATAAAATTGAGGAGATTTAATTTTCTGGAAGCCTTTATTCTATATCAGCGCCCTCCTGTCAATGTTATTCAAGTGCCAAGAGAGCCTTGTCGGACTATACCTAAGCATTTCTACGCGGACGCCGACCGAAGTGGGACCGAAGATGAACGGAGCGAGCAGTGTGGAGGGTCACTTCGTCTAACTCCGCCAACTTTTCTTAGTACTTCGGTAAACTTTCTGAGTACTTCGCCGAGGAACTTCGCGAGTAGCCGCGCGTACCTCTTACCCGGCCTCCCACTGGCGAAGTTGACCGAAGTGGGACCGAAGTTGAACGGGGCGAGCAGTGTGGAGGGGCACTTCGTCTAACTCCGCCAACTTTTATTAGTACTTCGGTAAACTTTCTGAGTACTTCGCCGAGGAACTTCGCGAGTAGCCGCGCGTACCTCTTACCCGGCCTCCCACTCGCGAAGTTGACCGAAGTGGGCCCGAAGTTGAACGGAGCGAGCAGTGTGGAGGGGCACTTCGTCTAACTTCGACCCACTTCGGACTCACTTCGGGCAACTTCCATTTGTTGTTGGTTTTTCGCCCGAGTCAAAGGACGACAAAGAGTTTTCGCGAAGTTCACCGAGTACCTAGTGTGGTGACCTACTTCGACTTCGGTAAACTTTTCTGAGTACTTCGCCGAGGAACTTCGTGGACGGGCGGTTATAATATGTTTCTAAGTATGACCTATTTACTCTAAATAGGTACGACCTACTTTATTTTAATTTTTTTTTTCACGGAAGGAAGTACCATAAGATGCCTACAGAAAGTAATTTGAGTCCAAAAGTGGTGGTAAATTTATCGCCTTGTCACGGAAATCAGTTGTTATGTTTTTAAGGGTTCCGTACCAAAATGATAAATATGGAACCCTTATGGTGAGACTTTCTCCGTCCGTCCGTCCGTCTGTCACACTCGATTATTTCAGTAACTATTAAAGCTATCGACCTGAAATTTGGAATAGTTGTAGGTAATTGCGGCGCGCCGTCATTTCAATCATTAAAAATTGAAAATCTTTTTTATTTCTATTTAAAAAGGGAGAAAAACTGGGAAATTTCAAAATGAGATAACAATATTGAGTAGGGTATCATGTGAAAGGGCGTTACTTGTGTATTCTAAAACCAATTTTTATTTATTTTTATGCCTGATAGTTTTTGATTTATTGGGCAAACTGTCGAAAAAATACCGCCCCCCCCCCTTATCTCCAAAGTTTACCAATCGAAAAATCTGAAATAATTATGATCAGTAGAAGTTAATGTATATTTTACAGGAAAAATAAAATCAACTCTCTAACTATCATACTTTTTTTGATAATAACAATAAACCGCCAAAAACAAAGTTAGGTTTGCGGTTCGCCAACAAAAGTACCTACCTATAATATGTAAAATATAACTCGTAAATTCATGAACAAAAGTGATTCTTTCAATGTTTTACTTCTTTTATGCTATGGAACCCTCGGTGCGCGAGTCCGACTCGCACTTGGCCGGTTTTTTAAAAAGGATTACATTTACGTAAATAAGCAGACGATATTGAAATCAAAACATTTTTTGGGAACACTGAAAAACTAATTTTACACATATTGACATAGAGTGTAAAATTGAATGTCGTTGAAAACGCAACATGGTCGATACTCGTGTAATTATATTTACTTTGCACAATAAGATTGACACATCGTATTTCCTATATTGAAGTACATTCAGTAGTTCTGGCATAAAGTAATAAAACTATGTATCTTTGGTTCTGGTAAGTGTACATATATTATATAGTACTTGTATTTCTACTGTAAGATTATTTTATGACAGCAAGTAGGGTGTAACAGTATTATTTTCCTATAAATCATTTTTTTCTTGCAAATTGTGGCAACTTCGAGCGAGCGGAAGTTTAGGTAGGTACCTTTATACCTATATCAGCATATCACACACATCGCAATATAGCCCCAGGGTAAGTGATAGCTAGTCTTATGGGTACCTACTAGATATCTGATACATATACCTATATTTACATAGGCATGTATATGTATATCGACACCTGCAATTTAAAACATTGTAACTCACTTTTTTGCGAAAATGACCTTTTAACACAGACTACATAAGAAAAAAATGCTCTTTCTTTTGCGCTTACCAACGTATCTCAATTCACTCCCGTTACGATTTTAGCCAGCATAAAAACATTGTAACTAGTCGTCCACTAACGATGAAAAAAAGGTATCTTTAGTTACAAACACTTGCCCGTGGTGAGTAATACTAATTTTACAAAACAATAATTGTAACATAAGATACAATTCATTTCTTGTAAGATTTCTTACATAAATGAAAATATATCGTCAACTTTCATCGTAACTTGAATTACGATGTTTTCATTCTTAAAAATAAAATTATCATTTCAAATAAAAAAATTGTAAGTTGAGTTACCATTATTTATTCCGCCGTATATTTACGTTCCTGTTCTAATAACTAAACTTACAATGCATGCAGTGTCAACCACGTCCCCCTCACTTCTTGTTTTGATCGAGTTCCAACGTGTTCATTGCCGGCGTTTTACGCATTGTTAATTAATTTGTACTGTTTTAATGTTAAAAATAGCAATAAATGTGACTTAATTCAGTGAAAATGAGTCGTCGCAGTAAAATACTGGCGTTAGCCCTAGGAAAAAGTGGAATTCTAGAGAATTGTGAAGGTTAGTACCTAAACACTTGCCTAACAACCACTAAGTTTTACTATTATTTTATTCTTATTGTCATATTTTTTTGACGAAATAGTACTTATTTAAAGATAAATGCTTTAAATCTGACCCTATACTTACATAATGCTATTGTATTGTGATTCATATTACTCAGTACATTTTTATTGTTTTGATTTTAGAAAATGAAAGTTGTTCAAACGAACAAACAAACGAAAACATTGAACACTTACTGTTGGATCCACTGCAACCGGGACCGAGTTTTTTAGAGACAGGTCTGTAATTAATTATGTATTATTTTATTATTCATTAATGTGAATCTATTTTGGTATAGGTAGGTAAGTACCTACACGAGTTATCTACTTATATAATTAAATGTTCGAATAAGTACCTACAATGGTCATGTCGTAATTACGGACCACTACAAAAGAGCCAACCGTGAATACCTACTTTTTACCATTCTGTGGATTAAAACGTAATTTTTTTTTTCACGGAAGGAAGTACCATAAGATGCCTACAGAAAGTAATTTGAGTCCAAAAGTGGTGGTAAATTTATCGCCTTGTCACGGAAATCAGTTGTTATGTTTTTAAGGGTTCCGTACCAAAATGATAAATATGGAACCCTTATGGTGAGACTTTCTCCGTCCGTCCGTCCGTCTGTCACACTCGATTATTTCAGTAACTATTAAAGCTATCGACCTGAAATTTGGAATAGTTGTAGGTAATTGCGGCGCGCCGTCATTTCAATCATTAAAAATTGAAAATCTTTTTTATTTCTATTTAAAAAGGGAGAAAAACTGGGAAATTTCAAAATGAGATAACAATATTGAGTAGGGTATCATGTGAAAGGGCGTTACTTGTGTATTCTAAAACCAATTTTTATTTATTTTTATGCCTGATAGTTTTTGATTTATTGGGCAAACTGTCGAAAAAATACCGCCCCCCCCCCTTATCTCCAAAGTTTACCAATCGAAAAATCTGAAATAATTATGATCAGTAGAAGTTAATGTATATTTTACAGGAAAAATAAAATCAACTCTCTAACTATCATACTTTTTTTGATAATAACAATAAACCGCCAAAAACAAAGTTAGGTTTGCGGTTCGCCAACAAAAGTACCTACCTATAATATGTAAAATATAACTCGTAAATTCATGAACAAAAGTGATTCTTTCAATGTTTTACTTCTTTTATGCTATGGAACCCTCGGTGCGCGAGTCCGACTCGCACTTGGCCGGTTTTTTAAAAAGGATTACATTTACGTAAATAAGCAGACGATATTGAAATCAAAACATTTTTTGGGAACACTGAAAAACTAATTTTACACATATTGACATAGAGTGTAAAATTGAATGTCGTTGAAAACGCAACATGGTCGATACTCGTGTAATTATATTTACTTTGCACAATAAGATTGACACATCGTATTTCCTTACATTTACGTAAATAAGCAGACGATATTGAAATCAAAACATTTTTTGGGAACACTGAAAAACTAATTTTACACATATTGATATAGAGTGTAAAATTGAATGTCGTTGAAAACGCAACATGGTCGATACTCGTGTAATTATATTTACTTTGCACAATAAGATTGACACATCGTATTTCCTATATTGAAGTACATTCAGTAGTTCTGGCATAAAGTAATAAAACTATGTATCTTTGGTTCTGGTAAGTGTACATATATTATATAGTACTTGTATTTCTACTGTAAGATTATTTTATGACAGCAAGTAGGGTGTAACAGTATTATTTTCCTATAAATCATTTTTTTCTTGCAAATTGTGGCAACTTCGAGCGAGCGGAAGTTTAGGTAGGTACCTTTATACCTATATCAGCATATCACACACATCGCAATATAGCCCCAGGGTAAGTGATAGCTAGTCTTATGGGTACCTACTAGATATCTGATACATATACCTATATTTACATAGGCATGTATATGTATAATTACACATACATATGTGTATGTATTATATTATTTATTATTATTTATGTATATACATAAACTAGCTGACCCGGAAAACGTTGTCTTGCCATTAGGGATATAAAAAATAGATAACGTCCTGCTCTCAGACATACCGATCAAACACTGAAAATTTCATAACAATCGGTCGAGCCGTTTCGGAGGAGTTTAGTCAAACAAACATTGGCGATTTAACAAAGATTGGCGAGAGAAGTTTAAATATTATAGAATAATATATAAAATATATAAAATACTGAACAACACCCAGACACTGGAAAACATTCCTGCTTATATCACACAAATCTTTACCAGTAGTGGGAACCGAATCCAGGACCGACCGACGACGCAACGGCAGGTTCACTACCACTACGCGATTCGGTCGTCAAAATAATAGATATCAATATTAGACCGTATAGTATAAGTAGATAGGTATAAACATTTCAATCCACGACGATGCACCCACTCTGACAAAGTTCATATGAATCGAATGAAACATTAGCGATTTTCACAGAATGGGGCGTGTCTCCGTGGATTGAAATATCTAATAGGTAATTACTTGTTAGATACCTACAAGTAAAATAAAAGAAGTAGGTGGATGTAATCACGATTTCCTGGGTTCGATATCTGGGTCGGGCAATAACTAGTTTTTTTTTGTTTTTATTTATCAAGAAAATTTTAGTACCAGCTCGGAGTTTTGAATTTAGTGTCTTGCCCTGGATTTCTCTCCGAAAATTTGATATTGTGGACTATAAATGATATCTCGGAGTATTTTAATTTTAACGCCATCTATGTTGCATCTATGTCTTTTTTACGCTAGTAATTGATAGTACACGTAAGAACTACAGAACCTTGGATTGGAACCATAGCATCAATGTATGCGTGCGCGTTGTGTCTTTACGCTCACCGAGATGACAGATATTAATACTTGAACTAAATAACAAAATGGCTACGTTTTAGTTTGAAGTAATGATGTGATAAAATAAAAGACAATGTTTAACTTTCGCAAAACAAATATTATTAAAAAAAGTTCATTACTATTGGCGTAAATGATTAAAAACTGTAACTATCGTAACAGCGCCATCTAGCGGCAATCTCTCTAAGGATGAGCCGTATAATTCACGTTAAGAATGTAGTTATTGAAGACGCGCAGTTTGGTTTTCGTCCCGGGCCCCAAGTCTGCTATGACAATTTTATCTCGATCGTCCAATAATTACACAATTATTACCGATTTTTGCGATTTTGGTAGTCTGCTAGGTCGATCGTTTACTAATTGTGTAAAAATTACACGACTCACCTACAATATACATCTCAATGAACTTTTGCTAGTCTGTTAACACAATCACATCTCAATTGTCGAATATATCCTAGTCTGCTAATTTTTTGACAGTTCGAAATGGCAATCGACCTGCAATTTTAGATAATTAAGCAGTAATAGCTAAATCAGTGAATTTCTATCATTGCATGTGGATTATTAGTGTTTTTTTTCTAATCTATTGATGATTAGAGCAAGGTGGAACATTCTCCAGCTAGCTAACGGGGTTAATATTGAACGGAACAAGCATTTGGATAAATTCTGTGCGTTTGGAGAATAGAAACCGCCGTCGCCGCCGTTAAGGATATTTCCGAGGCTGAATTTGTTAAAACATTTCGCCTCGGGAAGGAAACTATTAGGGGTCTAGTTGAGGAGCTCTGTTAATTCCCAGACTGTGTCGGAGTGACGGAATATCAGCGGAGATGAAGGTAAACTCTTGTCTAAGTATTAGGTACCTACTAAAGTATTAATAATTCATGATGATGGTTTGATGTGCCTAATGCCATCATTTCTGTTGCAGATTCTGATAGCGTTATCATTCTACTTATCAGGATCTTACCAAACTACAATTAGGTACACTGAGGACTGTGTCAAGAGCTGCGAGGCATGCGGTGGAGAACATGGGTTTTTATTAGGTAAGTATTGCAATTATTATTTAATGAAAGCAATTTAACACTTAATGTCCATACACTGCCATGGGTTCAATTCAGTATATGGATTTTCAGAAGACAGTGGCTATCTTCTTTGGAGAACGATGACCTCAATTGTTAACACCACAACGGAGACGCTGCAGCTCGTGTTTTATTTGAAGCACACAACTGAACTGAATACAGTTGAACATTGTATAGGAGTTTTCAGGCAAAGTAAACAAAATCCTGTTAATCTGATCTAACGTATAGGTACCTATAGTAGTTTTAGTGGCAATAGTCAATTCTACAATCCTGTCACTGCAAACAATATTTTTGATGGATGTTGTCTTTTGTATTTTAACAAAGCATTTATTTTTTATTTATTTATTTAAAGCATATAAGAAAGCCAGCCAAGTGCAAGTAAAACTTACAAAGTTTCATACCATTACCTAAAAAAACTGCAAAAAATCACATCTGTTGCATGGGAGCTCCCAATATTTTTTATTTTCTATTATTCGTTTTGTTAGTAGAGTATTGTTATTGCAGCAACATTATATTATATCTGTGTAAATTACAACTGTCTATCATAGTTCATGAGATACAGCCTATTCAGTGACAAACAGATACACAGCGAAGTTTTAATAGTAGGGTCCTCTTAAACCCTTTGGGTACGGAACCCTAGCAAATGCACTTGTCCCTCCACTGACACCATAGAAAGCCTTTTGTTTATTAATTCTTTTAGAAAATGCATGTATAGATGGGTCATATTTAAATAGAATGCAACATTTGGATACATTGATTTATTTAATTTTTAAAAGTTATACATAAATTTTGTTTTGTTTGCAAATTCAGGATGTGAAGAACACACTTCGTGGGCAGAGTTGGAAAATGCTCTGGAATTACATTATTACAAAGTCTTCAAGTGAAACAAAGTCTGCTTCAAAATAGAACACTGCAGGAGTCTCTACTCCATAGGCTCTGGAAAAATGCATGAAAATGAATGAATAGTATATTAGTACCCAACTTCATATATAATTGTTACTCTTTTAATATACTAATTTCATTAGAAAAGTTTTGTATTATACAGCTTTGGTTGCATGAAATGTCATACATTCATCTTAATGTAAATAATATAGTATAGCCTCTCCCCCTCAGTCCAGTTGGTCACTGCAAGGGGGTCATGACCAAAACCTTTCAGTTTTCAGTTATTAACCTCATTTAAAAGTATTTAAATCTGAAATGACAAGCAACTGAAAGAGGCCTGTACTCCATAAGGCGGACTGAACACCAATCTTTTTTGTAATTAATAGTAGGTATTGTTTTGTAACATTAAACAACTAGGTAACTATGGTATCTTGCATAAAAAATCCTGTAAAAAAATCATGGTTTATACCTATGCATAATCAATTCTCCTGTTATTTTGGTATTATCAGTTGTAGTAAGTAGTTGAAATAAGCTATATTCTATTGTATGTTAGTGAGTATTGAAAGTCTTTCAATTGAATTTATGAAAATAAATATATGAAACTATCTGTAAAATTAAAATAATTTTTAGTGTAATAGGCATTCTATTAGCAAAGAAAAACTTCATACTTAAAATTTTAGCCATAAATTTGTAAACATGGTAGTATATAGAACTGAAAAGAGAACTTATTTGGCTATTTCCATGTAAAAAATCAATATTACTGTAAATTAATCAATTAACAATGTTTCTGGAACTCACTAAGCTATCATTGTACTTCTTACATAGGACCTACTTATAGCAAAGAATTATAAATTTCAATAGGTAAGGTATAGGGTGAAACTATAACTTGAATGGATATGGAATAGATTTATTAAAGTTAATGCAAACATTGGTAAAATACCTAAAACATACCTATTTTGTAGATCTTGATAAAAAATTATATTAAAAAATATTACATACAAACTTATCAAATAAAATTATAAAATAGATACAGTACCTACTATATTTATCTGTGTTTTTGTAGTTTTTATAGCAATAAGTAATAATATAAGTTAAAATTTAAAAGGTGTTTCAGTAGTAAAGGGCTTATTTATTTATTTTATTTATTTTGACTTCATAAAATATACAGTCTACCTCAAATCTAGTATAATTTTTCCTAATTATGTATTAATAACAATATTAGACTATATTAACAACTACTATTTTTGTATTTTGTATAAAATATTGATAAATGGTTATCTGAAATCTAATTTTGATTGATTAATTTATAGAGTAACTACGTTTTTAGACTGATTTTAATTATATTTCATTAGGATTTAAAAATATTAATGATACTAATAAAAAAAGCTTGATTTAACATACATTTTTTTTGCCATACCTATTATTCTCTGAACCCCTTTTTATGTCCCACTGGTAGGCACGAGTCTCCTCTCAGGCTGAGAGGGGTTTGGCCATAGCCCACCACACTGGCCAAGTGTGGGTTTGCGGGCTTCACACACATTCAAGAACATTTATGTTAACTCTCAGGCATGCAGGTTTCCTCACAATGTTTTCCTTCACCGTTAAGCATTTAGTTTTAGAAAAGTCAGAGGTGCGTGCCCATGCTTCGAACCCAGGACCTCCTTATGAGAGGCAGAGGTCAGAACCACTGAGCTATCACTTCTTACCTGCCTTAATTACCTACCAACCTAAGGTAATAATGGCTGGCACAAAATCCTTAATAATATAGGGTGTCTTGCCTTTTCCTCTAAATGTCCGGGCAAACTGGATGGTCTGTCCAGTTGTTATCAAACCATTATGTTGACAGACAGGCTGTGATCTGGGTTGGTATTATTGAGTTGTTAGAATATATCTAATAGATGGATACAGAGGACACACAAGTACACCTGTGCAACCTATATGCAGTAAATAATTAAAACAAAGTTTCACTTTTATCCTGCCCTTTATTTTTCTTACAAGTTGTTGTAGCAACCAATTACATACAACCTATCAATAAAGTGCGATTTTAATTTAATCATCTGTATCACTCCCCTTCACTATTCACCTTGGGATTCGTCCAAAGATGGAGCAGTATCCAATCTCATCTTCCGCAATATTAATAATCTCGGAAGAAAGCTTCTGTTAGGACTAAGGAGGTCTGCCTCCTTGTGTTTTAATAATATTCTAAACTCCTTAAGTATTAAATAATATTCTTAACTCTTGAGTGTTAGAATTCCCTGATGAAATGTTCTTTATACTTATATTTTTAGACCTCTTTTAGGTTTGCTGACTTTTGTACAGCCAAATTAACATTGTACTTAAATTATGTCTGCGGTTTGCTAGGTTCTTCATAATACAATTGTTTTAGATGTCAGGCTTCTTTTTTGCTTCTGTTAGCGACATGTAGGTACTTGATGCTTCAGATGTGGATGTGATGTTTGTGACTGTTGCAATCCTTTGCTTTTATTGCGTACCGAGCTAATTAAATCCTTCTCCATACACTGGCTTTGTTTACAAATCTCTTTTATCCAGTGTTATTTGATTTTACACTCAGATCACTCTAGCCAGCCCAGCTTCCTCAAGAATACAGAACACATAGCTCTCTAACGAGAAGCCCATCGTAACTAAAAATTGTTTGGAAGGTCTCTTCTTTAATTCCATCCACAAAATAGAATTATTCGCCAGCACAAACTTTCTGTTGCAGTTTGTTTATTTCTGTGGTTTATTTTATAATTTAAATGTAGAAATGTCAAAATTCCAAAGACAAAGTAAAATGTTACAGATGAAATATAGTTTATTTGACGCTTATTTGACGTTAGTTGTGCCAACTTGTCATAAGTTGGACGTAAAATTTTATTTCGGGAAACGCATTTTATGGTAATGGCAATACCGATTACAATCCAAGTATTGTTCAATTAAGTTATCAATTAATTAAACTGAGATCCTATTTAAAAGTTTGCAGACTAGGTCATTTCGGAACTATTACAATTGCATGATAGTTTTATCGTACATTATGTTAAATTAGCAGACCCGGTCTCTCGACAGACTCAGCGATTCTCAGTCTAAAACACACAGTAAAATACTACAACAGTCGTGACACCTCCGTGTACGCGTGTTTTCTTGACCTGAGTCGGGCTTTCGACCTAGTTAATTATGATATTCTCTGGGAGAAATTAAACCGGTCTCAGGTCCCCAACGAGGTCGTGGGTCTGCTGCGGTACTGGTACGGAAACCAAACAAATACTGTAAAGTGGGGCGACGCGACTTTTAATTGTTACAAATTAGATTGCGGTGTACGCCAGGGTGGGATAACCTCGCCGGACCTATTTAACATGTATGTAAATAAATTAATAGAGGAACTGAGAGACACCAATGTCGGATGCCATATTAAGGGCTTAGAAGCCGTATTTAAGCGATCTTTAGTGAAGTTTAGTTTAAAAACTATTGAGACAATTACTTTTAAATTTATACGTCATGTATTTTGGGTCTTTAATCTAAAATCGTTGAGAAGCAGAAACACGATTAGATAAAATTTTCTCGATAGAAAGTTCTCCCAAAAGTTGCTCCAAAATCTCAGTTTTTCTTCTTTTTTTCCGAAACTACAATGGATGTAATTGTAATTTTTGTTTTAATGTGTCGGTAATAATAATATCTAAAAACGTTGAGAAACAGATTTTAAATAACTGGCTTAGTTTTAGAGAAATTAGGTAAAAGGTCGTTTTTCTGTTATATTCTTCCGCGACGCTGCATGTCGCTCCCATCAACGCATTCGTGAGAGTGACAAAGACAAAAATAAATTCAATAAATCACCTTAACGGAATATGTATAAACAGTATTAGCTACGCTGACGACATGGTGCTTCTCAGTCCCTCTATTAAAGAACTCAGAATTCTGCTCTCTGTTTGTGAGCATTATGCCAATGCTCACGGCCTAAAATATAATTTAGACAAGACAGAGATGCTAGTCTTTAGGTCAGGCAAAGGTCCGAAAAGGTTCCCTGAAATCACGCTAAATGGCAAAGCAGTTCGGGTTGTGCAGCAATTCAAGTACCTCGGGCATATCCTGACTGAGCATCTCAAAGACGACAACGACATTGAGAGAGAAAGACGGGCTCTCTCGATTCGGTGTAACATGCTGGCGCGTAGATTCGGCAGGTGCAGTAGGGAAGTTAAAAGAACTCTTTTTAACGCCTACTGCCAATGCTTTTATACGTGCCAGCTATGGACTAACTTTCTGAGAAAGTCATACACTGCAATACGTGTGCAGTACAACAACGCCTTCCGCGCCCTCATGGGCCTGCCACGCTATTGCAGTGCTTCCACCATGTTTGCCGAGTCGAGGGTGGCCGATTTCTATGGCATTGTTAGAGCGCGTATAGCGTCCTTTTGGGAAAGGCTTCGCGCAGTTCTAGCAATGCTATACTCAAGGTCGTGTGCGAGGGGATGCCCAGTCAGATCTTTGACTATTGGCTGTCTGTTCATCAGGCCAAAAATAGAAAGTAGTTTCAACCCGTATCCCTTGACATCTGATATGAGTCTTTTGACCATTTCAGTTAGATGTAAGTATATTCACTAGATGAGATTATTGTTTTAAATAGGGAACTAATTTTTTGAGCTGTTATTTAAATATTCGAGATGTTATTATGATCAGTTGGAAAACATATTGAGCAGTTATTTAATTTAATGGCGGTTGATTAATTATTGCGACAGTAAAACATGAACAGTAATAAAGAATCAATTAGTCGGTTATTTTATCATACAATATCAATTCTAAAAATAATTTAGCAGTCCAATAACTGAATGAGCGGTAAAAATGATGGAATGAGCGGTTCCTTTTCTCTTAAAGGTTCTCTGAAGTACGCAGTACCTCCAGTTGAAGCTAAAAACATTCCACTCGGACAAAAAAGGAAGTTTTTGTCCGAGTGGTATTTTCACGAAAGTTTTTTATGTAATACACTTCACAATGTCACTAGCTTTCGTAAATAACTCAAATTAACGAGAAATAATAAGAAAAATTATTATTATAAATCACATTTTTTTAGGTTATGTTTACGTATTTTTTGCCAGTTTGCTAATATTTTTACGAAAGATTTGTATCACACTGTCACTAACTTTCGTAAATCACTGCACAAACGACTTAGGGTCCAGGAGCGAGCGAAGCGAGCTCGGGACTTGAGGGCACCCCGACTCGGCTGGGTTAGGTGACGAAGAGGATGGCGGGGCCTGCAAGGCCCCGCCATCCTTCTGAGTGGTTATTTTCTTTTATGACCACCCAGAAATAGGAGCCCCGCGAAGCGGGGCTCCGTCGACTGGCCTTTAAGAAGATTAAAGACATAAATAATGAGAAGAGGTGAAGATTTTTTAATTTCAAAAAAATATTTCTCGAAAAGTATTAGGCCTCGTACGATTTGGCTTGGGGGGTAGACTCCCCCTACCCCTCCCCTCCCCCTCACCCCCCTCCCATCCCCCCCGCAACGGGTCCCGTGTCCTAGACCTACCATTCCTTCAGTCAAAGCAAAAGTAATTTAATTTTTCATTACTATTTAAGTACTGTTTTTTTTATTGTATTTTACCACCTCATTGTTTATAGAATTGCTTAGAATGAGATTTCTTACCGACAAATTCCGATTTCTTACTGCCCACGCGTAACCGCTCGTTCAATTTTTTTTACCACCCATTTAATTATTTTCCTGCTCAATTATATATTCACTGATCCAGTTCATTATTTTTTATTACTCATTTTTGTTTACTTTACTGCTTAGTTTTAACTGCTGAACTAGGTTATTAAACATGCCATTTTTAATTTTTAACTTATCAAAACTGCTATTTAGAACTGCCTCTTTAAATCAGTGCCTTTTAAATATTTAATTGTAGACTCTTTTATTAGTGTACCTACTCGTAAGACCGTATTTAGTTTCTATGATTATTTATTTTCAACAAATTGTACAATTGGGTGCTTTACCTTTAATAAAGAATTATTATTATTATTATACAAGGGGTGGAACTTTCTCGATATCACAGGTACCAGAAGTCCATTGTTTTCAGAAATGCCATTGACCTTGTTTACAATTTTAAGTCGATACGAGCGATAATGAACCCTATGCAGGTTGTATTAAGGTTCGTTCTAGTACGTCGTTCTAGGAACAAGCCATTATGAACCTTATTTTGTTCGTAATAAGGTTTATCCGTAACAATATTGTATAGATTGCGTGCAGCACTCACCCAGCTTGGGCAGCCACGTGGTGACGAAGTCCTTGTACGCGTCGGGGTAGGTCTCCTGGCGCGGGCGACTCTTCAGCATTATGATATTGTACAGCTTGCGTGCAGCACTCACCCAGCTTGGGCAGCCACGTGGTGACGAAGTCCTTGTACGCGTCGGGGTAGGTCTCCCGGCGCGGGCGACTCTTCAGCATTATGATATTGTACAGCTTGCGTGCAGCACTCACCCAGCTTGGGCAGCCACGTGGTGACGAAGTCCTTGTACGCGTCGGGGTAGGTCTCCAGGCGCGGGCGACTCTTCAGCATTATGATATTGTACAGCTTGCGTGCAGCACTCACCCAGCTTGGGCAGCCACGTGGTGACGAAGTCCTTGTACGCGTCGGGGTAGGTCTCCAGGCGCGGGCGACTCTTCAGCATTATGATATTGTACAGCTTGCGTGCAGCACTCACCCAGCTTGGGCAGCCACGTGGTGACGAAGTCCTTGTACGCGTCGGGGTAGGTCTCCTGGCGCGGGCGACTCTTCAGCATTATGATATTGTACAGCTTGCGTGCAGCACTCACCCAGCTTGGGCAGCCACGTGGTGACGAAGTCCTTGTACGCGTCGGGGTAGGTCTCCAGGCGCGGGCGACTCTTCAGCATTATGATATTGTACAGCTTGCGTGCAGCACTCACCCAGCTTGGGCAGCCACGTGGTGACGAAGTCCTTGTACGCGTCGGGGTAGGTCTCCTGGCGCGGGCGACTCTTCAGCATTATGATATTGTACAGCTTGCGTGCAGCACTCACCCAGCTTGGGCAGCCACGTGGTGACGAAGTCCTTGTACGCGTCGGGGTAGGTCTCCTGGCGCGGGCGACTCTTCAGCATTATGATATTGCACAGCTTGCGTGCAGCACTCACCCAGCTTGGGCAGCCACGTGGTGACGAAGTCCTTGTACGCGTCGGGGTAGGTCTCCTGGCGCGGGCGACTCTTCAGCATTATGATATTGTACAGCTTGCGTGCAGCACTCACCCAGCTTGGGCAGCCACGTGGTGACGAAGTCCTTGTACGCGTCGGGGTAGGTCTCCTGGCGCGGGCGACTCTTCAGCATTATGATATTGCACAGCTTGCGTGCAGCACTCACCCAGCTTGGGCAGCCACGTGGTGACGAAGTCCTTGTACGCGTCGGGGTAGGTCTCCTGGCGCGGGCGACTCTTCAGCATTATGATATTGTACAGCTTGCGTGCAGCACTCACCCAGCTTGGGCAGCCACGTGGTGACGAAGTCCTTGTACGCGTCGGGGTAGGTCTCCTGGCGCGGGCGACTCTTCAGCATTATGATATTGTACAGCTTGCGTGCAGCACTCACCCAGCTTGGGCAGCCACGTGGTGACGAAGTCCTTGTACGCGTCGGGGTAGGTCTCCTGGCGCGGGCGACTCTTCAGCATTATGATATTGTACAGCTTGCGTGCAGCACTCACCCAGCTTGGGCAGCCACGTGGTGACGAAGTCCTTGTACGCGTCGGGGTAGGTCTCCAGGCGCGGGCGACTCTTCAGCATTATGATATTGTACAGCTTGCGTGCAGCACTCACCCAGCTTGGGCAGCCACGTGGTGACGAAGTCCTTGTACGCGTCGGGGTAGGTCTCCTGGCGCGGGCGACTCTTCAGCATTATGATATTGTACAGCTTGCGTGCAGCACTCACCCAGCTTGGGCAGCCACGTGGTGACGAAGTCCTTGTACGCGTCGGGGTAGGTCTCCTGGCGCGGGCGACTCTTCAGCATTATGATATTGTACAGCTTGCGTGCAGCACTCACCCAGCTTGGGCAGCCACGTGGTGACGAAGTCCTTGTACGCGTCGGGGTAGGTCTCCCGGCGCGGGCGACTCTTCAGCATTATGATATTGTACAGCTTGCGTGCAGCACTCACCCAGCTTGGGCAGCCACGTGGTGACGAAGTCCTTGTACGAGTCGGGGTAGGTCTCCTGGCGC
The DNA here is from genome assembly GCA_963855885.1 of Coenonympha glycerion. Classification (NCBI taxonomy): domain Eukaryota; kingdom Metazoa; phylum Arthropoda; class Insecta; order Lepidoptera; family Nymphalidae; genus Coenonympha; species Coenonympha glycerion. Next base: position 18,491,374 of record OY979627.1, read on the forward strand.
GGGCGACTCTTCAGCATTATGATATTGTACAGCTTGCGTGCAGCACTCACCCAGCTTAGGCAGCCACGTGGTGACGAAGTCCTTGTACGCGTCGGGGTAGGTCTCCCGGCGCGGGCGACTCTTCAGCATTATGATATTGTACAGCTTGCGTGCAGCACTCACCCAGCTTGGGCAGCCACGTGGTGACGAAGTCCTTGTACGCGTCGGGGTAGGTCTCCCGGCGCGGGCGACTCTTCAGCATTATGATATTGTACAGCTTGCGTGCAGCACTCACCCAGCTTGGGCAGCCACGTGGTGACGAAGTCCTTGTACGCGTCGGGGTAGGTCTCCTGGCGCGGGCGACTCTTCAGCATTATGATATTGTACAGCTTGCGTGCAGCACTCACCCAGCTTGGGCAGCCACGTGGTGACGAAGTCCTTGTACGCGTCGGGGTAGGTCTCCCGGCGCGGGCGACTCTTCAGCATTATGATATTGTACAGCTTGCGTGCAGCACTCACCCAGCTTGGGCAGCCACGTGGTGACGAAGTCCTTGTACGCGTCGGGGTAGGTCTCCTGGCGCGGGCGACTCTTCAGCATTATGATATTGTACAGCTTGCGTGCAGCACTCACCCAGCTTGGGCAGCCACGTGGTGACGAAGTCCTTGTACGCGTCGGGGTAGGTCTCCCGGCGCGGGCGACTCTTCAGCATTATGATATTGTACAGCTTGCGTGCAGCACTCACCAGCAGCTTGGGCAGCCACGTGGTGACGAAGTCCTTGTACGCGTCGGGGTAGGTCTCCCGGCGCGGGCGACTCTTCAGCATTATGATATTGTGACGGAGCAGAGCCGCCCGTCACCTCGGCATCGCATGAAGCGGCGGGTCGAGCCGCGCGCCTACAGCCAGGCGCAACCGTGACGTCACCAGCCGCGGCCGGCAGCTCGCTCCCCCGCGCCGCCACCACACCGGCAGCACGCCCCACCCAGCAATCGCCTATATAAGCCAGCGCACACAGCGTGCGCGGGCTTCTGTTCCGACAACGCGACGGCTTGATTACCCTCGGGTCGTTGCGGGGCAGAAGACCCCCAACCCCCAAGTCCATCAGACGGAGGTTGGCTCCGGCACCTTCCGCGCGAATAAAGAATATTATTTGATTTCAAACCGAGAGAATCGTGAACGCATTCCCAACTGGGTACTCCCGTGACTCGACCCCAGAGACGTGATTTAAATCTCCGTGCCAATCGTGCTAATTTGCGATAAGTAATGCTTGTACCGTTTGTAAATCACAATAGCCTGTAAGTAGATTTCTAAGTACGTTATAGTGTATATTTGCATGCCCTGAAAGTTAATAAATAATCATTGTTGTTAATCGTGGATTTTATTAATCTCTGTTAGAATACGAAATACCTAAGTCTCTGTAGGTCGAAATCAATATAACTGGTAGTTATCTAAAACCACCACGTTACATTTGGCGCTCAACGTGGGTAAAACAAAAATATAAAACCACGTTACATTTGGCGCCCTAACGTAAAAAACCCACCCGACTAGCTAAAATTTGACCGCGTTAAATAGAAATTAGTGCTGTGTAAAACAAAAATATAATAATCGCGGCGCGCTCGAAAATTCTCGACACGCGGAACAAACTCCGCACCGCACCGCGTAAATAAAATAAAACAAGGAGGTAGGAACGATCGCGCGCAAACGCAGGGGTCGTAGGTACACCCGCGCCGTGCATATTGTAGAAGCGTAATTTCGCAAGAATCTTCGTAACGGAATAGGGTTACGGAAGATACCGAGCCGATAAAGGCAATCTAGATAGACTTCATCGACAAAGATCGAATTTAAATCTTTACCTCGTGGAGAAAAAAATAGTAAATTTAAATATTTAATCTACAGATACCGGAGAAAAACGGTAACGATAGATAAAAAGCCGAAGTACGCATTCTATAGGGCTTCCTCGAAATAACTCGAATATTGAGCCAAAGTATCGCACAGGCGAATAAAGATATTAGAAAGTTATAAGTAAAAAAGTATAGGTAATAGATTGAATGAGTTAAAATAATATACTTGGCAACGCGGCCAAAACAGGGTAGTTAAACAAAAAAACTCGCGGAGAAACGTTCGAACGAAATCGGTAAACAAGTGTACCATTGATATAGAAAATAAATAGATACCGCAGAAAAACCGTAGATATACGAAACACCCGGGAAAGATAGGGATCCTTCTGAGTCGGTGTGATTTCTCGCTGCTCGAATCGGAAGGTTTAAGAAATAGGGAATCTTCTCCGTCGGTGTGATTTCTCGCTGCTCGATTGAGAAGAATAGCTAAAAAAATAGGCAGGGATCCTTCTGAATCGGTGTGATTTCTCGCTGCTCGAATCGGAAGGTTTAGAAAATAGGGAATCTTCTCCGTCGGTGTGATTTCTCGCTGCTCGATTGAGAAGAATAGATAAAAAGTAGGCAGGGACCCTTTCAAGTCGGTGTGATTACTCGCTGCTCGAATTGGAAGGTGTAGAAACTAGTTAGATCACAGGATAGGATCGTGACTAGTCCCAAACGAAAAACGTCTACAATTAGGAACCGTCTAGGTCAGGACGACCCATCGCGACGCGAGTAGACAGTCCTAATTAAATGAATAGGGGTAAATCGTCCCAAAAATAGAAAAAAATTAACAGATTTAAATCGTAAAAAAAAAAAAAAGGGAGACGGTTAGATACCGCTTATGAATAAAATATATAATAAATATTCAGAATCCAATACAGACGTATATAAAATCCCAATAAAATCGCGCAGGAAGGTGCACACAAAAAAAAAAAGAATAAAGAAAAGTAGAGAAAAAATATATAAATAAGGAAATCTTAGAAAAATATAAGAATAAGAATAATACATAAATAGAAACAACTATAAGAATAATACATAAATAGAAACAGTTGCCACAAGATTTTTTTTTGTCAAAGGAAAACAAACTTTACAGTAATTAAGGAACAAGCCGAATAACACAAATTTTAGAACAATTAAATCAACCTAATGTCCACAAGCTGGATTTACACCTTAAATAAACAAGAATTAATAAGAGAACTCGAAAATCGAGACATAGAAACAACATCTACTAGCACAGTTGACGAATTAAGAAAACAACTGTCAAAAGCGATCAAAACAAAAGAAGGAACAACGCAAAAGAGCAAAATGGGTGAAGAAAACGAAATAAGAGAATTCGATAAGGCAATATCAAGATGGAAAATAGGATTTGATACCTGGGGAGACCCCATCGAGTTCTTAGAGAGATTGGAAGAGTTAGCAGACACTCTAAATGTCAATAAAGACAAAGTCTTACACTTAGTACCCAGATGTTTAAGGGGAAGAGCATCCTTATGGTATCGGAACAACAGTCAAAGTTGGGCAACGTGGGAAGACTTCATAGACTGTTTCAAGCTATATTATTATCCTCGAAATTACGAGAAAAATTTATCAGAGAGAATAATTAACAGGAAACAAGGATTCAAGGAAAAATTTGTGAATTACCTAACTGATATACAAACATTGATGAGAAGACACGGAAAATTAAACCAGGAAGAGCAACTTGAACGAATCTACGACAATATGAAACCCAACTATCAATTCTACATAAAAAGAAAAGATTTCAACTCCGTCGGAGAACTAATCAAACTAGCAGGGGATTATGAGAAGATAAATATGGATCGCTACAAAGAAACACAGAAAAACCCAGAGTATAAATATAGGGGACAACAAAAAGAACATAAAGTAAATTCAGAACAAATAACACAGAAAAAACTAGTAACGGCAGACTACAATAAGAGAACATCCTGCTGGAAGTGCGGGAAAAGAAACCACTCAACGGATGAATGTAGAAGTTGATTACGCACCGCGCCTGTGCCAACAGAATCAGCGGGCAACTGCCGGGCCCATCAGAGCAGGCCAGCGGATTCCCACAGGCGGCGGCGGGGGGGGTCGAAAAGGGCCCACCAAAAAGGAAATGGCGATTTGCACTGGGTTTTATCCCGCGGCACAGAGTGACTTACTACTAGGTACTTACCGGCGCATGGAGACAGCCAGCACGTGGAATCCGGGGAGTGTGTTCGTGTAGGATGAAATGTGGTGTGTGGTGCCTGCTGTGTTAAATGCAAAAGAACACACTCGCCCTCCTCTGAAGGGTCTTTCGCGGCGGCGGCACGAATTCGCGGGTAGCGAAGCGAGTCCGCGGCGGCGTGGTATCCAGATCGCGCGGGAGCACAAAAAACAGTGTTCCGGATCGTCAAAGGGGCCCGCGGCGTTCGAACGAAGCGGCGGACAACACAACACACGAAGGAGCGCAATAAATAGGGCTCGTAAGAACTAAACGACACGGGCGTGGCCGGCAAATTTCACGCGGGCAACGCGGACTTTGTGTCTAGACCGTTTCCGTCGGCGTGTAGCACCAAACTGCGGCGAGCGCCCGCGGCCGGGGCGCGCGCGGGCGCTGGTCGCAAACCGCTCGCGGGAGAGGGGCGTGCAGGCCGTCGACGCGATAGGCCTAGCATAAACCGAAGTGCTAGCGTAAAGCGCAAACACCCCCGCCAGTGGACCCAAGGATTTGGGGTCCACTAACCAATGGGCAAGCGGGATAAGGAAGAGACGGCTCGCTGCAAAACCGAATCTCCGACCATTACCTCGGCAACTCTGGGAACCCCATCGGATCCATATATCAATTTAAGAATGCGTCCACGACGCCAGCACAAAGGCAACAAATTAGACTCCTTAACTAGGACAAGATCACCAACCTTAGGTGGGTCGGTCTTGTCTGACCACTTAACGCGCTGCTGCAAAAGATGCAAATATTCTAAATTCCAACGATGCCAGAAATTTTGGGTCATCTGCTGTAGCAATTCGAAACGAGACAACCGTGAGACCTTCACGTCCCTGAAGGGGTACTCGGGCAGGGCGTTAAGGGGTTCACCAATTAGGAAATGACCGGGGGTTAAAACTTCCAGGTCATTGGGATCGGACGATAAGGGGCAGAGTGGCCGAGAATTGAGTACAGCCTCAATCTTACAAAAAACGGTAGCGAGCTCTTCAAATGTCAAAATGGTTTCACCTATCACGTGTCGGAGATGCGTCTTTGAGACCTTGACGACGGCTTCAAAGATCCCGCCCCAGTGGGGACAAGCTGGCGGGTCAAAGGTCCAAGTTATCCCCATCTTGGACATTGCCGTGCCGAGGCCTATCTTATTTTCATTCAAAAATTGGACGACTTCCTTCAAATATCTATCGGCACCCTTATAGTTGGTCCCACAATCCGATCGGATCAGGTGCGGATAACCTCGGCGTGAAACGAAGCGGCCTAGCGTGGCTACAAAGGCTTCGGTGCTGAGGGCACTCACCAGTTCTAAGTGTACGGCCTTGGTAGCCAGGCAAACAAAAACGCAAAGGTAGGCCTTGAGGGAACGAGCATTGCGGAGGCTGGAGCTCTTGACGAAGAACGGCCCCGCAAAATCCGTCCCGACCGCCGAAAAAGGGCGCGAGGCCACGACACGGTCGGTGGGGAGGTCCCCCATAATGGGCTGCATGGTGCTGGCCTTCAGGCGGTAGCACGGAATGCACTTAAAAATGACGCTTCGGATGGAGCGTCGTCCCGATAAAATCCAAAATTCGCGCTGCAATATGGCCGAAAGGGCGTTGCAGCCAGCGTGGGCATTTTTGACGTGGTAATGCGTCACCAACAATTTTACAAAAGCGCTATTGTTCGGAAGCAATAAGGGATGACGTGCCCCATAGGGTAAGTCAGAATTCCGGAGGCGTCCACCAACGCGTATCAATCCGGTGTCATCCAGGAAGAGGTTTAAGCGGGCGAGCGAGCCCTTCAAAGGTAAACCTCGCTTCAGTGTCTCAATAGCGGACTCAAAATGCTCCAGTTGAACCAAACGTATCCAAAAGGTCCGGGCCTCCTGTCTCTCCAGGGGCGACAAGACCGGGTTCGACATTTTGTCGCGTGGGTTCCGAGCGTTGTGGGTGAAGCGCTGAATCCAAGCCGTCACCCCAATCAATTTATCAAGGGAACTGTAGCGTTCCTGAAGATAGCTCAGCGAATTGGCTGGCTTATCTTCCACAACTCCGACTCGCAAGCCAGGTAACACATCGGGCTCGGAGAACCTACTCTGAGGCCAGGCGGACTCATTCCGAGTCAGCCAGTCAGGGCCCCACCAAAGAGAGTGGTTGACAAGGTCGGAAGCTTCACATCCGCGGGAAGCACAATCTGCAGGGTTCAGGTCCCCTGGCACATGTCTCCAGGTCAACGGGGTTTCCGAATTCTGGATTTGGGAAACCCGGTTGGCAACAAAGACTTCCAAGTTGTGGGGAGCGGCTCGCAACCAACAAAGGACAATTTCGCTGTCCGACCAGGCGTACACGTCCGTCAGGTCAACGATCGATAGGAGGGACGTACGCACATGGTTGAGAAGGCGCACCAAAAGAGCGGCTCCAGACAACTCCAATTTGGGTATCGTCAAGCGTGACCGAATTGGGGCCACTTTACTTTTCGCCAAGACAAGGTGGGTTGCGACCTCGCCGGTGTCACTGACAGTTCGCAAATAGACCACGGCTGCGTACCCTTTTTCGGACGCATCACAAAAGCCGTGGAGACTGGCGTGGCACCTTCCGGGCGGTAGGAAGCAACGAGGCATCGAAATCCGATTAACATTCGGAAGTGAGGCCACAAGGGAGAGCCACTCCTGTAATAACCTCCCTTGAAGGGGCTCGTCCCAGCTGACTTCAGCCAACCAGAGCTTCTGCAGGAAGCATTTGGCCAAAAATATTACGGGGGTGATCCACCCATTTGGATCAAAGGTACGTGCCACCGTGGACAAGACCGTACGTTTGGTCCAAGTCTTAGGGGGGATCCAGTTTGACCCGGTAAGTAAAAATGTCCTGCACGGGCTGGTATTGTATACCCAATACTGTCAGCAAATTAGGATTTTCGGGATTTTCGAAAATGTGTGGATCCTGCTGATCTTCTCCCGGCAAGTCCCTTAAGACAAGCGGGGAGCTCGAGAGCCATTTACTCAGCTCGTATCCACCCGACTTCAGGATGGCAATCAACTCATCCCGCAAAATCAAGGCTTCCTCAACACTGGAAGCTCCAGTACAAATGTCGTCCATGTAGACTGACGACTCCAAAATGGCTGAGGCGCGAGGATACTTCAGTCGTTCCCGGTCGGCCAACTCCAGTAATGACCGGATGGCAATGTAGGGGCTGGACCGAAGGCCATAGGTGGTCGTATTCAGCTCGAACACTCGTATGGGGTCACTCGGACTCTCGCGCCATAATATCAGCTGGTACCTCCGATCATCACGATGCACCACGGTTTGGCGGAACATCATGCGGATGTCGGCCACAAAGACCACCTGGTGCTGCCGAAACGTCGTGAGGATGTCGGAGATATCCTTGATCAACTTGGGACCGGAGTGTAGGCACTGGTTGAGAGACACTCCGTTGGACGTTGGAACAGAGCCATCAAAAACCACACGGATTTTCCCATTCGGGTTTTTCAAAACGGCGTGGTGGCAAAGGAAGTAATGCTCGTTCGAACGCCAATCAAAGTTGGACGGCGACATGTGACCAAGGTCTTCATATTCCCGCATGAAGGCCACATACTTGCTACGGAAGACCGGGTCCCGTTTCATGCGCCGTTCCATTGATAGGAGCCTCTTCTCAGCGAGGGCCCGTGATTGTCCCAGGGGGGTCGTGCCGCCAGGAGTGGCAAACGGGTTACAAAGCGTCCGTCCGTACGGCGCCCCGTGTTGTTCCTATAAAAGGACTCACACTCCTGTTCAAGAGGGCTAACCCGAGCGGCCTGAGGCGGCTCTTCAACCTCCCAAAATCGCTGGACAACCTCGGTCAGCGACAAGCCTGCGACCTGGATGGGGTCAGGCTCCGGGGAGGGGCTAGACCATAAAACCGGACCGAAGAAGCTATGGCCAAAAATAGTCGGCAAAGCGCAAAGGCCATTGGTCTGCAGGGCCCTAGCTCCCCCAGTTATAATAAGACCCAGCACGTCGGAACCCAAAAGAAGGTCCATAGGACCGGGTTCGGACCAGTGGGGGTCAGCAGGGGCTAAACCTGACGTACAGCGCACTGCGGCGTCGGTTACCCGAACTTGCGGAAGGGGACCTAAAATATTATCCATGACGGTCACCATAATCAAAACCCGCAGGTTTCCACGAATAGGACTAAACATTAACTCAGCCTCTCCCTTGTGCGATGCGGGCGTGGCGCCACCGACACCGATGACACGACACTCGCGCGGTCTCCAAGGGAGCCCTAGCCTTCCCACCAAGTAAGACGAAGCTATGGAGCGTTGGCTACCCAGGTCCAAAAGGCAACGAACGGTCATAGATTCACCATTAGGGTTATACACCTTCACTGAGGCCGTCGGCAAAAGTATGGTCTGACATACTGTCTGCTGTAGGTTCAGAGTCTCAGGGGAGGTGGCCACGGTGGGAGCTAGGGTGGCGGATACCTAGCGCGGCGAGGGTTCACCAGCGGGATCCCACTGACGGGGGTGCTCCGGCTGGGGCGGCGCTAGAGAGGTGGAGGGCATTCCGTACGGAGAGGTGACGAACATGCCGTACGGAGACCATGCCCCCATCCGGGGCCGCACCATGCGGCTAGCGTCCGGCACCCGGTAGGGATTGCCTCGACCTATGGTGGGTGGATGGCGCTCCAGTCGCGGCCACTCGTGTAGTGGCGGCGAAAACCGACGCGGGACGACGCTCAATGGGGCAGCCGCGATATCCCCGTCGTAATGACGCGAGGGGGATGTGACCGTGACGCGGGGTGGTGAAGCCCTCCTCCGGGGGGCGGAACCCCTACCTCCACTAGGAGGTTGGTGGTCCACCGGAGAACGCCTAACGGGACTGGCCGGGTGGCCAGGACTAGCGCCCCCGCCCATGGGGGGGGTGCGCGATCGAGCGCCCCCGCCCATGGGGGGGTGCGCGACCCAACGTCCCGGCGACCGGAACCACTCCGGTTAGCGCACAAGATGGCCGAATGGGCACCGCCGCAATGTGGGCAGGGCCGCTGGCGCGGGCAGTCTCTTACGAGATGCTGGCCCAGGCACGAGAAGCACCACTGGCGTGTCGCCACGTAATCTCTCCGGGCCGCAACCGGTTTGGCCAGGAAGTGCGGACACGAGGAGACCTGGTGGCCGGGGTGCCGACAATAGGCACAGGGGGGAGCTTCGTTGCCACGGCCCCGCTGTACTGCGACACCCGGCGACCTTCTCTGGCGTCGGCTCCACGGCCTCGCCGGTTGGGGCCGGTCCCCGTCGAAGGGCCAGTCCTTGCCCCACCCCCTCGGACATGCTCGGACCTCCCAGGGGCCACTCGAGGGCCGGTAACTCCAGAGTTATCGGCCTGGAGGCACTCCTGCTCCAGAAACTTCAGGAGGTCGGAGAAAGGGGGCAGGTAGGTTGCACCGTCCCCTCCGAAGCGCTGCTCGAAGCGGAGCTTAAGCTCCGACGGCAGGCGGGAGAGCACTATGTGCAACAACAAGAAGGACCACTGGTCGACGGGGAGATCCAATCGACGGAGAGCATTGGTGGCCACAATGCAAGGGTTTAGCAAGGCCTCTCTGAGGCCGGCCACCCCGGTGACGGCGGGCAAGGCGAGTAGCTGGGCTACATGTGCGTCGGCCAACCGGCGCACATTTTCGTAGCGCCTGGCCAGCAATTCCCGGGCCGTGGTGTAGCTCTCCTCCGAGAGGTCGAGGTGCCGCACCAAATCCAGGGCCTCGCCCTGTAGCGAAGACAGTAAGTATGTCAGCTTCTGGGTGGGGGACAGGTCCTTCCTGGCGTGGACCAGACTGTCAAATAACGCCAGGAAGCCCATCCACTCTTGAAGCTGCCCACCGAATTTGGGCAGCTCGATCGTGGGCAGTTTCCCGAGTAATGCCGGCTGTGTGGGCGGTCGGCTGGGGGAGTCCCTAAAAGCGCCACTTCGACGCCTTTCATCAGCGGCGGTCCGGATCCCATGGGCGGCCTCCACCACCGAGTCCATCAGTTCGAAGAACTGGTCGTAATCGGCCTGAGCCGTCCTCAGTACCTCCTGTTCGGGACCGAGGGTGAGCAGGTCTTGGAAGGCCTGCTCCACAGAGGCCTGCCGAGTCCGCACCTGGTCCGCTCGGTGTAATAGGGCGGCGGATCTATCTTCGCGGCCTATCAAACCCGCGGCGGACGTCGCCCAGCGAAGCTCAGACTGTATCTGTACAGCTAGCTTTTTTATGTTCGCGGACATTCTAACAAATTAAATGTAAACAAAAGCAAAAATAAAGCAACAATAAATTGAAAAGGCGGCCGGCAAGTCGGCGGGCGGCGCGAGTGCAAGCAATAATAAAATTAAAGCAATAGTAAACAAGTCGTATCGCCGTCGTGGTCGTACCGTAGTCGCAATGAACAAAGCGGCGCGACCGTAGTAGATACGCGTGTTAAATTACGGCGAGCGGGCGGTACCGGCACGCAAGCAAAACTTAAAATAAAAATTAAACTTATATTATTATTATAATAAGCGGAACGCGGCCAAAACGCGGCGTTAACGCAGCGGAACTGGCGGCGATTGCGGAATTTCCGCTAACAGCGCGGCGGACGACGCGGCGCGTGGCGGAAAGCGGGATTTATGCCAGCGGCGCAGAAAATGAACGGCGCGGCGGGCAAAACCAGCGCAAAACGCAAAGCGAGGTGTAGACAAACCGCGCTCTGCTACCAATAATGATTACGCACCGCGCCTGTGCCAACAGAATCAGCGGGCAACTGCCGGGCCCATCAGAGCAGGCCAGCGGATTCCCACAGGCGGCGGCGGGGGGGGTCGAAAAGGGCCCACCAAAAAGGAAATGGCGATTTGCACTGGGTTTTATCCCGCGGCACAGAGTGACTTACTACTAGGTACTTACCGGCGCATGGAGACAGCCAGCACGTGGAATCCGGGGAGTGTGTTCGTGTAGGATGAAATGTGGTGTGTGGTGCCTGCTGTGTTAAATGCAAAAGAACACACTCGCCCTCCTCTGAAGGGTCTTTCGCGGCGGCGGCACGAATTCGCGGGTAGCGAAGCGAGTCCGCGGCGGCGTGGTATCCAGATCGCGCGGGAGCACAAAAAACAGTGTTCCGGATCGTCAAAGGGGCCCGCGGCGTTCGAACGAAGCGGCGGACAACACAACACACGAAGGAGCGCAATAAATAGGGCTCGTAAGAACTAAACGACACGGGCGTGGCCGGCAAATTTCACGCGGGCAACGCGGACTTTGTGTCTAGACCGTTTCCGTCGGCGTGTAGCACCGAACTGCGGCGAGCGCCCGCGGCCGGGGCGCGCGCGGGCGCTGGTCGCAAACCGCTCGCGGGAGAGGGGCGTGCAGGCCGTCGACGCGATAGGCCTAGCATAAACCGAAGTGCTAGCGTAAAGCGCAAACAGAAGTAAACCAGTAATTTTCTGCAACCAATGTGGCACACTCGGCAAACTCACCAAAAATTGCTGTCCAACGACATCATACAAACCAAAGAACACATTACAAAAAACATACACAACAGAATCAGATATGAAAAAAGACAAACGCATTTTCATACCGGTAAAAATAGAAGGGAAACAGTTCAACGCACTCGTTGACACAGGGTCAACAAGTACATACGTAAACAAAGAAGTTATGGAAGGAATCAAGGAGAAATCAGCAGAAATAATAAAAAAACCGAAAACAATCAAACTAGCAGACGGCTCACTAACAACAACAGAAAAAGTAATCAATGTTGAAATAGAAATAAAAGACTACAAATTAAAACACCAAGTAATTTACTTACCCTCATCAACAACAGTAATAATAGGCATGGATCTACTAAACAGAACGGGAATAGGAATAGAGTGGAACAAACAGAAAACGGAAATAGAAAATACATCCAACTCGGCAACAGAAATAAAAGAAGAAACACATCTAACAAATCAACAACGAGAAATCCTTGCCAAATTACTAGACGAGGAGTTTGAAAAAACAGGAAAAAGTCCAAAAGGAAACAAATGGGTCAAACACGTAATAAAATTAAAACATAAGGAACCCATCAAACAAAAATATTATCCAAGAAACCCAAAAATGCAGGAAAAAATAAACGAACAAGTAGAGAAGATGTTAGAAGAAGGAATCATAGAAAAATCAAACAGCCCTTACAGTTCACCTATAGTTATGGTTAAAAAAGACAACGGGGAATACCGATTCTGCATAGACTTCAGAAAAATAAATGAAATTACAGAAAAAGAGTCATATCCAATACCACAAATAGATGACACGCTAGAAAAATTAAATAAAGGAAAATATTTCTCCAAGTTTGACCTCAAAAACGGCTACTGGAACATCGAGCTAGAAGAATCCAGTAAACCAATCACAGCATTCACCGTACCAGGAAAAGGACTATTCCAATTTAGAGTAATGCCATTCGGTTTGCATTCAAGCGGAGCAACATTCCAGAGACTATTAGATAGAGTAATAGGACCCGAATTAGAACCACATGCATACGTATACTTAGACGACATCATAGTTTGCAGTGGAACATTTAAGGAACACATGTCACATTTACGAGAAATCTTCAAAAGAATAAGGGAAGCTGGTTTAAGAATAAACAGAAAGAAATGTGAATTTTGCAAAGAACAAGTGGAATACCTAGGTCACGTTGTCACTAAAGAAGGTTTAAAAATGAACGCAGGAAAAATACAAGCAATCACAGAACTTAAACCACCAGAAAACGTGAAAGAAGTAAGAAGATTCATAGGAATGACGTCATGGTATAGAAAATTCATACCAAACTACGCAGAACTAACCTCACCAATAGCAAAACTTCTAAGAAAAGATGTCAAATTCGAATGGGGAAGCGAACAACAGGAAAAATTTGAAGAGATAAAACAGAAACTGATACAAGATCCAGTCTTAATAAGAGCAAATTTCACGAAACCATTCATACTACAGACAGACGCGAGCAATATAGGATTATCGGCAGTACTTTTGCAAGAAGATGAAGGAGTGCAGAAAGTAATTATGTATGCAAGCAGAACCTTACAACCACAGGAAACCCGATTCACAACCACGGAGAAAGAATGTCTTGCAGTTATATGGGGAATAAGGAAGATGAGACCATTTCTAGAGGGATATCACTTCACTATAATAACTGATCATCAAGCCCTCAAGTGGCTAAATACGCTCAAAAACCCTTCAGGAAGACTGGCAAGATGGGCACTAGAATTACAACAATATAGCTTCGACATAGTATACAGACCAGGCAAGCAAAATGTCATAGCAGACCAACTCTCACGAAATCCAATATGCGCAACAACAACAGAAGATAAAGATTGGTACACAAAGAAATTAAAAATGATAACAGACAATCCACAAGAACACAGTCAATACTGCATAAAAGAAGGAAAATTATACAGGAAAATAAGCAACCCACGGTACGACGGCAAATTAAACCCTGAGACAGAATGGAAGTTATGTGTAACAGATACAGAAAAAGAAACGATACTAAAACAAAACCACAACGAACCCAACGCAGGTCACCTGGGAACATCAAAAACATATAATTGAATAGCACTTCGTTACTACTGGCCAGGCATGTTTAGAGACATAGCCAAGTACGTGAGAAAATGCGATACCTGCCAGAAATGCAAAACACCGCAAGAGAAAACCCCCGGTTTGATGCACTTAAAACACGCACAAGAACCATGGGAAACCGTATCGACAGACCTTATCGGACCGTTACCTCGATCTTCCAAAGGATTCCAATGGATCATAGTATTCCACGATAAATTCACAAAGTGGTCGGAAATAAAAGCATTGAGAACCGCAACAGCAAACACAGTAACAAACGCACTAAAAGAATGCGTATTAATGAGATTCGGGGGAATAAAAACATTAATCAGCGATAATGCGAAAATTTTCACTAGTAAACAATTCAAAGACACCATAAAGAAGTACGGAATAGAACACAGATTAACTGCTCCTTACACACCACAATGTAACCCAACGGAAAGGGTAAACAGGACATTAGAAACAATGATCAAAACATTCATAGAGAAAAACCACAGAAAATGGGATGAATATTTAAGCGAATTTAATTTTGCATTAAATACATCAGTTCAAGAAACAACGAAACATACGCCGGCATTCCTACTTTTCGGAAGGGAACCTAGACAGCTGCATGATACGAATCAATTCCCTACACCCGCCCTTAAGGAGAAACAAAAACTCAATGAAATATACGAGCTAGTCAGAACAAACCAAAAACTCGCATCGAGTAATCAAAAATACTACTACGATAGAATGAGGAGACAATGGAACCCCACCTTAACAGAATTAGTGCTTAAGCGAAGCTACCCGCTATCAAACGCAGACAAACATTTTTGCGCAAAACTAGCTCCAAGATACTCCGGACCACATAAAATAATAGAAAAGAAGTCGCCAGTTATATTTTTACTACAAGAACTTCAAACAAACAAGATAAGTACAGCCCACATTAAAGACCTAAAAAAATATGTTCAATGAGCGTACACCTTAACTCACACGAAAAGAAAATATAATATGTACAATGAGCGTTTACCTTAACTCGAGATGTATCACAAAAAAAAAATTTTTCAAACTACCCACATCTGAGGAAAATCATGCACAAGAACACATTATAAATAGCTCGCCTTACGTCACAAAATTATAGTAGTAAACGCGAACCGAACAAAGATGAACGGGAAGAACGAAAGCCAAACAATCGAGTGTTTAGACGTAGACAGCCATTTAACTAGTGGCGAATACGAAAAATTCGTCACCAACGTAGAAAAGACCGAGAAAAAGAAGAAGAAAAGGAGAAGAGGGAGAAAAAGGATGGGCAACCACCGAAAGGGGATCGTAAGACTACCCAAATATAAAAAAAAAGGAGGAGAAAATCGAGAAAAAAATTGAAGAGAAAATTAAAGAAAGCAAAACCAAAGCAGAGAATAAAATATAGCAGACAGAAACCAAAAATAAATAAACCCAAGATGGGGACAAAACAAACCAATAAAATAAACAAATATAAAATAAAAAGAAACAAATAAATAATCCTTTAGAATATATAACAATTTCGATTTTTTTTACAGGTAAAAAAAATCTTTCTGGGAAGAAGGGGCGTGTGACGGAGCAGAGCCGCCCGTCACCTCGGCATCGCATGAAGCGGCGGGTCGAGCCGCGCGCCTACAGCCAGGCGCAACCGTGACGTCACCAGCCGCGGCCGGCAGCTCGCTCCCCCGCGCCGCCACCACACCGGCAGCACGCCCCACCCAGCAATCGCCTATATAAGCCAGCGCACACAGCGTGCGCGGGCTTCTGTTCCGACAACGCGACGGCTTGATTACCCTCGGGTCGTTGCGGGGCAGAAGACCCCCAACCCCCAAGTCCATCAGACGGAGGTTGGCTCCGGCACCTTCCGCGCGAATAAAGAATATTATTTGATTTCAAACCGAGAGAATCGTGAACGCATTCCCAACTGGGTACTCCCGTGACTCGACCCCAGAGACGTGATTTAAATCTCCGTGCCAATCGTGCTAATTTGCGATAAGTAATGCTTGTATCGTTTGTAAATCACAATAGCCTGTAAGTAGATTTCTAAGTACGTTATAGTGTATATTTGCATGCCCTGAAAGTTAATAAATAATCATTGTTGTTAATCGTGGATTTTATTAATCTCTGTTAGAATACGAAATACCTAAGTCTCTGTAGGTCGAAATCAATATAACTGGTAGTTATCTAAAACCACCACGTTACAATATTGTACAGCTTGCGTGCAGCACTCACCCAGCTTGGGCAGCCACGTGGTGACGAAGTCCTTGTACGCGTCGGGGTAGGTCTCCCGGCGCGGGCGACTCTTCAGCATTATGATATTGTACAGCTTGCGTGCAGCACTCACCCAGCTTGGGCAGCCACGTGGTGACGAAGTCCTTGTACGCGTCGGGGTAGGTCTCCCGGCGCGGGCGACTCTTCAGCATTATGATATTGTACAGCTTGCGTGCAGCACTCACCCAGCTTGGGCAGCCACGTGGTGACGAAGTCCTTGTACGCGTCGGGGTAGGTCTCCCGGCGCGGGCGACTCTTCAGCATTATGATATTGTACAGCTTGCGTGCAGCACTCACCCAGCTTGGGCAGCCACGTGGTGACGAAGTCCTTGTACGCGTCGGGGTAGGTCTCCCGGCGCGGGCGACTCTTCAGCATTATGATATTGTACAGCTTGCGTGCAGCACTCACCCAGCTTGGGCAGCCACGTGGTGACGAAGTCCTTGTACGCGTCGGGGTAGGTCTCCTGGCGCGGGCGACTCTTCAGCATTATGATATTGTACAGCTTGCGTGCAGCACTCACCCAGCTTGGGCAGCCACGTGGTGACGAAGTCCTTGTACGCGTCGGGGTAGGTCTCCTGTCGCGGGCGCGCGTCGCGCGCGGCGCGGCGCGGCGGCTCGCACACCACCAGCGACACGCCGTACGAGTCCGCCTTCTGCCCCAGCTCGTGCTTCGCGAACGTGACCGCGCCCGTCAGCGTCGCGCCCGCACAGATGCTCGACCGGCTGATCCTGCCACATTGTAACAAGGACGACACTTAGCTCAATGACGAAATACGCTACGCTAAGGTCCACTTGCGCGAAACGGCAGGTTAACGTGAACTCAACGGGTCTGCCCGCGAAATTCAAAATTTTCGTGGTTTTTTGCAATTTGTACGCTAATTAGACATGATAGGCTTATGGCAATCAATTTGCGAGAATGGCAGTATCATCTTTACATGATTATATCAAAATCTTTGCATAAAAATGTGTATCCTAGGAAATTAATCCGAGTATCGAGTTTTATGTAAGTAACTCGCAAATCTCGGACTAATTTCTTTAACTCGACACTTTCGAGCAGAGATTTTTATATAAACACGTGAAGAAGATATTGGGATTATCGCAATTTGACGGCCATAAGCCTATTATATCTTATTAGCTTAAAAATCGCGAAAAAACACGAAAAATTTGAATTTCGCGGGCACAGCCGTGGTGTGCTCCTTAATATTTACATATTTAACTCTAGAATCAACGTCTCTCATTGGACGATTTGACAACTTCATTCTGGGTTAGCGTGTTAACTCTGAGTTAATACACTAGCCCAGGCCGACGCAAGTGGGCGACCGGCTGATCCTACAACATTGTAACAAGGACGACACTAAGCTCGATGACGAAATTCGCTACGCTATAGCTAGACCGCTATAAACTTGGCCCTCCCATGGTCTGCGGGTCGCGGGCGGGAGCTACTCAACCACTGATCTCTATTCTATGGACTAAACATTCTATTCAATTCAAGCTACGTTCACTGTGGATCCATAGAATAGGGATCAGTGCGCTCAACTAATCAGCTGTCAGTGACTGACGTGAATTACGCTACACACGATAATACTAATCTTGCGACGTGGATAATGATACATACTCCAGAAAATACCATGGGCGAATTCTCAAGATGCGAGTCATTACATCGTATCGTGTATAGCCATGCCATGGGAGGGCCAAGTTTATAGCATTGAAGCTATAAAGGCCAAAAATTTCTCAAATATCGCGTCGTACATTTCGGTACCGCTGACAGCACATACCGGTGTCGGTCGGCACACATTAGCGCCATTTTACAGTTTTGACAAATTAAAAATCCGGCTTCAGGCCGGAGCCAAAAAATGTACCTATGCGTGACGTCAGTAAGAGCTGATCATTTTTAATATGTTTACTCAAGGACTAAGCTGCGTACGAGTTGCGGGTACATTGGTACGAGCAGTCAAGTACGCGTGCCCTGCAGGGCTAGATGAGACCTCATGAATGTTTCATGGGTGTAAACGCGCGAAAGCGGGATAGCTCTTAGGGGTCGTATTAGAAGACTGAGTAACTCGACTCACTTGTCAGCGGGAACGGGTGCGAAGTAGAGTGGTAACAGCTCGCCGTTCGCCATCAACGCCGTAGTGAATTTCTTACCGCCCGTCAAAGCCTGCAAATAACCGATAACTACATTAAAAGTGCTCAACAATAATTACCAAGACGACGTCGACACACTTCACTGTGTCTAAAACTGCTGCATTCATACACACAGCAGCGATGTATCTTTCATTTCTCTACCTAAAACTGCTGCATTCATACAACACACTTCACTCCGTCTAAAACTGCTGCATTCATATACACTGCAGCGATCTATCTTTCATTTCTCTACCTAAAACTGCTGCATTCATACAACACACTTCACTCCGTCTAAAACTGCTGCATTCATATACACTGCAGCGATCTATCTTTCATTTCTCTACCTAAAACTGCTGCATTCATACAACACACTTCACTCCGTCTAAAACTGCTGCATTAATATACACTGCAGCGATCTATCTTTCATTTCTCTACCTAAAACTGCTGCATTTATACAACACACTTCACTCCGTCTAAAACTGCTGCATTCATATACACTGCAGCGATCTATCTTTCATTTCTCTACCTAAAACTGCTGCATTCATACACACTGCAGCGATCTATCTTTCATTTCTCTACCTAAAACTGCTGCATTCATACACACTGCAGCGATCTATCTTTCATTTCTCTACCTAAAACTGCTGCATTCATACACACTGCAGCGATCTATCTTTCATTTCTCTACCTAAAACTGCTGCATTCATACACACTGCAGCGATCTATCTTTCATTTCTCTACCTAAAACTGCTGCATTCATACACACTGCAGCGATCTATCTTTCATTTCTCTACCTAAAACTGCTGCATTCATACACACTGCAGCGATCTATCTTTCATTTCTCTACCTAAAACTGCTGCATTCATACACACTGCAGCGATCTATCTTTCATTTCTCTACCTAAAACTGCTGCATTCATACACACTGCAGCGATCTATCTTTCATTTCTCTACCTAAAACTGCTGCATTCATACACACTGCAGCGATCTATCTTTCATTTCTCTACCTAAAACTGCTGCATTCATACACACTGCAGCGATCTATCTTTAATTTCTCTACCTAAAACTGCTGCATTCATACACACTGCAGCGATCTATCATTAAGTGCATTAAGTGCAAATGACAGATGTCACTTGTAAGTGACATCTGTCATTTATTAATGACAGTGAACAAGCAACTAAGTGTTACCTGCGGCTGCGAGCAGTACGTGTCGAGCGTGATCGGCTGCGCGAGGCGCTGCTGTATGACGACCGGCAGCTCCGACAGCCGCTCCAGCAACGCGCGGTTCTCGTGACGCACGCTCACCGCAGTGTGTACTCGCCCTTCTCCACTGTCAGTACCTGCGGCTGCGAGCAGTACGCGTCGAGCGTGATCGGCTGCGCGAGGCGCTGCTGTATGACGACCGGCAGCTCCGACAGCCGCTCCAGCAACGCGCGGTTCTCGTGACGCACGCTCAACCGCAGTGTGTACTCGCCCTTCTCCACTGTCACTAAGTGTTACCTGCGGCTGCGAGCAGTACGCGTCGAGCGTGATCGGCTGCGCGAGGCGCTGCTGTATGACGACCGGCAGCTCCGACAGCCGCTCCAGCAACGCGCGGTTCTCGTGACGCACGCTCAACCGCAGTGTGTACTCGCCCTTCTCCACTGTCACTAAGTGTTACCTGCGGCTGCGAGCAGTACGCGTCGAGCGTGATCGGCTGCGCGAGGCGCTGCTGTATGACGACCGGCAGCTCCGACAGCCGCTCCAGCAACGCGCGGTTCTCGTGACGCACGCTCAACCGCAGTGTGTACTCGCCCTTCTCCACTGTCACTAAGTGTTACCTGCGGCTGCGAGCAGTACGCGTCGAGCGTGATCGGCTGCGCGAGGCGCTGCTGTATGACGACCGGCAGCTCCGACAGCCGCTCCAGCAACGCGCGGTTCTCGTGACGCACGCTCAACCGCAGTGTGTACTCGCCCTTCTCCACTGCCACTAAGTGTTACCTGCGGCTGCGAGCAGTACGCGTCGAGCGTGATCGGCTGCGCGAGGCGCTGCTGTATGACGACCGGCAGCTCCGACAGCCGCTCCAGCAACGCGCGGTTCTCGTGACGCACGCTCAACCGCAGTGTGTACTCGCCCTTCTCCACTGCCACTAAGTGTTACCTGCGGCTGCGAGCAGTACGCGTCGAGCGTGATCGGCTGCGCGAGGCGCTGCTGTATGACGACCGGCAGCTCCGACAGCCGCTCCAGCAACGCGCGGTTCTCGTGACGCACGCTCAACCGCAGTGTGTACTCGCCCTTCTCCACTGTCACTAAGTGTTACCTGCGGCTGCGAGCAGTACGCGTCGAGCGTGATCGGCTGCGCGAGGCGCTGCTGTATGACGACCGGCAGCTCCGACAGCCGCTCCAGCAACGCGCGGTTCTCGTGACGCACGCTCAACCGCAGTGTGTACTCGCCCTTCTCCACTGTCACTAAGTGTTACCTGCGGCTGCGAGCAGTACGCGTCGAGCGTGATCGGCTGCGCGAGGCGCTGCTGTATGACGACCGGCAGCTCCGACAGCCGCTCCAGCAACGCGCGGTTCTCGTGACGCACGCTCAACCGCAGTGTGTACTCGCCCTTCTCCACTGCCACTAAGTGTTACCTGCGGCTGCGAGCAGTACGCGTCGAGCGTGATCGGCTGCGCGAGGCGCTGCTGTATGACGACCGGCAGCTCCGACAGCCGCTCCAGCAACGCGCGGTTCTCGTGACGCACGCTCAACCGCAGTGTGTACTCGCCCTTCTCCACTGCCACTAAGTGTTACCTGCGGCTGCGAGCAGTACGCGTCGAGCGTGATCGGCTGCGCGAGGCGCTGCTGTATGACGACCGGCAGCTCCGACAGCCGCTCCAGCAACGCGCGGTTCTCGTGACGCACGCTCAACCGCAGTGTGTACTCGCCCTTCTCCACTGCCACTAAGTGTTACCTGCGGCTGCGAGCAGTACGCGTCGAGCGTGATCGGCTGCGCGAGGCGCTGCTGTATGACGACCGGCAGCTCCGACAGCCGCTCCAGCAACGCGCGGTTCTCGTGACGCACGCTCAACCGCAGTGTGTACTCGCCCTTCTCCACTGCCACTAAGTGTTACCTGCGGCTGCGAGCAGTACGCGTCGAGCGTGATCGGCTGCGCGAGGCGCTGCTGTATGACGACCGGCAGCTCCGACAGCCGCTCCAGCAACGCGCGGTTCTCGTGACGCACGCTCAACCGCAGTGTGTACTCGCCCTTCTCCACTGTCACTAAGTGTTACCTGCGGCTGCGAGCAGTACGCGTCGAGCGTGATCGGCTGCGCGAGGCGCTGCTGTATGACGACCGGCAGCTCCGACAGCCGCTCCAGCAACGCGCGGTTCTCGTGACGCACGCTCAACCGCAGTGTGTACTCGCCCTTCTCCACTGTCACTAAGTGTTACCTGCGGCTGCGAGCAGTACGCGTCGAGCGTGATCGGCTGCGCGAGGCGCTGCTGTATGACGACCGGCAGCTCCGACAGCCGCTCCAGCAACGCGCGGTTCTCGTGACGCACGCTCAACCGCAGTGTGTACTCGCCCTTCTCCACTGCCACTAAGTGTTACCTGCGGCTGCGAGCAGTACGCGTCGAGCGTGATCGGCTGCGCGAGGCGCTGCTGTATGACGACCGGCAGCTCCGACAGCCGCTCCAGCAACGCGCGGTTCTCGTGACGCACGCTCAACCGCAGTGTGTACTCGCCCTTCTCCACTGCCACTAAGTGTTACCTGCGGCTGCGAGCAGTACGCGTCGAGCGTGATCGGCTGCGCGAGGCGCTGCTGTATGACGACCGGCAGCTCCGACAGCCGCTCCAGCAACGCGCGGTTCTCGTGACGCACGCTCAACCGCAGTGTGTACTCGCCCTTCTCCACTGTCACTAAGTGTTACCTGCGGCTGCGAGCAGTACGCGTCGAGCGTGATCGGCTGCGCGAGGCGCTGCTGTATGACGACCGGCAGCTCCGACAGCCGCTCCAGCAACGCGCGGTTCTCGTGACGCACGCTCAACCGCAGTGTGTACTCGCCCTTCTCCACTGTCACTAAGTGTTACCTGCGGCTGCGAGCAGTACGCGTCGAGCGTGATCGGCTGCGCGAGGCGCTGCTGTATGACGACCGGCAGCTCCGACAGCCGCTCCAGCAACGCGCGGTTCTCGTGACGCACGCTCAACCGCAGTGTGTACTCGCCCTTCTCCACTGCCACTAAGTGTTACCTGCGGCTGCGAGCAGTACGCGTCGAGCGTGATCGGCTGCGCGAGGCGCTGCTGTATGACGACCGGCAGCTCCGACAGCCGCTCCAGCAACGCGCGGTTCTCGTGACGCACGCTCAACCGCAGTGTGTACTCGCCCTTCTCCACTGCCACTAAGTGTTACCTGCGGCTGCGAGCAGTACGCGTCGAGCGTGATCGGCTGCGCGAGGCGCTGCTGTATGACGACCGGCAGCTCCGACAGCCGCTCCAGCAACGCGCGGTTCTCGTGACGCACGCTCAACCGCAGTGTGTACTCGCCCTTCTCCACTGCCACTAAGTGTTACCTGCGGCTGCGAGCAGTACGCGTCGAGCGTGATCGGCTGCGCGAGGCGCTGCTGTATGACGACCGGCAGCTCCGACAGCCGCTCCAGCAACGCGCGGTTCTCGTGACGCACGCTCAACCGCAGTGTGTACTCGCCCTTCTCCACTGTCACTAAGTGTTACCTGCGGCTGCGAGCAGTACGCGTCGAGCGTGATCGGCTGCGCGAGGCGCTGCTGTATGACGACCGGCAGCTCCGACAGCCGCTCCAGCAACGCGCGGTTCTCGTGACGCACGCTCAACCGCAGTGTGTACTCGCCCTTCTCCACTGTCACTAAGTGTTACCTGCGGCTGCGAGCAGTACGCGTCGAGCGTGATCGGCTGCGCGAGGCGCTGCTGTATGACGACCGGCAGCTTTGACAGCCGCTCCAGCAACGCGCGGTTCTCGTGACGCACGCTCAACCGCAGTGTGTACTCGCCCTTCTCCACTGTCACTAAGTGTTACCTGCGGCTGCGAGCAGTACGCGTCGAGCGTGATCGGCTGCGCGAGGCGCTGCTGTATGACGACCGGCAGCTCCGACAGCCGCTCCAGCAACGCGCGGTTCTCGTGACGCACGCTCAACCGCAGTGTGTACTCGCCCTTCTCCACTGTCACTAAGTGTTACCTGCGGCTGCGAGCAGTACGCGTCGAGCGTGATCGGCTGCGCGAGGCGCTGCTGTATGACGACCGGCAGCTCCGACAGCCGCTCCAGCAACGCGCGGTTCTCGTGACGCACGCTCAACCGCAGTGTGTACTCGCCCTTCTCCACTGTCACTAAGTGTTACCTGCGGCTGCGAGCAGTACGCGTCGAGCGTGATCGGCTGCGCGAGGCGCTGCTGTATGACGACCGGCAGCTCCGACAGCCGCTCCAGCAACGCGCGGTTCTCGTGACGCACGCTCAACCGCAGTGTGTACTCGCCCTTCTCCACTGTCACTAAGTGTTACCTGCGGCTGCGAGCAGTACGCGTCGAGCGTGATCGGCTGCGCGAGGCGCTGCTGTATGACGACCGGCAGCTCCGACAGCCGCTCCAGCAACGCGCGGTTCTCGTGACGCACGCTCAACCGCAGTGTGTACTCGCCCTTCTCCACTGTCACTAAGTGTTACCTGCGGCTGCGAGCAGTACGCGTCGAGCGTGATCGGCTGCGCGAGGCGCTGCTGTATGACGACCGGCAGCTCCGACAGCCGCTCCAGCAACGCGCGGTTCTCGTGACGCACGCTCAACCGCAGTGTGTACTCGCCCTTCTCCACTGTCACTAAGTGTTACCTGCGGCTGCGAGCAGTACGCGTCGAGCGTGATCGGCTGCGCGAGGCGCTGCTGTATGACGACCGGCAGCTTTGACAGCCGCTCCAGCAACGCGCGGTTCTCGTGACGCACGCTCAACCGCAGTGTGTACTCGCCCTTCTCCACTGTCACTAAGTGTTACCTGCGGCTGCGAGCAGTACGCGTCGAGCGTGATCGGCTGCGCGAGGCGCTGCTGTATGACGACCGGCAGCTCCGACAGCCGCTCCAGCAACGCGCGGTTCTCGTGACGCACGCTCAACCGCAGTGTGTACTCGCCCTTCTCCACTGTCACTAAGTGTTACCTGCGGCTGCGAGCAGTACGCGTCGAGCGTGATCGGCTGCGCGAGGCGCTGCTGTATGACGACCGGCAGCTCCGACAGCCGCTCCAGCAACGCGCGGTTCTCGTGACGCACGCTCAACCGCAGTGTGTACTCGCCCTTCTCCACTGTCACTAAGTGTTACCTGCGGCTGCGAGCAGTACGCGTCGAGCGTGATCGGCTGCGCGAGGCGCTGCTGTATGACGACCGGCAGCTCCGACAGCCGCTCCAGCAACGCGCGGTTCTCGTGACGCACGCTCAACCGCAGTGTGTACTCGCCCTTCTCCACTGTCACTAAGTGTTACCTGCGGCTGCGAGCAGTACGCGTCGAGCGTGATCGGCTGCGCGAGGCGCTGCTGTATGACGACCGGCAGCTCCGACAGCCGCTCCAGCAACGCGCGGTTCTCGTGACGCACGCTCAACCGCAGTGTGTACTCGCCCTTCTCCACTGTCACTAAGTGTTACCTGCGGCTGCGAGCAGTACGCGTCGAGCGTGATCGGCTGCGCGAGGCGCTGCTGTATGACGACCGGCAGCTCCGACAGCCGCTCCAGCAACGCGCGGTTCTCGTGACGCACGCTCAACCGCAGTGTGTACTCGCCCTTCTCCACTGTCACTAAGTGTTACCTGCGGCTGCGAGCAGTACGCGTCGAGCGTGATCGGCTGCGCGAGGCGCTGCTGTATGACGACCGGCAGCTCCGACAGCCGCTCCAGCAACGCGCGGTTCTCGTGACGCACGCTCAACCGCAGTGTGTACTCGCCCTTCTCCACTGCCACTAAGTGTTACCTGCGGCTGCGAGCAGTACGCGTCGAGCGTGATCGGCTGCGCGAGGCGCTGCTGTATGACGACCGGCAGCTCCGACAGCCGCTCCAGCAACGCGCGGTTCTCGTGACGCACGCTCAACCGCAGTGTGTACTCGCCCTTCTCTACTTTCGCTGAGTACTGTAACAGATAATATCGGGGAAATATGAGAAGATATTTAGCATAAAAACTTAAAAAAATAATAAGACACTACGTACAAACCCCGACTCACTTATCGTTGTAAGTTTAAGCTAGCCACAATTTACTGACGACTGTACCTGAAAGGCACTCTTCTGTGGTACCTTAGAAGGGTACCTTGCAGCTGTTGTACAGCATCCACATCTGGGACTCGAACTCTGTGGTCGTACCTTGAAAGGGTACGCGTCGCCGACCGCCATGAGCTGCTTGTAGCTGTTGTACAGCATCCACATCTGGGACTCGAACTCTGTGGTCGTACCTTGAAAGGGTACGCGTCGCCGACCGCCATGAGCTGCTTGTAGCTGTTGTACAGCATCCACATCTGGGACTCGAACTCTGTGGTCGTACCTTGAAAGGGTACGCGTCGCCGACCGCCATGAGCTGCTTGCAGCTGTTGTACAGCATCCACATCTGGGATACGAACTCTGTGGTCGTACCTTGAAAGGGTACGCGTCGCCGACCGCTATGAGCTGCTTGCAGCTGTTGTACAGCATCCACATCTGGGATACGAACTCTGTGGTCGTACCTTGAAAGGGTACGCGTCGCCGACCGCCATGAGCTGCTTGCAGCTGTTGTACAGCATCCACATCTGGGATACGAACTCTGTGGTCGTACCTTGAAAGGGTACGCGTCGCCGACCGCCATGAGCTGCTTGCAGCTGTTGTACAGCATCCACATCTGGGATACGAACTCTGTGGTCGTACCTTGAAAGGGTACGCGTCGCCGACCGCCATGAGCTGCTTGCAGCTGTTGTACAGCATCCACATCTGGGATACGAACTCTGTGGTCGTACCTTGAAAGGGTACGCGTCGCCGACCGCCATGAGCTGCTTGCAGCTGTTGTACAGCATCCACATCTGGGATACGAACTCTGTGGTCGTACCTTGAAAGGGTACGCGTCGCCGACCGCTATGAGCTGCTTGCAGCTGTTGTACAGCATCCACATCTGGGATACGAACTCTGTGGTCGTACCTTGAAAGGGTACGCGTCGCCGACCGCCATGAGCTGCTTGCAGCTGTTGTACAGCATCCACATCTGGGATACGAACTCTGTGGTCGTACCTTGAAAGGGTACGCGTCGCCGACCGCCATGAGCTGCTTGCAGCTGTTGTACAGCATCCACATCTGGGATACGAACTCTGTGGTCGTACCTTGAAAGGGTACGCGTCGCCGACCGCCATGAGCTGCTTGCAGCTGTTGTACAGCATCCACATCTGGGACTCGAACTCTGTGGTCGTACCTTGAAAGGGTACGCGTCGCCGACCGCCATGAGCTGCTTGCAGCTGTTGTACAGCATCCACATCTGGGACTCGAACTCTGTGGTCGTACCTTGAAAGGGTACGCGTCGCCGACCGCCATGAGCTGCTTGCAGCTGTTGTACAGCATCCACATCTGGGATACGAACTCTGTGGTCGTACCTTGAAAGGGACGCGTCGCCGACCGCCATGAGCTGCTTGCAGCTGTTGTACAGCATCCACATCTGGGACTCGAACTCTGTGGTCGTACCTTGAAAGGGTACGCGTCGCCGACCGCCATGAGCTGCTTGCAGCTGTTGTACAGCATCCACATCTGGGATACGAACTCTGTGGTCGTACCTTGAAAGGGTACGCGTCGCCGACCGCCATGAGCTGCTTGCAGCTGTTGTACAGCATCCACATCTGGGACTCGAACTCCGACTCGTACAGCATGTCGCACAACATCGGCACTATCGGGGACACCTGTAAAAATAGCATGGGTCGTATCTCAAATGAGAACATTTATAGGATCTCTTGGTTGTTCCTTTGTCCACGACTCATGGCCTCTTGCCTCAGGAACGGGTAAGGCTATTCAGTAGAATTTAAACACCAAATACTGAGGTCTAATTGATCCCTACAAGGTACAAAGAGTTCAGACAACAATAGTTGAGGAGCTGGTTCCGAAGTGGTTAAAAACGATGTTTCCTCGTTGGTTCACCTCAGTGGCTTTGGCGATGCTGAAGGAAGTGGTTAAAAACGATGTTTCCTCGTTGGTTCACCTCAGTGGCTTTGGCGATGCTGAAGGAAGTGGTTAAAAACGATGTTTCCTCGTTGGTTCACCTCAGTGGCTTTGGCGATGCTGAAGGAAGTGGTTAAAAACGATGTTTCCTCGTTGGTTCACCTCAGTGGCTTTGGCGATGCTGAAGGAAGTGGTTAAAAACGATGTTTCCTCGTTGGTTCACCTCAGTGGCTTTGGCGATGCTGAAGGAAGTGGTTAAAAACGATGTTTCCTCGTTGGTTCACCTCAGTGGCTTTGGCGATGCTGAAGGAAGTGGTTAAAAACGATGTTGCCTCGTTGGTTCACCTCAGTGGCTTTGGCGATGCTGAAGGAAGTGGTTAAAAACGATGTTTCCTCGTTGGTTCACCTCAGTGGCTTTGGCGATGCTGAAGGAAGTGGTTAAAAACGATGTTTCCTCGTTGGTTCACCTCAGTGGCTTTGGCGATGCTGAAGGAAGTGGTTAAAAACGATGTTTCCTCGTTGGTTCACCTCAGTGGCTTTGGCGATGCTGAAGGAAGTGGTTAAAAACGATGTTTCCTCGTTGGTTCACCTCAGTGGCTTTGGCGATGCTGAAGGAAGTGGTTAAAAACGATGTTTCCTCGTTGGTTCACCTCAGTGGCTTTGGCGATGCTGAAGGAAGTGGTTAAAAACGATGTTTCCTCGTTGGTTCACCTCAGTGGCTTTGGCGATGCTGAAGGTGTACGTGTTGAGCAGCTGGTAGATCTGGCGGCTGGGCGGGATCACGTCGCGCGCCGTTAGCGGCACCAACTTGGAGTCCGACGGCCTGAAACATTCCCAGCGGTTTGACTTCTCTTTCATGATATACAGTCACTGATCTCCATAGACTATATAGAATATACCCTGGATAGCTTACTCCATACATCTGACACATAGGCTTATAAATCTATGGACGACGGGTGTAATACAAAATTCACCAAAAAAGTGTCCCGAGAAAACCTATATAAACGAGGGTAGATGAGTATTTTTATAAACAAAAACATTGTAATTTATGTCTTAAACCATTGCTATACGGCTTAATTTTCAAACACGAGACTGAAGTGCGATTGTATGTCTTTTAGCGTTTTGTATGTCATTCGGTTCGGACACTTTTTAGCGCTGACCCTAACTCCTTAGTTTAAAACTCAATGATCAAACAGTTCATTTTTTGTGCCGATTAGAGGCGCGACCCCCGAACGTCCACGGTAACTAAACTGACATTTGTTGGTAGTGACCGCCATTTTGAATGTCATTATACTTTAGTTCTATGGACGCTCACGCCAGGTTACGCAACAATCAGCGCCAAAATGGCGAAAATCAAATGTCTTCATTTTTACGTTGACAGTCAGCACTCCAGAGATATAGATAGAGCTCAGTGTATACAGTACACACTGCGGGGAATACCCTCCCAGACAACGTCTTTCTCACCACTTACAACTTGAGTGCCTTCAAACCAAGAGTGAAAAGGCAAGCGCGCTCCACCTTAGACTATATTATCATCGCTTTCCATCATATGAATGGTCAGGCGTATGACTCTTCGCTGGCATCGTTCAAAAAATCTATGGAAACTATCGCTTGATTCAAAACAGTAATTTTTAGGGTAGGTACCCAAAAAAAAAATTGTCATTCATTGTGAATTGACATTGGACTTTGACAGAAATGTCAACTATTGACAGATTGTATTGTGATTTGTGATATACGTCAAATCGTACGACGCCAGCGACACTATATTGAAAATCGATCATATAAATAATGAAAAAAATATATTTTCGTACACCGAAAGTAATCGTTTAAACTAAATAGTTTAATTTTTCCCGTGAACAACAGATTTTTCTTAATTTTTTGAAATAACGTACAAGACCTAGCCCAATTTGAAACGTCTCCTTTGGAGTGGCTGTAGGTAAGCTGACATATTTTTAGGGTTCCATACCAATTTGGTAAAAATGGAACCTTTATGGTGAGACTTTCTCCGTCCGTCCGTCCGTCTGTCACACTCGATTATTTCAATTCTTTTTTTTTTTTTTTTTTTCAATTTAATATCTAAGTAACTATTACAGTAACTATTTAAGCTATCGACTTGAAATTTAGAATTGTTATAGATTATAGTGACGCGACGTTATAGCAATCGTAAAAATCTAAAAATTGTTTTTATTTTTATTTAAAAAGGGGGGAAAACCGGTTCGTCAAAATTTCAAAATGAGATAACAATATTGAGTGGGGTATCATATGAAAGGGCGTTACTTGTATATTCTAAAACCAATTTTTATTTATTTTTATACCTGATAGTTTTTAGAAATAAATATGATCAATAGAAGCTAACGTATATTTTACAGGAAAAATAAAATCAACCCTCTACAAAAGTACCTATGTAAATTATATTCGTAAAATCATGAACAAAAGTGATTCTTTTAATGTTTTACTTCTTTTATGGTATGGAACCCTCGGCGCGCGAGTCCGACTCGCACTTGGCCGGTTTTTTTATTTGTCTACAAGTTACCTGTAGACAAGCTCGATGTGCTTGAGCTGCGCGGACGGGGAGACCTCCTGCGGGCGCAGCGCGGCGAGCTGCACGGCGCCGAGCGACGCGGCGCTCATGGTCAGCTTGGCGCCGAAGTCCGGCTTGAGGCCGTGGAACTCGATGCTGTAGTCCACGGTGATGTCGCCCACGTTCGCCCAGTACTTGGCTATCACCACCTCCAGCGTTAGCCCGCCCTGCACGTCGTGAAAATGTGTCAGCAACACGCTTTAACTGTACGCTTATACTTTTGACAACCTTCCTGACTCAATAGTACGCATACGGATTCGAGTGGGAAAGCACCATTTTCGAATTCCATAATTTATTTGGCTTATGCCGGAACCACACTTTGTTATTTGTTATTCGTTGTGTGGCTACGCTGTATTTGTGTCTTTGTCTGTCAAATATGTGTTTATGTGAGCAAACAACAAACATGCTATCCACACCTCGTGCTATCTGCCAAATATTGCCAATACGTTTCCTTTGAAGTGTGCTAAAAACCGACAAGAGGACGGATAATATTCGCGCTTATGCGTTATTCGTGCAAATAAAGCAAATATAGACGAATAAACCACCCACACTTGGTATGTATGCGGCCAAATAAGGCGCATAACGAATAACAAATAACGCAGTGTGGTTCCGGCATTAGGACCTGTCCAATCAATGGAAGATTCTGGCCGTGGCTACAACCCTATCAGCAAAGACACACCGATAATCGATTAAGTATTCGGGCGCGATGCTGTACAGTATAGCAACCGTCAAGGGTTGTTTATTCCTTCCACATTAGTACGATAACATCTACAGTAAACGCTCACCAGCAGGCGGAAGGGCGCGGAGGCCGGCGCGAGCGGCGCCAGCACCAGCATGCGGTGCGTGTCGTGCGCGCGGCACGAGCGGCGCGGCGCCAGCTGCATGGCGTGCACGAGGAAGCGCGCGCCGCTCTCGCCGCCGCGCCGCTGGATGCGCACCACGCCCCACGTCGCCTCCAGCGGGACTGCAACCAGCGGAACATCCCTCACTCAATTCTACACTTTAATAGCCCATCCGTCATCTTGAATTGGATGACAAATTCAAGATGGCAGACGTGCATCCGCCATCTTGAATTTTAAAATGGTTTAATTCGCCAGAATGAGGGAATCAGAAGATAGTTTCAATCCAAAGGGGCTTTTACACCTTCCAACATAAGTAATTACCTAAATAAGTATAATTTACTAAATGCTGTAATAATTATGTGTGAAATATGATAGTATTTGGCAAGTTAGAATCCTAAATTTAGCAAATAGAACTTTGGTTTCCACCTGATTAAATCATTTAGCAATTAAACAAACTTAGGAGTTAGGCCCCTTTAATGAGAAGTTTATTTTGCAGCATCGTGACAAGGAACCGGACCACAGGGTCTTTCTCAATGCAGGTAATGAAGGGCGATGGTGACGACTCACCCACGATGATGTGCCGCTTGATGGTGGAGGGTTTGAACAGCACGTCCTTCTCGTCGATCTGCGGCGCCGCCGCCGACGACATGCTGAGCGGCTGCGGCTGCAGCACCGTGACGGGGACCCGGAACACTGGGCCCTTCTCCACGCACGACACGTCGTACGCGTTGATGCTGCGAATGTAACGCGATGAGGAACCGCTTCCAGCGACCCGCTTCTACTTCGCACCGTTATGCTTGAAGGCACAATCGAATTTCAATTCTTTTGGCTTGATCATGCCGATTGGACCGTGTATGGCGGTCGGCGATCGTCGGTTCAGTAGAGTCAAGACTTTATCGGTGGTAGACGTCGCCGTGAGCGCATGGCATCAACTGAACGTCGCTGTCGATAGGACATTTTAAACTGATCGTGTGAGGTGTATATGGACGAACTGCAGATTGGATTAACATGCCGCTTATGATGGATTAGCTTAGATTACGCTTAGAATGGATGGTCTATAGCTACTCTTAGCAATAATACCTGGCGAAGTGCGGGCCGGGCGGCAGCGCGGCGGTGTTGAGGCGCACGGCGAAGGGGCGCGGCGCGTTCGTGTGTCGAGGTGCGCGCTGCTACTCTCATACCTGGCGAAGTGCGGGCCGGGCGGCAGCGCGGCGGTGTTGAGGCGCACGGCGAAGGGGCGCGGCGCGTTCGTGTGTCGAGGTGCGCGCTGCTACTCTCATACCTGGCGAAGTGCGGGCCGGGCGGCAGCGCGGCGGTGTTGAGGCGCACGGCGAAGGGGCGCGGCGCGATCGTGTGTCGAGGTGCGCGCTGCTACACTCATACCTGGCGAAGTGCGGGCCGGGCGGCAGCGCGGCGGTGTTGAGGCGCACGGCGAAGGGGCGCGGCGCGTTCGTGTGTCGAGGTGCGCGCTGCTACTCTCATACCTGGCGAAGTGCGGGCCGGGCGGCAGCGCGGCGGTGTTGAGGCGCACGGCGAAGGGGCGCGGCGCGATCGTGTGTCGAGGTGCGCGCTGCTACACTCATACCTGGCGAAGTACGGGCCGGGCGGCAGCGCGGCGGTGTTGAGGCGCACGGCGAAGGGGCGCGGCGCGATCGTGTGTCGAGGTGCGCGCTGCTACACTCATACCTGGCGAAGTGCGGGCCGGGCGGCAGCGCGGCGGTGTTGAGGCGCACGGCGAAGGGGCGCGGCGCGTTCGTGTGTCGAGGTGCGCGCTGCTACACTCATACCTGGCGAAGTGCGGGCCGGGCGGCAGCGCGGCGGTGTTGAGGCGCACGGCGAAGGGGCGCGGCGCGATCGTGTGTCGAGGTGCGCGCTGCTACACTCATACCTGGCGAAGTGCGGGCCGGGCGGCAGCGCGGCGGTGTTGAGGCGCACGGCGAAGGGGCGCGGCGCGTTCGTGTGTCGAGGTGCGCGCTGCTACTCTCATACCTGGCGAAGTGCGGGCCGGGCGGCAGCGCGGCGGTGTTGAGGCGCACGGCGAAGGGGCGCGGCGCGATCGTGTGTCGAGGTGCGCGCTGCTACACTCATACCTGGCGAAGTACGGGCCGGGCGGCAGCGCGGCGGTGTTGAGGCGCACGGCGAAGGGGCGCGGCGCGTTCGTGTGTCGAGGTGCGCGCTGCTACTCTCATACCTGGCGAAGTGCGGGCCGGGCGGCAGCGCGGCGGTGTTGAGGCGCACGGCGAAGGGGCGCGGCGCGATCGTGTGTCGAGGTGCGCGCTGCTACACTCATACCTGGCGAAGTGCGGGCCGGGCGGCAGCGCGGCGGTGTTGAGGCGCACGGCGAAGGGGCGCGGCGCGATCGTGTGTCGAGGTGCGCGCTGCTACTCTCATACCTGGCGAAGTGCGGGCCGGGCGGCAGCGCGGCGGTGTTGAGGCGCACGGCGAAGGGGCGCGGCGCGATCGTGTGTCGAGGTGCGCGCTGCTACTCTCATACCTGGCGAAGTGCGGGCCGGGCGGCAGCGCGGCGGTGTTGAGGCGCACGGCGAAGGGGCGCGGCGCGATCGTGTGTCGAGGTGCGCGCTGCTACTCTCATACCTGGCGAAGTGCGGGCCGGGCGGCAGCGCGGCGGTGTTGAGGCGCACGGCGAAGGGGCGCGGCGCGATCGTGTGTCGAGGTGCGCGCTGCTACTCTCATACCTGGCGAAGTGCGGGCCGGGCGGCAGCGCGGCGGTGTTGAGGCGCACGGCGAAGGGGCGCGGCGCGTTCGTGTGTCGAGGTGCGCGCTGCTACTCTCATACCTGGCGAAGTGCGGGCCGGGCGGCAGCGCGGCGGTGTTGAGGCGCACGGCGAAGGGGCGCGGCGCGATCGTGTGTCGAGGTGCGCGCTGCTACTCTCATACCTGGCGAAGTGCGGGCCGGGCGGCAGCGCGGCGGTGTTGAGGCGCACGGCGAAGGGGCGCGGCGCGTTCATCATGTCGAGGTGCGCGGGTGCGACACCCAGGGCGCCGCGCACGTCATGGCGAGCCGCTGCCCGTACGCGATCTGCTTCGGTATGACGCACTTGTCTGCAACATAACGCGCGCTACATACGTTTTTTTGTATCTGTATCTAACTAGTTTTTGAATTAAAATATTAATATGTGTCGCAAGTATTAGGAAATTTGATTAAAAAAAAATACCAATAATATACAAAAGGGTTCCCTACCATTATCTATATAATAACGTTGCGAGACAATGATTGCAGAAGTCAGAACGCTCAATAATATATACCCTACCACTTATACAAGTAGAGTAATATTGGGAGACCTGAATTATTGACCGAAGACAGAGTAAAAATCACGTGTGTTGTATGGGAGCCCTTTTTAATCTTTATTTTATTTTATTTTTTAACCGACTTCAAAAAAGGAGGAGGTTCTCAATTCGTCGGAATCTTTTTTTTTTTTATCTATGTATGTTCACCGATTACTCGAAGACGCGTGGACCGATTTGAACAATTTTTTTTTTTGTTTAAAAGGGTTTTGTTTCCAGATGGTCCCATTTTAATCCGGTCAGGATCTGATGATGGGATCCTGGAGAAATCGAGGGAACTCTTCAAATTTTATATGGACACATGGAACTATTTGGGTATTATTTGAAAGAGTAATATTTTCCAAGTTGTCCTATGGTCATCAGGTCAGGATCTGATCATGGGATCTTGGTGAAATCGAGGGAACTCTTCAAATTTTGCTAGTATACTTGAAGCGAGTTGGGTATTTTTTTATAGTTACTGGTGCATATGCTAGCAGATACTGATTTGATGACTAAAGTCATGAAGTCAGGGTCTGATGATGGGATCTTGGTGAAATTGAGGGATCTCTTCAGATTTTATGAACACACCTCAAGCGATTTCGGTATTTTTACAACGCCTTGTGCATTTTATTGTTTTCCACTAAAAAGTAAAAAATAAAAATGGGAAATGCTTTCCAAAAAACCAACTTCAAATGCCACTACAAAGAGTGAAATATTTTTTATTTAAATTTTAGGTACCTACACCAATTCGAAGTCGGGCGATTGTCTATGACTTCGTCATTTCTTTGCACATCAAGTAAGTAAGAAGGACTATTAGGGATTGTATAAAACATTGCCCGACTTCGAATTGGTGTAGGTACCTAAAATTTAAATAAAAATTATTTCACTCTTTGTAGTGGCATTTGAAGTTGGTTTTTTGGAAAGCATTTCCCATTTTTATTAGTATTTGTTGTCATAGTGGCAACGGGACTAAATCCTCTAAAAGTGTGTAATTATACCCTTCCACTTATACAAGTAGAGTAATATTGGGAGACCTGAATTATTGACCAAAGACAGAGTAAAAACCACGTTTGTTGTATGGGAGCCCTTTTTATTCTTTATTTTATTTTATTTTTTAGTATTTGTTGTCATAGCGGCAACGGAACTAATAAATCCTTTGTGAAAATTACAAGTGTGTAATTGTCACGGTTTAAGAGATACAGCCTGGTGACAGACGGACGGGCGGCGAAGTCTTAGTCATATGGTTTTTTTTATACGATTGATAGGCTTACGCTCGACCACAATCATGTCCGATGGGCAGAAATGATGATGTCTAGGATGGAGCGCGCCTGCCTAGAAAATGCCTATTCACTCTTCTAGTGAAGGCACCCAGATTGTACTTGGCTGGGAACACGGAAGCTGGAAGGGTATTCCACACCTTAGCGGTTCGTATCAGAAACGTCGCGTATTTTACGTTTTAGGCACGGAACCCTAAAAATATAATGCGTACTCACTCTCTTGGTCCAGATGGTTCTCCAAGAACTGCGGCTCCACCGTGATGCCGATGTCCTTAGGCGCGTCGTCGTCGACTTTGGGCCTTAGGAACACGCCCTTAGCGTTGTTATTGCCGCACTTGAGGTTGAACGTCACGTCGCGCTCCGGCTGGTCGTGGTAGTTAGTGAGGATCTCGAAGGCCTGCGAGAAATGTTCAGGTTGCAGCGGTACGATAACAGATGGCGTTGGCAGTCGCTAACTTTCTAAGCGGCGGGAGCGCGGTGAATACGACAATGAATCCCGTACCCCCGCCAGC
The DNA here is from genome assembly GCA_963855885.1 of Coenonympha glycerion. NCBI lineage: Eukaryota > Metazoa > Arthropoda > Insecta > Lepidoptera > Nymphalidae > Coenonympha > Coenonympha glycerion. Next base: position 18,526,971 of record OY979627.1, read on the forward strand.
AGGTCCGCCGTGGCAACAGACAGTTTTTAGTGGATGCAAGCCCCACATAACCCTTCCGTTTCCCCTGACGGATTGGGTATGCGTTAGGCATTTTTTGTCTATAAAAAAGGCTACTAAATTATTTACCAAAATTTTTCAAGGACTGTTAAAATACCTCTTTTGTGGAAGAGTCATATAAGGCAGGCTCTTACTATATCTACCACAAAACTTCTCTACCAAAAATGTTTAATATAAAAGAACTTCATGTATAGGGAATAGACAAACTTCCCGTATTTAAGGGCATGCCATGGGTGTCCCCGCGAAATTCAATTTTTTTGTGGTTTTTCGCGATTTTTAAGCTAATAAGATATAACAGGCTAATGGCAGTCACATTGCGGGACTTCCAGTATCGTACGTCTTTACCTGTTTATATAAAAATAAAATCTCTGCTTGAAAGTGTTGAGTTAAAGAAATTAGTCCGAGATTCGCGAGTTACTCACTTAACACTCGATACTAGACTAATTTCCTAGGATAGACATTTTTATGCAAAGATTTTGATATAAACATGTCAAGATGATACTGCCATTCTCGCAAATTGACTGCCATAGATAAGCCTATTATGTCTAATTACTATACAAATTGCACAAAACCACGAAAATTTTGAAATTTGAATTTCGCGGGCAGTTTCGCCTTAAATGGATGTGACTTAGATAGAAGTGGAAAGAAGACCACTACCAGGTTTAGCGGTAACTTCCCTCCAGGTAGGTGTTATGCCTGGGGACCGCTTATGATCCGAGCGTGTGACGTCAGAAGTTGTATTTATAGAACGCTCGTCGAATGCTCCGTCAGCGTGTGCTATTAAGCTGGTGACGCCATCTATCGTCAGCTATCGAAGACTGCTACACAGGTATGTGTTAGCAGACCATTATAATTACCTTTTCAATATTCAGCAGTCCGCAGCCCTGCGCCCAAGGCTCCACGTGCTCCAAGTACACAGCGGAGTTCTCTAACGCCCTCTTGATAGAGTACGGAGAGTATGGCAGCTCCTTTGCCTTCAATCCCGATATTAAGGCAGCTGAAATATACTAAATTTTCATCATTTGTTTCAAGATTTCAATTACACACACTTGGAGAGGTTTCTGAGAGTTTTTGTGCACACACTTGGAGAGGTTTCTGAGTGTTTTTGTGCACACACTTGGAGAGGTTTCTGAGTGTTTTTGTGCACACTGCACACACTTGGAGAGGTTTCTGAGAGTTTTTGTGCACACAGTTGGAGAGGTTTCTGACTGTTTTTGTGCACACACTTGGAAAGGTTTCTGAGAGTTTTTGTGCACACACTTGGAGAGGTTTCTGAGAGTTTTTGTGCACACTGCACACACTTGGAGAGGTTTCTGAGAGTTTTTGTGCACACACTTGGAGAGGTTTCTGAGCGTTTTTGTGCACACACTTGGAAAGGTATCTGAGAGTTTTTGTGCACACACTTGGAGAGGTTTCTGAGAGTTTTTGTGCACACACTTGGAAAGGTTTCTGAGAGTTTTTGTGCACACACTTGGAGAGGTTTCTGAGAGTTTTTGTGCACACACTTGGAGAGGTTTCTGAGAGTTGTTGTTCACACACTTGGAGAGGTTTCTGAGTTTTTGTGCATACACTTGGAAAGGTTTCCGAGTTTGCACAACAGCAAAAGTACACGATAACGGCCTTTTTTATAATCTAACAAATTATATTGAGTTTGGCAAGTTGTGTGATTTATAGGAATTTAGTAAAAACACTTACCTACGGCTCCAGCGACATGCGGCGCGGCCATTGATGTACCATTCATGAGCTGACAGTTTCTAAGTGTGAACCTGCAAAATGTACTTCGTCAAATATTATATTGATTGTTGAACTGATTTCTTCAACACATTTTTTTTAATTATAGGTAACGCGATCAAACGAGCGGGCGGGTCACTTGATGGTAAGCGATCACCGCCGCCCATGGACATTTGGAGCACCAGAGGAACTGCAAATGCATTGCTGGCTCTTAAGAAATTTGTTTATCCGCTCCTTGAATAATCCTGTATAGTTTTGAGGGATCACTGTTGCTGGTAGGTTGTTCCATAGTTTGCATAGTTTTCCTATACAAATAAGAACTTGCCACTTTGAAATGGAATATTTTGCTTCTATTGTATAAAATACATAACATAAAGATAAAAAAAAGGCGTGTGCCACTCGGAGACTGCCGCGTTAATGCTATTGCATAGAATTTAAAGTTATTTTTAGTTTTGCCATCAATCGAAAAGTAGAACTTTTGGTACCAGGCTGCCATGAAAGCAGGGAGTGCAACTTCACAAACTTTTTAGTTTTTAGGTTGCCATCTATCGAAAAATAGCAGAACTTTTTAATGACTTTTTGAAATATTACGTGCGTGAAAAAGTCATTAAATAGTTCTGCTATTTTTCGATAGATGGCAAACTAAAAACTAAAAAGTTTGTGGAGTTGCGCTCTCTGCTTTCATGGTAGCCTAGTACCAAAAGCTCTACTTTAGGAGTGCCAGGTTATTTTCGTTACGGAATTTCTGGATTCGGTCTGCACCGTCAAAGCCCGCGATAGAAGCTATGCAATAGCTTAATAACTTGGCTTAAATGTGGTCTGTGTGCAAACTACAAGTGTTATATACCTGGCCACCGAAGCAACAGCACCGCCGGGCGCGCACACGGAGAGCCCCGCGGCGCCGTCCGCGCACGGGCCTCGGGAGCTCCAACTGAAGGCGCCGGGAGCCCCGCGCGCGCGCATGGAGTACGCCGCCAGCATCATCTCCGTCGACACGTACGCTCCAACTCCTGCGATTAATTAAAAAATTAATTTCAATTAAAAAAAAAATAGAATGAAAGTCTCATCTCAGAATTACAGAAAGTTTCTCGATTTTATATTAATGTTCACGTGTCCATGCAACACTATAAATTATAATAGAGTAGCGGTACGCTATGATTACTGTTTTGGCAGCAGAGAGGTGTTTAGCTAGGGTTGCCAGGTACCAAACCTAAAACTCGGCCAGTTTTGTCGAATATTTAGGTAAAAAGGCCGGACACTCTACATTATTGAAGGTATTGTGTCTAAGTATACAAAAATTTTTATGTAAAATTTACCTCTTTTTACACGACTGCCCAAAATAGGAGTGTAATGTTTTTAGGGTTCATGTATGTATGTATGTATGTATGTAAGTATGTATGTGAGTTTCTTTATTCCACCATAACTTCTGAACGGCTGAATAGTTTTGGACATATGGGGTATCGTGAGAATCCTTACATCAGTCCGAGTCACATAGACTATATTTTTTTGGAAAAAGTAATTATACCACAGAGCAGTCGTGTTTTTTAACTTTTAAATTATTTACTAAATTTGATTACTTATTATTACCAAACATTTTGTTTCGCCACGCTCGGCGCTCGCTTCTTTGGGAAATCTTAAAAGCCTGACAAAAGTCTGTGTAGTAGGACATCGTTTGTTTTGGCGGGATATGCAATTAAAAAGCCTAACTATGTCCGGCTTTATCCGAACGCCTTGCTACACTAAGGATACAAATAATTAAGGACCAGAGTGAAACAAACAAGTATTTTTATACAAAAAAGGGAAGAAACATAAACCCAAAAAACATTACACTCCTTTTTTTGGGCAGTCGTGTAAATAGTGCCGTTTCAAGATTTTAGTTCAGTATAATTTTTGACTCGGAACTTAAAGCTAAAATGTTTTACACGAACGACTCACCAATCAGAATAGGTTGCGCGATGTCGGGCGGGGCGCCCACGGTGGCGAGCGCGGGCCCGTGGTTGCCCGCCGACACCACCCACGACACGCCGTAGCGATTCACCACTGAGCTGATAATTTCGCCCACCCGACTATAACACAAACGTACACAGTATGAACAAAGGATTCATATCCAATCTCCAGGAAACTCACGAGGAATAGTTTGAACGACGGCCCTGGGCCCAGAAGGAGGCAAACAAAGCGCAGGCCAAATTGTCAACGTCGCAACAATAACGTCGCGGAAGGCCCGGTACATCAGAGCGGAGCGGAGCAGACCTGTGTTTGAGTAACCAGAGATGTCAAAATAACGAAATCTGATTGGTTACTCGAACACAGCTCCCCTCCACTCCGCTTTGGGTGAAATCAGGCCTAAACCGCAATGAGATCAGTATTATACAAGGAATTATTGTGTTTGAGAATTATTTTCCATTGAGGATGCAAATAAGAAAATTTTTACAGCTTTAAAAGGCTGAGAGGCCCGCAGATTCTTCATACAACAGACCTATATGCCTACTGGATGTTGTGGGAAAGTTTCTGCTACTCACATTAATGTGCATCCATCAACACCTCTCCTGACTTCCCTGATGGTCTATTGAGAATCCATAAAGGCACATTGACAGTTGATGGACTCCAGACTCCACTGAGCCCAGCCTGCTGTGACTACAGTCATCACTCACCCAGCGTTGGACCAGTGCGCGTGCTCGCCGTAGCTCATGTTGATGACGTCGATCTTCATGGTCTTGCACAGCTCCATGACCTTGATGCAGGCCCTCACCAGCGCGGTGCCCGTCTCCATGGAGCCCAGCCGGCTGTCTCCAATAGTTAAGGACACGATCTTGGCTCCGGGCGCAACGCCGTTCTTGTCTGGTTCATCCGGGAAGTAGCCGGCTGCGATTGCCGCCACGTGTGTGCCGGTGCGTCGCTGCAATACAAAAGAAAATGTGGAACATATTAAAGGATAACAATACATCTTTTTGTATTGAAGATAGGACTTGTCTTGCTTGTCTCGTCAATCAGTCCTAAACTAATCAGGAAACTACTCACAGCACATCCCCACCACTTCCAGCGTGTCGCCGTCGTCGTGCACGTTGATGCTGACGGTCATCTCGTCCAGCGGCGTGAGGTGCGCGTGCTCGTGCGTCGCGCTGAACTCGCCCAGCAGCGGCCCGCTGGTAACATCTGAGCTCTTGCTTGTCTGAGTCAGGAAACTACTCACAGCACATCCCCACCACTTCCAGCGTGTTGCCGTCGTCGTGCACGTTGATGCTGACGGTCATCTCGTCCAGCGGCGTGAGGTGCGCGTGCTCGTGCGTCGCGCTGAACTCGCCCAGCAGCGGCCCGCTGGTAACATCTGAGCTCTTGCTTGTCTGAGTCAGGAAACTACTCACAGCACATCCCCACCACTTCCAGCGTGTTGCCGTCGTCGTGCACGTTGATGCTGACGGTCATCTCGTCCAGCGGCGTGAGGTGCGCGTGCTCGTGCGTCGCGCTGAACTCGCCCAGCAGCGGCCCGCTGGTAACATCTGAGCTCTTGCTTGTCTGAGTCAGGAAACTACTCACAGCACATCCCCACCACTTCCAGCGTGTCGCCGTCGTCGTGCACGTTGATGCTGACGGTCATCTCGTCCAGCGGCGTGAGGTGCGCGTGCTCGTGCGTCGCGCTGAACTCGCCCAGCAGCGGCCCGCTGGTAACATCTGAGCTCTTGCTTGTCTGAGTCAGGAAACTACTCACAGCACATCCCCACCACTTCCAGTGTGTCGCCGTCGTCGTGCACGTTGATGCTGACGGTCATCTCGTCCAGCGGCGTGAGGTGCGCGTGCTCGTGCGTCGCGCTGAACTCGCCCAGCAGCGGCCCGCTGGTAACATCTGAGCTCTTGCTTGTCTGAGTCAGGAAACTACTCACAGCACATCCCCACCACTTCCAGCGTGTTGCCGTCGTCGTGCACGTTGATGCTGACGGTCATCTCGTCCAGCGGCGTGAGGTGCGCGTGCTCGTGCGTCGCGCTGAACTCGCCCAGCAGCGGCCCGCTGGTAACATCTGAGCTCTTGCTTGTCTGAGTCAGGAAACTACTCACAGCACATCCCCACCACTTCCAGCGTGTTGCCGTCGTCGTGCACGTTGATGCTGACGGTCATCTCGTCCAGCGGCGTGAGGTGCGCGTGCTCGTGCGTCGCGCTGAACTCGCCCAGCAGCGGCCCGCTGGTAACATCTGAGCTCTTGCTTGTCTGAGTCAGGAAACTACTCACAGCACATCCCCACCACTTCCAGCGTGTTGCCGTCGTCGTGCACGTTGATGCTGACGGTCATCTCGTCCAGCGGCGTGAGGTGCGCGTGCTCGTGCGTCGCGCTGAACTCGCCCAGCAGCGGCCCGCTGGTAACATCTGAGCTCTTGCTTGTCTGAGTCAGGAAACTACTCACAGCACATCCCCACCACTTCCAGCGTGTTGCCGTCGTCGTGCACGTTGATGCTGACGGTCATCTCGTCCAGCGGCGTGAGGTGCGCGTGCTCGTGCGTCGCGCTGAACTCGCCCAGCAGCGGCCCGCTGGTAACATCTGAGCTCTTGCTTGTCTGAGTCAGGAAACTACTCACAGCACATCCCCACCACTTCCAGCGTGTTGCCGTCGTCGTGCACGTTGATGCTGACGGTCATCTCGTCCAGCGGCGTGAGGTGCGCGTGCTCGTGCGTCGCGCTGAACTCGCCCAGCAGCGGCCCGCTGGTAACATCTGAGCTCTTGCTTGTCTGAGTCAGGAAACTACTCACAGCACATCCCCACCACTTCCAGTGTGTCGCCGTCGTCGTGCACGTTGATGCTGACGGTCATCTCGTCCAGCGGCGTGAGGTGCGCGTGCTCGTGCGTCGCGCTGAACTCGCCCAGCAGCGGCCCGCTGGTAACATCTGAGCTCTTGCTTGTCTGAGTCAGGAAACTACTCACAGCACATCCCCACCACTTCCAGCGTGTTGCCGTCGTCGTGCACGTTGATGCTGACGGTCATCTCGTCCAGCGGCGTGAGGTGCGCGTGCTCGTGCGTCGCGCTGAACTCGCCCAGCAGCGGCCCGCTGGTAACATCTGAGCTCTTGCTTGTCTGAGTCAGGAAACTACTCACAGCACATCCCCACCACTTCCAGCGTGTTGCCGTCGTCGTGCACGTTGATGCTGACGGTCATCTCGTCCAGCGGCGTGAGGTGCGCGTGCTCGTGCGTCGCGCTGAACTCGCCCAGCAGCGGCCCGCTGGTAACATCTGAGCTCTTGCTTGTCTGAGTCAGGAAACTACTCACAGCACATCCCCACCACTTCCAGCGTGTTGCCGTCGTCGTGCACGTTGATGCTGACGGCCATCTCGTCCAGCGGCGTGAGGTGCGCGTGCTCGTGCGTCGCGCTGAACTCGCCCAGCAGCGGCCCGCTGGTAACATCTGAGCTCTTGCTTGTCTGAGTCAGGAAACTACTCACAGCACATCCCCACCACTTCCAGCGTGTTGCCGTCGTCGTGCACGTTGATGCTGACGGTCATCTCGTCCAGCGGCGTGAGGTGCGCGTGCTCGTGCGTCGCGCTGAACTCGCCCAGCAGCGGCCCGCTGGTAACATCTGAGCTCTTGCTTGTCTGAGTCAGGAAACTACTCACAGCACATCCCCACCACTTCCAGCGTGTTGCCGTCGTCGTGCACGTTGATGCTGACGGTCATCTCGTCCAGCGGCGTGAGGTGCGCGTGCTCGTGCGTCGCGCTGAACTCGCCCAGCAGCGGCCCGCTGGTAACATCTGAGCTCTTGCTTGTCTGAGTCAGGAAACTACTCACAGCACATCCCCACCACTTCCAGCGTGTTGCCGTCGTCGTGCACGTTGATGCTGACGGCCATCTCGTCCAGCGGCGTGAGGTGCGCGTGCTCGTGCGTCGCGCTGAACTCGCCCAGCAGCGGCCCGCTGGTAACATCTGAGCTCTTGCTTGTCTGAGTCAGGAAACTACTCACAGCACATCCCCACCACTTCCAGCGTGTTGCCGTCGTCGTGCACGTTGATGCTGACGGTCATCTCGTCCAGCGGCGTGAGGTGCGCGTGCTCGTGCGTCGCGCTGAACTCGCCCAGCAGCGGCCCGCTGGTAACATCTGAGCTCTTGCTTGTCTGAGTCAGGAAACTACTCACAGCACATCCCCACCACTTCCAGCGTGTTGCCGTCGTCGTGCACGTTGATGCTGACGGTCATCTCGTCCAGCGGCGTGAGGTGCGCGTGCTCGTGCGTCGCGCTGAACTCGCCCAGCAGCGGCCCGCTGGCCAGCTCGCCCGCCTCCGATGTGTCTATGCAAGCCCTGTGGGATAACTCGTCTTTACCATTTTTTTTCAGTATCTGCGATGAATATTTTGACTCAAATTTGCTGTGGCTATCAATTTACTTAAGCGATTACAGATCAGGCACGTATCGAGCACGCGAGATCGTTTAAGTCTAGGCTAGTAGTAACAAGCTAGCAATGCTGCATAGCTGGTTGGGATGATTTGCAATAAGACGACGCTTGCGTTTCTTGCAGTATTTGCCAATTGATTACTGATAGAGTTGGCAGTTCAAGGTATTTATGGTATAGAATTCATGGTTGCATGTAAACTTTATCAAGGAAATATGCTACCCAAGGTCAGGGTTTCAAATCCTAGGTATGTTGACAGTCCTGGCAACGCTTTTATAGCTTTTTGGAGCTAGGAGCATTTTAGGAAATTAAGTTTAACTAGCTTAATGCTGAAGGAGTACATTGAGGCAACTTGCCCACCAGTCAGTTATCAACGTTCTTCAAGACATGCCTAGCCTGTCAGCTTGTAATTGGCTACATTTAAGAGCAGACCTGTACGGTGTACCCATCAGTGGGTCATTAAAAGAAGGTGATACTATTAATTTTTGAGCTTGAATTATTAATAAGACATTTCTAAATGTCATTTAGTTACTTAAATAAGCTAAACAAAATATATAATCCAAGTATTTTTACATAAAATAACTTTGTTTAGAAAGCCTGGTGTCTTATTTTATAACATTTAAAGCTTTTAGTTTAGAAAAATACAAAACGTCATTTTATGAATTTAATTAAAAGTCGGAGTATAAGTACATAAAATTTATGTTTGTGAAACACTTTTATTAATTCTCAACTTGTTTGTCATAACTTTTCTGCATTGTAAATTGTAATCCAATAGCATATACTTGTATTACCCAATGTACCTCATGCTTATTCCGATGAACTCACCTGTTAAGTCAGCAGTCCTATTGTAATAATAACTGTATCATATTGCAATTACGTAAGTATCAGGATGTTGGCCACCTATCTTGTCGAAAGTATTAATGTTTTAACACAAACACACAAAATATGATGAAATTTCGTACAAAATAGGTATTGATTCAACGATTCAAATGATTTATTTCATTTAGGCTCATTTTACAAGCACTTATGAATAGTCATGAAATACTTACTAAACTGAAACTATTAAACAACTTGAAACTATGTTTATTAGGGTTCTAACATGCCCTGATCTGAGAAGAATCCCACAACAAAATCAGTCTGTTTTCTTCATTATTTTCACAAAAAAAAAATTAACAAAGAATTGAGCAATACACTATTATTACCATGGATTAGTTCGTATATAATTACATACAAATTAATTGTATATTGGCGTACATACATTTGCACACGCTTTGATTTAACAGGTCACAGGTTCGATACTTGCTAAGAAGTAAAGGAAAACCTTGTGAAAATCTCGTGATTCTTGCCACCCGGCAGAGTTGATGCACTCTTTGGATTTAAGCTTGATTTCTGATAGAGTCCCGAGTTCGATTACTGACACTAAAAAATATTAAAGAGGTGAAGTGAACGTAGCATTAGGAAAATTTATATCTACCTCCAAACAGTTCCATCATGGAACAACACGCAATCGTAAGCTGGGCCCACATCTGAGTATTTCTTTTCTGTCTCTTTCAACATCTCAACCCGTGCCTCTAGTTCCTCTTTCCGTAGTTTTTCGTCAGGACTGAGTGTGGTTTTTGCTGCTGTAAAAAATGTACAAATACATTTTAGTGTTATATTAAGCACGGTGATCTGATCAATCAATGAATCAGTCAATCAATCAGTCTTTATTTGCAAATTCGGGTTAGTATGAAAACTTTATTAGAAGAGATCCATTCTATCATGTTGTCTATATCTCACGCTAACAAAATAAATCAAGGCCTAAGCATAACCACCCAATGGATGGCATGCCATATGGGTGTGTCAAATACCTACCAACTTCACTTTCAAAGTCCTGCAGCTCTTTAGTGGCCGCAGCGAGGGCGGGTTTGTGGCCAACATCCCAGAGATGCTCTTTTCGGTGCTCCTGGATACGCTCCTTCACCTTGGAGGGGTACAAACTGAAGGGGTACAGCACCCCCACGCGTAACTCTTGTTGTGGGATGCTCCAGTCACGTGGCACCTGTGGAGATCAAAGCCAGAATTATTACATTTCGAATCGCCAATCTAAGCACATAAGCTGTGTTAGCAAGAATAATATTGTTGCCATTTTTACCACAATAATAGTTAATTTGCAGAGATGTTTGGATTACACAAATTGGTATTTGACTGCAATCTTGCAGATGGTAAGGAAAAATACAGATAAAAAGTTATTGTAAGCTGAGAGACATAGTTTGTCAAAAAAAGTCTTGAAATGTATTCACAGATAATTGTTCCCGTAAAATGAATTCAGGGATACAATAACTGTTTCCTGGCTTAAAAGACTGATTAAAAAGTGATATTGCATATAATGATAAGCAATATTGTTTACAGCAAAAAGTCTAATTGTTGATGTTATCAATATCAAAGAAAAAGCAAAAAAATAACATTTGTTGTATGGAAAGCCGCTTTCATATTTATTTTATTCTATTTTTAATATTTTTGTTATAGCGGCAACAGAAATACATCTGTAAAAATTTCAAGTGACTAGCTATCATGGTTCACAAGATACAGACAGACGGACGGACAGACGAATGGACAGCAAAGTCTTAGAAATAGGGGTTTACCCTTAGGGCACAGAACCCTAAAAATGGGTCAATTGACCACATTGATCAAATGGCAACGTGTTCGGCGGTAAAAATGACAAAGAACAGCTGTGTTTTCACCACACAGAGTCAATGACCTTGTGACATCTATGAAATTTATATGTAAAAAAACTTGACATGAAACGGTCTTCCCTGGACCCTGATATTGGGAGACTTTCAAATGAGTTTCATTAGTAAGATAGAGCTGGGTTCAGAGTAACTTACCTTAAGTTTGCGGCCTGTGACGCCGGTAATGTACCCGTCGTCGGTACATTTCCGAACAGTGCTGGTGTCCACATCGCCGCAGCCGCTGCAGTCAAATCTTTCTATCACTTTAGTCTCGCCAGTAGTAGTCACCTAAAACCGAAAAGCCCATTCACAAAAAATTCTAAAAACTGCAACTAAACAAATCGTGACAAGACATTTTTTTACCTTCAAACCTGCGGCCGCTGGATCGACGCCCGAATCCAAGATTGCAATTATTGTATTTCTGCCATCGTACTCTGAGTTTTTGTTCAAAAACGTGACGACCCCTGTTTCTTTTTTAGGCATTAATCCCCAAACAGGGAAATCACAATCGATCGGTACGTCTGCCATATTTGATGACCATAGATTACCAAATGAAATGGATCACAGATTACTCTATATCACTGGCGTTAAATGGATTAACATTTACCAACCACAGAGTACTACTTTTTTTATTTACGGGCAACCATAGAGATAACGATGATTACTCATGTCGTACGAAGTACAAATTAATTCCATGACTTGGGTCCACTCGGTTGTTCGGCACGCTACGTCTGCCTTTATTTAATGTAGTCTGAGACCATAATATAAAGGACACTGCTCGCGAAGTTAAAAGTACTCGGAAAAGTTTACCGAAGTCGAAGTAAGTCACCACACTACTCGGTGATCTTCGCGAGAACGCTTTGAGGTCCTCAAAAACCGACAACAAATGGAAGTTGCCCGAAGTGAGTCCGAAGTGAGTAGAAGTTGGCGAAGTTAGACGAAGTTCCCCTCCACCCTTCTCGTGTCGCTCAACTTCGGTCCCACCTCGGTCAACTTCGTGAGTAGTGTAGAGGTCGGGATAGTTAGGTCTGTAACTTGAAACATATAAGAGTAATACAATATACCCTGCTTGAAACGAAAGATCATTCAGGCGCGAAAATTCAATATTTACTTTTTCGACAGTAGTCGACTAGTTTTGCGAGCATAACGTTTATTTGCATTGGCATGTTATTCATAAAAACTTTGCTCAAAAATACTCATCTACTCCATATTGGTTCCCGATAGCACCAAATCTGGAAAACTGCAGAAAATAATCTTCAGGAACTCAAATGGATGATGTGAATTTATGAGAACACAATAATATGTATTGTGCTTAAGGTGTTGCGGCCCTACCAGCCCGCGAAATTCAAATTTTATTTAGTTTTTCGCAAATATTAGACTAACTAAACATTTTAGATTAATGGCAATGCATTTTGCGGGCCTACTTTTTATGCATCTACATGTTTTTAATAGAAACTTTGCTCGAAAGTTCCCACTCATCTCATATTGGTTCCCGAAAGATATTTTTTTGCAGTTTCCCAGATTTCGAGCTATCGGGAACCAATATGAAGTAAATGAGTATTGTTGAGCAGAGTTTTTATTAAAAACATGTAGATGCATAAATTCTGTGCTCGCAAAACACATTGCCATTAACCTTCGATGTATAATTAGCCTACTATGAGCAAAAAACTAAATAAAATTTGAATTTTCGCGCCCGGATGTTACCCATTGCCCTTAAGCTTATGGCAATAAGTCTACGATGTATAATTAGCCGAAAAATTGCGAAAAATGCAATAAATAAATAAAATTTGATTTTCGCGGGGTAGTTGCACGAATATCATGCATATATTTTCATGTAATATACAAAGTACTCTATGGTCTGATGTAATAATATAAAAATCTGTATCTACAATGCGACAAGGCTATTTTGGCGCGTGGCCAAAGTCTGAACTAACGCCGCTATCTTGTGCTACTGTTTGATAGTTCGCTCTGTCAGTATATCACTATTGTATGTTAAGTTGTTTTGCTTACTATTAACTATTTTAAACTAAAATTGAAGTAAAATTGAGATTTTATTTTATGGCTGCCTTTGTTTTGCAACAGCGCCCTCCTTCAAGTGCCAAGAGAGCCTTGTCGGACTGTAGATGTGTGTAAATAACATAAAAATCTTTCCTTGAAAGTGTGATATATATAAACTACGAATATAAGTAGTACTGTCGTTCCTGTACCATAACTCATAAGCTGATTTCAATCTACATTCACCAGATAAACTATCTGAGGAATAAAAAAATACGATATAAATAGTCTCAATACTAAGGCATTTATTTACTTAAAATAAAATAAAAACAATGAATAACTCTCAAGCTGACTATATTTCAACATAATATTTTAACAAATTATTGCATTGCATTCTTATCTAAGAGTTATGAAGACCATCATCACTACTTATTTATCTGGTAAAGCATCCAAACCCTGAAAAAGAAAAGTTTAACTGTTATAATAATAATATACAATTATATATTTTGTGAAAATTTTATGCGTCTAACTGTTACCATTGTCAATATATAGCAAAAACAAGCTGAAACATCATATTTGTTGTATGGGAGCCCCCTTAAATATTTATATTATTCTAATTTTTGAGCTTGAGTTTTGAGTTAGAAATCACAGCAGGTGAGCAATTAGTGTTAAAATTTAATTAACAAATGATCACTTTTTGAAAATTTGCAATTTTTATTTGAATGGCACATCTTGAAAACATTTTTCCCATCTCTGATTGGAAAAGTCTGCGGGGTACAAAGAAAGAAAGCTGGCCACAGCTGAACATAGAACTATTTTAGTGTTGTGGCTGCCTGTAGGTTGGAAATGTCAATAATTATGATAATTCATCACTTCTTAAATAATATGTACAAGTAAGAAATAATCAAGTTATTAGCAGTTATTACTTAAGTATACAAAAAAGGAAAAACCGGCCAAGTGCGAGTCGGACTCGCGCACCGAGGGTTCCATACCATAAAAGAAGTTAAACATTAAAAGAATCACTTTGGTTCATGAATTTACGAGTATAATTTACATGTAGGTACTTTTGTTGGCAAACCGCAAACATAACTTTGTTTTTGCCGGTTTATTGTTATTATCTAAAAAGTATTATAGTTAGAGAGTTGATTTTATTTTTCCTGTAAAATATACGTTAATGCCTATTGATTGTATTTATTTCAGATTTTTCGGCCGATAAACTTCGGAGATAAGGGGGGGAACGGTATTTTTTTTGACAGTTTGCCCAATAAATCAAAAACTATCGAGCATAAAAATAAATAAAAATCTGTTTTAGACTACACAAGTAACGCCCTTTCTTATGATACCCCACTCAATATTGTTATCTCATTATGAAATTTAAATACCCTCGTTTTCCCCCCTTTTTAAATAAAAATAAAAACAATGTGACGTCGCGTCACTATTTCCTATAACTATATAAATTTCAGCTTGATAGCTTAAATAATTACTGAAATAATCGAGTGTGACAGACGGACGGACGGACGGATGGACGGACGGACGGAGAAAGTCTCACTATAAGGGTTCCATTTTTAACATTTTGGTATGGAACCCTAATATTGCACGCAGAATATTTTTTATTGCTAAGCATTAAGGAAAAAGGGTTTTGACTATGATACAAGTCGCAACAGGCAAACAAATTGGTTGTGGTATCACAAAAATGGTAAAGTACAAAAAGAAACACATGTGGTGCCTCCAGACAATGAACAGCAGTATGAATTCAGCCCCCTGATAAGCAGAAAGTAATATGAACAGTAAAACTCAGCCAAAAGGAACATTTTCCTGCTGATAACAATAATTAAGAGGGATGGGTACCATTTGGGTGCAAAAATTATGCATTGGGAACCAATGTCAATGGGAATTAGAAACTTCTAATAATACTTGTGTATGTATAAATATTATGCTTGCAAAACTCATTGCCATAAAGCTACAATGTGTTGTTAGTCTAATATTTGTCGAAAACGAGATCAAATTTGAATTTCGCAGGCTAGCAGGGCCCTACTTGAAACACCTTAAGATCGACTTGCTTTTCTTTTACAATCAAGTGGGCTGAATCCATTGACATGTAGTTTGTGATTTTAATATTTACGTACATTGATTTTGTAAGGGTTACCAGATAGCCGCATGTCCCTCATGTAGTTTACACGGTCCATTCGTGAGTTTTGTGAGCGTCTATGATGCTGGAACAACAAGCAATACATTAATTCTCTCAATATTTCACATAAAAGAGATCTTATTCTGATTTACAAAATATTTTTTTTGTTCAATTTCCAGAGCACTTGACAGCACAGTGGTTAAGACTGCCTTCTCCTCCAATGTCCTATGTGGCATTAGGCACACTGCACAGAGTGCTCGAGTATTATTCATACTTTAAGTGTTTTCGTTTTTTTACAGAATTTACCTAATGAAGATAACAACAGTAGTGTCAGTATTAAAATCCAAATCTATCTATACTCATATTATAAAGAGGTAGCGTTTGTACGTTACCTCTGCTACTGAACCGATTTCAAAATTGTTTCACCCACCTTTATAAAGCTACAATGTAGTGTCATAGACTATAATAATTTTCAAAATGTTAGCTAATGTTACCGTGCTAGTATTAAATATTT
Organism: Coenonympha glycerion; assembly: GCA_963855885.1. Classification (NCBI taxonomy): domain Eukaryota; kingdom Metazoa; phylum Arthropoda; class Insecta; order Lepidoptera; family Nymphalidae; genus Coenonympha; species Coenonympha glycerion. Next base: position 18,542,475 of record OY979627.1, read on the forward strand.
TAGGAAATAGTTTAAAACAACAAAATATAATGAAAATGATCTGTGTCTACTTTTAACCAAGTCTTTAGAATTTCAAATTCTCATCCTTGTTACCTAATAGGCTATGTGACTTGCAGCTACTTACATTCCCTAAGGTTAGATTGTGAACGTGGTATAGAGCCCAGCCAGGTACGCCCATGCCTGCGGTGATGATGAAGAATGTGGGTAATATCTCATACCACATATTTATCAAATCAATCGATCCCGAAAAATTTCACACAAAATTCGTCAAATTTCAATCAAGTACCTAGGTCAGTGTTGCCATTGGCGGCTGGAGAAATAGAATGTCGGGGTGTCTGAAAAGGAACGAAATTCGAGGTGAGGGAACGAAAAACATAATATAAGTTCATAAATCAAATTTTTTCCAAAAAATTTAATTGTGCAAGACTTTTATAGGTTTATATAGGCATTTATATTCATTTATCAATATGTAATGTATTGTCACATAAGAAATTTTTTATGATAATATTGTCCGTGACTTCGTCCGCGTGAAATTCGTTTAGATATGCAACATATCTAAACAAAGAAGAAGTTGCGTAGAATGATATGCATCATGCATGAACCACCATGAACTTTTCTCATGAATCACTACGTCCACTGGTGAAAACCCAATTGAAATTTTTTCGGTATAGTCTATTAAATAAGTCATTGTACCTGGGTAAATTAAAAGGTGCAAGCTGCAGTAAACTTCTAACTAGCACACAATAACCAATACTATGTAGGTACATACTCAGTGAAAAAACTTCCCAAGCTGCAGCAAAACGAAAACTTTGTATATATTACTTTTCGCTTCACGTTGTTTTTTTTTACGTGTCGTCCTTATTTGGGTCTAAAATAGGTCTTGTTAGATAGTTCAAAGTTTTAGGCAAATTAGGCTAAAAAAATTAGGTGAATTTAGGCTACTTAGCAGGCAAAATTGGGTGAATTCAATTGGCAAATATCTGGCAGCCCCGCTCGCCGCAGACTAATGAAGCGTATTTTTTTTGTTATGGCTGCGTTCGTACCCTTGCTTATGAAAGGGCGGCATTTTAAGGCCGGCCGATGGAGAAACAAGTATAGTCTTGACTTCCTTAATTAATTTCTAATTTTATTTTCGTAAAAGAACGAAAAGAACGTATGAAGTAAGGGAACGCCGAGGGAACGCTTAACGTGAAATCAACGGGTCTGCCCGCGAAATTCAAAATTTTCGTGGTTTTTTGCAATTTGTACGCTAATTAGACATGATAGGCTTATGGCAATCAATTTGCGAGAATGACAGTATCATCTTTACATGATTATATCAAAATCTTTGCATAAAAATGTGTATCCTAGGAAATTAGTCCGAGTATCGAGTTTTATGTGAGTAACTCGCAAATCTTGGACTAATTTCTTTAACTCGACACTTTCGAGCAGAGATTTTTATATAAACACGTAAAGAAGATATTGGGATTATCGCAATTTGACGGCCATAAGCCTATTATGTCTTATTAGCTTAAAAATCGTGAAAAACCACGAAAAATTTGAATTTCGCGGGCACAGCCGTGGTGTGCTCCTTAATCATAAAATAGAACGCTTTTCGTTCCCTAGGGAACGATCTGGCATCGCTGACCTAGGTACTTAACAAGTATCAACATATTTCGACCACAGACCAGGAACCGATTTCGACGGCCAAAGAGTATAATAATATATAGTCTCTGTCTTTTGTAGTCTGTGATATATTGCCGGTACAAGTGCGACAAGGCTATTTAGGCGCGTGGCCAAAGTCTGAACTAACGCCGCTATCTTGTGCTACTGTTTGATAGTTCACTCTGTCAGTATATCACTATTGTATGTTATGTTGTTTTTCCTTACTATTAACTATTTTTAACTAAAATTGAAGTAAAATTGAGATTTTATTTCATGGCTGCCTTTGTTTTGCAACAGCGCCCTCCTTCAAGTGCCAAGAGAGCCTTGTCGGACTGTAGGTACTTCATCCAAGTTCAATACCTGTACTCTATGACTAAGACAGTGACAATCTCTAGTTTCGTGGTCTGTGGTGACAATGACAGATCAATGATCATGAAAGAATTTGCTTTGTGAAATTGTGAAGTTCCGTGTTATAGTGTTCTGTGTTCCGTGTTTTCGTAGAATCCTGAAGGTTGTTTTGTTTTGTCGGCAAAATTATGGAAATGAACTTAGGCATTTTGTAGTTGCTCATAGAATGAAGTCAGTAATGTTATAGATGGACTTTAGTGCGTATAACTCCTGTTCTATTTTAACTTCTATAATTTAAAGTTAAATAAATTAGAAAATTAATCGATACCTGCCTCGCTTGCAGTTTCGTTTCATCGGATTTTTCGGAAGTGTCCATCGCCTGCCATTGAGTATTGATCAGCTATCGAAATGGATGCGTGTTTCGTGGACGTTACAGTGGAGCTATTAGCGGTAGCCTTCCACAACATACTGTTCCACACTCGCGTCTACCCGAAGGATGCTTTCGTAGCGAGGAAGAAATACGGCACCGTGGTCTACCAATGCATCCATCCTTCTGTCATTGAGTACTTGGAAAACTCCTGCACACGGATAAGGGAGGCTTTAGGGACCCACGAGTTGTATCGCGTGGAATACGCCATTACCGACCAAAACCAACAGCAGGTGGGACTTAAGTTCGTGTTCGATTTCGAACGTGTGGAAGGACTCAACGACGGTTCAGATGCTTATTTGATAAGACTGGAACACGAACTGCGCGCCTTCCTTCTACAACTGGCGACGCTTGGTGTCAGGTTCCACGAGACTCCAGCAGAGAACTGTTTTGCAATACTTTTGTATGCGAGTGAGACTTTTGAATCAGTCGTAGCCATGAATTATGAAATAATAGACTTCCCCTTCATAGAAGATGATACTGTCGGGGATGTAGAAGATATGAATATAAGGCCAATGAGAAGGTTCATCATCAAGGATTACCTTTTATTCACTTATATAGAAATGTCCAAGCCTTGGGCATTCTACTCTTAAATGTTCAATGTAAGATTTACTTAAGTAAGTGTTGTATTAGTGGGAAATCAGGTGGGGAAATTCTAATGATCTTTTCTCCTAAAAATTTAGAAAATTTCCAGCTCGAATTCTCACTTATTTATGTGTTAAACACTTTAGTATAAGTATTAACTATTAAGATATACCTAAGGCTGCAGCGAGTTAAGATGACATTCTAAATATGACATATACATATTTCTATGGTCACAGGACCATGGGTAAGCCCATCAGAATACCATACTGCCTGCACGGTAGTGGCAATATCCCCATGGAAATGTACGCTTTGTTACTTTTACGGCATCATCTCACTGCCAATGATGAAGGCAGTATGCCATGACTCTCGGGCTCAAACCTGGATACAGTATTATGTGCGTAGACATTTGCCATGACTTGCTTTTTCTCAAAAAGATTTTTTATGAAAAATTTTCTTTGACCATGTTATGTTTCAGGAGTCTTGAAAGTCATAAAAAGAAGCTAGTGACTGGTTATTTACTAAGGAGACAGGGTGTAGATTCAAGTGATGAAGGAAAATCAAAATTATTCTTTTTTTATAGATAGTAAATAAAATTGAAAAATTTAGATTTATCTATCATTGTTTTAAATATGGTATAATTCAAGGTTCTTTCCATATAATGGGAATGTGAAGAGGACTGTAAGTTAAACATGAATATGTGTATTTTGATCCTCTACCTTAAGATTGAGTGTTGTAGTTAAATGTTCAATATAATTATTAAGTTATGTAGCTTAAAGTTTAAGCCTTATACACCTAATTGTCCCCAGATTTGCATTATGGAAGCTTTTAAGATGAGTTATTTTAAAATAATTAAATCTTTAACTAGCATTAAAGTGTAAAAAATACTTGCAAATTAACTGGTCATTCAAAGAACCTCTAAAAGTATAACAAATGTTTTATGTCAATAAGAGCAGAGCTATGTACTATAATTAATAAAATATACATTTATTGATGATTAAACGAACTTACCCGTAAGTGAAGTTCTATCACAATTATGTGAATACATTTTATTCGAATATAATAAACACAATCAGGTATACTTTCATTGTACTGGCAATTTCGCACTTTTATTTATTTTGTTTTTTAAAACTGACCACCCTGATGGACACGCGGTCCCCAGCCTACCTCCGCGCCATGCTTCATTCTTTAGAGAATATTTAACAAAATTTTCGTATTATACTCATGGGTTTTGGGTATGGGAGGGACCTTATATTATTATATTCGAATAAAATGTATTCACATAATTGTGATAGAACTTCACTTACAGGTAAGTTCGTTTAATCATCAATTATATTTCATACATTTTATTCTTCATATAATAAACACAATCAGGTAGATGTTTAGAGATGAAAATTTTTGTTAAATTATGGACATTAACAGATAGTAAATTGTTTCCTATTATAATAGGAAATAGGTCCTCTTTATACCACAGAAGTATTTAATTAACACAATCTTTTCGTTCAATTCCTGGATCAATAACCCAGTCACATTATAAATAGGTTTAATTTATATTTAGATAGATTATAATGAATAATGATTAGAGAGCAAAAGAGCTATTGCGACAGAAGCATCATCGCTCAATAAGAGGTTATAAAACTTAGGTAACGTCCGTAATGGTTGTTACCAGCAGACTGCTTTTCTGATGAGGTCAAGCAACAAACTACGTGCTCGCCGAGGAAGTGTTGCTGAGTGCACTGAAACGCAGACCTCTCTCGTGAGAGATTATATTCCTCGGCAGACACGTTCTCACGGTGGTCTGCCTGCAGGCGACCTTATGAGGTCGCTTCAACATTATCAGGAGGTTGTCTATTATATATCTTGGTCTAAGATTTTGTAAACGACATATCGATTTGTTTTTCAAAGCTGTGGCAAATTTTTATACTTTCTCTTCAGTTTTAATTATGGTATAATTAAAACTGGTTCGCCCTGAGTAGTAACTGGCGTTGTATAAACTCAATAATTCCCTTGAATTATATAAAAACAATAATACTAACTTTAACTAATGCTAATGTTCTCATTCTGTGCTGTGTCTACTGCCTAGAGCTAAAAAAGTTACAAGATCAGCAAAGCAAAGTTACGGAATGAATAAACTCTTATTAAGGCCCATTGAGCAATGTGTTAGCATACTATATTGTGTGCTACTATGTGGTGTTTGATGTTAATTTATCTATTCATTTTCGCAATATAATATATATATATATTTTTTTTTTTTTTTTATTTGACCCAAAATCATCAGCAGAAATTAAACTCAATGCCGAATGATAACAAGTAATCGTACCAGCTACGTCGTTAACAAGTTGTTCTGTTGGAAATTACGAGGTTGACTTATAATGTAGGTACGGATTGTACGGATCTCAGTCGTTAATTAAGCAGTATTGCCACAAAACTTTGTAAATAACACAAAATTTTTGAAACATATAAATTATTAAAAATTCCAACAAAATGTCCTTTTTTATATATATATATATATATATATATTTTTTTTTTTTTTTTAATGCCTTCAGAGAACTTCCTCCAGTAATTCCTATGAATTGTGGTTCTCTAGGGAAAGACCATAATTATTTATTTATCATCAATAAATGTACTATAAGAAGTAAGTCTTTTGACACCTTATGTAAAAGAAGAAAATCCAAAGTTGTAAAGGTCCCTAGACGATGTATGTCTAAAGCATTGTCTATAATAGTATTTTTAAGCATTCTTCCTCTAGAAGAATGTATAGAAGAGCAAAGGTAAACTTGGTGTTCCAAAATGTTCAGAATGCGTCTGTTTCTAAGACGTCTGGGTTCGTATTGATTACATTTCGCATTATTGCAAGAAGCGATAAATTCAATAACTGGATTGAATTCTTTGAATAACTTTGAAGTATATAATTTTACCGCGATAGCTTAATCCCATTAACTGGATGTAACTCTTGGTCAGCTTTTGATTATCTTCAATTTCCATATAAGAAACAATTAACCCAATCGTTTAAATGAGGATATTTGATATCCTCTATGCAACTGATGTAAATCATGTGTATCAAAATAGATGTATCGAAAAATATGGCCATCAACTCTGTAAAGAGGTATTTCGATTCATCTTAACGTTAATTATTACAAAAACAAAAATCCCTCTAATGAAAAGAATTAGTCTTCATCTAGACCGGGAAATCGTGTGAATCACTAGTTCAACCTTTTAGGTTTAAGGGAGTTAGATGACTTAAAAAATGTTTTGTAACCACTGGCCATCTGATAGGATAACCGATGATGGACGAACAGCTGCGTCTAAAGTCTAATTTTTCTTACGGACTACATTTTTTGTTTCTACAGACGTTCTGTGTAACCCCATCCATACCTAATAGCTGGAGAAGTGGACTTTAGGACTTTTAATCGGAATTAAGCTTAACTCTTAGATGATACAACGAGTTAAGCGTATAAAATTCTTTACAGAATTTGAATTGTTACATAATTCACGTCATAGTTTGCGGTTGGGTAACGATACTGCCATATCGTCAGAAATTAAAATAAAACCAGGAAACTGAGCATGTTTTGAGGGTAGTAAATAACTTTAACACTCTAACACCTAACAAATCTTCATGAAAAAACCGCGGTAAGTATCTGAGATGAGTCACAACTTCTTTATGTATTTTACCAAGGATGAATCGGTACTTTAAAATAAGATTCTTCAGTTCATAGGCATAAAACCCTTTTTAGGTATTCGCTTGTAAGCTGTTCTATGAACTATCAATTTCAAAAGATTTGGAACTACAAATTCATTCAACGCCTTTAAATTTAGAATGTATCTTTTACCACGTAAGATTTTGAGGTTAGACACATCTTAACTATAATCGAACATGCAGTGACTCACTCCCACATTATCTCACCCAAAAAAGAAATGTCGATTGTCAAAGACATTTGTCGCTTTTTCTTTGTTGTGAACGTGTAAGGCGGTACACTGTGTTAGTGTACGATTTTTAAAATGGTATTATGTAATAATAATTTTTTGGAGCTAGTTCCTTAATTTGTTCAATTCATTAAAATATTTTATTGAATGTACGTACATTTGTACACCTAGTGAAAGTCAAAAAATAGTCTTCACTTATTATAACTCCCGAAATTCTAGATCATGTTATAGATCGTGACGGATTCCTTGTCAGTGATATGTAACCAATAAACTTCAAAATGTTGGAGACAACTGGCATATAGGTACCTTAATGTCTAGCGTCGTCGATGAACCTGGTCCTTGTTGTGGCTGATGCTGGAAACTTGCTGTCACGTCGCATCTTCCTCGCGGCTGATCGCCAATACTCAAGCGTGTCACGCCCCCCTGCTGGCCGAGCCGTAACGAGAGGGGGCCAGCTAGTTTCTCGAGAAACGAGATTGCGCTGTCCCAGCGGTGGGTGTCGATAGCAAAGTCGCCCGCCGCGCCCTGCTGGTTTCTTTATTTACAACACCTGACGATCAGTAACCATTGAAACTAGTATAATGCCCGAAACTATTTCTCCGAAAAAACATCTGGTCCCGTTCGTGAACTTTAATTACTTGTCATTTGTCGAAACAAAATGTCATTTGTCAATACTTAAGCTTCTTCTCAGTTCAGGACGCGTTGTGGTTTAAGATTTTTATTAGTTTCAGAAAGAATTTAACAATTCACTTCAATGAAACTTTCAGACTAATGGTACATTATACATAATATTGTTGAGCTAACAGTTAAATTATCATCCCATTACACAATTTGAACATTAATTTTCGAAAGTAAGTAAAATTATTTTCCACCACAAAATCTAAACATTATTGTTGTAGGTACATAGTTAGAAAAGTTCGACGCGTTGGTACCCTCGTGGAATTAGTTTTTAAGTCGTAAAATAGTTATCACTGATAAAAGGCTATAACATTTAACTGGCTATTCATAAGCCAGGCAAGTATATCAAATAAACTATTTGATTCTTTGCAATGAAGGTCGGCTAGAATTTTATAACTGTCGGGACTAACCATTAATATAGTTCTTGTGACTGAGCGCCGATAGCAATTCGGGATCAAAGTCCGGGAGGTCATGCGGAGCCACTTGTAGTGAAGCCGAGAACAGCGCCACACCGACATCGTCCCCCGTTGGTATCCGCAAAGTCCCTTGAGGTGTTTTTTTTTTTTTTTTAAATCCTTCGTGTTGACCCGCAGTCAACCTCCAGGAGCATTGGCGCATCATGCTATGCTTTCGTGGTACCCTCAACGTGATACCCTCCAAGCTAGCTTAGAGATGCCTGGACTATTTCGCGCATCATGCTATACTTTCGTGATAACCTCAATGTGATACCCTCCAAGTTAGCTTAGAGATGCCTTAGGATTTCAATTTTTGGACACACTTTCGTCAGCATTGATATTTGAGTTGATGTGATATCTGGGAAAAAGGTTAATTTTCACTTACCCTCTTTCCTCGGAGTCTGACGAAGATGAATGCACAATTATATGATTTGATTTGATTTTATTTTTGTTATAATAATAAATTTTACTAGCGTCTAAGCATTATCAGTATAGAAAATTAAGCAAGTTTTAACACTGAACACTTAATTTTTTTTACTTTGAACCTAAATTAACAAAAACGAGACGTGTTTTTGTAGTCGAGTGCTCATTGCCGCGCACAATAAAAGAATGAAGCATGGCGCGGAGGTAGGCTGGGGACCGCGTGTCCATCAGGGTGGTCAGTTTTAAAAAACAAAATAAATAAAAGTGCGAAATTGCCAGTACAATGAAAGTATACCTGATTGTGTTTATTATATGAAGAATAAAATGTATGAAATATAATTAAAAGTTAAAACCTTGTAAGACCAGTGGACTAAAATTAGCATTGTAAGCAAACAAATTTAAATGTTACCAAAACTATTTGCCATATTTATTATATTGTTTTACAGATATATACAATAATTTTCTAGTTTCATAAGTTTACCTACCTAGACACAGACAGTAAATTGTATTTTTACCTGTAAACCTGCAATTTATCTACAGTAGGTATAAATTGTTTCAAAGCACTTAGATAAAGGTTATTTTAGATACATGTCTATTATATCTAGATAAATAAATAAATAGCTATAATATGATATTAAACCAGTTTAAATGTGCACTTACTAAGTGAGTGCCGCCATTTGTTAAGTTTACATGATTCTGATAAAATCTGACTAAAATTTAGATTGTCTGGTAATTACATAACTATTTAATAAAAATAAACTAAACCGATGTTGATGAGTTTTTTGCAAAGATTTCAAATCTTTGATTTTTTGTTTTCAATTTCACTTTTGACAAGGCAGAACAGTGTCTGTCAGGTCATCTAGTATTAGTATTTATTGTAAACTGAACACGTGAAAAATAAAAACAAGCTTATAAATCCAAATGGCAACAATTTGCTAACAAACTGAATAGTTTTAATTTTGTGGACCAGAATGCATTTCACTATTATAAACAAATTCAAAACGTAAGTATAAGAAGTAAGAATTTATAATTTTATATAGCCCGAATATAGTTTATAGTCTGTAAGTACCTACTCGGAATTTCTGTTATTATTTCGAAAAAAAATAAACGTATTTTCAATCAATATCATTTATCTTTCATTCTAAACAACTTCATGAACTCTCTGGGATAGTTGTTAGTTCACCTGTGCTCGAATTTGAGTGGTATACTTGGCGTTCGATTCCCGGCATGGATCAGGCCGGATGCTTCGGCCGCGGCTGGTTACCAGCCTGCCGTCGAAGACGTACCGCCAAGCGAATTAGTGTTGTGACTTGTGGTGAGATCTGTGTAGTAGTTTTGGCCTAAGGGCTATTTTTAGGGTTCCGTACAGGCTGTAAATCTTGAACCTTGGCAGATTGCAGCGATTTTCACAGATGTGTTTCTGTTGCCGCTATAACAACAAATACTAAAAAACAGAATTAAAATGTATAAATGGGGCCTCCCATACAACAAATGTGATATAGATTATAGAACATAGAATCACATTTTTGTTGTATCGTTTTTGGTCCATGGTGCAGAACTCTCGATATACTTAGGTCCGCCAGGAGTAATAGTGTTCTGTGACTTAGGTACTTCACTCCAGAACTCTCTATATATTACTGTACTTGAATAGTAGTGGTAGGGTATTATTGACAGTTCTGACTAGGTATGTTATGGATTATATTTTCGGATCCGGATATGGATAGGTAAGTACCTATTGGTAAAAAATAATATCGGTTTCGGTTACGGTTATGGATATTAAATTATTTCGGATTATCCGATAGTTTCGGTTACTGATATTAATTTATTAACGAACTAAAATGATAGACAAATAAGATTATATTCGACTTTAATTGTACCTTGTAGGTTTCGCAATCTGTCATACAATTAGATAATTCTTTCTTACTGCTACTCATTTTCAAGTGTTATATATATACTAGGGATGTTATGGATAGGTATATAATTTCGGATCCGGATATGGATATGGATCCCAGGTAGCATTTTTACGTCATTATGTCGTCAGTTTACGGTCCTGCACGACGTAAGAGACGTCCTGTTTTGACGTCGCGGGTCCCTTCAGATGACGTCAATTTGTCACAGCCTCAAGACGTCAGTTTACAGACGTTTCAGGGACGTCATATACTAAATGCATAGTGACGTTACTGGGCCGTACATATTAGGTCAGCCACTGACGTTGGAGTGACGTCATATACTTGATTCATGGGGACGTTACTGGGCTGGGCCGTAAATACTACATAATATTAGGGCAGCGACTGACATTGGTGTGACGTCATGCAAAAGATTTAAAACATCAAATTTTGATATTTTATTCACTTTACCCGTCAGGCGTCATAAATGCTGCTATTCAACAGTCTCGAATCTCCCTCTCGAGGTTTAATTATACAACTACCCCGTAGAGAACGAAGTCGACTTATTTGGTCAAACCTCGAACTATATAAGTGGCGGACGCACAATCTTCATAGTGCAATTCAGTTTGTACATTAAACAGTATAGCGCCATCTAGTGGTGGAGTAACAAACATATTTAATTATGCTGTACAATACAATACTACAATGGTACGTAAGTATGACGTACAATAATGACGTTACTGTACTGACCCCAAATTGACTTAAGAATGTCGTCATTTTTTAGTCGCCGATGTCATCTTGCTACCTGGGATTATGTTCTTTAGCTCTTTGAGACCACTTTTATACGCCATGCAATTGACGTCAACCGGAGGACATTTAAGTTTAGGGATAGACTGTAAAATGACGTCGCTAGGAGGTATCATTAATGACGCATTCAGTACGTACAATACAGTACCATAATGGTACGTAAGTATGATGTACAACAATGACGTTACTGTAATGACCCTAAAATGACTTAAGAATGACGTCATTTTTCAGTCTCCGATGTCTCTATCTAGGACGTTCTGTACTGACCCTAAATTGACTTAAGAATGACGTCATTTTTTAGTCGCCGACGTCACTTGCTACCTGGGATATTGGTGAAAAATAATATCGGTTTCGGTTACGGTTATGGATATTAAATTATTTCGGATATCCGATAGTTTCGGTGACGGATATGGATATCCATAACAACACTAGTTCTGACTCTGCGTCGTCTCGCTTCGTTATCTATACCTTTGATTAGGTATTTTAGTTATACCTAATCAAAGATCTATACTAATATTATAAAGAGGTAGCGTAACTTCAATTTTAAAAAAAGTTCAAAATTCTTTCACCAATAGAAAGCTACGTTTTTGTGGAGTGTCATAGGTCATTGGTCATAGGCTATAATAAATTCCAAAATTATTTACGCATCTTTACTTAAACTTGAATAATGTAATCCAAGTCGTAAAAATTTGCTTTTATCGCGTACGCCGCGGAAACTATTGAGGATAGAACAAAACAATGCTCTACTATATTTAAGAACGTATCAAAATCTGTAAAAAAGTCCGCGATGGCATTTGCCTATCTCCTACTTACGGGTAACTCACAATAACGGCTTTTAGTGTTAAAATTGTGGTTAAAAAATAAATAATTTTTGTGATGCTTATTTAGCCCATATGGTATTAATTTATATCTTTGTTAATATGTTTTTCAGAACGGAAATTTAATGTAGAATATTTTTGCCTTTTACGCTATACAGTTTAAACAAATATCTTCAAAGATATTAGCAAAATAAAAACCCCCGGCGCCGCCCCGGCAGTCCGCAGTATCTATGCGAATGCCTCGCTCGCGTCCAGCGCTGTGGGCTGTGGCATACTACTTATTAGGTGTTGTGTGGCTGTGGTTATAAGCACGTATAAGGCCCGGTTTCCACCAAAGCGAAGCGGAGCGGAGCTGTATTTGAGTAACCAATCGATTTCGACATTTTAACATCTCCGAAACTGAGGGGAGAGGTGATGTCGAAATGATGAAGTCTGGTTGGTTATTCAAACACAGCTCCACTCCGCTCCGCTTTGTTGGAAACCGGGCCTTATACGGGATAAACGGGCCGGGACAAAAATATTTTTAACGCGGAACGGAGTCCGCGGGCACTGCTAGTAGGTACAGTTATATTATAATGGTACGGAACCCTTCGAGCGCCGCGAGTCCGACTCGCACTTGTTATAATTATATCTGGACCCCTCCTTAGTTATTACGATAAATCTTAAGTAAGTATACCACAAGGTGAGATTGCAGACACTTTTAATGAGAAAAAATAAGTTTTTAAGACATTGCTTAAATTCCTTCTACAGGATGAAGCTTTGTTTTCAAGCATCTTAGTCTGGAGTAGATTTCATCCCAATCCACGTATGCCCCAATCAGCTTCCTCACATTGTCAGATTTGTCCTCATACGCGTTTCTGCCGTGCAACAATCTAATATTGTCGAACACTAGAATATCCCCCGATTTCGTCTTAAACTTGGCCGCGAAATTTTGGTTCAGCTCGTAAAAGAGACTATGAGCTTTATACCATGGCTTAACAGTTTCGATCGGCCCAGGGAAGTGGCTGCCTCTTTGAGGTACCGAGAAATTTATTCTTTTCATTTCACCACGAGAATCCAGGCTTATGACGGGAGAACGGTACAGTTTAAAGAACTCCTTGCCGTGCTCCATTCCAACGTCACTCCATTCCACCTCTGTTTCTGTCAGGAGCGTATACTCGTCTGGATGATGCTCCTTCATGTATCCGGCTGCGTAAAGGCAGTCCGATAAAAGGTTCTCTCCTCCCGCACTTTTAGTTTGCACCAAACAGTGCAGAAGGTTCACACCCGGACAGTATTCGTAGTAAGGCAGATCGACGTGCATTTGCAGGTTACTGGACAGATAGGCGACGTTGCTTGTGTTTGCGACGTTTTCCACGATAAACTTAACTCCATAATGAGTCCTTTTTATGAAGCCAACCCGCTCAATGATTCTGTCTAGAGCTGTATCAGTGTTGGGCGTGTTTTGTATCAATGCCACGCCGTAAGTGGATAAATCTTGCAACCATGCGTAAAGGGCATCATCAGAGTGGACTATGCCATCGTACTCGTGCTTCGTGCAAATTTTGTCGAAGTCTTTCCCGTGCCAAGGGGTTTTATCAGGTCGGTACAAGGTACTGGTGTATACTTGTTGGTCTTCGGGTGAGAAACTTCGCAATTTCAACCAGTTTAATCCGTAGCGGGATGTATGGTCGTCATCCCATGTCACCTGAATGGACGCGTCGTCCTGAACAAGAGTTTTTACCTTCACGTTCACGTCAAACGCGTTCAAGTCCAAGATTCTGCTTTTGGCAGACTTGTGGAAGCACCGTTCGCACTGGCAGTTGTCCCTGAGCCACACGTTCGGGAATTTCAATGATTGCCCTTGAAAGTTCACGTTCACAAAATCGTCTTTATTCGATTTGTGTAAAACACTGCTCGAATACAGACCATTGTTGTTTATAATCTTTTTGAATAATCTCAGCGGTCGCATTATGCTAGCGCCGCGTAACCTCCGTAACAAGATCATAGTGAACTGATAGGAGAACTGTGTACAGTGTGGCGTAACTGTCAGTCTGAACTCTACTACGTACAATTGAGATAAAGGTCACTCACATTACGCGAGATAATGCTCGTAGCAAATTGCTCAGTGTACCTATGACTGAACAATAGCATATGATAATTTAAAGATATCAAGGTAATTTTTATATTTGCTAACATAATCAGTTTAGTAAAATATATAGCGATGTAGACGAATTATTACCAACTTGTAGGAATTCCGTTGTTTAATGAAACTACATTTTACAGTTGTGTCGAACGTAAGTATATTAAATTATTAACAAAATGTAAACGATTTATAACATAATTCAATTGCAGTCTTAAAATTAATATAGATTTAATTCATAAAATCTATGCATATGATTTCATAAAATTACATGTTACAGAGTATGATTTTCTTTTTTTATAATAGTGGACAACATCACATACATCGCTCCGATTCCTTAGTAAGTAGCTGATGCACTTGTGTCAAGGAAATCAGAAACAACGAAGGTACCACAACATCCAGATCCGAGACAATGTAGAAAACTTATATTTCTACACTACCCCGACCGGGGATCGAACCCGGAACCTTAGAGATGGCGGCGCCTTGAAAACTGGCACGCTAACCACTCAACCACGGAGGTCTTCCATTTTCCAAAAATCTTAGTACTTAAAGGTCCTTCTGCCTTTTTTTCAGTTTGTGTCCATAAACTTTTTTACCCTTAATCTAGCGATTTGTTGCGTGTGGCGGCCACCGGCGTAATTGTGTCCAGTGAATCTATACAAAATGTATGAAAATTACAGCAAATATGCCGGTGGCGGAGATTTTTGGTGGTCAGTGACCCGTGTGACTGAATGAATGAATCAATGAATGAGAGTACTTTATTTTCGTTCGTGTGCGGGGACATTAAGGTGTTGGGGCCCTACCAGCCCGCGATATTCAAATTTTATTTAGTTTTTCGCAAATATTAGACTAACATTGCAGATTTATGGCAATGCATTTTGCGGGCCTACTTTTTATGCATCTACATGTTTATAATGACAACTTTGCTCGAAAGTTCCCACTCATCTCAAATTGGTTCCCGAATGATATTTTTTTGCAGTTTCCTAGATTTCGAGCTATCGGGAACCAATATGAAGTAAATGAGTATTGTTATGAGCAGAGTTTTTGTTAAAAACATGTAAATTCATAAACTTTGTGCCCGCAAAACACATTGCCATTAGCCTTCGATGTATAATTAGCCCACTATGAGCGAAAAACTAAATAAAATTTGAATTTTCGCGCGCGGATGGTACCCATCGCCCTTAATAAGTAGTTGGGCCATCATTGCTGTATGTTGACAGTGATCTTGTGGTAAGCGTTGGCGAGGATGCCGCGGATGTTCCAGATGTCGTCGAACTTCTCCGGCTGCGTGTTGAAACTGCTGTCCGTCGCCTTCACCCATATCTCCAGCTACATACAATACATATTATAATAATACTACATATAATAATAATAATAATAAACTTCTTTATTAATGGCAACAAAGGCCCAAATTGGTTAATAACATATCAACTTAACAAACTATGTTAGTATACCTAAACAAAAACATGCTTGGTTTAGG
Organism: Coenonympha glycerion; assembly: GCA_963855885.1. NCBI lineage: Eukaryota > Metazoa > Arthropoda > Insecta > Lepidoptera > Nymphalidae > Coenonympha > Coenonympha glycerion. The sequence goes on from OY979627.1 coordinate 18,558,069, forward strand.
TATAATATTATTAGACTATAGGTACACCAGAAAATTTATTTCAATTTTATTTTATGAGAACCTTCACGGCATGTGCCAAGAATGGAGAGTCCAATTTCGCCGCAAGCATTTTCAGGATACTATTGGAGCTCGAACGCAGTCTTACCAGGACGGATGCGGTCTTTTTTCGTATTAATGCATAAAAATCATCAACTCGCTCTTGTGCGAACATGCCAGACGCTGAGCAAAACCGCGGTAAGACCAACACTTTTTATATTATATCACTTTCTAATACAAATTCAGAGATTGTTGTCAGGAGAAAACCACAATCTATAATAATTCCTGTGTTTATAACAAAAACCCGAAAAACTCGACCGATTTTTATGAATTATTTGTATTGTATTCAGTAGGGTAGGTACGAGAATAGGAAGTAAACAGTTATTAATACCCCTGAGAAGTAATTTATAATATGTCAAAACAACGTCTGCCAAATCAAAAAATATGTAAACTTCAATTTCGCTCAATCAGTAAAAAATGTCACATGATCATATTATTGTGGATCGCACTGACGTAATATAGCAACAGGTAGGCTACTGGCTATAAAGGATAGTAGGCTCAGGTGTACAGGAGTAATGATATACACCATCCTTCCTAGTGTCTAACCGGCATGACGCTGTCGATTGGATCAGTTTCTTTGGAGCTGATTCTTCATGGTCGTTGATTGGCATAATGGGGCTATAACTACAGGAAGGACGGTGTATGTAGCATCAGGTACGAGTATATAGCACCTCGGCAGCGCGATGCTCCACAGCGTCCACGCGTAGTGCGCGCTGCAGGGCCGCCTCGCGCCGCGTGCGTTGTATCTAGCATCAGGTACGAGTATAATTATAGTACCTCTCCAGCGCCGCGCACGGGCAGCGCGAGGCTCCACAGCGTCCACGCGTAGTGCGCGCTGCAGGGCCGCCTCGCGCCGCGTGCGTTGTATCTAGCATCAGGTACGAGTATAATTATAGTACCTCTCCAGCGCCGCGCACGGGCAGCGCGAGGCTCCACAGCGTCCACGCGTAGTGCGCGCTGCAGGGCCGCCTCGCGCCGCGTGCGTTGTATCTAGCATCAGGTACGAGTATAATTATAGTACCTCTCCCAGCGCCGCGCACGGGCAGCGCGAGGCTCCACAGCGTCCACGCGTAGTGCGCGCTGCAGGGCCGCCTCGCGCCGCGTGCGTTGTATCTATCATCAGGTACGAGTATAATTATAGTACCTCTCCAGCGCCGCGCACGGGCAGCGCGAGGCTCCACAGCGTCCACGCGTAGTGCGCGCGCGGCGCGGCGCCGTCGCGCTGTAGTGCCGCCTCGTGCCACGTTCGGCCGCGGTCCGTGCTCACGTCCACGCGCAGGATCTTAGCGCCGCCGCCCGAGTACGCGTAACCTACGATTTTTTAAAAGATTTTATTATATCTTAGAATGCCACTGGACTAAGAATCCGTCGACCAATATTCAATGTAATCCCTATATTCAATGTACTCTGTGCCGTCGACGGTAGGCGCCGGGAACGTCTTATGTTGCTGTTGCGATGAAACTCGAGCGCGATGTAAAGTCATCGTGGCGCCATCAAGGAGTGGCCGGCGACAACTTTATGCTTGTTGGTTTGATGAGTACATTGTGTGACAATAATATTTACCATAAAATAAATAAATGAATCTGTACCGGTCTTCGATAGCTGACGATAGATGGCGTCACCAGCGCAATAGCACACGCTGACAGAGCATTCGACGAGCGTTCTATAAATACAACTTCTGACGTCACACGCTCGGATCACAAGCGGTCCCCAGGCATAACAACTGCCTGGAGGGAAATTTGCCCTCTGCACCGCTAAAAGTCTAACGATGGCCGTTTCCAGAACGCACCTTTGACTTGCACGTGGCCGCGCGCGGGCGTGACAGTGTCGCCGTGCAGCGGCTCGCACACGGCGGAGGTGACGGGCACACTGTAGACGGGCGGCGCGGAGGCGAAGTCCGCCGTCTCCCACGTGCGCGACGGGTTGAACGAGCGGTAGTCTTTCTGGTGCCAGTGGGACGGACTCTCCTCTGTGGATATCGTGATGGATTCTGTGGGAGGCGTGAAACATCACTTTAGGTATGGCTAAAATCCAATCAAGGCAGACACACGGTGTGCTCCTCCAAAACGGCTTGACCGATGTTTATAAAAATCTACATTCAGTAAATCTAAGAATTGGTTGTAAACTACGAGTACTAATCATATTTCTAATGGCATTACGACGTTCGCCAACAATTTCTATATAATACTCCTGTATTAGTAACTGGTATTCGTGCACGTTGACAGGCCGCGGTGACGTAACGTAAGTGACGTATGAAAAATAAATGTAGGAATACAATTTGAAAATCCGGCTCGAAGGACCAATTTTTTTAGTTGTCTTGTCTTCTAACATATTACATAATATACTCACGTAGCCACTTGACGCTCCTCACAGCGGGTGCTCCGGGCACCACCACCCGCAGCGGGTACCCGTGGTCGGGCGGCAGGGGCGCGCCGTTCATGCTGGTAGCCAGCATTATCTGCGCGGTGGGGTCCAGAGCCATGTAGAGGGGAATGGAGGTGGAGAAGTTCACTCCAGTCGCGTCTATGTCCGCACCCGTGAACTGGGGGACAGGGACATTGAATATACTGTAAATATAGATCGACATACACAAATATAGAATACTAGCTTTTGCCCGCGGCTTCGCCCGCGTGAATTTCGGGGTTTTACAAATCCTGTGGGAGTTATGGATTTTCTGGGAAAAAACTGTTAACTTAACTTCAGAAACACGATTGGATAAAAATTTCTCGCCCAAAAGTTCTCCGAAAAATCGCTCCAAAATCTCCATTTTTCTAATTTCCATCGAAAACTACGATGGACATAATTGTAATTTTTGTTTTAATGTATCGGTTAAAAATAATTCCCGAAAAAGCTCAGAACGACATTTTAATAACTGGCTTAGTTTTTGAAGTAATTAGGTAAAACAACATTCTTCCGCAACGCTGCATACTAACCTAACCTAACCTAACCCACCAACGTATTCATAAGAGTGAGAAGGACGAAAATAAAATCAACGTAAGTATCCGCTTTAGAGTGAAATAATTTCAGAACCTTTACCTTATAGGTATCCATTTTCGCATTAATAGCATAATTACTATCACATATTCTATTGCTCAACTAAAACACATATTATTTTTAATAGCGAAACAGTTCTAATATCAGAAACTATACAGGAACACCTTTTTAGCATTATTAATCTGTATCCCATTGCTTAACCAAAACACACATTATAAATAGCGAAACAATTGTACTTTCAGAACCTTTATGGGTAGGTACCCATTTCCACATTTATAGCATTACTAATTACTATACCATATCCCATAGCTCAACTAAAACATACATTGTCAGTAACGAAACAGATGTTAGTTCAGAACCTATATCATATAGGTACCCGTTTTCATAGTTATAATATTATTAACCTGTATCTCATTGCTCAACTAAAACACATAATGCTAATAGCGAAACAATTGTAATGTCGAATACAGGTACCCATTTTCACATTTATAGCATTATGCATTATTTATAGCATTATAGCATTATTATTTATAGCATTATTATCCCATATCCCCTTGTTCAACTAAAACACACTTGTTAAATGCGTACAGTGCTATGTTCAGAACCTACATAGTGGGCATTTTCACATTTATAGTGATAATAGATTCAGTTTTTGCCCGCGACCCCGCCCGCGTCAAATTAGCTTTTTCATGAATCCTAAGGGAAACGTCATTTTCCCGTTATCGTTCCCTATTCCAACCTTTAAGCATGCTTTTAAGCAAGTTCGCTTGAACAATCTATCTATAGATGTAGCTATAGATTGCTCTAGAAAAGTTGGTATTTTGAGTATCCCACGGGAACTACGGATTTTTCCGGGATAAAAAGTAGCCTATGTTTTAATCCGGGTTATAAGCTACCTATGTTCCAAATTTCAGCTAAATCGGTTCAGTAGTTGAGCCGTGAAGGAGTAACAAACATACACACACACAAACTTTCGCCTTTATAATATTATTAGGATTGCCACAAAAGGATAGGCGAAATCAACGACTCAGCCCTCGAAATTCAAAATTTTTATGGTTTTTTGCAATTTGTACGCTAATTACACATCAGAGGTTTATGGCAGTCAATTTGCGGGAATCCCAATATCATCTTGACTTGTTTATATAAAAATTTCTGCTTGAAAGTGTCGAGTTAAAGAAATAAGTCCGAGATTTGCGAGGTACTCACATAAAACTCGATACTCGGACTAATTTTATAGGATACATATTGCAACGATTTTGATATAATCATGTAGATATGATACTGCCAAAATTATCTAGGGGTATAGTTGGTAACACTCACTATAACGTGCTTCCCCTCCACATCGTCGGCGTCGACCCCACAGTTCAGCAGCACATCGCGCAGGTACACGCCGCCCCAGCGCGCGTTGCTGATCGCGCCGGCGGTCCAGCTCAGCCCTTTCACCGGTCTCACCTGCGCTAGCACACCAATGTATACAGTGTGTCCGGGATCGAACTAGCGATAATTTAAGGGAGTGTTCTATGGCCCATTACAAGCAAAAAAATTCCTATAAAGGGGGGGCGCCCCTCACCCCCTCCCCGTGAGAGCCATTTCAATTTTAGTTGCGTTTTATGGATATGTGCACACAAAATCAGTAATAACTTGAAAGTCTGTTGCTTCACATGTTCTCAAATGGTCTCATTCGACTGGGGAATCCATCGCTGGATACCTAATGTGAAATGTTAAAATAAGTCAACCAAAAATGCATCGAATAAAAAAAATTTTGCTAAATAAATTTAAATCGTGAAGTTATCGGTAAAATTTGTAGAAACGGGGTCATTAACACCATATTTTTTTGAAGTAAATCAATAGCTTTTGAGTTAAGCAATACAACAACATCAACATTTTGTATGTACGTTACTAAGTTTTAGAGTTATTACTGTTTAAACATAACATAATTGCGTAAAGTTTAACACTGTATAGTGTGTACTTCCTTAGTCATCAGTTAATAATATTCAGAACAATGTTATCGCATTTAGCCAGTTACGATCCAAAATTTAGTGGGTCTTGCTGATGAAAAACATAAACGTGTAATCGCATCTTGTCTTCGTAATCACGTCGAAATCTTCAATCTGTGGTTGTCTATGGTTGTTGTTTATGGTTTTACTTTCCATAGTAAAGAACTAATTCCGTTGAAGCTTCTAATTTGATAATTTGTGAAATTAGGACGACGTAACAGACACTTAAGGGAATATGTCTCCGTGAAATAATCCGTCAGAACACGAAATATATAGTGACACTGCGATTGCTGCAGTATGGGAACGAACTAAAGTAAGCCCACGGTGCCCAGCACTACCACAGAATACTACTTACTCCAACCATAAAGGCCTACGGAATAATTTTAGCAAATAGCGACTCTAATGTTCGTTTTCACTAACACTTTAAGAAACGCCTAAGCCGATAGGTGACATTTTCACTTACAACAACTGTCACCTAAGGGCTTAGGTTAGGTGACTCTTAAAATCTTGGTGAAAACGAGCATATTATGTCTAGCTACGGCTTTCATTCTATTCATCTCCTATTAATAACCCCCAATGCAAAAATGGCGGGGTGTTATAAATTTGACGTGTGTCTGTGGCTCCCGAGCCAATTATGAGATTTTGTTCAAAAGGTGATTAGTCAGGAGTGTTTTAGCTGTGTTGAATGAAAATCGGTTCAAGATAGCCGGCGCTACAAATATGGCGGATTACATATTTTTAACAATTCCCTCAATATAGGTATCAAATGAAAGGGCTCGACTCAATGACGAAATACGCTATTCTGTTTAATTTGTGTTTAATGTATTCTACTTGTCAATGGCTTGACAAGTAGAATACATTGTGACAGATTCCGAAACCAAGATGGCCGCCATGACATTATGGCGAATTGTAGCGGTCAGGGGTGTTTGAAGGTTTTAATTTTTTCAGGCTATGGAATGAGCGGTCGAGTTCTACATTGGACTGACCTTGTTCATCTCACTGCGCCTGTTGCCCGCGCACATGAGCGCGGCGCTGAGAGTCGCGGGGCGGAACTTGTCGAGATCCTTCAGGCTGAACTCCTTCACTGTGGTGGAGTTTCTGCTCCCCACGTGAACTACTTTCAGCTTGTGTTCATCAGCTTTAATGTCCGGCACCGGCATATGTTGACGGACATAGAACAGTTCACTGGGAACAGACAATGATGTTGTTGTCCTTGACTGGCGTGCTTTGTCTGCGGTTGTGCAGATGGCAGCATTGGGCTGGCGGCGCTACTTGCGCGCTATTTCTGTCTACGGGTGGTAAGATTGTATGAAAATACCATTAATCTCAGGAACAAGCATAAGCTCGTGTCAAACAGCACAAGATTATCTAAAATTAGCAAATCATTTGCATGCAACTGTATAAGATTTTATAATAACTTAAGTTACCACATCATGTATCTGAAATGTCGCTTAATACATTCAAAGGGTTTGTCAAGCCTAAACTCATTCAAAAGGCATATTACAATATTAAGGGGCGCGACTGCGGAAAACGTGAAAAAGGGAGTTACGGATTTAACTATATTGAACAACTCGCTTCATTATATGACATCAAAAAAAAAACTCAGATGGATAGTAAACGAGTCTACACAAACACCGCAAAATATTTATAAAATAATTCCTGATTTTTGAGAAAAAAAATGCGTCACTTAGGCAAAAACATCTAAAACAACCTTTTCTATTTTAACTCTGCAAGCCATTTCGTTATTATAATTGAAAATATTTTTGGTTAAAACATAGGACGAAAGTATAGATAATACATTTACCGTCAAAGTTATTTCTAATTCAAACCACAGAGCAAATAATATGACCTCCAAATCAATCATCTTTTTATGCGAAAAACGCCATACATTTTACTATGAAAAAATGGTCTCCAGAAATCGCTTTATATTAGAGAGTCCGCGGCATGAAAAATTCAGTGCTGTCTCAGTTTTCAAGGCGAATCCACGTCTGTTTGAAGAAGCGCTTCGTTTTCGCGTCGCTCGCGATTGAAATTGTGTGTCTCACTCTATCCAAAACTGGGTGGGTCGTCAGTGCCAGCGTGGCTGCTGCCAAAATTATATTATTTGTATTTTTTTCGAGCAAGTAGACGAACTAAACTAAGCTGACCCGGCAAACGTTGCTTTGTCATATATACATTAAGGGGTATAAAAATAGTTTGAATTCTATTCTCGGACCTACCGAATACTCACACAAACAATTTCATAAAAATCGGGAAAAGCCGTGCAGGAGCCATTTTGTTACTAACACTGTAACACCTGAGTGACCTTGCAAACTTTGTTTTGCCTTTTAATCTGTTTCTCACTTATAAAATAGTTAAGGGTCCATGATAGGTGAAGATCGAAGTCAACTATAGGTATTTAACGCGCTAGCGGCACCGCCGCGCCTCCGCACCGGTAAGCGCGATACAGAATTAAAATGGTAAAAGTATTTTTTTGGAGTTTCACTGATATTATTTTTATTTGTTTTTGTCGTATGAGTAGGTATTTCTATTCAAATATAGGTTGTTGACTGGATGATTGACTTCACCTGACGGGAAGGTATTCTGCCACAAACTTTTCTTGCCCGGTGGCCAAAAATGGAACTAACGTCAAAATTTCGATTTACTCATAAATTATTCCTTTAGTTATAAGAACTTACGCGCGAAATATCAACACCATAAACGTCAACTACCACAATTCTTAAAAAATTGAAAAACCTTTGCAACAAACGTGCAAGGAATAATTAATAATATGCTTACTTACAAAATGGCCGCCATTTTCAACTTTTTTGTTACTGGGCCGATCGCTTTAAAAATCGATATCTAAGTTTGGCAGTAAGCATAGAGAAGGAATATGTGGTCAAAATTTGAAAAAGTGGCCGCCATTTTGAACTTCTTTGTTACTGGGCCGATTGCTTTCAAAATCGACATCTGACCTTGTCAGCGAGCCTAGGGAAGGAATTTGTGGTCAAAATTTAAAAAAAGTGGCCGCCATTTTGAACTTTTTTGTTACTGGGCCTATTGCTTTCAAAATCGACATCTGACCTTGTCAGCAAGCCTAGGGAAGGAATTTGTGGTCAAAATTTAAAAAAAGTGGCCGCCATTTTGAACTTTTTTGTTACTGGGCCGATTGCTTTCAAAATCGACATCTGACCTTGTCAGCGAGCCTAGGGAAGACTTTAAAATTGAAAATATTAAAAAAGATGACGATTTCTGGAAAAAATTCATGGAAGAAAAATTGAAAAAATTTTACCTAGACTGTATGCTCCCAGAAATAATTGATTCGCGATTAGATAGAAAAATGGAAGTAAGAGAGCCTTTTTATGTGATGGATGCAATTAAACGGAGAGAAGATATGAGCGATGCAAGAAAACGTAGGCATGAAAATTTAAAACAAATAGTCAATAAGAAAAAAAGAATCTGATGGATTTAATGTCAATTGACTTTTGTCATGCATACAAAATGGCAAAAAAATAACTTGGGGAACCAGGGCTCGTTTTCACAAGAACTGTAACTTAGGTGATCCTTAAAATGTTGTAACCGTAACCCTTGGAATAAAAATACACGTGAAATACTTTAAAGTTACCTTTACATTTGAAATTAATACAATACATTACAATATTGACGTTTTACAAGAACCTGTACGTTAGGCCTATGTAAAATAAAGATATTTTGACTTTGACTTAATGAAATTTCGATTGATTATTATGTTATCTACGCGGGGCGGGAGCTACTCAACCACTGATCTCTATTCTATGGATTAAACATTCTATACAATTCAGGCTGGGTCACTGTGGATCCATAGAATAGGGATCAGTGCACTCAAATAATCAGCTGTCAGTGACTGACGTGAATAACGCTACACACGACAATATTAATCTTGCGACGTGTATTATGATACATACTCAAGAAAATACCATAGGAGAATTCTCAAGATGCGAGTCATTACATCGTATCGTGTATAGCCAATCGCACACCCGCCCCACGTCCCGCAGACCATGGGAGGGCCAAGTTTATAGCGGTCAAGCTATATTTATCCTATCTTCTGATGTAACTTATGGCATTTTTATACGTATTTATAAGATCCTGTATAGTGAGGCCTATGTGAAATGTTTTTTTTTTTAATTTGAAATGAGTTAACTTCAGATTGATTGTAATGTTTTGTACTTATCTATATTGTCTTCTCATGTAATATATGGCTTTTCAATAGTTCCTAAATAGAAAATGTAAATTTTTTAAATCACTGACTTGTTTTAAACTATATCAACCTTTAATTGTAATTGTTCAGTACTGTAGCATTGAGCGCGGCAGCACACGGTCGGTCCGCGACATGACGCATTCACACTGTGCCAACCAATACCTTATCATAATCATTGTTAATATTTAATTCATTATATACATTAACTGCCTATCATTTGCATACAGTGTAGCATACAACAGTAATTACAATAACTATCACACATATCAAGTATGAAACCCTTACATAATATGGATCAAAACATTGTCAAAATTATTCATTAAAAAAAAAAAAAGTTAACAAACGCGTACAATTTGACCCCGCCTTTTGCATCCGGGCGAGCACGGATTTGCCTACGGACTTCGTATTGCGATAAGCTAGTTTCGACGTACACTGCGCGTTTTCTGTGACAGTTATAAACTTACTTCAAATACTAAACCCGTGATGGACATTTAATTTATCTGAAGTATCGACGTTATATTTTTACATGGTCAGGGTAGTTATCATACACCGCGCGCATTGCGTTGGTTGAGTGGAAAATATCAATGTTGTTGTGTTATCGGAAGTTCGCGCGCTCGCAGTCGCCAGTCTTAAGTGGAAATGTGGTCAGAGAGACTTTTGAACATTAGGTATTTTAGAAAACTATTGCTGTCGCTCTGCGACGTTGCCGTGTCCGGTGCGGCAGCCCTATCCATGTGTGTGTAAGTTGACAAAGTGTGCGTGTCCGCGATGCGCGTTGCCGCTCCGCAGTCCGCACTCGTTCCTGCTATTTTCTGGTGTTCGCATCATTCTTTACTTACGCATTGACGAAAAGTGATTGATCTCTAATGGTTTTGGCTTGTTTATTGGAATTGTTCTCCCTGCTACGCTATTGACGCGGCTTATGTTTACTGGACCGTGTGTTTTATAAAACCCAAGAAGATACTACTACATACCTACTAGGGCCTGCAAAACCGGAAAAAAAAGAAAACCGGTTTTACTCCGATTTTGAGATCTCAAAATCAGTTTTTTTTTCGATTTTCGATTTTTTTTTATTGGTAACTTTACAATTATCATGCTGAAAGAGATTTTGACTGGGAATTTTAATATTGACCAACAAAAATATTGAATCGTGAGCGTGGCAGCAATTCAAAGTACTTACTGCAAGAAAAAGCAGCAGTACCTACTTAAACTCCGAAAGTATTAGTATTGAAAAAGAAACTTCCTGACTGAGTGACTGACATATCAACACACAGCCCAAACCGCTGGGTCTAGAGACTCTAAATTTGGCACACAGGTTCTTTATGAGGTCTAGAGGTGCACTAAGAAAGGATTTTTTAAAATTCATTCCCTAATTGGGTGTGCATCGGGGCTCCAAATTTTGTATTTTACCAAGCTTAAATACTCCTTCACGCCGCAACCATTAAACCCATTTGGCTCAAATTTGGAAAGGACTGTATATAAACTGTATCCTGGAATAACACATAAGCTACTTTTTATGCCGAAAAATCCATGGCTCCTTCGGGAACAGTAAAAAACAGATATTCAACCGGATGAAACACTCTTTCACGGCGTAACTACAAAACAGATTTGGCTGAAATTTAGCACGAAGATAGATTTTATTCTGGATTAATACAAAAGCTACTTTTTATCCCGAAAAATTCATGGTTTCTATGATAGAAGTGACAGACAAATATCCATGCAGAAAAAATATTCCTTCACGCCGTAATGACTGAACTGATTTGGCTGAAATGCGGAATGAAGATAGATTATATCCCGGATTAATGAAAAAGCTATTTTTTATCCCGAAAAAATCCATGGTTTCCGCGGGAATACTCAAAAACAGATATTCACGCAGGAAAATATTATTTCACGCTGTAATTACTGAACTGATGCGACTGAAATTCGGAAAAGAGATAGATTTTATCCCGAATTAATACATAGGCTACTTTTTATCCCGGAAAACTAAATGGCTTCTATGATAGTAGTATAAAACAGAAATTTCTCGCAGTAAAATATTCCTTCATAGCGTAATAACTAAACTGATTTGAAATTTGGAAAAAAGAAAGATTTTACACTGGTATAACAAATCGGCTACTATTTATCCCGGAAAAATTCATAGTTTCTAAGATAATAGTGAAAATCACATATTCATGCGAGAGAAATACTACTTCGCGCCGTAACTACTGAACCGATTTGGCTGAAATTTGGAATGTAGAAAGATTATATCCTAGAGTAATACATCAACTACTTTTTTCTCGGGGAAATCTATTGTTTTTATGCATTTTCTTTGATAATAGTAAAAAAAAGGTCAAGTGAGAGTTGGGCTTGTGCACTGAGGGTTCCGTACCATCACGACCCATTCTCTATACTATTAAAGTAAACTTAACACTCGTGCCCACTTAATCAAAAACGAGCATAAATATCACGTTTGTTGTATGGGAGCCCCCTTAATTTTTTATTTTATTTTAATTTAATTATTTATTTCTACAGTAAGCATATAAGACATTGAGGATCTCCAAAATTAAACACAAATTGTTTCCCTGAAATAACAAAGTTTTGTTTTATTACAAGTTTTGTTTTATTTTACAATTATCTAGTTATTATCAAGTTACGACAATTACACTTCTATCTCACCTGAAATAACAAAGAAACGACATTTAAAGTTCACTATATCTCGAGTCCTCAATCACATTCTTTCTATGAGTTTTTATTACGACAAAAATGCACACAACAATTTCAGCGTCCCTCGCCATTTTAAATCATCGACACAGATCAATATCATAGATACGCGACAGCTGATACGCGAAGCGCGGCAAATTCAAATGAATGAAATGTCACTCATTTCATTACATCTCCCCCCCTAAGAGCGAAAATTCTAAGCAATATATCTGTAAAATGTACTTATAAGTCATCTTCATATTCATTATCATCTCCTTCATCTTCTTCAGCCTCTGTTATGACAGGTTGCAATTTTGTTATATGAAATAATGTTGATTCTGTTTTTCTGTTGCCTGTATCAATCCTATAAATGGAATTCGATATTTTCTCTATTATTTTGAAAGGGCCTATTTTTAATTCGTCTAATTTCTTTCTATTCAGTCTATTTCCATTTTCTACATATACACTGTCTCCTACATTAAATTCTTGCATTTTTCTATTTCTATCAAATATTTTCTTGTTATACTCATGAGATTTTATTGTATTCTCTAATGCCAATCTTCTATCAGCAATCCACTTGTCTTCCTTTTCCATCGTTTTGAATTCATTTGGTAGAATACTGACATTTGTACCATCCAGTAAATATTTTGGTGCAAAACCTGTAACGGAGTGTTCTGTTTCATTATATTTTTGTATACATTCTCTTGCCAGTGTTGTCCATGTTCTCTTATTATTTTTCTCATTCATTTTACACCTTATTTTATTTACTATTGTTTGGTTTAATCTTTCATTCAAGCCGTTCGAGAATGGTGTATTCACGGCTGTAAAAATTAGTTTAATATTATTTTCCTGCAAAAATTGTTTAAATTCTCTTGAATTTATGCCCGGATATTGATCTGTCAGGATAATTCCAATCTCATCTGTCTCTAGTACTTTCTTTGTTAAATTTATAAAGTCACATGCATTCTGGGTTTTCGAAGTCGCAATAAATGCATATCTTGTGTAGTGATCTACTAAAAGGTGTAGATATTTCTTTGTAGACCTAGATCCTCCAAATCCACCAATAGTATCCATTGACATTATTTCAAATGGTTTGGTAGCTGGTCCCAGTTGTGACATTAATCCAATTTTTTTTTGACATCTTGATTTATTTTTTATGCATATTTCACATGTTTTACAAATATTTATGATATTTTTTGTTAGGTTTATAGCCGTATATATTGAACTTATTTTTTTCTGCAGTTGTCTGATCCCAATATGGCATAAATCTTCATGCACCTTTTTTATAAGTTTTTTACTAAATTCTTCTGAGAGGATAATCTTTTCCTGTTTCTTTATTTTTTTATAATAGATATTATTTTTTAGTATTAAATTTTGTTTCTTTTCTCTTATTGTTTCATTTTTCTCTTGGTCTCCAACTATATCTTTTATTTGTATTAAATTAACTATTCTCAATGTTTCCTCTCTGTTATCTTCTGGTTCTAATACAGGGTTTCGGCTCAAACAGTCTGCTTCTACATTTTCTTTACCAGGTATATATTTTACGGTAAAGTCATACTGAGATAGGTAGTATGTGAGATCACCCAATTCTTCATCTGTCCTGCATTTAATGTTCATGTTCTCTAGAGGTTTGTGATCTGAGTAAATGGTGAATTGTTTTCCGATGAGCCAGTGCTGCCAATATTTAACAGCTTCTTTCATAGCAAGACATTCTAAATATATAGCCTTTTTCCGTTTTTGATGTTCATTCAATTTTTTTGAGAAATATGCCACCGGTTTGTCTTTACCATCTAGTTGTGTCTGTTTTAATATTGCTCCAATGCCCTCCAAAGATGCATCGGTAAAGATTTTGATTGGTAAGTCTTTGTCGAATATTTCCAAGACCGGTTGCGAACATAAATATCTTTTTATCAGATTGAATGCTTCTTCACATTTCTCTGACCATACAAATTTCTCGTTTTTTCGTAATAAATTGTGTAATGGATCTAAAATAATTGCACTTCTTGGTATATAGTCATGGTAGAAGTTTATTTTTCCCAAAAATTGTCTGATGTTCTTTTGCGTCTTAGGAGTTGGAAAGTTCCTTATTGAAATCAAATTGTCTTTTAGTGGTCTTACTGAATTGTTCTGAATTATATGGCCGAGGTATTTTACTGAGTCTGAAGCAAAGGTACATTTCTTAAACTTCAGTCTAAAGCCTTCTTTAATTATTGCCTCTAATACATTTCTAATGTGCCTTATATGTTCTTCAAAGGTAGACGAGTATATCAAAATATCATCGATATAGTTAACAGAGTATCCTGTGAGATTGTGTTTTCTTAGAATATTGCTTAAGATTCTCTGGAAAATTGCTGGTGATGTTTTCAAGCCAAAAGGGAGGCAGGTCCACTGGAAGTGGCCATCTTGTGTGACAAATCCTGTTTTACTTCTGTCTTCCACCCGTAATGGTATTGCCCAAAATGCTGAGTTTATATCTAGTGTAGTAAAATACTTGCAATTTCTAGTTTTAATAATTAGATCATCTATCAAAGGAAATGGTTGAGCTTGTGGTATAACTATTTTGTTTAACTCTCTGAAATCTACACATAAACGGGATTTTCTATTTTCACCTTTTTTAAACGCCAATGTCACTGGAGCAGCGAAAGGACTGTATGATTCTTCTATTAAATTGTTCTTTAGTAACATCGATATTTGCTCTTCAATTTCTAATCTATCTTGTATTGTACATCTGTATGGTCTTTTACTACAATATTTATTTACTTGTAAATCTATGCGAGCTTCATAATCTTTAACTGAACCTATATCATACTTGTCCTTAGCAAATATTGTTTTATATTCCTTTATAATTTTCTCTATCTCAATTTTCTTTTGATTATCTAAATGGTCTGTCATACTTATAAATTCCTCTGTTTGTATGTGTTCATTGAAATTTACTGTATATTTTTTTATATTATTATCTTCATTTCTGTTATCTTTAGACATCCTGTCTATTTTATTTGTTATTTTCTTTTGTTTTATCTGCAAGTTCTCATTTTGGGTTAATCTGAATTTCTTTATCATATCTAATCCGATTATGAAATCATCAAAATCTTCATTTTCTACTATGTATACATCCACCTCTTCTTCTAAATCAAATATTTTAATTTTTATTGTTATCAAGCCATCCATCTTCTTCACACCATTAACCGTTCTCATGTATGCTATGTTCACATCATCTTTTTTTTCTTTTACTTTTATTAATCTTGAATTTATTATAGAAATCTGTGAGCCTGAATCATAAATACCACTCACTTCTAGTTTATTTTCTAATAAAAGCTTGATTTTGATTAATGGTGTGCTTACTAGTTTTTTTCTCAGTATTTATGTCTACTTCAATTATGGAGTTATTGTTTACATTTTTAGTTTTAAGATCTTTTTCAGGTTCATTTTTATTTTTCTTGAACCAACATGACTCCTCCGGATGATATCTAATCCCTTTGTCCAAAGACTCACAAGTCTTACATGACTTCTTCTCATAAGTTTTATTTTTATTATAAAATGTACTGCTCTTTATGTTAGTTGAGTTTTTCTTATACATCGTGCCTTCATATTTTCTTATCTCGTTGAACAAGTCAGTAGTGTTGTTGAGTTCATCCCTGTTTAACTTATTTAAGATAAATCCAGGTAAACCAGTTGCAATAAGATCTATCATTGTTTTGGAATCTATAGATTTGTTTATATCTAATAAAAGCCGTTCTTTTTTTATGGCATAATCAATTAACTGTCCTTCTTTATACCTAAATGCGAGAGCATATGTGACTATGTCCCATCCTTGGTTTTTAAAAGTTTCTAAAAACTTGTCTTTCCATTCACTCCATTCAGAATTTATTGTTAGTTTTATGATCATCGAGCTATACCAATCCAAACAAGGTTTATCTAAAAATAACCTCAAAATATCTATTTTTGTCTCATCTTTTGTTATATTAAAGCGCGCACACTCTTTTTCAAAAATTTCTATCCATTGCATCGCATTAGGATTTTTGCTTGTGAATTTTTCAATAATAAATTTTTCTGAGATATGTTTTAAGTTATGTTGACTTTCTTTCTTAGTTGTAGTTTCTATTAATTGTTCCAAGATTTGTTGCAAAGTGTCATTTTTGTCCTTTGCTTGTGTTGTGCTCACTTCATCTAAATATTGATCTAAAAATTGCATATTACCTTCCTCATCTACATATGTCTTCTTTAGATTTTCATCCAACTTTATCCATACTTTTCTACTCTGGTGTCTTTTTTTAATGCTATTTTTTACTTTTGTGAAAGTGTTCGTTTTAACAATATATGTATGATGACTCACCGGCTTCAGTTCCTCGGGTAAAACATAACATTTTCCTTCTTCAGTAGATATTGAGGTTATAGCTAATACATTTGATTTGCCATCATTTGAGGCTATTATTGTAAACTCAAATTGAAGCCGGTCCATCTTCTTTTAGTTCACAAAAATGTCGTTTTATAAGACATTGAGGATCTCCAAAATTAAACACAAATTGTTTCCCTGAAATAACAAAGTTTTGTTTTATTACAAGTTTTGTTTTATTTTACAATTATCTAGTTATTATCAAGTTACGACAATTACACTTCTATCTCACCTGAAATAACAAAGAAACGACATTTAAAGTTCACTATATCTCGAGTCCTCAATCACATTCTTTCTATGAGTTTTTATTACGACAAAAATGCACACAACAATTTCAGCGTCCCTCGCCATTTTAAATCATCGACACAGATCAATATCATAGATACGCGACAGCTGATACGCGAAGCGCGGCAAATTCAAATGAATGAAATGTCACTCATTTCATTACAAGCATATAACTAAATATTTTGTGAAAATTTGATGCGTTTACCTGTTAGCGTTATCAAGGTCGAGCAAAAACAAGCAAAAAAATCACGTTGTATGGGAGCCTCCTTAAATATATATTTAATTCCATTTTTTAGTATTTGTTGTTAGCGGCAACGAAAATACATCATCTATGATAATTTCAAGTCTGTAGCTATCACGATTCAAGAAATACAACCTAGTGACAGACGGATGGACGGACAGCGATCAGAAGTCTCGCTAATAGGGTTCCTTTTTTACCCTTTGGGTACGGAACCCTAAAAACAGATATTCATGGATCTATTTGTATAACATACAAACTTTCAACTTTATTATATTAGTATGATGGTACGGAACCCTACGTACGCAAGTCCGTCTCGCACTTGGCCAGTTTTTTATAGACACGACATACGGACACACAACAAAGTGATTCCTATAAGGGTTCCTTTTTCCTTTTAAGATACAGTACCCTGAAAATGTAAATGCTTTTATCGATAGCTGTTAACAACACTAGTTTATCGATATTATTATCAACTACTACGCATCACTTCAATCTGTGTACGTATGATCAGACCGTCCCGCGTCCCCGCCCGTAAATTCGTGCAATAAGGACAACTGCAGATCCGACACAATAGGCCCTTGTAAAATGTTATATTTCGGGGTTTGGTTCTCGGCTATTTCCTCCTCCAAAACTGGACCAATTTGAAAGATATTTCGTAAACTGAATATAGAGAATATATACTGTGTCGCTATGTTTTTCTTTTTTCGGTAATAGTTGTCAAATTCGTACACTAGGCATCTGTTAACAGCGAGTCTAAATAGGCAATTTTGAGCATTTTCTAAGGCTTCTAGTGCTTATAAAGATAATGTATTATCAAAAAAGAAAACATAGAAACATAGAAAAGATTGATATTTATTTTACTGTAAAAAATCATTGCTTTAAGTTCATAAACCAGAAAGAAAACAGACGAGAACGTTTGTATGGAGAAAAGACCACTATCGTTTCCTCTTAACGGCCCATTATCCCGGTTTTTAGCGACTACGCCACTTTTCAAAGCAATTCAAAGTCATGAAAAAATTGTTTTTTTTTCACTGTTAAAAATACATATTAAAGATACATGCTTTATCTCTATAATGGCCTCATGAAAACACGATAAGTTAAACTTGCCTCGATCATAAAAATTTTTGAAAACAGGTCGTTTTTGTTCATTTTTTTAATGGTATTTCCAAAGCTTTGGACTAAATTTCATAAAAATTATACGTAAAGTAAGCTCATTGTATTGCCTATCCATTGCGCAGACAGATATTAAATAAAAAAATTGCTGCAAAATTTCGCCTAACAGAAGTCATAAAATGGTCTAACGCACCGAATAAACGATGTACTCAGTGGCTCACGAGCCTCCATACGAGACGGACCTGCGCAAGTTTTCACGACTCACGCTCCTTTCGCGCTAAAATTATTTATTTTTTAAATGCGCTGGAAAAAAAAACTATCTGACAGGAAGCGAAGGAGAATTTAAAAAAATTATATAGTAAGTGTTTCTTGAGTTTATCAAAATACCTAGTCCTCAAAAGCTCCGAAGAAACTCTGATACGAACTAAGAAAATTATGGTAGGTAGTGTAAATTCCACCACGTGCAAATACCATCACGCGTAACCACAGTTTAAATACTGTTACTGTTTATCTGTTCAACTAAAATAACTCGTTTTTTACTTTTTACACGACTGCTCAAAAAAAGGAGTGTAATGTTTTTAGGGTTCATGTATGTATGTACGTATGTATGTGTGTATGTATGTATGTATGTATGTATGTATGTATGTATGTATGTATGTATGTATGTATGTATGTATGTATGTATGTATGTATGTATGTATGTATGTATGTATGTATGTATGTATGTATGTATGTATGTATGTATGTATGTATGTTTGTATGTATGTATGTATGTATGTATGTATGTGATGTTTCTTTATTCCTCCATAACTTCTGAACGGCTGAACAGATTTGGATATATGGGGTATCGTTAGAATCCTTGGATCCTCCCGAGTAACAAAGACTATATTTTTTTGGAAAAATCAATATGGCGGATGTGAGGCGCCATTTTCAAAAGTGGAAAAAAAATTTTTTCTTCAACTATCATAATATGGGTATCAAAATGAAGGTATTGGAGAGTAGTAACAGAAAATACCTTCACATAACTGCTGACCATCAGTAAAAAACATAAAATAAAAATAAGTAATTAAAAAATGAATGAAAAACATAAAAAAAAAACCGGCCAAGTGCGAGTCGGAGTCGCGCACCGCTTCCATACTATAAAAGAAGTAAAACATTAAAAGAATCACTTTTGTTCAAGAATTTACGAGTATAATTTACATGTACCTAGGTACTTTTGTTGGCGAACCGCAAACCTAACTTTGTTTTCGGCGGTTTATTGCTATTATCAAAAAAATTATAAAAGTTAGGGAGTTGAGTTTATTTTTCCTGTAAAATATACGTTAATTTCTATTGATCATACTTATTTTAGATTTTTCGATTGATAAACATTGGAGATAAGGGGGGGGGGGGCTGGTATGTTTTTCGACAGTTTGCTCAATAAATCAAAAACTATCGGGCATAAAAATAAATAAAAATCGGTTTTAGAATATACAAGTAACGTCCTTTCATACCCCACTCAATATTGTTATCTCATTTTGAAAATTCAAAGCCCTGGTTTTCCCCCCTTTTTAAATAAAAATAAAATCAATTTGCAATGTTTTATAATTGCATTGGCGTTGGGTCACTATTACCTAAAACTATTTCAAATTTCAAGTCGATAGCTTTGATAGTTGCTGAAATAATCGAGTGTGACAGACGGACGGACGGCCGACGGACGGACGGGCGGACGGAGAAAATCTCACCATAAGGGTTCCATTTTTACCAAATTTGTATGGAACCCTAAAAACACGAGTGCCCTGTTATAAAACGAACTAAAAAGTAAAAAACGAGTTATTACTTCGTTTTATAACAGGGCATTCGTGTTTTTTAATTGTTGAAACTGAAATTATTTTTTTTAGAAGGCTTCTATTTCGATGAACGGTCTCATTTACAACATTGGAGATCACACAATGATTGGAGATAAATGTCGACTCGACATATGTAAGGATACTCAATGCCAAACCATATGAAAATCAAAATGTAAGCGTTGAAAAAATTGAGTGTCGCAATCACATATTACGCAACTTTTGTAAAAAACTACGCAGACTGGCAGCAGAAACAAATGCCCTGAGACATCGAAAAACACTTACCAACATAAGAATTATGATAATGAGAAAAGCTATCGTGAAATATATAAAACTAGCAGTGCCCGCGGACTCCGTTCCGCGTTAGAAATATTTTTGTCCCACGTAAGGCCCGGTTTCCACGAAAGCGGAGCGAAGCGGAGCTGTGTTTGGATAACTAACCAGATTTCATCATTTAGACATCCCTCAGTTTCAAAAATATCAAAATGACGAAATCTGATTTGTTACTGAAATACAGCTCCGCTCCGCTTCGCTGTGGTGGAAAACGGGCCTTATACCCAAAGCCCACAGCGCTGGACGCGAGGCATTCAGATAAATGAATGATAAATGCCTATCCTATCGCCACGCAACAACCGAAGCGGCTGCGGCGCGCTCCTGCATACCGCGCGTTTTTGTTTTGCTAATATCTTTGAAGATATTTATTTAAACTGTATAGAGTAAGGGGCAGAACTATTCTACATTAAATTTCCGTTCTAAAAAACATATTTACAAAGATATAAATTAATACCATATGGGCTAAATAAGCTTCACAAAAATTATTTATTTTTAATCCACAATTTTAAAGTAAAAGCAGTTATTGCGAGTTACCCATAGGAGATAGGCATATGCTATTGCGGACTTTTTTGCAGATTTTGATACTGATTTGATGATTTTGATTTTGTTTTGTTCTATCCTCAATCGCAGCGTACGCGATGAAAGCAATTTTTTTGCGACTTGGATTGCATTATTCAAGTTTTAGTAACAATGCAAAGTTTATTTTTGAAATTATTATAGCCTATGACACTCCACGATAATGTATTGGTGAATGAATTTTGAAAATCGGTTCAGTAGATCCAGAGATTACCCCTTACAACGTCACAAACTCACAAACATCGTTACGCTACCTTTTTATAATATTAGTATAGATATCACAAAATATCTGGGAACCCTAAAAACGTTGCCATATCAGTTCTGCACAACGATATTGTTAAACTCAATGCCGCACTCTTATGGTGATCACAGAATGTGTCAAAACTACTACTGTGAAAAGAAAGATGCGGACGGTAGCAAAGAAGATTAAAAAAAATATAAAACTCTTCATTTCCCTAATATGTACAAGAAAAATTTCTACAGATCCTGCTACTTTAGTAATACATAATTATTATAAATAAATACCTCGGTTGATATTATCGTTTACCATAAAAAAGTCAAAATATACGTAAAAAACGCAACTTCCAGCATATATTTCGTGAAGCGAATTATAATGACAAATAGTCCAACTGTAACAGCACACTACTGCACAGTACTGTGACGCAAATATTTATGAATAGGTTCACGGAGTTCATTCTAACTTCTCGGCTCACGACAATGGTCGCTAGGTATCGTAGAGCGAGTCTGAGTGTGCGACAAATACCTAAAGTGCTGGGATATAGTCGCCTTAAGGACTATATTAGCGACACAAACCCTTGGAATTGATAAGTGGTAGATTGCTCTGTTGTCGTTGCTAGCCTATACTTATTTTGTTAAATGGTGATAACATAAAAAAATACCCGGCTGAGTTTGTTGTGGGCTTCTTCTCAGCGGCAGGGCGCGTTTGGAACCCTCGTAAACTTAGTTTTAAGTCGACTTGTAGTTATCACCATTCTTATGCAAGAAATGTCATACCGACGTTCGCAAGAGCCTGTATGTTAGGCCTATGTGAAATAAAGATATTTTGACTTTGACTTTGACTTTGAAAAAGATGGCGGCGGCGAAGTGGACGTAGCCGCCGCCGTAATAAGCTATGAGTGATGGGTATTGTATGGGTCGGTTAACATCAGAAGTGGGATAAGAGTTACAATAGAAGATTACAGTTAAAGCGATTTCAACACACACTTTGATTGAAGATCATATCTTAAAACTACTGAACCAATTTTGTTGAAACCAAGCTGCTCTGTTTCCAGCCAAGTACAATCTGGGATGTGGAACAAACAGCCTTATAGGTTTCGGAAATTCTATTTGACTGCAGGATTTTTCGTTTTATTTTTTTGTTAAGCTATACAAGTTAGTACTTGACTGCGATCTCACCTGATGGTAAGTGATGATGCAGCCGAAGATGTTGGCGTACTAACTTGGAAGGGGTATGTTATGTCACCCCTACACAGCATCGTACCCGAACGCTAAATCGCTCGGCGGTACGTCTTTACTGGTAGGGTGGTAACTATAGCCACGACCAAAACCTTCCACCGGACCAGACCTGGGGGCCTACCACCATGACCCAAGTAATATTATTGTAATATTGTTTTAAAATTTCCATACTGACATTGGATGAAAATGTCAAAAACAATATTACAATAATATTGCTTTAATTCACGGTGGTAGGCCCCCTGAGCCAATTAAGGAATTATAAAATCCAAAGTGGACTCCGTGGCGGGAATCGAACCCGCGACCTCCCACTCGAATCCGAGCGTGCGACCCCTGCGCCATGGTTGTGGGCTTTACTCACTTGGGCGTGTCAAAGTGCAAGGTTGTGGGCTTTACTCACTTGGGCGTGTCAAAGTGCAAGGTTGTGGCCTTTACTCACTTGGGCGTGTCAAAGTGTAAGGTTGTGGGCTTTACTCACTTGGGCGTGTCAAAGTGCAAGGTTGTGGGCTTTACTCACTTGGGCGTGTCAAAGTGCAAGGTTGTGGGCTTTACTCACTTGGGCGTGTCAAAGTGCAAGGTTGTGGGCTTTACTCACTTGGGCGTGTCAAAGTGCTGCACCTGCAGGCGGGGCGGGATCTCCGCGTTGAAGGGCTTGGCGGTCTTCACGACGAGCCGCGGGTCCCTGTAGGGCTCCTTCGCCCACAACTCGTCGTCGCTGTGGTCCACCACGTCGTCGTCGTGGAGGTTACCTGCCACATTGTAAATGACTTGACATCTTCTTTTTTTACTATACAAAATTAAGTCGGGTTTTCCTTCCAGACGCTATAACTCCAGAACGCACAACTTGATTTCCACGGTTTTGCATTCGTTGGAAAGGTCTCGGGCTCCGTGAGGTTTCTAGCAAAGAAAATTCAGGAAAAAAAATAATAATTAAATAATGTTACATAACACGAAGTCATTTGGTGGCGAAACGGAGTTCGCCGGGTTTGCTAGTAGTGTATAAAACTTATATTAGCAATAGGCTGCCATTCGTATTAGTAATAAGGTCAAGTTTTTTAATTCCTAAAAAGAAAGAAATATCTTGATGAAGTTCGCAAGTAAATAATAAAGACTCAAAATATCTACAACAGAATCCTATAGACATAAAAGCTGGTGAAATCTCCTATGGGAAGAGCCACTAGATAGACTGATGTAACATACTTCACTTAAAAGATCATATGAAGATGTGAATAAGCGATCAAGTGGTGTAATAAAATTAAAGACAAAAAAAATATCATACAAAGAAACTTGAAAGCCCGGGTAAGCAACCCCTTCTAATGTTTTGACTCTCCTCAAGTCCTCATGATTTGAAGACATCAGTCATTTTTTAATCGTGGTATGTACCCGAAAAATATGCAACCCCTTTGTTTGCAGTTGCAGTAGAAAGTTAAATCACTTAGCAGTGCGTCATTGCCAACTAGGTGGTAACTAGCCGCAGCCGAAGCCTTCTACACCAGACCAGACTGAGCGAATTTAGAGATTATAAAGAAAAGTATTATTAAATTTTCCTCATATACCTTGTCATAACTCTTGTCATCAGCGCCAAGACGATTGTGAAGTGATCAAAATGTACATATACAGGGTTATTTTAAAAATACCAAATCGCTCTCGGCCCGTAATTGTTTACAATGTCACTAACAACTTTTGTTCTACGACTTTGCAAAATACAGTATTAATTTATTTCATACAAAAAAATTATAACTCATGTTATTTCTGTAAAGCGGCATTACACTGTGTACAACCATATAGTAGGTATGTACCTAATATGTATTATCATTATGAACAACGTCGCGTAGTCGGGTCAGTGACCGTACGATAGGGTCGAGATTCGCGTGCCGCGCGCCGGCCGCGTGGCTAATGTAGCACGTAGGTATACATGTACAATGTAACGAGTAGTTACGGGTAGAGTATCTGTGTAAAATGTTGAAAATTTGATATTTCTCAAAAAAAAGTCGTAGAACAAAAGTTGATAACTACAGGCCGAGAGCGATTTGGTATTTTTAAAATAACCCTGTATAAGTGGTAAGAGTACAATGTAGACTTGATACCTATCCTATAGCTCTCCAGCAGTCTGTACACCTCGTCGGTCTTGTGCATGCCGTACACGTTCCAAAAGGGCTCGATGCTCAGCCCTGCCGCGTTGTAGATCTGCTCGCCGCCCGGGTGCGAGGGCAGGAACGACGTCACGTCGTACACGCCATGCTTATATGTCACCCAGAAACTCTTCCTGGAAATTAAATCAACGTAAGAATATTATCTAGCCGTCATTTATACGGATTCGCGACTATCCAGGCTACCAACTGAATCTTGGTATGTAGAGAAGAAGGGAGCTAACATTGGAAAATGATGGAAAAACTGAAAAATCTACTTTTAGAAAACACTTTGTATTTTTGGTTTTTACAAAAAAAATCTCCTGTTTATAAATCCTCAAAATTGTCATATTATGATATTCTGATTTCTGATCCTAATTCTAGTTAACAAAATATCTCACACATCTGTCACAAGATAATATATTCTTAGGCAATATAATATTCTCTCTCTCTCTTATAGATGACACTCATAGGATTACGATGGCCCAACCTGGTGGCCAAAACTGGTATTAACAGTGCAATGGTATTTGGGCAGTATCAATAAAACCAAATTTGATGCAGACAGTGATACTATCTGTGTTAAAATAAGATTAATGTGGCACTAAAGAAGGAGAATCATGGACACTGCCATTGCATAAAATTATGTTCCTTTTGCTAAAAATGCAATTTGTGTAATATAACAAAATGAAATACATCAAATATATTATTTACATGTAGAAATTAAACTTACTTGTTATCATGTTTGCTGACTTCTTCAGCTGTGAAGGTGGGCAAGTCTTGCCTCTTTGCACCCGCCTCAGTCAACTTTTCCTTGCCATCTTGGCTTTCTCTCTGTTTAACTGCAAACAATATTACTATGCATTAATTTCGAAAGCTATTTGCACATGATATTTTGTTCATGCATAAATGTAGCAAATTTCTGGGGTAGTTCATATTATTATTAGACTCAAAGGATGATAATTTTTCAACCCAAAAACTGCTGATGTTTCTGGTGCAAACAATCGTTGTCTGAAACATGAAGGCGCATGATTGGCAGCATCACAATTGATCCGGAGTGGTCAATGTCACACTAGGTATTACAGCAGCAGCATTGCAGTTTCAGGGGCCGTACCACACCTCTTATAGCAGTATTATTGTAATATTGTTTTGACATTTTCATAAAATGTCAGTATGAAACTTTTAAAACAATATTACAATAATACTGCTATAAGAGATGG
Organism: Coenonympha glycerion; assembly: GCA_963855885.1. Taxonomy (NCBI): domain Eukaryota; kingdom Metazoa; phylum Arthropoda; class Insecta; order Lepidoptera; family Nymphalidae; genus Coenonympha; species Coenonympha glycerion. Next base: position 18,583,634 of record OY979627.1, read on the forward strand.
TGGTATGGCCCAAGTTTGGTTGAGAAAAAGAAGAAAGAAAAACAAATATACACCGTTCACTGCAGATCCTACAAGAACTGACCCCAACAGGGCGAACGTTGCGTGCTTCTCATGTTTCCATCTCGTTTTTTCTCTGTTTTCATGTTTATAATAGCTATGGCACTGCAGCACTATTGGAGCGTAATAACTAAATTTATTTTGCTTTATCAAATATCTGAAATATATATAATGGTATTATATTGAACAGTTTTAATAATAATATTAGGTATTAATGTAGAAGTTTGTAAGGATGTACAGATGTATGGATGTTTGTTACTCTCTCAGGAGGCAAAAATTACTGAACCGATTTGGCTGTAATTGAGAATGGAAATAGATTATACCCTAGATTAACTCAGGTTATTTTTTATCCTGGAATAACCCCTGGTTTCCCCGGGATTAGAGAAAAACAGTAATTCATGTGGGCACCACCTCGGGGGTCCCCTGTTAATTAATAACTTGACTAATATTTTTTTATATAATTTACTTTAGCCCTTATAGTAGGGGATCCCAAATAAGGTCGACCTTCACTGAGCTGTTTATTGGATGAAAACTATTTTATATCCAATTAAATATGTCAATAAATATATCGCAAGTGGGTTGCCTAAAAAATTTCAGTCCAGAGTATGATTAATTAAGAATTAAAAAAATCCATTGTAACATGAACTCTTATTTGGGCCCAGGTTTCCTTTGGCTGGTTATTAGTTGGTAGTTCATTTTTTTTTTTACAGATGGCTTATAATATATTAAACCTAGCACTAAAAGGTTTTAGCGCGAATCTCAGTAATTTACGAGAAATAAATTTTTAAAAATTACGATTTTCTATATGAAACTTCAGACAAAATTGATCAATGACCATAAACTAAAGACTGTATTGACACGTAGTTGTCAAAAAACGTTTCGTTTTTCGTATTGCATTCATGTTAGGTGTTTAATTTTTTTAAAAAGTTAACAATTTATTAATATGTTTTGGAAATACATTACGTAAATATACGAAATAAAATATTTCGTTTCTTGTACCTTTTTAAAATCAGAAATTCAACTATTTTAATTATTTTTAACTGTCAATGAAATTCTTTTTAATAAAAGTTTGTAAGAACGAAATGCGGCAGCCATTTTGATTCTGTCATTTGAAATGTCCAAAGAGTATATGAAATGTCAGTTTTCTATTCATCAGTCATTGTTCGTCCACCTTCCAGTCGAGATCGTAAAAAGGATCACAAACTAATGTGGTCAGAGAATTAAATTTAAAAAGTTTAAAGTAGTCACAAGACCTGTATGGACACAAAATCGAACTGGATTGATTTAGGTCGAAATAGTCACAGAACCAAAATGCCTAACCCCGACACCAAGCAGTCTTGTTTGTCCTACCCCTAGTGTTTTTTTTAAGTCGGAGGCGCGGAGGGAGTGCAGCCCCCGCCCGCCGTAGCACAGCACAGGCACCCGGGCGAGCCGGAGCAGCCGAGGCTGGTCGCCGAAGGCGACCAGCATGCCGAGGCTGCGGAGGTGAGCGTGGGTGCCTGTGCTTTGCTACGCAGGGGCGAAGGGGCTGCACTTCCCGCAGCGCCGGAGAAGTCACAGATCTGAATTGGTCCCTATTTTAGAGCTGTCATTCATCTGATTTGGATACAAAGGTTGTAAGTATACTTATCTAGATCTCCTTTAAAAATACTTTTAAAATAAAAAAAAAATACACAAAATTTCCCTTAGGGGGGTTGGGAAGTGGGCCTCATCTTACCCTTTACCCTCCCGCGCCCCTTCATCCAGCCCCCTACCACTTCCGCTGCGTAAAGTAGTCATTATAATGATCAAAATAACCTCAAAATTTCAAAACTTTAAAAATTTTTTTCTCTAAAACTATTGAGTTTCGCACATTTTCACTTGGAGGGGGGATTCACCCCTCCCCCCTCCCCCCTCCCCCCGCCCCACCCCTCCCTCTGTAACCAGCCAAAGGAAACCTGAACCCTTATTTGTTAGAGTTTCGTTGACATCTTAGTTAAAAAAAAAGATTCCGACGAATTGAGAACCTCCTCCTTTTTTTAAAGTCGGTTAATTAGATGAAAGTAGTTTTTATCCAATAAACAGCTCGGTGAAGGTGAAGGTCGTTGTATAGCGGGATCCTAGACTATTAGCCCATGTATGATAAGTCTAGGTCCCATACATGGGAAGGAATACAACCTATTAGTAAAAAATGTATAAGTTAATAAATGGATCAATAATAGGTACATGTATATATATAAACAGGAACTTACTTCATTAAAGCAGTTTTGAGCGCCATAACGTGTAACGATGGACGTCCGGCACTAATTATGATGTTTAATACAATAAAAACTTAAAACAGCAATAATAAAAAAGAATAACATTCAATATATCTGTTATCGGGTGACGGTTATATTAGCAAATACGTAGCAAGTGATGTGACTTTACAAACAATGAAATCAGAAAATAATAATGCTCAGTGTTTGAATCTCGGAATTGGGATGTTTCAATTTGTTTTCAATATTTCACCGTTTTCATTGTTTGTTTTGATTTGAGATTGACATTTGACTTCCATCAAATCTGAAATCAAAACAGCTGACGTTGTCTATGTGGCCAAAGACATTGTAACAAGACCGAGCACTATGGCGAAAATACCAGTCCGCGCGAGAGGGCTCCACTCCGCAGGTACTGCGTCCCTTTCTAATTTAAGGTGACCATGATCAAACGGAACACAGGACAAATTCCTACGACGACAACATTACATTTTAATAATTATAAATGGGATATGAATAAGTAATTAAAAAATTAAAACACGACTGCCCTGTCATAAAACGAACTAAAAAGTAAGAAAAAAGACGATATTTTAGTTGAATAAAGGAATTCATATGGCAGTCGGGGGACCTCTTAGAATAGAAGGTGTTCCTCAGAACAGCCCCCCCGGCTGCCATATTAATATGCCATCCGGGACCACGGGGCAATTCAAACTACATAAAATTTACATTTTGCGTGCCTACTACTTTTACTCAGTTGTCATGAATCATTTTTAGGTAGGTGCAACGCAATAATAATTATTCATATAAATTAATAATTACATAACCTGCAAAAATATTAAAATAACTTTCAAAGTTTGTGGATTGGTCGTATTGGTAAATCATATAAAAAGCTGATTTTTTTTCTACCATATCTGTAAATCCAATATTTTAGTTGAGATGACATGATGGCGACAAGGCTCATTACCAGAAGGATCGGTCTCGCCAGCTTTTAGCTCGCTACCGCTTATAAAAAATTAAGTACTCTAAATCAAAAAACGACGTGTGGCACTCGGAGACTGCCGCGGTAAAGCTATTGCATGAATTTTTTATCAACTTCAAACTTAAGTTCTTTTCGTTACGGAATTTCTGGATTCGATCGCCACGCTCAAGGCCCGTATAAGCAATAGCTTAAAAAGGATAGATCATGGACCTCATTTTAACTTGACGAAAATGTTTAGTACATAGAGTACATTGAAAATAGGGGTGTTTAGTACTCAATCCTGTTAGTATATAAAATCCATGTACCTTGTCTTTGTCTACGGATATTCTATATAGGTGATATAGGTACTCTATGGAGATCAGTGGTCTACGGCTATTTTGCTATTTCTACCACAACAGAATATATTGTTTCCTAATGGTTTCCTAAAAGTCAATTTGACAGCTGACACTGACATTATGATAACCCGCCAAATTAGTGCGCCAAATCTACGCGCCAAATTCAATTTCTGTGCCTTTAGAAATAAAAATATTTTATAATTTAAATATTGCACCCATAACACCGTTAATAAACCACAGGATATGGGCATTCGAACGATTTACGTAAGCTTTTTTCGTACAAGCAAACAGTAGCGCCATCTTTCAAAATTCAATACGTATAACGTAGCTGAGCGAAATACAGTCTGGTCTTACTGTTGGTGGCAAAACAAGCATTTTTGGCACCGATAAACTGGCGGTAATTTTTCGCGCCCTCCGCCCTGTCCAGGGTACATGTCTATAATTACCCATAATCAAAATTAACATTTTTAAATCGCATTTAAATATAGTTAGTTGGTAGTTCGCCATGTAGGTTTTAACTTTCAGCCGACGGACTCGACGTCCAGGGACTAGCGGCTGGAGGTAAGATTTTGTAGAACCTTCAATCGATAAAACAATATGAACATGTACTACTATCACAATGTAGGTACATCTGTCGGTAAGCTCGGTGGCCTTCAATTTTTTAAGGCAACTGAATTATTACATAATCAATTCAATTTAGGTATCGTAAGATAATGTCTTTAATCTGTGTAAATAAGAGTCGATCATTTCTGGGTAACCGTGAAAATTAATAGCTGCGTTAATGATGCAGTCTATTTTCTAAGTGGTTAAGTGTTGATTAAGTATGTTAGCAGCAACGGTATTCTATAAGACGTTTATGTTTTTGTAGGCACAGTTTGTAGGTATCTACTCAGTACTCACTTGCCATTAATTACTCCTAACCAATGCATAGCAATTAGGTATAATAAATTAATATACATTATGTACACAGGACAGTACCGGTGCTGTGCTGGCATCTGTGCCGCTTTCATTAATAACAAGGCTTTACTTTTTTCCTAATGAGTTTTTAAAGACTCAATGCATTAGGTTTATAGTGCCTACCTAGACCTACCTACTTAGATACATGATGATGATAATATACTTACATAGCCTGGAGTGGATACGTTAGGTATATCTACCTAGCGATTTTAGTAATCTGTGATGACTAACAGAAACCCCTTCGCCCTTCTGCGAGAAAAACCTATGGTGTGGACTTTTAGGGTTCCTTGCCAAAATGGTAAATATAACCCCCTATGGAGGGGTAGTGACTTCATCCGTCTATCTGTCTGTCTGTTTTTCACACTTGATTATTTCAGCTATCTATTTGACTAAGCTATCGACATGAAAGGAATAGTTTCAATTGGTCTCGGGGGAGGAAAGGGTCCCTTCGCAGGAAGTCGGTAGGTATTAGGTATTCTGATATATTGTGGTATTCCTACTGATATACCTATTATGATGTAGGTAGGTATTAGGTACCTTCCCTAACCCACCTGACCCTGCATACCTACCCAGTATTTTGTAATCGAAAGCCAATTTAGAAGTTTTATATCCCCTGTACCGCTCGAATAAATAAGTTTATTAGGCGAAACGTCTTTTTTCACTGAGAACCGTTAGGCCGTAAAAGAAAAATTAAGCGCGCTATAAACATTGGGCGAGGGGAGGCGGCAATAGAAGGCCCGCTGGAATTGAAACATAATGTTTTGTTATGATTTATTTTGCTTTATGGCACCTATCGGCGAATGAATTCTTTTAGCATAACCTGTATAATCATACTCGAGCTCGACAACTATCATTTTATTATTTACGTGATACGTCCTGTTGTGTTGTAAAGGGATTTTAAATTCGCTTTTTTTAAAGGGAACTGAGTGAGTAGGTGTTTAAAAGCGCGAGAGAAATGAGATAATTTGCCACTATAATACTGAATACCTACCTAGGTACTTACTTAGGTATACTAATTACATTAAGAAGTATCTATAGGTATAAAGCACTTAGGTAACTGCATCGAACGCAGAAGTCTACGTTTGTAAATTACTAATTTTTTTTTACTCCGCTGGAAATACAGAACTGATTTGGTTGGAATTTGGAATGGAAAAAGATTATACCTACCCTTGATAAACTAACATAAAATAGGCTATTTTTTTACGAAAAAGATCCGTGGTTTACAGGAATTTATAACACGTGGCTTTAGGAAAAAACTGTCGTTTTACAATACAAGTAGGTATAACTATAGGTACTGGGTGTCTAGATATAGGTATATGTGTGTTCTAGGGATGTTATGGATACATAATTTCGGATCTGGATATGGATATGGATATTGGTAAAAAATAATATCGGTTTTGGTTACGGTTATGGATATTATAATACGGCCGTTCAGAGAATGCGTTCCAGACACATCGCGATTGAACTGACGACGTAACTTTGTAATGGCGTTGCAGTTACGATAAAAATATTATTGCTGGCTGTTTACCGTTTTAACAATTGATGAGCATTAAAACAACATTATCATATCAATAATCAATTAATGTTATAAATTTGTGCCAAACTGAGTGTCAAATAACTTGGTAAATTTTTTTTTTCAATTGTTTGTCAAATATTTTTCTAAATCTAAACTGCGCTATTACAAGGCTATGTCAGCGTTTTATATTGGTAGTGACAGGCTAACAATAGGTGTCAGGAACGCATTCTCTGAACGGCCGAATTATAAATTATTTCGGATATCCGATAGTTTCGGTTACGGATATGGATATCCATAACAACACTAGTGTGTTCCTTGAATCAACAGAAGTAAGCGTGGAGTTGTATTGCTATCGGGTATCCGGTATCCCCGATAGCCCGGGGCTCGCTGCAGTGAACGATTCGTGTCCCGGGGGAGCGGCGGGAGAGCCGGGACGCGAACGGAAGGATATTTTCCGTCACGAACTCCCGAGTTGCGAACAACTCTCTATTTGGTAACGAACTGCTATTTATTAGCTTGTACGAGTGTTGCCTTGTGTGTCGGCGACTCGAACAAAATAAAACAATGTTTTCGGTTTTCTCGATCAATCCGGTCACAGCGGTCAATCTCTGCAGAGTATTTCCATCTGTGCGGGAGATATTATAGGGCAATCTCGTCACTTTACTCTCGTTACTAGATGGAGCGACAGAGCTCCGACATGACTAGAGGGACACATACTCAACGGATGCGGGGACGATGGATTAACGTGCTCTCCGAGGCAATGAGTGATTTCTGAGCTCCGGGCAGTACTAAGTTATTGGCCCGATCCGAAAACTGAAGCCAGAACCTTGTGATCCACAGTCGAATGTGCTCATCACTAGACCAACGAGGCAGTTGGAAAAAGTATCTTCATAAGGACTTGCTTACGTGTGAGAGGAGAAGTCATCAGCAAAGCTTCTGCCAACGGGTAGTAGGTACGCGATTATTTTTAAGAAAATCTAGTCTTCAAAAGTAGGGCTTTGATTGCGTTTCGGTGCAATGCTGTGCAGTAACCGTTTGTGTTTATTTCCCCCTTCAAAATTAAGACGATATCTCCATCTCATTATTATCTTCGGGTGCAGCCTGCCACGTCACTTCTCATTAGATGATTACGAGTGAAGTGGCATCCTTGTGTATACAGCGAACTTGAACGAAACGTTTTTCTTCCACGTTTCTGATACGTACTCGCGCTAAGGTGTGGAACACCCTTCCAGCTTTTGTGTTTCCAGCCAAGTACAACCTGGGTGCCTTCAAGAGAAGAGTGAATAGGCATTTTCTGGGCAACCGCGCTTCTTCCTAGACCTCATCATTATTGTATCAGACATGATTGTAGCTTAGCGCAAGCCTATCTATAAAAAAACTTGCATATGAAAAAGACCAACGAAAATCTATCGAAGCACGTAGGCCAAAAACTAAACAAACGTAGTCTCAGAAAGCGTCCGCTGTCAGCGACACCACACCTCGTCTCCAGGGACGGAGCGGGGGGCGGTCGACGAAGGATTTTCTTTATTAAAAAAGTTAAGCGCTGCGTGCCGCCGAATTAATGCATAAAATATTATGTCTCAGCGCTCCGGGATTATTGGCGGAAGAGATTTGATTATAATATTATAGGTAGGTAAGCAGACCCGGAGGATCTGATCACGCTCGAGCAATGGAATTAGGTGTTAATTCACTGCTATAAACGTTTGGCGCAAACCGGCAATGGACACACCACACCGAACTTCCAGACTTTCAGTCCATGCAGCAGCGTTCAGAGTATTCTTATAGGAAATGGAGTATACAATGCAAAATTGCATATAGGTAGGTATCTACTTTGATATGAGTAACGTCACGAAATACAATAACATGTAACGTACTAAGTACTCAGTGGCTCTATTTTTTATGAAACAGAACGTTAAGACAGGCTTTAAGTCTCATTATACCCAGGCTCCCTACCCCTTAACCGAAAAACGGTATGTACTTGATGCTTCGCCGTTGCTGATTAGAATTACGGCAGAATATCTGATATTGCGATGATAGGTACCCATCTTTGCATGGGTACATGCACAGACTGCATAAAGTAGTCCTACTAGCCCCCAGACGGGCCGTCACACAACCATAGCTGGGCATTAACTCGTTAATCCGTTAATCGTTAATTAACGAAGTTAACATTTTGATTAACGGATTAACTTTTAAGTTAACTTTTAAAAATGTTAACGGACACGTTAACTTCCGTTAATATGCAGAAGTCCGTTAATCGTTAATCCAATGCCTTAAAATCAGTGCAATGCCTATACTATTTACCGCACAGCCCATTATGTTAATGTTCATGAAGGGGAATATGCACCTTATGCCCGACGATTATATCACACATTAGAATTATATAAGTATTTTGTATTGTTCCTAACCTGTTAACTTCCAGAACCTAAACCAGCAGCCACAGGTTTTATTAGTTCACTAACGCAACGATATAAAAATGCAATTTTACACAATATATTAACGGATTAACGATTAACGTTAACTTGCGTTAATTCTTCCGAAATGTAACGCTTTAACGTTTAACGAAGCTAACTTTTTTTGTAGCGGATTAACGATTAACGAAGTTAACTATTTGATTAACGGTGCCCAGCTATGCACACAACGGCCAACGACAATAAAAATTAGTTAATTACTCCATGAGTAATAATGGAAAAAAGGATAAAATGTTTTCCCTTCTATGGTTTATACATTGTCTCAGCACACAATAGGTAGAGCTTGTTTGAGTTGCTACCTAGTTAGATGATGATGGTGATGGTAAATGATCATGCAGCCGAAGATGTAATCGTACTAACTTGGAAGGGGTAAGTCAACTCACCCCCAATGGTTTCTACACAGCATCTTCCCTTTGCCCTGCCGGCGGGGAAAAACATTTTATGCCCTGTCAGAGGAAAATATGATCGGTGAATAGGTTTAATCCCCTGCTCATGCAGGCAGGAGAGCTGTCTACTAAGTAGGAAGGCGTTTACCTACAACAATGTAGACCACGTAGATACTTAACTGTCTACAACGTATTATTAATTCTGGGTAGATAGGTTATAAGCTAATTTTGTTTTCTGAATTTCAACTGATTCGGTTCTCATTTTAGCGTGAAAGAGTAACAAACATCCGAACACTTTAATTACTTTCAGTAAAATTATTTACCGTTAGAAACCGTAGTGGGTAAGTAGATAAGTAGGTACTTCGCCCATACAATTATGAGGTCGCGAGAAAAATGAGGAAAAACATTACAAAGGCCCTAAGTACAGCCCGCACCTACTTAGAGCCTAATTGAATCTCATTTATTGCGTCGAAAATTATACTTAATCGGAAAAATATGAAAGAAAAATGTTGTTTACGATAATTTAATTTTTTCAAAGGAAAGCTTAGGTACAAATTGATTCGTGAGCCGAGGAGCCTGTTTGCTTTGAAGATGGATGCCACTCCAGCCGTTCAGAGATCGATCATTGTGTGCGTATAGAAGACGCAAAATAAACACAAACTCAAAAATTATATTCAAATAAGTAATGTTACATTTTGTAGGTTCGTACTGAAGAAACCCCTAAGTACCCCCCTAATGGAAATTTGACGATTTAAAAACTAAGATTATGATCGAATGCGCCCTGTACTAAGGAGAGCCCATAATTAACTCAGTCATTAAACTTATTTGGCTATTACCACCTCAATCAAAATCTTCAAAAGGATCCTTGAAAGTTCATGTGAAGGACTCAACCACAGATTTTAGACTCAACTATCCCAAATACTTACTGAAATAATCGAGTGTGACAGACGGACGGACGGAGAAAGTCTCACCATAAGGGTTCCATTTTTACCAAATGGGTATGGAACCCTAAAAATGGAGATTCTGGAGCGACTTTTGTGAGAACTTTCTATCGATTAAATTTTATCCAATCGTGTTTATGTTTTACAGCGAGTTTAGATTAAAGACTGAAAATACATGACGTTTAAATTTAAAAGTAATAGTCTTTAGAGTTTTAAAACTAAACTTCACTAAAAATCGCTTAAATACGGCTTCTACGCCGTTAAGAGTAATAAGATAACAGAAATGTTCGTTGAAGCGTAAGAAGCGTATTGAATAAGTACGTAATATTATTATGGCCCTACAAGTATGCTTATATCCTCTATAATCCTTGATAATATTATCCTCTTAAGTCTAGAGGAATAATTAAATAACTTACAAAATTTTGAGAAATTCTCAACTCAACTCAACTCAACTCAACCCCTTTTTATGTCCCACTGCTGGGCACGGGTCTCCTTTCAGACTGAGAGGGGTTTGGCCATAGCCCACCACGATGGCCAAGTGCGGATTGGCGGACTTCACACACCATCGAGAACATTTTTGTGAACTCTCATTCATGCAGGTTTCCTCACGATGTTTACCTTCACCGTTAAGCCAGTGATATTTTGTTTCCTAAAACGCACATAACTCGGAAAAGTCAGAGGAACAGCATGAAGCAGTGATAGCTCAGTGGTTCTGACCTCTGCCTCTCATAAGGAGGTCGCGGGTTCGAATCCTAGGCACGCACCTCTGAGAAATTCTGATTCATTGGAAATACTTCAGTCTATCTATAAATATTAGTTTTTATCTATATTTATTATCATTATATTTACCGGTAGACAAGTTCATTTCTTCAAGATGCCTAGTTATAACGTTTCGTCTATTTCTATTCTAGCAATTGCGACAACGTATAGATGTAGCGCGACGGCCTCAGTATATCTTACAAACTATAATTTTGATGAACTGAAGAAAACTGGTGATATGGACATCCGAACGATTTACGTAAACTTCTTACATTGGTGTCAAAACAAGCATTTTTGGCACCGATAAACTGGCGACATTTTTCACGCCGTCCGCCCTGTCCAGGGTATATTATGTCTATTTAGTATTTTGTGATGTAAAATGCGTGAGAGTAGTGGAACACTCGTTTGGAACGAAGTTTCTGTCGTAGTAAGGTAAGAGTGACACGCGTTTGTTTAATCAGGCGTCGTCGAGTCAACGTCGCCCGATGATGCACCGCTGTCTATTCAAGTTATTCGTGAATATTTAAGTGCTCATAAGTCTTAAAATTATGATGATAACTAGCGGACGCCCGCGGCTTCGCTCACGATTAACCTCTGCTTTACAACCTCAGACGTTTAAATACCAAAATTCCTGTCTAAAACTTGCCATTTATTTTAGTAATTTTGACGACAAATTCTTTCTTTGCAATTGCTGCTAAAGTTACTTATCGATTTTGAAATATGAGGTCTTTACAAAAAGTTTAATATAATTTAATTTGGGTTCCGTACCTAAAGGGTAAAACGCGGGAACTAAGACTACGCTGTCTGCCCGTATGTCCGTCCGTCCATGCTTACTTGCTACTATGGTCAGATACCGATTTTCAAAGCAATCAGCCCAGTAACAAAAAAGTTCAAAATGGCGTCCACTTTTTTAAATTTTGACCATAAATTCGTTCTCTGTGCTTGCTGCGATGCTCAGATATCGATTTTCAAAGCAATCGGCCCAGTATCTAAAAAGTTCAAAATGGCGGCCTTTTTTTCTAAATTCTGACCACAAATTTCTTCTCCATGCTTGTTGCGATACTCAAATATCGATTTTCAGAGCGATCGGCCCAGTAACAAAAATATTCAAAATGGCGGCCTTTTTTTTGAATTTTGACCACAAATTCCTTCTCCATACTTGTTGCGATACTCAAATATTGATTTTCAAAGCAATCGGCCCAGTAACAAAAAAGTTCAAAATGGCGGCCTTTTTTTCTAAATTTCGACCACAAATTCCTACTCCATGCTTGTTGCGATACTCAAATATCGATTTTCAGAGCAATCGGCCCAGTAACAAAAAAGTTCAAATGGCGGCCACTTTTTTTAATTATGACCATAAATTCGTTCTCTATGCTTGCTGGGATACTCAAATATCGACTTTCAAAGCAATCGGCCCAATAACAAAAAAGCTCAAAATGGCGGCCACTTTTTTTAAATTTTGACCACAAATTCCTTCTCCATACTTGTTGCGATCCTCAAATATCGATTTTCAAAGCAATCGGCCCAGTAACAAAAAAATTCAAAATGGCGGCCACTTTTTTAATTTTGACCATAAATTCGTTCTCTATGCTTGCTGCGATACTCAAATATCGATTTTCAAAGCAGTCGGCCCAGTAACAAAAAAGGTTCGAAATTTTAAAACTTCAAAATTTGTATTTCAAAAATCCCCGAGAAATCTGAGTACGAACTGATTTTGTTACCTAATAAAACCTAGCTACCAAATTTCAGATCTCTACGACTTTTAGTTCTTCGGGAATTCCTGGAACAACGAAAAAAATCACTTTTGTATGGGAAAATCCCTTAAATGTACGATTTTTACCCTTTTTACCTAGGTACCAAATTTCAGATCTCTACGACTTTTAGTTCTTCGGGAATTCCTGGAACAACGAAAAAAAAATCACTTTTGTATGGGCAAATCCCTTAAATGTACGATTTTTACCCCTTAGAATTTGAATTTATGGAATACCCGTCTTAGTACGAATTCATGACCTAATATTTACCTAGGCACCAAATTTCAGATCTCTACGTTTTAAGTTTAACGACTTTTAGTTCTTCGGGAATTCCTGGAACAACGAAAAAAAATAACTTTTGTATGGGAAAATTCCTTTAATGTACGATTTTTACCCCTTAACATTTGAATTTCTGGAATCCCCGTCTTAGTACGAATTCATGACCTAATATCTACCTAGGCACAAAATTTCAGATCTCTACGACTTTTAGTTTTTCGGGAATTCCTGGAACAACGAAAAAAATTAACTTTTGTATGGGAAAATTCCTTTAATGTACGATTTTTACCCCTTAACATTTGAATTTCTGGAATCCCCGTCTTAGTACGAATTCATGACCCAATATCTACCTAGGCACCAAATTTCAGATCTCTACGACTTTTAGTTTTTCGGGAATTCCTGGAACAACGAAAAAAATATGGGAAAATCCCTTTAATGTACGATTTTACCCCTTAACATTTGAATTTCTGGAATCCCCGTCTTAGTACGAATTTATGACCTAATATCTACCTAGGCACCAAATTTCAGATCTCTACGACCTATAGTGTAGACGGAATCCGTGGAACAACCAAAATGCCTCATTCTTTTATATATTATATAGATATAGATTGTCATTGTCATAAGAGGATATTTTATTGAATACTAGCTTTTGCCCGCGGCTTCGCCCGCGTGAATTTCGGGGTTTTACAAATCCCGTGGGAGTCCTGGATTTTCTGGGGGAAAAAACAGCATATGTGTTAACCTAACTTCAGAAACACGATTGGATAAAAAGTTCTCGCCAAAAAGTTCTCCCAAAAATTGCTCCAACATCTCCATTTTTCTAATTTCCATCGAAAACTACGATGGACATAATTGTAATTTTTGTTTTAATGTATCGGTAAAAAATAATTCCCAAAAACGCTCAGAACGACATTTAAATAACTGGCTTAGTTTTTGAAGTAATTAGGTAAAACAACGTTTTTCTTTTATATTCTTCCGCAGCGCTGCATACTAACCTAACCTAACCTAACCCACCAACGTATTCATAAGAGTGAGAAGGACGAAAATAAAATCAACGTATCCGCTTAAGAGTGAAATAATTTCAGAACCTTTACCTTATTATAGGTATCCATTTTCGCATTTATAGCATAATTACTATCACATATTCTATTGCTCAACTAAAACACATATTTTTAATAGCGAAACAGTTCTAATATCAGAAACTATACAGGAACACCTTTTTAGCATTATTAACCTGTATCCCATTGCTTAACCAAAACACACATTATAAATAGCGAAACAATTGTACTTTCAGAACCTTTACCTTTTGTTTTGAGTTATTTTTGGCTGAATAAAAACTATTTTATTTTTTATTTTATTTTTTATGGGTAGGTACACATTTCCACATTTATAGCATTACTAATTACTATACCATATCTCATAGCTCAACTAAAACATACATTGTCAGTAACGAAACAGATGTTAGTTCAGAACCTATATCATATAGGTACCCGTTTTCATAGTTATAATATTATTAACCTGTATCTCATTGCTCAACTAAAACACAAAATGCTAACAGTTGTAATGTCGGAACCTATAATACAGTTACCCATTTTCACATTTATAGCATTATAGCACTATTATTTATTTATTTATTTATTTAATATTTATTGCACACAAAAAGGTACAAAAGCAACAGCTTAATCCTAATTTTATTTATAGCATTACTATCCCATATCCCCTTGTTCAACTAAAACACACTTGTTAAATGCGTACAGTGCTATGTTCAGAACCTACATAGTGGCCATTTTCACATTTATAGTGATAATATCATCAGTTTTTGTCCGCGGCCCCGCCCGCGTCAAATTCGCTTTTTCATGAATCCTAAGGGAAACGTCATTTTCCCGTTATCGTTCCCTATTCCAACCTTTAAACATGCTTTCAAGCAAGTTTGCTTGAACAATCTATCTATAGATGTAGCTATATATTGAAATTCAAAATTCAAAATTCAAATCATTTATTTCATATTGGCCACTACTTGTTAGCACTTATGAATGTGAAGTAGTCTATAAGTATTGCTCTAGAAAATTTGGTATTTTGAGTATCCCACGGGAACTACGGATTTTTCCGGGATAAAAAGTAGCCTATGTTTTAATCCGGGTTATAAGCTACCTATGTTCCAAATTTCAGCTAAATCGGTTCAGTAGTTGAGCCGTGAAGGAGTAACAAACATACACACAAACTTTCGCCTTTATAATATTATTAGGATTAGGATAGGATTAGGATTAGGATTTTATGCAAAGACTTGTTATTGAAACTCGGCGACACTTTGAAAAAAGGAAAGTAGAAAACGATCAAAAGAATTTACATCCCAGCGAATCGAATGCATTTTGCATTAGGGTGCGACTGGTAGCACTTTGCACACTTCACCGCGCTATCTGTAGTCTGTACAAGCTACTGCAGCCGGCTAGTAGCCTTTACTTCTACTACTTACCTTGGTGTGTCGTTAGGGTGCCTTGCTACTAGCGATTATAGTGCAAAGATCACGTGTATACCACGTCGCAGCATTTGTACCTATGTTGTTTCGGCCCTACCAGCCCGCAAAATTCAAATTTTATTTAGATTTTCGCAAATATTTTTCGAACTTCACATTGTAGTCTTATGGCAATGAGTTATGCATCTACATGTTTTTAATAAAACCTCTGCTCAACTCATTTACCTCATATTGGTTCACGATAGCTCAAAATCTGGGAAACTGCAAAAATTTATCTTCCGAGAACCAATATGAGCTGAGTGAGATTTTTCGAGTAAAGTTTCTAAAAAAATGTAGATGCATAAATCATTATGCCCACAAAACTCAATGTCATAAGCCTACAATGTGTAGTTAGTCTAATATTTGAGAAAAAATAAAATAATTTTAAAGGCTGGTAGAGCCGAAACAGCTACTTACCTTGGTGTATCTTTAGGGTTCCTTGCTTTTAGGAACTACTGACAGCTCAGATTAATTAAATAGATACTACACGTACTGCGCGTACTCGTACGGTGTACCAGTGGAGAGGTAGCCTTACATTGAACTCAGTGCTGCAAAGTACTATTTATTGCTGTATTTTTCACTGCTCGTTTGAATCTCCACGTAATTGGCGACAGTGTGCGACCTATATAACCGATTTACAAAAATGAGGGCATCGGATATTGACAATTACATATACCTCATTATAATAATAAACGGAATTTAAAATAGTTATTTGTTATGCAAGGCCGTAAGTAAAGCAAGTTTTTGGTACGAGTGTCATGTATGAATGCTGAGCAGCGAATATAAGATCAATCCTCATTTCTGAATGTGTCTATTTTTTCTAAAAAGGAAACGTTTTCATTTAAGCCCGGGAGTTCATCATGTTTGAATTTGGAAAATGCTTTTCCGGCCTAGGAAAAGACATAATATACATATACATAGACCAGGGCACATGGTGCGAAGAAATGTCGCCAGTTTATCGGTGCCACAAATGCGTGTTTTGTCACCAACAGTAAGGCCACGCTGTAGTTCGCTCAGCAGTAACCTATACAATTGACAGATGGCGCTACTGTTTGCTTGTACGAAAAAGGTTTACGTAAATCGTTCGGATGCCTATATCCTAAAATTTCTTATCAGAGGGCCTAGGGAATATTATGGCAATTTCCGCTCGCATAGTATCTTTAATCTGTGTTTTTCACCCGCATTTTGAAAATTAAAGACCTCTTTTCCGAATTGTGGATGGTAAGATGAAACGATGTTTCAATTTTTATACAGGTGCGGGTTAATTCGCATAGTGTGCCCGCAGCTGACCTTTTAACTTGATCCTAGAAACACATTAACGTGATAAGAAGGCCCATATTATTTCATTATCAATACAAAAAAAAAAATCTTTAAGTAAACTAAAATTTAGCAACCCTAAATGTGATATCGACAAACCTCATATTATCGTTTTCATTATTCCCGCAGTTCATTGATATTGAACGAGCTAGTTTTAGGGATGTGACTTAAAATTTATGGTAGGTACATTTTTGAACTCCCTATTATAGTTCCGTCTGAATATGACGGCTATACATGAGGCTACACTTCTTGTGATATTTTTTCTACACATCGCATCTATGCATCGTTCCCTACGTTAGGCTTTCGGCTAATTAGAGAAAGTAATCTACATGTTTTATATTAAATTGCATGTGCTCGTTACACAGAAAATAATAAAATGCATAAATTATGGAATTTCTTCGTACCTAACAGGGATTTTCGTGGCGGAAAAAAATTATGTTCTTTCGCCTATGTATCTCCCACCACCGAGGGCTAGGCAAAAATTATTTTTATGCATTTATAATTTATCCAGTTTTATTCTTTCCTGTGCAACGAGCACATACAAATTATTGTCTGAAAAATAACTTCGTTCCAATAAAAATCCAATGATGATGACACGAAGAGTAAGTACTAAACCTTGCAAATAAATAGCGGAATCTGCATAAAACTGCATTTTCTTTGAAACGACTCGCGGACATCTGACATTAATTGCTACAAGTTCCTTGTAGTTGCATCCTGCAAGTACGTAGTCGCAGAAGTTTGCATTTTAATTTAATACAATCAAGTGCGAATTACTGCACCGTCTCTCACGCGCTCGGAGGTACAAAGACTCCTACCATAAAATTCCATTTAAATCATCCAGGATAAAGTATTTTTAACTTTATGGGTAGGGAATAGTCTGCGTTCTTACACTGTTGTAGGTACATTTGCAATTTAAACTTTGTTGCAGTCTTGTAGCAGTTTTCTGTAAAGTCCGCCCGGTAGGGTAGGTACCATCGCATTGTCGCATAAGTGCGTATTCTATCGTTGTGGTATGGTAGGTACGAGTCCAAATTGCATCTCCCATATTTGGATGCCACGTCACAGAATATATAATATTACCTACCTGCCGGTGTAGGTCTCAATATAAAGTAATTCCCTGGTCTGTGGGTCTAAATATCTGAGTGACCGACCTTAGCTCGGTAGTCTATCTACCCACTAATAGATAGCAGCATTGGTCACATTTTTTTTTGTTTTTTTGGTAATTTCGACATTTTCTAAAAATGAATCCTCGCTAGATCGATTTATCGCCCCCAAACCCCCCTGCATACTGAATTTCATGAAAATCGTTCGAGCCGTTTCCAAGATTCGGATTATATAGAAATATTTATACATATATACAAGAATTGCTCGTTTAAAGGTATAGGAATAGGATTACATCTTGCTATATACGGCGTCCACGTGTCGGCATACCTAAGGAATATCTGTCTCAATAGTGTCATGGTTCCATGGTTGAATGTTTTTACAAAAATGAGATTCGAGACTTTTTTCAAGACGTATGGCAGACGTCTCAAAAAAGTCTCGAATCTCATTTTTGTGCAGTCCTGGGATATACTGCATCTGACATAGGTATTAGGTAAGGCGTAAACACCATTCAACATCTAGTAGACGTCTCGACGTCGTTATTCTTTTTTCTATAGGACGACTAATTTTCAGTAGGAACCGTGTAAATTCATGTAATAACCGAATAGAAACTCGTGCCCAGTCAAGGGCCGTAAAAGATGAAGCTTCTCAAACGATATCGATTAAATAGCAACGTGATCTGTGCCTCCAGAGTCCGCGCTCTGGGCCACCGATCTCAATTATATCGACAGTCGACACCTCCGGGGGCCCCAGCCCTACAAGCGGCCGTATATCTTGATAGCCCCGCTCGTTCAACTAACGATCACGGTGAAACACTTTTTTCACTATTTTTCGCGATTCTTGTGGTCAAAACTCAAGACGAAATCGGAATTTGTACTCTGGGCCTTAAAGTAAGTACAGTTAGTAATTCCGGTAAGGTGCCAGTACCCGGAAACTTACAAGTTTTTTCTGTTTTTACTAATAATACCTAAATTAAATTTTGTGAATAGCCATGTTCCTTGCCTCCATGCCAGTTCAGCCTTATTAGACATATCTTATATAACTAAGATTACGAAAATAAATAAATATATCAGGACACTACATAGTATCAAAGTATATTTCGTAATCTAGTCCCAAAGTAAGTGAAAGATTGAGTAATGGGTACTAGACAGCTGATCTTAGGTGCATAATACCTATTTACAATCGTCGATATGTCTAATGAGTAATGGCTAAGGCAGAACTGGCATGGACTTAAAGCAGAGATGTCCTCAAAATATATCTCCAGAAATCTTCATTTCAGATCGACCAAACGATGAAAGATGAAGTCGAATTGAACATCTCTATTTGTATCGCATGGATATTGGATACACGCGCGGCTGTGTGACCGAGCCCCGAGGGGATTCTTGCACGCGGAAATACTGATATTGGGAAAAAAGTTCGTTGGTAGCTCGACCTTTCTATACCCATGGTTAAATATCTCGCGTTTTGACTATACGTACCTATGTAAGTAGATAAGTCCTCACTCATCGACATAGTATTCAACCTAACCTCATCGCATAATCTTTTTGGCCCATAGGTCATAGAGTACACAATATACGAGTAGGTATATGCCTCTGTTTTAGGGTACATTATAAAAAAACGGAACCCTTTTAAGATCACTTCGTTGTCCGTCTTACTTTTTTTTAAGTATAATATTTTAGTTACTGACATATTATTCTGTTTATGTTTCTTTTTGAGAGTTTTCACTTTCAGTTCACTTTTTTTATTTCCAAATTCTATACAAAAGCAAGCGTTAAAACAGAATGGTCAAGGTAATATAGCTACTACAGCTACTAAATATAGGGTGAGTTACATAATAAACAATTTGATTTTAAAAAATCACGCAAATGTCGTTGCATTTTTAGAACAACTCGTAAGTTTGGTCACTAGCGCGCTCTTGCGGCTTCGCTCAAGTTAAACTTTAAGGGGTAGGAAGCATTTCTAGGTTTTTGGCTATAGAAAAGTTGATTGATATATTTTTTATTTATTGTTGAAATGGACGCCTAGAATAGATAGTATTGCATGTGCCGACGTTATTGCATTTAATGTGCGTCAGGCGTAATGCATCGTATGTGCTTAGCAAACATGTTTTGGAATCTCATTATTAACATTTAGCTAGTTTTCTAGTTGTTCAGTTGTTATATTATAAGTAATACATATTATATATCCATAGCACGCGTCTTACTAAAATAAGTAGATCGTTTTTTATGCAATTGCATTAGATTTTATAATAAACTGCCATCCAGTGTATTTGACATGTCGCTCAATAAGTTCAAAGGTTTTGTCAAGCCGAAACTTATAAATAAGGCATATTATAGCATAAAAGATTACTTAAATGAAATCAATCCATGGGAGTAAATTGCTCTAATTCAAATTTATAGCTAGTTCTAATTTATATTATATTGTGAAATAGTGATAACAAAAAAAAATAATACCCGGCTGAGTTTGTTGTGGGCTTCTTCTCAGTTCAGGGCGCGTTGGAACCCTCGTAAACTTAGTTTTTAAGTCGTTAAATAGTTATCACTATTAATAAGTATATGTACCTACTTGACCTTCATAAGTGCTAACAAGTAGTGGCCAATCTAAATATATAAAAGAAGATACTGACTGACTCACTGACATATCAACGCACAGCCCAATCCGCTGGGTCTAGAGACTCCAAATTTGGCACACAGATACCTTGTGAGGTCTAGGGGAGCACTAAGAAAGGATTTTTCAAAATTCACCCTCTAAGGGGGTGAAACGGGGGTCCGAAGTTTGGATTTTATCAAGTTAAAATACGTCTTCACGCCGCAACTACGGTACCGATTTGGCTAAAATTTGGAATGGAGGTATATTATATCTTGCATTACCACATAGGCTACGTTTTATCCCGAAAAAGATCATGGTTCCCGTGGGATAAGTTAAAAACCGAAATTCACGCGGAAAAAAAATCTCACGCCGCAAGTACACAACCGATTTGGATGAAATTTGGAATGGAGATAGATTATATCCTGGGTTAATAAATAGGATACTTTTTATTCCGGCAAAATCCATGGGTTTTGCAGGAGAAGGGAAAAACAGATGTTCACGCGGGAAAAATACTACTTCCCGCCGTAATTACTGAACTGATATGGCTGAAATTATGAATAAAGACAGATTATATATTGGATTAATACGAAGGCTACTTTTCATCGTGAAAAAATTCATGGTTCCCGTGGGATTAGTAAAAAACCGAAATTAACGCGGAAAAAAAATCCTCATGCCGCAAGTGCAGAACCGATTTGGCTGGAATTTGGAACGGAGATAGATTATATCCTGGGTTAATAAATAGGCTAATTTTTATCCCGGAAAAATCCATGGATTTTACAGGAAAAAAGAAAAACAGATATTCATACGCGAAAAATACTACTTCACGCCGTAATTACTGAACTTATATGGCTGAAATTCGGAATAAAGATAGATTGTATCCTGGATCAATATAAAGGCTACTTTTCATCCCGGAAAAACCCATGGTTTCCGCGGGAAACCTGAAACATTGATGTTCACTTGCGAGAAATACTACTTTACACTGTAATTACTGAACTGATATGACTGAAATTCGGAAAAGAGATAGATTTTATCCTGGAAAATTTCATGGTTTCTATGATAATAGTGAAAAACAGAAATCCACGCGGGGAAAATATTCCTTCTTGCCGTAATTACTCAACTTATTTGGCTGAAATTTGGAATAGAGATAGATTTTATCCTGGACTAATACGAAGGCTACTTTTTATCCTGGAAAAATCCATGGTTTCCGCGGGAAAACTGAAAAACTGACATTCACTCGCGAAAAATACTACTTTACGCTGTAATTACTGAACTGATATGAATGGAATTCGGAAAGGAGATAGATTTTATCCTGGATTAATACATAGGCTACTTTTCATCCCGGAAAATGTCATTGTTTCTATGATAATAGTGAAAAACAGAAATCCACGCGGGGAAAATATTCCTTCACACCGTAATTACTGAACTTTGCCTGAAATTTGAAATGGAGATAGATTATATCCAAAATTAATAGGTATTCTACTTTTCATCCCGGAAAAATCCATGGTTTTCGCAGGAAACCTGAAACATTGATGTTCACGCGCGAAAAATACTACTTTACGCTGTAATTACTGAACTGATATGACTGAAATTCGGAAGAAAGATAGATTTTAATATGTAGGCTACTTTTCATCTCGGAAAATTTCATGACTTCTACGCGTATAATCATAGTGAAAAACAGAAATATTCGTTCACGCCGCAACTACTGAACCGATTTAGCTCAAATTTGGAATGGAGATAGATTATATCCTGGATTCACACCTAAGCTACATTTTATCCCGAAAAAATTCAAGGTTCCCATGGGATTAGTTAAAAACCAAAATTCACGCGCAAAAAAATATTCACGCCGCAACTACTGAATCAATTTGGCTGAAATTTGGAATGGAGATAGTTTATATCCTGAATTAATGCCTAGGCTACTTTTATCTATGGAAAAATTTATGGTTTCAATGATAGAAGTGAAAAACAGATATCTACGCGGGAAAAATTTTCCTTCACGCCTTACTTACTGAACTGATGTGGCGGAAATACGGAATGAAGTTAGATTTTATCCTGGATTAATACAAAGGCTACTTTTTGTCCCAAAAAATCCATGGTTTCCGCGGGAAAACTTAAAAACAGATATGCACGCGGGAAAAATACTACTTCACGCTGTAATTACTGAACGGATATGTCTGAAATTCAAAGGGGGGTTTTATCCTGGATTAATACATAGGCAAATTTTTATCCCGGGAAATCCATGGTTTTTAAGAAAATATTTAAATAGCAGATATTCATGCGGGAGAAATACTCCATCGTGCCGTCACTTCTGAACTGATTGGGCTGAAATTTGGAATGCAGATAGATTATACCCTAGAATCAACTACTTTTTTCTCAGGAAAATCCATTGTTTTCGTGATAATAGAGAAAAACAGATATTCATGCGGGAGAAAATTTATTCCTTCACGCACAATTACTGAAAATTTTTCGTTTAAAGTTGAAATGAAGATTGATTTCATGTAAATTAACACAAAGGGTACTTTTTATTCCGGAAAATGGATAGTGTCCGTAGAACAGTTGAAACTAAAATTTACGCGTGCGAAGCCGCGGGTATCTGCTAGTATGAAATAAATGATTTGAATCTTTGAATCTTTGAATCTTTATATTTCAATTAGTTAATTAATAAGTTCTTTAAATAGTTGTTATTTCAATGAACACACTAAAGAAGTAGTGTCAATATTCATCATAGCGATTTTAGCTGTTTTTTCTTAACTTTTCAATACATAGAAAAACCCGTGACCTCTACGTCTTCTCAGTTTGAATCAATGGCCTAAGTCAACAAGTACTATTTTACTATTACGGATAATTAATAAAACAAAAAATGTGTCATGTAAGTAGTGATGAAATTAAATTCAAAACGGTTTCATTTGAGTATAATACGCAAACATAAAAATATATATATTTTTTAATTGTATTTATTGTAAAAAGAATACCCTACATTTTCTACGAAAATCGTTTTTCGTAGAAACAGGCCAAGGTAAACAAGGTCTACGAGAAGATTTCCACTCTTTTTGTTGATTCACATTGACAGTTATTAGGTTTTGATCATCACATTGATATACCTGCCGTGCTATTGTTTTAAGATTATATTTAATTTAAATTACTGAGTGTGACAGAAAAACAGAGTGACAGACGGACAGATGGACGAAGAAAGTCTCTCCTTATGATTTCATTTCACCATTTTGTATCAAATCTATAAAAAAACGTATGAATATTAAAGTAAACGTTTATTTTTTAACTTTATTTTTTTCCTGACAAATACTGAAGTACCTACCCGCTGCTTATAAACATGTTTATCGCGCAAAATATGGTCTATAATATGGACTTAACAGAAAAATCCTTCTTCTTCAGAGGACAGGTTTGAATAAAGTATTCGTTTTTAGGGTTCCATACCAATTTGGTAAAAATGGACCCCTTATGGTGAGTCTTTCTCCGTCCGTCCGTCCGTCCGTCCATCCGTCCGTCCGTCCGTCCGTCCGTCCGTCCGTCCGTCCGTCTGTCACACTCGATTATTTCAGTAACTATCAAAGCTATCGACTTGAAATTTGGAATAGTTTTAGGTAATAGTGACCCAACGCCATTGCACTCATAAAATGTTGAAAATTGTTTTTATTTATATTTAAAAAGGGGGGAAAACCGGGATTTAGAATTTTCAAAATGAGATAACTATATTGAGTGGGGTATCATATGAAAGGGCGTTACTTGTGTATTCTAAAACCGATTTTTATTTATTTTTATGCCTGATAGTTTTGGATTTATTGAGCAAACTGTCGAAAAAAATACCGTTCCCCCCGATCTCCGAAGTTTATCAATCGAAAAATCTGAAATAATTATGATTACTAGACATTAATGTATATTTTACAGGAAAAATAAAATCAACTCCCTAACTTTTATACTTTTTTTGATAATAACAATAAACCACCAAAAACAAAGTTACGTTTGCGGTTCGCCAACAAAAGTAGGTACCTACATGTAAATTATACTCGTAAATTCATGAACAAAAGTGATTCTTTCAATGTTTTACAGTTTTTATGGTATGGAACCCTCGGTGCGCGAGTCCGACTCGCACTTGGCCGGTTTTTTATAATATAGGTTGGTATTATATCAACGTTTAATCATAATATTCATTCAAAATTCTTTCGCTAAAGATCGGAGCCCTGCTCTTTTATCGAGGAATTTACCTCTCCGACGGCAAATAGAGACGTTCTTGATCGAGTAGCACTTCACTCTCGCAGCGGATTGCTCAACAGAAATGTAAATCAACGTGTTTATGAGACCGTTGAACCGTTTTTGGAGTTTATTCTTTAGTCACGTTGAGATCGCGTGAACATACAGAGACAAATTATAAAATGCTATTCGTATTTCGTTTGTTTTCTGATTACATATTAATCATAGACTACAAAACAAGGAGGTTCTGTATTTGACCCGTGAGTTAGTTTATCCGTAATTTTCTCAAAAATGCAGTTTTAGCGTCAATTTCATTCGTATTTTTAGCGAATAATAATTTTTAATAAATTTTTTCAATATTTCAGCAGCTACCTAACCTTTTAGCTTTTAGCAAAGAGGTCTGATTTGTTGTGCACGTCGGCAGACTTCGAGATATAATATACTGGACGCGGCATTTTACTCGATGAAGAAGGTAATTAGCTCGAAATTCGAAATAATTACGGCCACTTTGTTTTTCAATGTGTTCACACAATTTATTTAAGAGTTTACCTTATGTATTCATTGTTAATTTCTCATCAAGTGAAATTATTGTATTTCTTTTGAGAATAAACGTCTTTAAACCTAATAAAGGTTTATTTTTATTTTCCAGGGAAAACAAAACTAGCACAGTTTATTTGATATTAACAATAAACCTCAACAAACAAATTAAATCTTGAAATTCGTAAAAAAACTTATTCTTACCATTTTAGATACCTCTTCTGTAGTACGGAACCCTTTGTGCGCGAGTCTGACTCGCACTTGTTTAAATGTCCTATAGTTGAGCACGAGTCTAATCTTAGAATGTGTTCATTAATTTTAACATAACTTTTTGATAAAAACAAATGCTTTGAACTTGGCCACCGATTAACAAGTTATGTAATTATTTAGCATTTCCTAGTTTTAGATATCTTAATAACACTTGTTTGTGTTTTTGAGAGTTCACCACAAAGTTCTCAAAGCTTTGTGAAGCTCACTAATCAATATTACAATAGTCAATCTTCTCATATTGACTTGGAGAGCCGTATCTAGTTTTACGACTGGAAATGGGTCGAAATTAAACCGAGGTGTCTCAGAATTCATCATTAAAATTTAATCTGTATTTAGGTCTATCATAAAACTGAGGATAAAAACAGAAAAGTTATAACTGTTTTAAAAATTAAAAGCTTCAGTTACGTTCGTAATAACCACTCCATACGTTTAGGCACTTAGTCTTCAGCTCAATGCGCTGTTCCGTCAGTTATGAGCGGGTTTTGAGGCGGTCAGTGAAAACAAGCTACGTGACGAGCATGAAGCATAGTTGGACTGAGGGGCCCTGCAATCTGAGTACAGAGGAAAATACATTGAATCTCCAAAATGACAATGTTGCTCAGACTGTCTTAGCATCCTAAGTTCGACTGGCATATAATGCTCATTTGCATTAACTCCATCTTGTTGAATAAAGTTTAATAAAAAAGTGCTCAGACTACTTTCGGCTAAGGCGATTAATCAAGAGATAACCAGATATCGAGGGATATTAGTGAGCAAACGCATGTGAACTTTTCCCCCTCACACTCAATAGTTCGATAGGACCGCAGCTAGGCATGACCAGAGACGATCAGGCGCCGGGCCGATGATTGTAAGAAGAGATTAAGATATGCCCTTCAAAATTTCTTGATAGAAAAACTCAATATGTGCAAATAATTTACTGGCCTGAACCGAAAATCAAGTGCAGTATATCGTGTTCGAGCATGTTTACCACTAGAACAATGAGGGTGTCAATTTCCTTAATAGCGACATATCACAATAGGTTAACACTAAATACTATTGATAATAATACCACATTTTCTAGTTAGATTTTATAATATGGTAGAGGAATTGGAATCACTTCAACTTCAACACACAATTATGGAACTCACTTCAACTGACAGGAGCATATGTGTTGGTAGGTACACATCTTTCTATCACTTAACATTAGTTGAATGTTGCTCGCCACATCATTCCTTAAAAATATAATTAGAAAACTCAACGTATTCTTATTTCAAAAAATATTCCAAACGAGATTCAGCTTTCAATTAGAGAGGTGCTAGCTGTCTATACCATCTCATAAGTTTTCACTACTGTTTTATTTTTTTAGAGCACATACAATATGACACCACCTAGAAGCAATACCCTATACATTTTTGTCTTTAAATACAGAATACGTCAAGAGTTCCATCCCTCAAAAACCATCTCTTAAATCTAGATACTTGTGTAAAGAAAATAAATTGCCGGAGCTTAAAATCGCTACTTTAGTGTCTCCAACGAGCACCGCCGTCCATTACGCGTCGGATTTGGCGTGACATAATACTTCATTTTATTACCAAGTACCAACAGCTCCTGTTATCGTTATGGACCAAGAGAAAAAAGTTAGCACTCTATGCCAGACTTTATATTTGGGCAATACTTACTCTCAAGCTTTGACACGCAAGCTTGTATCTGGGTATACGAGCAGCGAGAGTTTTAACTATTGTAGGAATCTATCATTTTAAAGTTTAAATTATGGGATTTTTTGTTGTAAGCGTTTGTGAGAACTAATTACTAAATACTTATAGGAATCCTGCCATCCATATTCATATTCTCAAAGGTGTGTAAAGCCTATTAATCAACACTTTGGCAACCAAACAAGTGACTAACATTGCTGAAAGCTGTAGGTCTGGCATATGCTGTGAGATCTGAGATCTCACTCCATTACTTTGTTAGTCGTTATTTTATCCATTTGTCACGTTTTCCTCATCCATTTTTGTTGCCAGCTCCATTATGTACCCGAGAGAACTAAAAATTACTTACTATGGTTTCAGAGAACTTCATGAACATCTGGATCGTTAAAATGTTAAATGTAAATGTATTGAAGTTTTTAATGATGTTATAAATATTCATAATCATAGGATCATCATGAAACTATTCTGATGTATTCCGATTATAACTCCTGTACAATATAGACCGTTCTGGTACATTTGGCGCCTGCTCAGATTTGGGCGGGATGTTCCTGATTCCATTTCTGGCGAGGGTTAATTTAGACAGAAATAATTTTTATTAGGGTTTGAGGGTTAGATGCCACATCAAAACTGTTAAGTGATCAAACGTTTCAGTGCGATGTCGTGTAGTAAAAACAAGGGGTTACTTAAATACTTACCTCTTCCAAATTAGTACAATACCATCTTCGGATGCATCTTCACTTACCATCACGTGATATTGTAGTCAAGTGCTAAGTTGTAGTGTAAAAAATAATACACTTTCGTATCTACGTTTACGTATTACTTTGTAAGATTTTTATTGACTTTTTCTCTGAGCTTCATTGCCGATCTCAATTTCAATCTGCGAGAAGGGAAAGAAGTACCAAAGTGAAATAAAGTGTTTCTACCCGTACTAACCTTGACATTGAGTCCGAGGGTGTTTGCGGTGGAAAATTGCTTAGGTACAAGCAATGGCTACAATGCTTAACATCTATAATATTTTAAAAAATAATATCCACCTGCGTTTGTGGGATTTTTCCGAATGCGAAACTTTACAATACACCATCACCATCACCATCACATTACATTATAACCATCCTAGCTAAATGAAGGTTGACATGTCTTACACAGTACCTTTGAGAGTTTTTCATAATTAAAATCATGGTTTGTTTATTCCAAGTAAATAAACAAACCATGAATAAAATGAGAAGTGATCACTGAACACCTAATGTGTTGTACCAAATTAAATGACATATACACACAGTTACAATACCATCAAAATTCACCATCAGAACAATCATTGTATCAAATAAGGTGAGATCCTCCAAGACACGGTTCAAAATGACACGGTTTTAATGGGCGCGAAAACATATAACGCGTAAAATGCCATCGTCGTAATATTTCTTATGGCAATAACATGGTTATTGAGCAGAGCGGCCGCTGTAAAATGGTATTTCATTCATAGGGAGCGTGTGCAATGGCTGTTTTTTTAACCATTTATATTATACTCTCTATATCAACCACCACAGAAACAGTCGCCACCAATAAATCAGTAATAAAATGAGAATCAGGACGGCGCCTGCTGCCCAGCAGACCTGCCGAAAACCCGAGAGTGAGACAGAGATTGCAACAGGCGTTTCGTGTATCCCCATTTTATTGCCCAACGAGCTGCAACTGCTGTAGCTGGTACCTCCTTAGATTTACGCGCATTGTTATCACACCTGATGGAATAATGATAATGAAATGATAATTAATTTATAACACCATAGAAAAATAAAATAGACAATTTTTGAACAGGTCGTAGTCATGGTCAGACTTGTTAAACGGAGATTATTATATTACTTTAACTCAAGGAAGAGCGGACTTGCTTTGCCTATTCACTCTCGATTTTAAACAAGAATTTAACCACATTTTAGGCGGGAAAGAAGGAATTATAAGTAGGGATAATTAGTGGCACTGAAAATTTCGACATTCATGCAAACAATTATTTTATTTCAGCGCCTGGTGCAAAAAGTAGGCAATTCAGTAGTGATTCGAAATAAAGACAAAATCATCAGGCGTTTTGGAAAATAAACATTTAATACATCGGTAAGTGTAACATCTCACTAAATGACGTTCACGATAGACCCTTTTTACGATCAGTATGGCCACAAGAAGTCTTCGGATACTACAAAGAAACTAAGGGCTATCCAAAGCGGTTTTTACAGCGTCCAGTACAATCATCAACATGGCTTTAATCCTTCACTGAATATTAGCCTATAAGCCTATTGAAATATGGCTTTCGTTTCCGTGAACTAACGTGGAAATGTGATTTATGGCAGCATGTAAAACGATTTGAGATAAATAATGTCGTATAGCGCATCTGTGTCGAGAACTGGGATAGTTTACAGTAATTTATATTTTATCTCAGTTGGAAGGAAATATTGATGGCCCATGGTCGTTATTGCTTTAATGGTTTATGAACTTCCCAGGGATTTAGGGACAGCTAGTGTTATGTTTATAGGAACTTGATTCATAACAGTGCAAGCAGTGATATTGGAGTCTGCTTCGCATCACGAGTTTGGGGGTTTGAATCCCGGGCATGCACTTCTGCTTTATCGAAGTTATGTGCGTTTAAGGAAACTACGAGTAAATAAGAATCACTTGCCTTGCGTTGAAAGAAATTAATGAGGAAATTAGCATGATTTTGAGTTTAACATAATGTCTGTCTTCACCAATGACGATATTCGCTTCTATAAGGTCTTCACAAAGTGTGGGTTGCCTTAGACGCTTTCCTATAATGAAAAATGAAGATATATTTTTGCAGAGGGTGCGATAGAGAAGTTATATGATAATGGTTAAGGAGAACACCACGGGTGTGCCCGCGAAATTAATGTTTTTTGTGGCTTTTCGCGATTTTTAAACTAATAAGACATAATAGGGTTATTGCAGTCAAATTGCGGGAATCCCAATATCATCTTAACGTGTTTATATAAAATCTCTGCTTGAAAGTGTCGAGTTAAAGAAATTAGTCCGAGATTTGCGAGTTACTTACACAAAACTCGATACTCGGACTAATTTCCTATGACACACATTTTTATGCAAAGATTTTGGTATAATCATGTAAAGATGATACTGCCTGTCCCGCAAATTGACTGCCATAAACCTCTGATGTGTAATTAGCGTACAAATTGCAAAAAACCAAGAAATTT
Organism: Coenonympha glycerion; assembly: GCA_963855885.1. Classification (NCBI taxonomy): domain Eukaryota; kingdom Metazoa; phylum Arthropoda; class Insecta; order Lepidoptera; family Nymphalidae; genus Coenonympha; species Coenonympha glycerion. The sequence goes on from OY979627.1 coordinate 18,613,713, forward strand.
TTTGGAATTTCGCGGGCAGAGTCGTTGATTTCGCCTTAAATTTAGACTGAAAGATTGTATTTCCTTCGAGAGAAACCTCTCCGGCAGTACTTGAACTTCTGGCAATATGCGTTTGAAAAAACAGTGATGGAAATAGTTCGCCACTAAGTCGTGTCTGTAAAACCTAAGTTAAGGTATCTGCAAAACCCTTCTTATTCCATGAAGGTCACGTCTTCAGAAGCCGTAGAAGAGGCGTGTGGTAAAAACATGACCTTGGTATACAATAAATTATGTCGTTATTTAACCAACATAAATTCCCCAATAGAATTTGCGGTAAGCGAAGACCAACTAAATGTTTACATTGACTTTTGTTCCGCTGCCGAGGGCAAAGCCGAAGTCAATACCTGAACAAGATATTCGTTAAAGTTACTTTCCCAGTTTTGAACTCAACTCCATGAGGGTCGTGGCGCAGCATTCCTTCGCTGGAATATCTCATTGATATACTGTTTAGATTAACATAGATACTCTCTAACAACACCTTTTCGTTTATTGTGTTCTTATCATTTGTTTGGGAATTGAAAACGCACAAAGTACTTTGATTGTAGACCACAATATCGGAGAATTCTGTATGGACATGAAAATCTATATTTTATCACATAGGTCTAGCTTACAGAGCCTTGAAATTAAGTCACAACTCTATCGCCAAGTTTGGACAGCAGGTTTGCATTCAGAAGAACTGGCAAGAAACTTGGCAAGTAGATACCTACCTAATACAATGCTCTTCTAAACTCTTTTCTCTACATAGTCATAAAGCCGCCTTTACGCGGTACAGCTAGCATAAATTATATCAGTTGTTGTCTACTTTCCATTTGTAACTTCAAAATATAGAGAATCTCAAGAATTTTATATCAATTTATTTGTACAAAAATGTATAGTTTGAACATTAATTACTAAAGGGTTTTCACCACAGTGTTCTCTTTTATAAGCGATAGGCTTTTATTATTATACCCGTCGCCCTGTTGTAACCTAGCTGCCATGACATCGTATGATGAATCGCCTGCCGCTGTAGGTAGTAAAATTGCTACATTCACCCGCAATGGCGGTGTAAAATGAGTTGGTTGGATACATCTTCATCATTGATGTCCTATTGATACAAGTATTGTTTCTTACACGAAAGAGAAATGAGCTACGAGCCAGACTTTCACCTAATACATGATACGCTTGCCCTTTCAGATGCAATGCGTCCCACGTCTTTGCACTGCAATATCATTCGACGGAGATACTGCAATGCATTCATCACCCTGAGACACCAGTTCTTAGGTCTGATTTATCTAGAAAACACGTCGGTTACAGTGCTCTCAAGCCGAAACACGGTAATACATTTAACTGCTTCACGGTAGAGCAACTGACATCGCGAAGGTACTTTTCCGAACGCACTCAAGAAGAATCCTACCAGTAGTAAAAGACAAGAGGAATTTGTACCAGTAGAACTCCTGTTCTACTGGTACGCAGTTTGGCTAGATAGAAACGTTAAAAGGTTACAATATAAAGAGCTATGTTCGAAGTGCCAGAGCAAACCTTTCAAAGATCTTCATTTTCAATCTGAAATATAACAAAAAAATCCGCAGAACCAAAAGTTACAGAGTTGAAACCAATTTCAAGCGATGTATCGTGTATTTTTTTATATTCCAAGTGTATGCATCGAATGATTATTATTTTTGAGGAGTGTGTTACGTAGCGGAGGCGTATGCCATTGAGTAACTTAGTACATAGTATCTCAATGGCGTATGACTATTTTCAACATTGGATGACGCTCACAGAGAAGTAACATTGGCCAGGATTAAGTACTCAGTTGACGTTCATAGTTAGAGAATATTAAATGGATTTTAATATGAAGAACATGCTTGAATCGACGTAGAGGCTTTTTTTTACGTTATACAAGTTAGTACTTAACTGCGTTCTCACCTGATGGTAAGTGATGATGCAGCCGAAGACGTTAGCGTACTAACTTGGAAGGGGTAAGTTATGTCACCCCAACGGTTTCTACACAGCATCGTACCGGAACGCTTAATCGCTTGGCGGTACGTCTTTGCTGGTAACTAGTCACGGCCAAAGCCTCCCACCAGACCAGACCTGAGCCAATTTAGAAATTATAAAATTCCAAAGTGGCCCGTGGCGGGAATCGAACCCGCGACCTCCCACTCGAATCCGAGCGTGCGTCCCCTGCGCCACGGAGGTCGTCAAAGCTATAGCGTTAGTACATAGTATCTCAACGAGCTATAGTCACTTCGTCAAAGCGCAAAATTGAAAAGCGTTTTATCCTGAAACTTGTGAAAAAATGAAATCATATTTTGAATGGAAGCAGTCGCCAATATCATAATCATCGCCCATCGGCACCATGGCGATCCATCAAGCTCGCGCCGGCCCAGCCACGTGTTGCTATTATAAAACTGGTAGTATGTATAGTAACCTACAGTCTAGCGACTTTTTATCGCAGAAGACGTATATTTGTGGGTTACGCGTACAAGACAGACAACAGATGAAAGTTTAGTTCTTTGGACAACGGAAGTAAGTTTCAAAATTCAAACTTTGATTAGGTATATAGAAGCTAATCAAAGGTTTCAACAATTTTATACTGTTTAAATAACACCATGCGAAATGTTTGCTACAAAATGACGTTGTGTGTTTGAGTCTTGAGTCTCGAATTACTTTTTTCTATAGCATATTACGAGTCACCAAGTGATCACTGCCACTGGTGGACATTTTAACCACCAAGGGAACATGGATTCGCTTGAAAAAAATTGTACATTGGCCAACCATCGCCGGTAACCTTATCAATTGCAACCATCACCGCTAATTGACGCTTTAGCTGCATAATAATGAACCAATCAATGCCTACGCCACTCGACCGATGCCAATAACCAATCAGCTGCATAGACAGGTCGTTGCTGCATTTTTGCAGAATCACGGTGCCAACACCGGAGTATTTCTATGCCCACCCAACACAGCCCGGTGGCACTGTTACGGTCGCCATGGCTACGCAGCATACACAATCCGAAAAAAATCGGTCAAGTGCGAGTCGGACTCGTGCACTGAGGCTTCCGTACAGCAAGACCCATTCTCAAAAGTATTGAAGTAAACTAAACATCAAACGAGTGAAACAGTGGGCATAAATAAAATGCAATATGGCGATATCACACGGATTATTTATTGCGAATTCAAATTACAAGTAACAGCGCTATATTAATTATTAGTACACTTTACACCACTTAACTTATCACTCACTGCACGATGAAATTAAGACCGCAAAATGAACTCGCAATCGTATATATAGCCGACTTCCCAATAACTGGCGTAGTGGGAGATCGGCTACTGGCTCGGGTTGGCTTCGGTCACAATCGTGGCGTTTGGCACAAAGTTTGGCGGCAGTGACCGTGATTGGCTGGCTATGGCACAATGTAGGCTTGCTGTGATTAGCGGGCGGCAGGTGGCGATGCGCACTGTTATTGGCCCAGGCTGTGTGACGTAACATTCGGCCGTCCTGAAACAACAATTGCTCCCGCAATGGGGAGAGGTATGGTCAATTCTCTAGAAGGTCAATGATATCATGATTTACAAATTGTTCAGAGGAACTGGTGACAATACCAAAACCCAGGTATAATACCTACCTACTGCGATGAGGTCTTGTAATCAGACCAGCAAAGAACTTGCAGTTTAAAAGTCCCTTGTTACTTCGTATCAACCAGATCTACATTACCCTACTACCCTGGTTTCTAATACCGGTGAAAGCTGAGTAAATATCATTAATCATGTTTAATATGTAGGGGTGAGCATTAAGCAATATCTTGAGCTCACAATTTAAAGTTGACTTAAACAATTAATTGAAAAAATTAAAAGATTACTGTAGAAGCCTTTCAAAAATAGTGTCCTCACTCATCCTTTAAGATAAATAACTATGAAAACTACAAAATTGCATAGGTACTGCAAAGTGCATGATTAACTAGTATTATCGCACTTCTTATGGACACCCCATAGGACTATACTTACTTGTAGCTAGTTTTGCAACTCAGAGTTTTTATCGGTTAGAATCGTGCTTTTCCATCGGCTAATTTGAGTTTCAAAACCTTTTAAAAACATCAGACATGATCAAAGATTATATAAACTACTCTACCTCGATTAAACGTCGAATAAAGGTATCAATAACAATAAAAGTCATAATTGGGTAAAAGCCTTATGAAAACTAAAACATGGCGCATTTAGTTTTGTACCTACTTTCATCTAGATTCTTTATTACACAAATATTTTATATCACTCTTTTTAATCTTAATTGTTGGAATTGGATATACTCTACCACAGATCAGAAAAGTATATATTATGCTGACAAGGAATCTATGATAAAGGACTTACGCGTAAGAAATGGAATGGAACATGCGTATACATAAATTGCCCTTGTGATGTTATTAAAGGTGTCTAGAGTAGAATGTCTTGAAGGACATTATGAATCTTATGGTAATTTAGTGCTTAATAGAGATTTATGAAAATTTTTATCTACCAATCAATTGTTTGTAAATCGTTCGATAAATTCGAAACAACGTTTGATAAATGTGATGTAATTATTCCAGTTTAATTACTCGTAGCAATTATTTCCTAGAAATACTAACACAACTTTATCAACGTGCTAACGGAATAAAGAAATTGAGTCATCTTATTAGGAGATGTTCTTATGACTTGTGGTCATCAAACAGCAAGCTTGTTTTAGGATATTAAGTGCTTGTGCTTGAAAGACAGCGCTACTTAACGCGTCTCCGGGACAGAATGGACCAATTCATTGTACCTCTAAGTTAACCGCTAAGCGATTTCTTCTTACCAACCGCAACTCTTGTAGAGTTTACATTATGTTGCTACGTATAGAGACAGTATTTTATATATTTTTATGACTTGCTAAGTAGATACTAAGACGAACATCTGCAATGATACGTTTAGAGGCCAGTTTTTGATTTGAATCGCTGTATCTCACTCATCTACGTTCATGTGTACGAATCGTATTAAAATTACTTAGGCGTATGCAATAAAGACGTGATAAATAGACTTTGGCCTCGGTGTCAATGGAATACATTTGAAGTCAACCTGAATTACCAGTGGCTGATTGAGCTTGGTTAGGGTATGAAAGGGACATAGAATACAGAATCCAATGGCTAAAATCAGCTAGGTTAGGTGCTACAAAGACGCGATAAAATGGCTATAATCCAATGGCTAATGGTAAGCTAGACCGGCTAGGTAATTCAAATACGCTATAGAATGGCTACCCTCCAGTGGCTAATATTTAGCTAGGCTAGCGTGCGACAAAGTTGTGATAGAATGGCTGTAATCAAGTAGCTTATACTAGGCTAGTGTGCAACAAAGACCAGAATAGCTATAATTAATTGGGCACATGACTTCGAATACGGAATTCTTTTGGGTTTATGTTATTTTATATTTAATAAAAATATTTAACAGCAGAAATCGAATTATTGAAGATTCGTTCGATAGCTCATGACATCTGGCTCATGGCATCCCTAGTTTCCAATTCAAATTTTAATTTATTTTCATTCTATTTGATATTGCACACAATTGAACACCGCGAATAATGCCTAAACCATCGCTAACCGCTGTGTAAGTATATTGACCACGATTAAAGTAAATTTGCTGCTTTTGAAGTCTAATTGATTACTGAATTGAGTTACCTATGCAGCATTTAGTTTTTAAGCGTTATTAGGTGCGTTTTATTTTAAAGATTTGTTTGTAGTCCACGTAGATCGAGACCAACACATAAAAGCAGGTATGAAATAGGAAGCAATCTAGTATAAAAAAAGTAAATACGATACGCTCCTCGCTTCAAGTCCGATGTTCCGCAAGACGGGCGTAGTGGCAGCAATGCGCGGGGCAGGGGTTGTAGGTGGTTGGCTTCACTCCCTCATCTGGCGAGGCTGCCGCTGACTGCCGCTGCTGCAGGCACGGCCTGACACGAGTATGCACCGTTGGCTTACACTGGAATTGATAATTATACGGCTTTGTATATTGGTTATATCAGAGCCGAGCTTATACTAGGTAAAGGTATGATCGTGCGCTTACGAGCACTCAATAGGCTTTCAGTTATTATTCTAGAATGACTACAAGGATAAGACTGATTGGAGTATGTAAAATTGGTTAAGAAATTTGTAATTATAGGCATTTCGGTAATTAGAAACCTTAAATTTCGTTTAAAACTTAAAGACTTAAATCGATTTTAGAGCATAGAATCCAAAGACAGTTTAGACAACTTATCGACCAACAGTTATATATAGAAAGGTTACGAAAGTAAATAAGCTGGCTGGCTGGTAAGATCTGGCTTTAATTTGAACAAATGCAATTGAAAAGAATGCAAAGAATTTGCTTTAAATCATCACGCAAATCCATTCAGCCAGAAACTACAATATTTTCGGCACAGATTTTAATTTTCGGAGTCTCAAATAGAATTTAACTGCTTAATTGGGTCATTGGATAGGAAATAAAAAGGAACGGGCCCACCTTTCGTCTCAATGTCTCCGAGAGATACATTTGCTTTGTCACGTGGTGATGACGCGGCGGTTCCGAACTTCGACGCGACAAACAGGCACATAAACTTCACTGGCGCCGAATCTACATTGGCGGTAGCTCGGTGTGCTGCAGGTATTGAGTCTTGTTGATATTCCGCGCTTTTCCTCAGAGATGTTTTGCGCGCTGATGTGGCAATTGGTCAGCACACGTCACACGGCCACCGGATCTTTGTGGCAAGGTGGCAGAAATTGAGTATGTACAGCATGTAGTGTTGTATCCTTGTGATGACGTCGTTATCTTAAACTAGCTCGCTCACTTTAATGAAAGAAATCCCAAGTAGTAACTGTTTGACGATAAATTATGCGGGTAGTTTCATAATTTTCATGATCTTGAATTAGAACGCATTAACATTACTATATATATAGCTACTCGTGCTGATTCACTCACTCACTCACTCACTGATTGATCACCTCTCCTGAACAATTTTGTATGAAAAATTTTTTTTTCAATGATGGGGTCGTATATAAGAAAAAAATTCATTCGGAGGAAAAATACGGAGAGAGCTGATGATTGAGGATTTCGGAGACGGATGAAGAGCACAGCCAAGAGTATTGGAGATAGGTGGGGGGTGCTCGACCAAATGTCATTTGAAACGTCATCCAATTGGCAGTGAGCTGAAAATTTTTTCAAAATGGCGGATTCAAAATGGCCGCCATTCGAATTTCGCCGATATCTCGGAAAGTATAAAAGATGGAAGAATGGTTTCATGACAAGAACTGATCAGGGCTCGAAGGTCTATTCGATGGATAGAAAAAAAATTCAAAATGGCGGAATTTATTTTTTCCATAGAAAATGTATGGGAAAAGATGACTGAGGGTTGCGATACCTTTATAGGCGGGAAGACAGCACGCGGGCCACATGTGGCCCGCGCCCCCACGCGACCTACTAGTCTACTTCTAATCTTCCCGAGAATAACTGAAATATCACAAATTCACCATCTTCTTGTTTGACCTCTTAGTACGTCTTGCAGGTAGGATGATTAAATAGTTCCGCGGTCGCCGGTCGGGGTCAAATTCAGATTTTTCCCGAATGGATTAAACATTCTTTACACGAATCGGTGCGATTATGCCTCATAGCTTTTTTTTAATCATCCCACTTCTGAGATGAAACAGTGGGCATAAATAAAATGCAATATGGCGATATCACACGGATTATTTATTGCGAATTCAAATTACAAGTAACAGCGCTATATTAATTATTAGTACACTTTACACCACTTAACTTATCACTCACTGCACGATGAAATTAAGACCGCAAAATGAACTCGCAATCGTATATATAGCCGACTTCCCAATAACTGGCGTAGTGGGAGATCGGCTACTGGCTCGGGTTGGCTTCGGTCACAATCGTGGCGTTTGGCACAAAGTTTGGCGGCAGTGACCGTGATTGGCTGGCTATGGCACAATGTAGGCTTGCTGTGATTAGCGGGCGGCAGGTGGCGATGCGCACTGTTATTGGCCCAGGCTGTGTGACGTAACACGAGCAAACAAATCACGTTTGTTGTATGGGACCCCCTTAAATATTATATTTATTCTATTTTTTAGTATTTGTTGTTATAGCGGCAACAGAAATACATCATCTGTGAAAATTTCAAGTCTGTAGCTAGGTACCACGGTTCAAGAAAGTCTTAGTAATAAGGTTTTTTTACGGTACGGAACCCTAAAAAGGGTGCTGCTTATCTGCTCCTTGAATAACCATTCTGAGCGAACACTGTTGCTAGTAGCCGGTTCAAAATCTGGCTGGTTAAAATGTGCGCAGGAAGAAGGATCGCCATCCTGGCGGTTGGAATGATACGCCCCGAAGCGTGTTTTTGTCTGTTGAATCGCCCCCTGATTGCGTAAGAAAAACGAATTCATCGTTATCGTAAACGCTAGCGAATTCTACCCGCTGATTGGGTACCTGATTTGCGTCAGCCAATCGCGGCGCAGAATTCGATAGAGTTTACGATAACGATGAATACGTTTTTCTTACGCAATCAGGGGGCGAAAGCGACTTTTTATCGAGGAACATGTCGTATTTCTACGTCCGTCGCGTACTCGTGGTAAAAGTGAGATATACCTACCAGTGAAAACGCATCTTTTCAAATCGATTCAGGTCAATCGGTATGGGAAAGGATTGTGAAAAGCCGATGGTTATTTTCACTTTTTTTGTTCCATTTATCAGCTAACACGCTTGAACCAGGTGTGAATTTGATTCATATTTGAAAAGTTCCGCAGTAAATGCAAAGTTTTTTGAAAACTTACTGTTTTACAGTCAACAAGTTTTAAACTGAAAGTTATTTCAACTTTAGCACCTAGTTAACATACCATATTCCTGAAGATTATTTAAATCAATTTTGATCGAACTTTTATACTGGTATAAGAATTTTACACTTCAGCTTCTAGTTTAAATATTATATTCTACAGTAGTTTTGGGTCAAAAAAGTGAAAACCAAGTTTTTTGATGCTGCTTAATTATTTTAGTGACGGTTAAACCAACGAATATATAATATTACTAACGTAAAGAAGGGACATTCACACCCTCCCGTCAATGTATTACCCCAGAGCGCCGAGCGCGACGCGTCGGGTGGTACTCGTGGGCGCAGTCTCGCGACTGCGTTATTTCAATAGGTTTGCCACAAATTCATCTTTCTTCTACAGCTTTTTATAAATAAAAGCAAACCTTTTTAGATGACAATTTTTTTATTTGTAAAAAGACAATGACCATTGTTGTATGTATGGTTCCCGTATCAAGCTGAATCAAACCCAAACTTTATTTTTCATTCTCTACATTAACGCCTACAATTGTTTTATTACTTTTTTAAATAATATCCGGATTCTAAAGTTATAGGCAAAAAAACAAGTTGTACTTCTTAGTAAAATCAGTATGATACAAAATGTGCATCGAAAAAAAGTAACTTTTTGTTTGCAAAATTAAATTCCGGATATGAAAAACTCTTCTTCTTAGGATTCTTAGTGCCAATGCTTCTTAAAAAATACTGTTATATTTTCCTAGAATATTTTGGTTTTGGTTCAAGAGAAAATTGAATTAACACATTACTAACTTTACGCTACTTTTTATCCCGAAAAATCCATAGTTCCTACAATAGTAATTTGTGAAACTCCAAAATTCAGGTGGGTGAAGCCTCGGAAAAAAGCTATGTACTTATTAAAATAAATATAGGTATATTTCTGTTTTAATTTTATACTTAGAAGTTAATGAAATTATAGATAAACACAATGCAATATAATTAGTTTTCATGAAATAACTAAACAAAGCATTTTATTTTATTTGTACCGCAATTCAAATGTTTTACAGCGGGCTGCAAGTTGTCACCGTGGCATTGTGCATCGGTCGCGTCGTCACCACGTACCATGTCGAGTTTTGCCAGCCCTAAGGGCTACGATGACATTTACTCACACATAGAAATGTAATGCTTATAGGGTCGGCATTTTAGTAGTGGTGTAGGTAGTTAAATAATGTTATTTGTTCTGAGTGTCACGGGCCTGGTTAAACGAAAAAAGGGAGTGGTTGAGACAACGCTTCACTTTCGAACAAAGGTCGAAAAATCCATTTGTAACTTTGAGGAAAGATAATGTTTTTAATTCCAAATAAACTGAAAGTTTTCCTACTAAGTATTTTGGTTGTCGTAATGGCTAGACTGAGAGACAGGAAAATAAAATAGTGTCTTTTGAGTATATTACGAGATACTACGTTGACTTCTCACTTTGCACTTTTACTTAACCGTTACTGCTCACGTTACTAAAATAAGACTGCCATTACTAAAACAAGACTCGATCAAGACTAAAACAAGACTAAAACAAGACTGACTCAAGACTCCCCGTTTCGCCCTTTTAATACATTCGTACTATCCTTTGTACAAGTAAATAAACGGAAGTGGCGCCACTGCACGCGACAGTGGCGGTACCGAGCGCGTAAGTGGCGCCGCCGCGCGCGTAAGTGGCGCTTCCGCCCCAATGCTGCCATCTGCGCAACCGTAAACAAAGCACGCTAGTCATGGGCGACAACATCCGGCCCTCCTGCACACGCATTCGTCCCGAATTGCGTGTTTGTCTGGTGTAATTGCTGAGAACAGAAGATAATAATTTAAGAAAATGGTAATTCGACGTTAGGATCATTCTGAATATGTACATTGAATTCAGAATACCCATTATTCACCTTCCTTTTACAACAGAACACACGAAACTAGTTTAAGCAAATGGTAATATAATGTCAGGATCATTCTGAATGTGTACATTGAATTCAGAATATTCTTTATTCCGTTACAACTTTCCTTTACAACAAAACACAAGATGCTACAGTGCGAATGTGGCAACTTGTCAACTTGAGCGTGTATTGACCCGCCATCTAGGGTCGTGGCTCACGGTTACCATTATACCAGTGTTCACTCGGATATCTGGTACAATTTCGCATCACACTGTAAATCTTATGTTCGAAGCAAATACATTAGACAACAAAAATCAACCATTTAGTCGAAATATCACCTTGACAACATCCGACTTATAGGATCACAAAACACCATAATATTCATAGCTATCAAATATGTGTTTACTTATTTATCGTTCGGCCTCTCCTGATTTTAATGAGTCGCGAATGTAACTTGTATAATATGTGAAAACTTTTGGAAAAATGATCATTTTCATATTTAACGTTAATGCATGCTCTGACGCGCAAAAGATTTATCATGTAAATAGTAACAATCAGTTATCTTTACTTTATCAAAAATGTGCTTTCCACGGCACTTCAACGGGATTTAAAAACATTTATTCTAAGAAACCAAACTAATTGCGCTTCTACCCATTAGCCACATATTAACATTATCCGATAATGGATCAAATTCAGATAAAATAACTGAGACTAATAAAATGTTTCAACTCACTTTGGCAGCGTCGCTTATTCCTTTTCGCTGCTACTTAACAAAGAAAAATGTTACCAAATTCAACTGGATGTCCGCCTGCGTTTATGCCTTCTCGAGGCATACCGGGACACGTGGTTCTTGAGCACTTCTGATATTACGAGATACTACGTTGACTTCTCACTTTGCACTTTTACTTAACCGTTACTGCTCACGTTACTAAAATAAGACTGCCATTACTAAAACAAGACTCGATCAAGACTAAAACAAGACTAAAACAAGACTGACTCAAGACTCCCCGTTTCGCCCTTTTAATACATTCGTACTATCCTTTGTACAAGTAAATAAACGGAAGTGGCGCCACTGCACGCGACAGTGGCGGTACCGAGCGCGTAAGTGGCGCCGCCGCGCGCGTAAGTGGCGCTTCCGCCCCAATGCTGCCATCTGCGCAACCGTAAACAAAGCACGCTAGTCATGGGCGACAACAAGTATTGTTAAGTTAGTTAATCAATTATCCAATATTGGCAAAAAGGGTTAGAAAATGGGGGCTACCAACAGTCGCTTTATGTTCCGTTACAAATATTTTTGGTCAAGCTGTAGCTACTTTGGTATAGAGTAAGTACATTGAACACTACCTTACTACAGTAGACATTAAATGTGTTTTAAGCCAAAAAAAACTCTTCAGGACAAATTTTTGGGACGGGTTGGTAAGGGCAGACAAAAATGTTCTAGAAAATCAGCCCTTAATTTTTTAATAACCTTGATCTGCCCCAAGAGATTGAGGAAGTGCATATCTATTGACTAGTAATAAATAGACTTATGGTACTTAGATGTTATAGAATCCTCGGTGCACTGTCTGACTCGCACTTGTCCTTGTTATACATGAAATTGACAGTGAATCTGCGCTATATTTAGGTATATGAAATTGAAGATGTTCCAATTCATAGTTATATTCTTAAGTTATGTTATATTTTATAGTCGTCGAAGCGGACCGACCTACATTGGATGGCATGGAAGCTCTTCTACATGTTACAATCCAGTTGATATAGTATGTGAGCTCTGGGACTATGTATCTTATCGTCGGACATCTTAATTGAGTGTCGCCTCCCCGAGGGGGCAGTTTCCAACTCAAATTAAAAAAATATCACTTTTCCCGGACTGCTCGGCAACTCGCATTACGTGAAATCAGATAAATCAGATTCGAGTTAAATCGATTCGAAATTATAGCCTCCATTTAAGTGTTTACCGTTCTGTTAATTGAACGTAACGTTTTACGACGGCCGTGAACCTGAGGGACACCGTCACTTTATACCTCTATTTTCCAAATTCAATTATTTTAATGCGATAAGATTACTTAGGCCCACTTGCACCGACCTGGGTTAGTGTGTTAATTCAAAGTTAGTACGCTAACCCAGAGTAAGTTGTCAAAGTTGTCCAATGAGAGACGTTGACTCTGGGGTTAACAATGTAAATATTTAACTCCCGTTTCGCTATATTGTGTTAGTGCACACCAGCTACTTGAATGAAAACTTTATTTTTTTTTAAACATTTATATATATTATATAAGTACGAGTTTATAATATTTCACATTAAATATTATTATACTTTCATCCCTATGTCGTCGCCATACCACCAATACGCACGAAGCGATTCGCTTCTTCACTTTTAGTACGCATGGCTAAGGTTTGGAATTCTCTCCAGAAATCTGTTTTCCCCACATGTTACGACCTGGGTGCTTTTAAAAAAAGAGTGAATAGGTATCTTCTAGGTAAGAGCGCTCTCGCGCTCTTCGACCACATCGACACTTTCCATCAGGTGAGATTGTGGTTAAGCGTAAACCTATATATAGTATAAAAAAAAAAGTTTTCAGTTGTGCCGGCATTATCAGAATTGTAAACTATTACTAAGTTTCCCTTTTAGTCATCTTTCAAACCATACACCAGAGAATAATTTTATATTACCGTAGAACTTATTCGGCTTTGTCTAATTGTTACTTAATAGTATGGGAGACGCTTAGTTACCAAAAATTGCTGTCTATTGAAGAAGATCAATACGCTGCATATTAATATTATGGAATTAACTTACCCATTCTTACTTCGCCCGGTTACCCCTAGATTGTCTAAGAAAAACGTAAATATCGCTATCGTAATCGTTTACTGATTCTGTCCTCTGATTGGTTTCCTGATTTGCGTCAGCCAATCCGCGGGGCAGAATTCGCTAGCGTTTACGATAACGATGAATACGTTCTTCTTACGCAATCAGACCCGTGTGTATCGTTTAGTTTGATAGTCAGTAACCCTCACTGGGTTATTAATTAAGAAAACAGACACGTCCTATCCTGTATCTAAACCTATATTTGTATTATTTTTGTACAAGTAAGCAACTAGCATAGTACTATGTTGACCATACCATACCAACCACTATACTATGGGATACCATACTAACCTAGGTTGGTATGATACGTTTTGTTAGTTAAATAAAGGACCTCTGTATAATACACTCATTTGCAAAAAAACGGGCGGTTTTGATTTTCTTCCTGGCTGAAAAAAATAAAATACCAAAAAGGTTTTAATCATTTGAACATGTACGTAACTTTTATAACTGGCCAGTAGCCAGTAATAAAAGTGCCATAATGTTTATAAAAGTACATTCCAAATTCAAATTTTTGACTGAGCCTGGTTTTCAAAGAAAACAACTTTTAACTACATTTCGTGGCGCAAAGTCCCTATAGTCCCTATAGTTGATATCGACTCTAATTAACTTTTTGTCAATTTTTATTAAATTATCTGATGTCCTTGACATTTAAAAGTATTGTTATTACTGTTTAGCAATCTCGAAAATGGTAGATAAAGTGATAAAATCGAGCAAAATTATTGCGCTGCTTGAAGAAGGTTGCTAGCATTGAAAGGTCAATGTTTCGTGGCTCAGAGGCTAAATGTGAGTCGGTCGATAGTTCAAAGGACCTGGCAGCGCTACCAAGAGACCGGTTCCGTCAAGAGAAGGCCTGGTTCTGGCAGAAAAACATGTACCGAACCACGGGATGATCGTTTTCTAGTTAGTCAAGCTTTGAGAAATCGCAAATATTCTTATGTGACCCTCAAGAACAGCCTCGAAGAAGTAAGAAATGTGCAAATTAGTCTATGGACGGTCAGGAGGAGGCTTCTCGCTGCTAATATACACAGTTATCGCCCGGCACGCGGCCCTAAATTACTCCGCGGACATCGAGTTGCCAGGCTTAGCTTCGCTCGAATTTGTGTGTCATGGACTCATGAAGACTGGGATAGGGTATTGTTCACAGATGAAGCCAGGATATCTCTGCATGGTGAAGACCGACGTCGGCGAGTGCTACGTAGACGAGGAGAACGCTTTGCAGAGGCATGTTTTGACGAAATCACACCTTAACGAGATTATACGGTTAGGGGGTTCTGTTATGTTTTGGGCAGGAATAAATTCTATGGATCGCACGGAGTTAGTCTTCATCGAAAACGGTACACTGACTGGACACCGATACATAACAGAAGCTCTAATTCCTTATGCACAATTCCCGCTTTAGCCGCTCTTGGCGAAAACTCAATTTTTATGGACGACAACGCTCGCGCCCATCGGTCTGGCGATGTGGAAGCGTATATGCTAGAAGTCGGAATTCGTCGTTTGGACTGGCCAGCTAGAAGTCCGTACCTCAATCCCATAGAGCATGTCTGGGACGTTCTGAAGCGACGAGTGACATCAGTGCAGCCGGCTCCGCAGACCATCAGAGAGCTAAAGAATGTGATTACCGCTGAGTGGGAACGTATTCCCCAAGAAACCATAAAAGATATACTCGCTAGCATGCCCAGACGAATGCAAGCTGTGATTTCAGCAAGAGGGGGTCACACTCAATACTAAACTTTTATCTGCTATTAATGTGTTCAAGAAAAACAAAGAAATTAACGCGTTTCATTTTTATTTAGCGAGCAGGTACAATAATAGTGTTTTGAGCTTAAACATTATTTCTCAATAATTTAATCAAAATGTTATGATAAAACTGATGAAAACTATTCCTTCCTAATTAATTTATAAAATTCTGAGGATAACAATACCTAAAATTGTCAAACAAACTAATAGTAGCTATAAAATAGTTCTTTGCTTAAGTGCCCGTTTTTTTTGCAAAAGAGTTTATTTAAACTTTCTAGGACCAAGGGTTTGGCCTTGATCCTGGAATTTATATTACACCTATTACTAGGATTGCTCGCGGCTCTACCCGCGTGACATTTGTTTTTTTTTGAACCCCGGCAATCATGGATTTCTTGTTTCCATTTCCGCTCCCTTCCCGAACCTTATTTCAAACTTTCTGCGTATTTTCATGTCTTTAGTTCTATAGAAAATGTCGTTTTTTTTTTTACAAATCCAATCGGGACCATGAATTTCTCCACGTTGATCCAGAGAGAGATCTACCCATCTATATTTCACACAGACAAATCAGTTCAGTAATAATAATAAGCGTGAATGAGTAACAAACATCCAAACAAACAGACGCACACAATCTCACATACACAATCTCTCTTTTTTCATTTGTTTTGTCAGAGTTTATAATCAAACTCCTATAAAACGACTTTACCGATTTTTATAACTTTTTTTGTGTTATTATACAATAGGATGATTTAGACTGTTTTTCATACCTCTACAACTATGTTTGCCGCGTCAACTAATAAGGGCTCCTGTAACATGTAATTCATTCCACCCATAACTAACTGAATATACGATATGATGTACAGATCGATCGGTTTTAATTAAGCCCATGTCATTAGAATTTCTGGTCTTCAATAACGCTCAAATCGTACGACAAAAGCGCGGCTGTCGACGTCGGCCGTCGGCGCCGGTGTCGGTCGACGTCGGCTAGTCGGAATCGAGTGCATTCCGAACGATTGTCGTTAATTTAGCCAATATAACTTGGAAGCTTTCATCGGATATTAATGGCGTTCTATGCATACCATCGATTAAGTTGCGTGAATCTATGAAATTATCAAATGGATAGCAATTTCTATCGTGCTAACCCGATATAGCACTGCTTAGATGTCTTGTTAGCATTTTAAGCAAGGTCATCATTTTCGTGATTTTGTGTGTATTTTG
Source organism: Coenonympha glycerion (assembly GCA_963855885.1). Lineage (NCBI taxonomy): Eukaryota > Metazoa > Arthropoda > Insecta > Lepidoptera > Nymphalidae > Coenonympha > Coenonympha glycerion. The sequence continues at coordinate 18,630,271 of OY979627.1, forward strand.
TTTTCGTGTGAGGAAGTATTTGGAATAGTGGCGAAAAACAGTTTGTTGTGACCTTCATCAGGGGCTTAAGGCGATTTATTGAATTTATTTTTGTCTTTGTCACTCTCACGGATACGTTGATGGGTGCGACATGCAGCGTCGCGGAAGAATATAACAGAAAAACGACTTTTTACCTAATTACTCAAAAACTAAACCAGTTATCAAAAATCTGTTTCTCAACGTTTTTAAATTCATTAGATAATATTATTACCGATACATTAAAACTAAAATTACAATAACATCCATTGTAGTTTCCGATAAAACTGAGAAAAACTGAGACTTTGGAGCAACTTTTGGGAGAACTTTCTATCGAGAAAATTTTATCCAATCGTGTTTCTGCTTCTCAACGATTTTAGATTAAAGACCCAAAATACATGAAGTTAAAATTTAAAACTAATTGTCCTTATAGTTTTTAAACAAAACTTCACTAAAGATAGCTTAAATACGGCTTCTACGCCATACAAGTTGTTCGATTTTCGATTCGTCTCTAGATTTGGTTATATTTGACATACAATCTATATGTAAAGCATAGATGTAAAGTAAAAGAAAACATTTAATAGATTATACGATCTATTAAATTAGTATATGTCAAATTCTTAGCATTATGTATCTCGTACTAGGGGCTTGTTGGAAATATTGTGAACTTAGTTTTAAGCCGTGAAATATTAATTACCTTTCATATTAATACATTATATAAATAAACATAATATCTTACTGATTTATCATAATTACCTGTATCGGTTTATGTAACAAAATAAATATATCGTTATTTTTGACTCTCGTGTCCCGGAGAGCACGTTAACTCATCGAATCTAATAACAATAAGGCAACGTGAGAGTCTGGGAGGGCACATCTCTATTCTTTATAGAAAAAGAGAGAGAGCTAAGAGAAATTAAAATGATAAGTAACCAATGACGAAATACGCTACGCTAAGAGGACGGGAAAGATGTGACTTAAATTGAAGCCAAAAATTTCTCAAATATGGCGTCGCGCGTCGTACGTTTCTGACGGCCTGACAGCACATACCGCTGTCGGTCGCATCCATTGGCATAATTTACAGGTTTGATAAATTGAAAATCCGGCTTCAGGGCGGAGCCTAAAATTGTATGCGTGACGTCTGTAAGTATGTTTAATCAATGTAAATAACTGATGGTATTTCGACATGTCCATAATGTATTTGTTTCTGAAGTCGATGTTGCAAATACCGTAGTGTAGAGCATCATAGGCCAAGGAACATTCCCAGCTTGCTCGGCTATAATACTACAGCGCATTATACTCCAAGACCTTCTACTGTTGTAGTGCGACCACGAACACTGCGTGTGTGTATTATTTTTGAAACGACAATTTTTTTTAGGCGCTTTGGGCATTTTCGAGATTGGAAAAATCCATTAAACTCGCAACACTGTTATTGTTACCGATGTCACTATACATAAGTATCAATTAGTATACATGTGTCCACTTCTCTCGTCACTTCTAATGTCGTCTTTAAGTTACTCAATTGCAATCTCACCAGCACCAAGATTGTTGAAGAAAAACGCATTCATCATTATCGTAATCGTTTACTAACTCTGTCCGCTGATTGGGTTCCTGATTTGCATCAGCCAATCGCGGGGCAGAATTCAATAGCGATTACGAAAACGATGAATACGGTTAACTTACGCAATCAGGGGGCAAAGAAAGACGTACTAACTTGGATGGGGCTCTTACCCCCTAACTTTGGTTGCTACACAGCAACGCACCGGAAAGTCTAATCGCGGTGCGCTTGAAGGGGGTAGCCAGCGGCGGCCGAAGCCTCCCACCGGAACACACCTGCGGCAATGTTGAAATTATATACGAGTAATTCTATACTGACCCGCGATGGAAATCCAACCCGGGACTTCTGGTCCTATATGTTGGTTTATGTTACAAATAATTACAAAAATTAATCTATCCTATTTAATAAATAAAAATATAATAAAAGGTATTTTGATATTTAAATAAGAGATAATATTGTTTTAAAAGTAACACAGCGCCATCTCTTATCACTCATGTCAAACTGTGCTTAGGAAACTGACGTATAACCTTCCTTGTCAAAATAATTTAATTTGGTTAATATATTTTTCATTCTTTTTGCATTCAGCGCTCAAGCCAACAAGTCGTTTCATTTCTTCCACACCTGATTTCCTATACCTAGAGGTTATGGTTGCCCAGTGTACGCTGTTTACTGTTTAAAATAAAGTTTTTACGTAATTAATTGCAATGGATAATTTGAAGAACAAGCGAAACATTAATCCGTTTGATGGTGAGAAATACAGTGTGTGGAAATTTAGAATACGGGCGTTGTTAAGTGAATTGGACGTTTTGAAGGTAATTGACGAAGAACCATCGTTTCTATGCAGTAAATGGGAGAAAAGTAATCGGATTGCGAAAAACATTATCGTCGAGTATTTGTCAGATTCTCATCTCGGTTTTGCGAAGGAAGATAGTTCGGCGCGTGACATTTTGAAAAGTTTGGATTCTCTTTACGAACGAAAAAGTATTGCGACGCAATTAGCTTTGCGTAAAAAATTATTGGCGTTGAAGTTACAAAGTGATACTACCCTCATAAAACATTTTTCCGTTTTTGATGATCTAATCACGGATTTACTTGCGGCTGGAGCAAACTTAGAGGAAACTGATAAAGTTGCACATTTGTTGCTCAGCCTACCCTCAACTTATGATGGTGTTATAACTGCGATCGAAACGTTGGCGGAAGATAATTTAACATTGGCTTTTGTAAAAACAAGATTATTAGACCATGAAGTGAAGTTGAAAAATGAATCAAGTGACACCACCGCGAAAGTATTGCACCTCGAGAAGACATCTAAATATGAAAATCGTAAACGAAAGTTTGAAGACTCACAACCTAAAAATAATTTTAACCAAAAGGATAATAAAATGAAACGGAAGTTTTTTATTAAGTGCCATCATTGTGGACGAAAAGGGCACGTAAAAAACGAATGCTATTACTATAAAAGGATGAATCAGCAAAAATCTATGGAGAGGACAAGAACCATCCAGACAATTGAAATGAATCAACCATCGACATCAACTGATTCTTCTAGCTTTGCATTTATGACGGGCGCATACCATGACAACGACCATGGAAATAAAAATGGAAATAAAATCACATTTCTGTTAGATTCGGGGGCTTCGGACCACATCATCAACAGAGATGATCTTTTTGTTAATCATGTTGATTTACAGCCACCTTTAAAAATTTCAATTGCTAAAAATGGTGAATTTATTTCAGCTACTAAAAAGGGAACTCTACAGGTTACCAGCGATAAGGGGATTCAAGGAGTAATTGAGGAGGTACTTTATTGCCCCGAGGTTCCTTACAATCTGCTGTCAGTATCGAGGATGCAGCGAGCTGGATTAACGGTCATTTTTGATCAAAACGGAGCGGATATACGGAAGGGTAATACGATCCTTATGCAAGGTATGTTGAAAAACAATTTAATTGTTTTAGAATTATTGGCATGTGTGAACAAAAATCGATCTGTTTCCCAAGTATGCAATAGTGACAAGAATTGCTACAAATTATGGCATGAACGATTCGGTCATATTAGTAAAGCTAAATTTTTACAAATTAAAAATCTTGACATGGTTAATGATTCAGAGCAAATTAATAACATCATACCTAATGATGAGTTATGTGAAGCTTGTATAAATGGTAAACAGAGCCGATTGCCGTTCAACCAGACCAAAGATAAGACACACATAAAGCGACCATTATTTATTGTACATACAGATGTGTGCGGCCCCATCACTCCTACAACTATTGACAACAAGAACTACTTTGTACTTTTTGTTGATCAATATACTCATTACTGTGTTACGTATCTCTTAACATATAAATCAGACGTATTTGCTGCTTTTAAAGATTTCGTTGCAAAGAGTGAGGCTAAGTTTAATTTTAAATTAGTCAATTTATATTGCGATAACGGTGGAGAGTACTTATCTACTGAAATGAAAACTTATTGCGTGGAAAAAGGTATTACTTACCATTTGACAGTACCTAGAACTCCACAACAAAATGGTGTTTCTGAACGTATGGTCAGAACTATTACTGAGAAAGCTCGTTCTATGATAAACGGTGCAAAATAAGATAAAGTATTTTGGGGTGATGCAGTTTTGACTGCTGTTTATTTGATAAATTTAACCCCCACAAAAGCTTTAAACTGCTCAAAAACACCATTCCAAATGTGGCATGATAAGAAACCCCAAATAAAATATTTAAAAGTTTTTGGCTCAACGGTTTATGTTCATAATAAAACCGGTAAAACAAAATTTGATGATAAATCATGGAAAGGTATTTTGGTGGGTTACGAACCAAACGGTTACAAAGTTTGGAACCCAGAATGCGAAAAACATGTGATAGTTAGAGACGTCATAGTTGATGAGACTAATTTTCTACAGTCTAGGCCTGTGCTTAGAGCTGAAGGGAATATTGAAAATTCTCAAAATAAAACTGATACAAATAAGGTTTCAAAATCATTTGAGTCTCGAAACTCTGACAGTCTTAAATCAGATATATCGAAATCTGAAGAACACATGTGCCCTAATAAAATTCGCAAAGTAATCCATGAAAATACAAATGAATCAGAAAAGGCAGTAGGTAGTTCTGAAAGTTCTTCTTCACTGAGAGATACTGAAAACACAGATACAAATCGTGAACTTAGGAGGAGTGATAGGTTAAAACATATTCCCCCTGTATCATACTCTGAGGAGGACGATGATTATTTAATGTGTGCTCATTCAATTTTATACCAAGTTCCATCTTCATATGAAGAGATTAAAACTCGAGACGATAGATCTCAGTGGGAAAGCGCAATTAAAAATGAATTAAATCCTCTTTTGAAAAATAAAACTTGGACTTTAGTACCAAAGCCAGAAGGTAAAAACATTGTAGATTGTAAATGGATTTTCACTATTAAACATGATGAGTTTGGAAAACCTTTAAAATACAAAGCTCGACTTGTAGCCAGAGGTTTTAGCCAAGAATATTTAACAGACTATAATGAAACCTTTGCACCCGTTGCAAGAATAGCTAGTTTTAGATTTATGATTAGTTTTGCTAATCAATTTAATTTATTAGTTCATCATATGGACGTTAAAACTGCTTTTTTGAATGGGGAACTAAAGGAGGAAATTTTTATGACAGTTCCTGAGGGTGTGTCAAATGAAAATAATTATGTATGTAAATTAAATAAATCGATATATGGGCTCAAACAGGCTGCTCGGTGTTGGTTTGAAGTATTCGAGACAGTATTAAAAAAGGAAGGTTTTCAAAACTCCTCAGTCGATAGATGCATTTACATATTAAACAATGGTGATATACGTAAAAACATATACTTAGTATTATATGTAGATGATTTGGTGATTGCATGCGCTGAAATCGAAACAATGAACAATTTTAAAAGATATTTTTAATGAATAAATTTGAAATGACTGATTTAAATGAAATAAAACTATTTCTTGGTATCAAAATTAGCAGGTTCACTGACAAAATCACATTAGATCAAAGTGCGTACATAAAAACTATTTTGAATAAGTTTAATATGCACGAATGTAAACCTGTACATACACCACTAGAAAATAAACTGAATTATGAAGCATTAAACTCTGATGAGAAATATAATGCGCCATGTCGAAATGTTATAGGTTGTCTAATGTATGTCATGCTTTGCACTCGGCCAGATTTAAGTATTTGCGTTAATGTACTAAGTAGGTACACAAACAAAAATAATAAAGAACTTTGGCAGTGTTTGAAGCGAGTACTTAGATATTTAAAGGGTACAACTGATTTAAAGTTAACATACAAACGGTGTGATGACTATAATAACATATTATGTGGCTATGTAGATTCAGATTGGGGTGGTAATTATACAAAAGATAGGAAAAGTACAACCGGGTATTTATTTAAGCTTTTTGAACATTGTACTATAACCTGGAGTACAAAGAAACAAATGTCAGTAGCGGCGTCATCAACTGAAGCCGAATACTTGACTAAGCCATTACCTGTAATCCCGTTTCAGGAAATGAGAAGCAAAATGGGTTTAGAATAAAACTACCTTAACTGAAGTAATTTTTGATTTCAAGTTTGAATTGTTTTTAATTTACATTTACATTTATTTAAGTAAATGAAATGGTCTGATTAGGTTTTTCTGGGTTTTCCCTAATCCTGCGCAACGAATGTTGGACCATTATTATGTAACTCCCAGATAGTACAAGGAAGAGAATATGTTCAGTTTAGTTACTTATCTTTGTTGATTTGTATAATGGTGATTAATTTTTGAGGGGGCGTGTTGGTTTATGTTACAAATAATTACAAAAATTAATCTATCCTATTTAATAAATAAAAATATAATAAAAGGTATTTTGATATTTAAATAAGAGATAATATTGTTTTAAAAGTAACACAGCGCCATCTCTTATCACTCATGTCAAACTGTGCTTAGGAAACTGACGTATAACCTTCCTTGTCAAAATAATTTAATTTGGTTAATATATTTTTCATTCTCTTTGCATTCAGCGCTCAAGCCAACAAGTCGTTTCATTTCTTCCACACCTGATTTCCTATACCTAGACTATATTGTGTAAGAAAAACTTATTCATCGCTATCGTAATGGTTTACAAATTCTGCCCGCTGATTGGTTACCTGATTTATGTCAGGCTATCGGGGGACAAAAACTTTGAATAAACTAACTACTGCACCACGGTCTGCACTATGTGAACTCGGGAGGTTCCAGGTTCAATTCCTGCTAAGGATCCATTGCCGCTTATTAAGTCATTAAAGACACCGCCACGCGTTTTACATTATAACTCGGCTACAATTTCTGTGGAATTGGCTCGATGACGTCACGTCGTGTCAGCGCTCTGATATGGTGCGCAAAACAATCAAGCCGGGGCGAACGCGGGGAGGTGAGAACGGGAAGGGGGTACGCATTCCAGCGAGGTCCACAGATATTGTAACCGAGTTGTAAGGTGCGATGCTGTGTACCAACCGTGATTATATTTTATTCATTACGCATTGTATAACATCTTTGACTGCAATATATTTACAATAGCATCTTGTAAAAAGCCAATAGCATGGTGTCCCTACGATACATTAGATTCTCGTGTAGGGAAATATGGGACGGGTGTGTACCGTATTGTATTGCGGTCTGATATTTTGTGTCCGCTGTTTGCCTCATGCCTGCACTTGTGCTCGATCTCATATGCGCTAGACTCTTATCTTATAAGATACCTAGCTGACCTTGCAAACGTTGTTTTGCCATTAGGGATATAGAAATAGCTTACGACCTACTCTTAGACCTACCGAACATACACAGTAACGAATAATCTTAAATCAGTCAAAAGCACGTTTGCCAATACTGGTGTACCTTATACCTACCTAATCAGTTAAACGAAAGATTATTTATCATAAGTTTTTTTTAATATAACTATAAGTTAGTACCTACTACTTACGTGCGGTATCATCTGATAGTAAGTAATGAATCTGCAGAAGATAGTAATCGTACTAATTTGGAAGTATTATTAGTTAGGTACTTTACAGCGGAACACTAAATTGCAACAAGGTTTAACAGTAAGGTCAAAGCGTCTCAAAAAACCATACATGAGCCTAGTAAAAAAATATAAAACTATCAATCTGGAACATTTAACAAGGTTTACCTGTACAAACTACCCATCTTTATACTACCCAGCTCAGCAGCCGTCAGGAATACTTTGGTTAAATGTTAAACATAAGACAAGAAATTGTAGTTCTTATTGTAATTTTTTTTTTTCACTTTTTTAAATTAGTTTAGATTTAATTTTAATTTAGATAGATTTAATTTTAATAATATTAGTTTAGATTTAATTTTAGGTATTAAATTATAAAGTATATTAAATTAAATATAAAAATAAAATAAATCTTACGTTCTTAGAAATTATTATTTCAGACAAGAAAGATTAATTGTTTTTGCTATATAATTTCCTTCCTCAAAAGAAACTGTATGATCCAACATACAGCAACAAGCCAAGCACAGACACCGGAACATCCTCGGGAGATGTTGATTTCACAATGCGAGATTATACAGCATACAATGCATACGATTGTATAGTCAGCAAAGTAACACCTGCAGGACGATCGGCTAAAAATGTATCAATCATTAAATAACTGTATCAATGTCAAATCACAATTTTGACTTTGATAGAGTTCTTTAACGATTGATACTTGTTTAGCCGATCGCCCTGCTGCTTTTCTATTCAATATTTGAACATAAGGCGTCCAATGTCAATGAGGTCTATGCCAGCAGCGGACGACCACGGCCCTATAGTGGTACATCTGTGCCTCACGAAGCCCATTTGCACGTACAATTTAAAATACACAACATTGTACAATATCCCTTATAATAATTCCGCAAATAAAACTGCTTTCCTATAATTATTGCTACTACTTTACGCTAAATGTTAGTCGCTATGTGGTAAAAAGCTTTAAAACTTTTGGATTTAGAGTCGAAGACCGGAGCTTTTTTCAAATACTGTAACTTAATTCTTGACTGCGATCTCACTTGATGGTAGGTGACGATACAGCCGAAGATTTTATTTGAATAAATTCGAAAGGATAAGTAAACGCACCCCTAAAGGTTTCTGCGCAGCATGGCGCCGGAAAGCTATGAATGCGGTGCTGGTATATTGGTAACTAGCCACGGCCGAAGCCTCCCGCCAGTCCAGACCTGCGCTAGGGAGGTCGTCGGAGGGGGAGGTAGCCACTAGCCAGTAGTACCTGCTCTCTCTTGGTACTCTAAATCCTAAAGTGAATGAGTAATACATACATATAAGTACATATATAAGACATTGAGGATCTCCAAAATAAAACACAAATTGTTTCCCTGAAATAACAAAGTTTTGTTTTATTTAACAAGTCTACAATTATCAAGTTATTATCAAGTTACGACAATTACACTTCTATCTCACCTGAAATAACAAAGAAACGACATTTAAAGTTCACTATATCTCGAGTCCTCAATCACATTCTTTCTATTAGTTTTTATAACAATAAAATGCACAAAACAATCTGCGCGTCCCACGCAATTTTTAAATCATCGACACAGATCAATATCATAGATAAGCGACGACAGACAGCTGATACGCGAAGCGCGGCAAATTCAAATGAATGAAATGTCACTCATTTCATTACATCTCCCCCCCTAAGAGCGAAAATTCTAAGCGATATATCTGTAGAATGTACTTATAAGTCATCTTCATATTCATTATCATCTCCTTCATCTTCTTCAGCCTCTGTTATGACAGGTTGCAATAAGATCTATCATTGTTTTGGAATCTATAGATTTGTTTATATCTAATAAAAGCCGTTCTTTTTTTATGGCATAATCAATTAACTGTCCTTCTTTATACCTAAATGCGAGAGCATATGTGACTATGTCCCATCCTTGGTTTTTAAAAGTTTCTAAAAACTTGTCTTTCCATTCACTCCATTTAGAATTTATTGTTAGTTTTATGATCATCGAGCTATACCAATCCAAACAAGGTTAATCTAAAAATAACCTCAAAATATCTATTTTTGTCTCATCTTTTGTTATATTAAAGCGCGCACACTCTTTTTCAAAAATTTCTATCCATTGCATCGCATTAGGATTTTTGCTTCTGAATTTTTCAATAATAAATTTTTCTGAGATATGTTTTAAGTTATGTTGACTTTCTTTCCTAGTTGTAGTTTCTATTAATTGTTCCAAGATTTGTTGCAAAGTGTCATTTTTGTCCTTTGCTTGTGTTGTGCTCACTTCATCTAAATATTGATCTAAAAATTGCATATTACCTTCCTCATCTACATATGTCTTCTTTAGATTTTCATCCAACTTTATCCATACAAATTTCTCGTTTTTTCGTAATAAATTGTGTAATGGATCTAAAATAATTGCACTTCTTGGTATATAATCATGGTAGAAGTTTATTTTTCCCAAAAATTGTCTGATGTTCTTTTGCGTCTTAGGAGTTGGAAAGTTCCTTATTGAAATCAAATTGTCTTTTAGTGGTCTTACTGAATTGTTCTGAATTATATGGCCGAGGTATTTTACCGAGTCTGAAGCAAAGGTACATTTCTTAAACTTCAGTCTAAAGCCTTCTTTAATTATTGCCTCTAATACATTTCTAATGTGCCTTATATGTTCTTCAAAGGTAGACGAGTATATCAAAATATCATCGATATAGTTAACAGAGTATCCTGTGAGATTGTGTTTTCTTAGAATATTGCTTAAGATTCTCTGGAAAATTGCTGGTGATGTTTTCAAGCCAAAAGGGAGGCAGGTCCACTGGAAGTGGCCATCTTGTGTGACAAATCCTGTTTTACTTCTGTCTTCCACCCGTAATGGTATTGCCCAAAATGCTGAGTTTATATCTAGTGTAGTAAAATACTTGCAATTTCTAGTTTTAATAATTAGATCATCTATCAAAGGAAATGGTTGAGCTTGTGGTATAACTATTTTGTTTAACTCTCTGAAATCTACACATAAACGGGATTTTCTATTTTCACCTTTTTTAAACGCCAATGTCACTGGAGCAGCGAAAGGACTGTATGATTCTTCTATTAAATTGTTCTTTAGTAACATCGATATTTGCTCTTCAATTTCTAATCTATCTTGTATTGTACATCTGTATGGTCTTTTACTACAATATTTATTTACTTGTAAATCTATGCGAGCTTCATAATCTTTAACTGAACCTATATCATACTTGTCCTTAGCAAATATTGTTTTATATTCCTTTATAATTTTCTCTATCTCAATTTTCTTTTGATTATCTAAATGGTCTGTCATACTTATAAATTCCTCTGTTTCTATGTGTTCATTGAAATTTACTGTATATTTTTTTATATTATTATCTTCATTTCTGTTATCTTTAGACATCCTGTCTATTTTATTTGTTATTTTCTTTTGTTCTATCTGCAAGTTCTCATTTTGGGTTAATCTGAATTTCTTTATCATATCTAATCCGATTATGAAATCATCAAAATCTTCATTTTCTACTATGTATACATCCACCTCTTCTTCTAAATCAAATATTTTAATTTTTATTGTTATCAAGCCATCCATCTTCTTCACACCATTAACCGTTTTCATGTATGCTATGTTCACATCATCTTTTTTTTCTTTTACTTTTATTAATCTTGAATTTATTATAGAAATCTGTGAGCCTGAATCATAAATACCACTCACTTCTAGTTTATTTTCTAATAAAAGCTTGATTTTGATTAATGGTGTGCTTACTAGTTTTTTTTCTCAGTATTTATGTCTACTTCAATTATGGAGTTATTGTTTACATTTTTAGTTTTAAGAACTTTTTCAGGTTCATTTTTATTTTTCTTGAACCAACATGACTCCTCCGGATGATATCTAATTCCTTTGTCCAAAGACTCACAAGTCTTACATGACTTCTTCTCATAAGTTTTATTTTTATTATAAAATGTACTGCTCTTTATGTTAGTTGAGTTTTTCTTATACATCGTGCCTTCATATTTTCTTATCTCGTTGAACAAGTCAGTAGTGTTGTTGAGTTCATCCCTGTTTAACTTATTTAAGATAAATTCAGGTAAACCAGTTGCAATACTACTACTACTTTAAATGTCGTTTTATAAGACATTGAGGATCTCCAAAATAAAACACAAATTGTTTCCCTGAAATAACAAAGTTTTGTTTTATTTAACAAGTCTACAATTATCAAGTTATTATCAAGTTACGACAATTACACTTCTATCTCACCTGAAATAACAAAGAAACGACATTTAAAGTTCACTATATCTCGAGTCCTCAATCACATTCTTTCTATTAGTTTTTATAACAATAAAATGCACAAAACAATCTGCGCGTCCCACGCCATTTTTAAATCATCGACACAGATCAATATCATAGATACGCGACGACAGACAGCTGATACGCGAAGCGCGGCAAATTCAAATAAATGAAATGTCACTCATTTCATTACACATATACATAAAATTATGCTGCAAGTGTGCAAAGTTTAGCAGCACTTATTTCGTATTATAAATTCAAGCCTCTGGGTATTATACAGGTATGAGGGTTTCCTACAACCCCAAAGTAAAGTTTGATAAAATATGCCAAGATATAAGAACGAAATTTTAATCTGCCGGCTACGCCGCTCGCTGGGGAATATCGGACGCACTGGCCGTCGGCCGGCCATGTCGGAAATTTCATTTCAGCGGACTAAGTATTAAAGCAAAGCGTTCACCCATATGACCTACGTGCCCATGGATATTAATTTCGAAACAAATTCGTTTTAAATTTCATGTTCATACGATAAGATAACGATTGATCATACTCTAGCAAACGCGAGAGTTTTTGATTACTTTTTGCGAATTATTTTCTTCAATAAAGTAATCAAAGGTTATTTTATTTTTAAATAATGAATGGTGAGACCACTACGTTACGACGCATAGAAATGGAACGGTTACGTAACAATGTATGAAAATGGAACCAAATAAAAAAAATGTATGCAAACTATCGCTATTTTAACATTTGGTGAAGCTCAGCTGAGCATCATTGAACTTCAAAACCAATGATGAAATACGCCACGCTAAGGTCAAAACGCATACATTTTTCGGTCTCAGCTCTCGCGAGGTTCTCGTCATATTGAATCGTAATGTCCACTAAAACATCCGCGACTGTGCCCGGTCCATCACCACGATATCAGTATGTCTTTGTTGAATAATAAGGTGAATAAGAGTTGAGAAAATTGAGTTGAGGTGTTCATAAGTCTTTAGTATTTAGGTAGCCTATTGTGTACGTCTATTGTGTTGCTTAGCGTGTTGTCAAACTTTTGCTCTTGATTTCTGTGGATTTACCTAGCTGTTTGATATCGAGTCCTTTTCAATAAAAGATAACAATAAAAATAATAATGAATTATATTATGAATGTTTACACAATAAAGTTACTTTATACTGTTTTGGTTCGTTAACAAAAGTGATTCTTAAGGTTTTACTTCTTTTGTAGTATTTCTCTTTTTCTACGATTTTTTCAACTCCAATTTGACACGTGTAAGGAAAAATACACTTTCCCTGTTCAAATTGTTGAAGTAAAAGCTTGTGTTTTTGCGGAGGAGTGTCAAATAACGGCGGTATCTCGGGCACGCGACCACCACAATATTAACTGCGACGTCGCCATTTTCATTTGCATAAGAAAATAAAAATGGCCTCTATTTGTCTTCAAGAGTGCGAGTCTCCGCTTGGAGCCCCTACTATTTTTTTTGTTCAATACAAGTTAGTGCTTTTAATCGCAACTGATAGCTTCACAGTATTGCACAATGCACATAGTAATTTCCTTGAGGTTCTTATCTTTGTTCAGCGAGTTTCATCAGATCTCAGACAGTTAAAAACCCCTTTATTGGCCAAAACATTTGATTTGGGCTTACTTACTTCCTAACATATTCTGATGGTACGTGAAGATACAGCCGAAGATGTTTAGTACGTACTACCTAAAGTCTTTAAAAATGTAATTGGCCGACTGACGTGAACGCAGACTTTACAACAATCACTGCCCGGGGGGTAATAAAATGTGGAAACAGGACGATGGGTGCTTGTTGCCCGGCAGGTCTCTCCTAAGGGCGGTCCGTAAGGGGAAGAACGCAACAGACGGTTTATTTCCCCTTTTTTATTGCTCCAAGGGCAGCGAGTTTTTGCTATATGTTTAGTATTTTGATATCTATATGTTAGTGTCTAAAAAGCAATCATTGGAATTACGTAATTTTTCATCTTTTCACTTTTCAAAAGTTGAAATATTACGTGAGGTGTCGGTTACACTTACTATCTCAAAGAATGCTCAAAACGCTAAAAGAATGTCGCTTCTAAAATCTAACTCTAAAAGTGTGAAATCCGAGTAAGGGACTCGGTCGCCAGCCTGAAAATTGTTGTTTTGCGTTTACGAGTGTCGACGGCGAGCATTATTTTGGCTTAAGATTTCCTTGCAAAGCGTTTGTGCGGAGATTGTGATGCGCTAACTCAGCCACCTGGCTGCGCTCGCTAAGCTGAAACTTCTACACGGACGGTTAAGAAAATTGGGCACTGTTAAAGCACGAACATGAGTTTATACTGTATCCTTACTTCGTTTTAGTAACACACCGTAGTTCCTTTTAGTACACGTTAGATAATAGTATACTCGGTATCGTATAAACAATTTTTCGGAAAACCAATAAACTCAACCATTCCTAATGTTCTAAATACCTACTCGGATTTAAGATGTGCGTATAGACAGACTCCGGTAAAGTTGACTTTTCCGGTCATTCTGCCACCATACAAATTATAAAGGATATGATTGTGCTGTGTTGTGCTTGTGAAGAGGAGTTATTAAAGGAAATCCTCCTTTAATTACTCCTCTTCAATACTTTTATTTATGTAAATTGTTTGCATCGCTTGAGTAGCTTATTACATGCAGTATTCAACCGATCATTAAATTGCTTAATGCTCGCATCGGTCGAACAGCGTAGGCATTGATTGGTTAAACTTTACATCGTTCGAACAGCGTAGGTACTGAGTGGTTAAACTTTGCATCGTTCGAACAGCGCAGGCACTGATTGGTTAAACTTCTCATCAGTCGAACAGCGTAGGCACTGATTGGTTAAACTTCGCATCGGTCGAACAGCGTAGGCACTGATTGGTTAAAGTGTGCATCGGTGGAACAGCGTAGGCACTGATTGGTTAAAAGTTTGCATCAGTCGAACAGCGCAGGCACTGATTGGTTAAACTTCTCATCAGTCGAACAGCGCAGGCACTGATTGGTTAAACTTCTCATCAGTCGAACAGCGTAGGCACTGATTGGTTAAACTTCGCATCGGTCGAACAGCGTAGGCACTGATTGGTTAAACTTTGCATCGTTCGAGCAGCGTAGGCAGTGATTGGATAAAAGTGTGCATCGGTCGAAAAGCGTAGGCAATGTTTGGTTAAACTTTGCATCAGTCGAATAGCGTAGGCACTGATTGGTTCAACTTTGCATCGTTCGAACAGCATAGACACTGATTGGTTAAAAGTTTGCATCAGTGGAATAGCGTAAGCACTGTTTGATTTATAAGTTTGCATCGTTCGAACAGCGTAGGCACTGATTGGTTAAAAGTTTGCATCAGTGGAATAGCGTAAGCACTGTTTGATTTATATGTTTGCATCGGCCGAACAGCGTAGGCACTGATTGGTTAAAAGTGTGCATCAGTCGAACAGCGTAGGCACTGATTGGTTAAAAGTTTGCATCGAACGAACAGCGTAGGCACAGTTTGCTTAAAGTTGGCATTTGTCGAACATATTATAGGCATGGTTTGTTTACCTAAAGTTGGGGTTGGACTGGCTGTGATGGCGGCCCATGTCTGCGATGTTTTCCCAAACGATATTGACTAGAGGAGATACGTGCAGGATGATAACGAGGCGTGATGTAAAGTGAAGTCAAGCGTTTGGAGCCGCCGGCTGTAATGGCTGCATCCATCACAGACTATAAGCCGTCGCAGACATGACAGCGAAATGGGCTGGCCCATACACCGCGCCGACACACTTATTATTACATGTGTCAGGGTTTGTATGTAATGAGACCCATATACTTTTTAAAAACTCTGTTTCCTCTTGGGTTCGAATCCCAGGTACACACTTGGGCATAAGTGGCACCTCTGACTTTTTGTAAACATTGTAGGTACAAAATATTTTTGTCAATAGGTATAAACTTACATTTATAGTCTGTGGTTAAGTATAACCATATAACAGGTATCAGTTGCTGAACGTTGAAGAAAAACATTGCGTTGTGAAGAAACAAAACCTGATTTCCTCAGAGTTGTTCGAAATTGTTTTAAATGTGTGTGAAGTCTGCCAACCCGGACTTGGAACACGCATGGGACCTAGCTCTCTCACTCAAGAACTAAATCCGTTGCCTAGTGCCTTAAAAGAGGGTGTGAGAAATCGCCAAAATGTTCTCTTGAAGTCGGCTCAACTTTATCCATAACTTTCAGTTGTGTAAGACTATTATTGCGTTCAAACTGCAGTTTATCAGTTAGTTTCACCCAGTCGGTCTGCCCAGACGTGGGTAAACTTCAGTTAAAGAGGGCGGCGTCGAAGCCTACCTCTCGGCAATTATGAGTTCGGAATCAATACTCGCCCCGGGCGGGCAAACTTCGCTGTGCTCTCATTTGATGGCGATAGCTTCCTACACTCGCTTGCGTAAATACTTTCGGATTGTCAATTTAAATGTTAAAGTTTGTATGTATGTAGAGCACGCTACAACTACATAATAATTAAATCTAAAAAGTACAACTAAACTAAAAAACTCACGCGTCAGTTGACCAAAGAGCTGGCGCTTACTTCGCCCAACGGCTAAGCCTAGCTATACAGCGAGGCAATAGCGCCAGCGTTTTGGGCACAATGCCATTAAGCGAGCATTTGGACGGTGTATACTTTTTGTAAATATTTTTCACTTTACTATTTTTTTAATTTACAACTACATTGAATTGGAATCATGAAAAATCTGTATGCCAGCCACGAAGTTAACCCAACCATAACTTACAGCCATTAAGTCGTTCTTGAAAATTCATAATTTATTGGACATATTTAGCTCTCCGAAAATCTTTAAATTTGGCAAGAAAGAGGTAGTCATAGGACAAGTCAAGCCAACATTCCAAAAGTTAAGAAAAAAATAGGCTCAGTAACACACGACGACCCAATCCACCCTACGAAGACACCTCCAAATGTCAAAATGCCCATAATTTTGTATTTCTTTGTTTGATTTTTTTTGTGTGTGTACGTCGTTACTAAATCCTTGTTGATAAAAAAAGCCATAAAAAATTGAGTCAACTACCCAATAGGTCTCTTAAAGGAATCGTTTGCGTGCGACCTCTCTTGCACTTGACCAGGTTTGTTCTCTCTTTACAAAGTGCTTGATTCCCCGTTCATGAGCTTAGCTATGTAGGAAAAAGAGCACTGTAAATAATATTATGTTTTGTTATAAATCCACGTACACGTTCCGTCGTTTAACGCTATGATCCGATAGTGCGGCAACGACCCCTACCTGATCCAATCGTATTTGTTTGTGATCCAACCTCCTTCCGCCGAGACACGGCCCTCTCCTTCTTAGAAGACTAAATAAATAGCTGACAAATAGATAATGATTGCTTGCCTCTGCTATTTATTTTTTATCGTGGTCCACAGCTAGAGATGTATATTGTTAGGGTTCAATACCAAAATGGTAAAAATGGAACCCTTATCGTGAGAATTTCTCCGTCCGTCTGTCACACTCGATGATTTCAGTAACTATCAAAGCTATCGACGTAAAATTTGGAATAGTTTTAGTTAATAGTGACCCAACATCATTGCAATCATAAAAACTTGAAATAGTTTTTTGTTTTATTTAAATAGGGGAAAAACCGGAGTATCATAAGGGCGTTACTTGTATATCCTAAAATTAAAATTGTATAATCTAGCCCTCGGTGAGTGAGTTTGACTTGCATTTTTTTTAAGACGACCTGTTTTTTTAAGACAGAAAAGGCCTAATTCATACTCCTCCGTCAAGAGTAACGAAGGAGCTACGAGAAGGCTTATGCAAAAAACATTTCAGAAATTCTTATTAAGTGAATATTTACTTCTACATTTTCCACACATTTGAGTTTATGGTCATCCGTTAATCAGGTAATATTAAGGAAAGTTCTCTAATAGTCGTAGGCAATAGCTGTACAATATCAGTAACCGCAATCCTTTGAGTCACATCTTCCGCTCATTAAAACTTGAGAAGCCCGCAATATGTTAACTTGATAGTGCGTCACCTAAGTAGTTCCCGTGACTGCTCTCTAATAAGCGAACTTTATGCTAACCACCCGTACGAGATTGCTATTTGGGAGACCCAAAGATGGGACAACATGACAAAAAAAAGGCGTGTGGCACTCGGAGACTGCTACGGTAAAGCTATTGCATAGAATTTAAAGTTTTTTTGAAATATCACGGCGTGATATTTCAAAAAGTCATTAAAAAGTTCTGCTATTTTTTGATAGATGGCAAACTACTAAAACGTTGTGAAGTTGGGCTCCCTGCTTTCATGCTACATACTTTAGGAGTGCCAGGTTATTTTCGTTACGAAATTACTGGATTCGGTCTGCACCGTCACAGCCCGCGATAGAAGCTATGCAATAGCTTAATATTCCGACACTGTTTAACCCTGTGGTTTAACCTTTTTTGTTTTGCTAGTGTCAACTTGAAACAATGTTACCTTTTTGGCTGTTTTTGATAGAATATACGTACTTTGGAGCCTGTATAGAAATCTTATCTTATCGTCTTGATGACGTCACTATGCAGAGCTTCATTCACTTCAGTAGCAATTTAACCGTCCTGGATCTATTGTGCTTGCCCCTACCTATATTTCCCCTCCAAGTCCAGTTGCCACTTGGAAGAGCAACACGTCCTTTGCTTTCTCTGGGCGGAGGATGTACCGTCCCACGAGTCGGCTACTCGTATGCGTCAGGGCTGGGCAACTGCACAATAATATGTGTAAAGGAATTTCCCCCTCCTCATTGCAGAGTCTGCACGTACCTATGTCATGGAGCTTTAGGTTAAACATATTATGTTTGTTCAGGGCACAATGCCCCGTGAGTGCCCTGGCCAGGATTCTAAGCTTCTTTCTATCCAGCGCTATTGACTCGGAGGCAGCCTTCTTACCGAAGGCTCTTAGTAGCGCTTTTGAACGATTTTGCCCTGGAGTGTTTGCTGTACTAAAATCCAATACCTTGTTTGACTTACTACTGTCAATAAATAATAGGAAGTCGAGAGCAGTGGCATCCTAATGTGATACTAACGTGCTAGGTAAAGACCCCATTTTTTAGCTTCATCTTATAGGAGCATGTAACTTTTGTGATAACTCTTGCAATATAAACTTTTTGCACCATAAGTATATCAGTACATGCTTAATTATTTATTATTGGATTCAAAAAACATATAGTGGTAAGCAGAGACATCGGAGGAGCGTGCCACACGCGTGTATACTCTTGAAGCGACCCATATATCTTGACAACTGCTTCACTATCCTCATTACTTGCGCAGTAATATGTCTTCCCACCTCCAAGCATTTAGCAGTGTTTATCTAGATTCTAGGCTGTAATTTCCTAGTCTTGATCAGACGGTTTGCTACTCGTTACGTTTAAAAAGCACTGCAGGCACATTATCAGACTTAACAGGCTAAAACAGTTATTTAATAAATTTTCAATGACTTGCAGGTTTAACACTATTAGGATACTAAAAGTCCCAACCTTAGCTTCAATGTACATATTCGAGATATGCAAATTTGTAATGAAGAATATCAAATCCCACATAAAATATTTGGACAAACCGCGCCGATACCAAGAAAACTCAAATAACAAACTGCAATTGCCACAGTCGAAATTAATATTCCATAGTTCGAGCCCATGTATAATGTCGATCAAAGTATACAAGCACCTCCCTAACTATATCAGGAACGCGAATAAAGAAACAATATCTGGGTGACCGAGCTTCACTCGGTAGTTTAACTACTGGCTAATAGATGGCAGCAGGAGTGCTTCACTCGGTAGTTTAACTACTGGCAAATAGATGGCAGCAGAAGACATATTTTATTATTTTTTTGGTAAATTCGACATTTTATAAAAATGAATCGTAGCTAGATCTGTATAATAAATTTCATGAAAATCGTTGGAGCCGTTGCCGCGATCCAGATTATATATCTATATATATATATATATATATACAAGAATTGCTCGTTTAAAGGTATAGGATTTATAAAATGGCTAAATGACTACCTTATAAAAAAAAGTTATTACTCGATCGATTGATTGAGAGCAAAATCAGTCCCCCAACCATTCACTAAAAACAGCTACGTCCCAATAGGGTCTCATTTATAATAATGAAGAACAACGTATTATGTATGAAAGCTGAAAATAAATGAAAATATTACTTTCAGATCACTTTATTCAAGCCGACTCTACAAAAACTCCAGAGTGTTTCCACCTGGAAAATGTTAAGGTGAAATCAATGATTTTATGACACTGGTAATTTAATACGAATACAAGTGCAGAAAGTGGGAGGGAAGGAGGGGAGGAACGAGGGATCGGCTCTAATAGAGCGGCTTACCCGTGCTCCGGGAAACCGACCCTCACTTTATGATACACTATAGTTTGTTAGGTCAACTACTTCCCGTAAGCCTAGTCTTAACAATTCTGTTGAAATAATACTTTATTAAATTTTCCACTGCATTTTCTATTTCCATCTTTGCTATTTCTTTGAGAAGTTTATTTCGATGCGAATCCAAAATACCTACGTATCTTGACTTACGTTCGTGTGTGAAGCCTGCCAACTCTTACTTGACCATCGTGAGAACCAAATAGATAAGACCACATAAGTTTTAGGAAGCGCAATCAAGTACTAACAGTAACTAGCTAGTAGTCACTACGTACAATATAAGGTGGGTGGACCATGGAAGGCCATGCTCCTTCGAAGGCCAATTATTAAAATTTCGTAGTTATTGCCATGTGATGACAAATTCCTTCTATCTACATAAACATCCATCGAACTAGAAATCACAGACGCGGCGGCGAATCGCTCGCGCCACTATTTTGGCAGTACGGTCCCTCGCTTCATTGATATCGGAAATCGACGACGTTAAATTAAGGTGGGTGTACCATAGAAGGGCACCCTAACAAATAAATATTTATTATTCATCTATTTACAGAATAAATTAAACTAACAAATATTTAAGTAATACTTTGTTTTATTACGTAACATATAAACCAATTCTTTTTATTGTAGATTTAATCGCTATTTAATAACGTTGAGTGTTAAATGACTGCTTTATTATAATGGCCTTCTAAGGAGCCCTTGTTCCTAGCAACGCCAATTGGAAGAGTTCAATGAAACTTAAGTTTAATCAATATTGATCAAATCTGAAATTTAAAAAAGTGGTTTATATGTTACGTAATAAAACAAAGTATTACTTTATTATTTGTTCGTATCATTTAATCAGTAAATAAACGAATAATAACTGTTCATTTGTTAGAGTGGCCTTCCATGGTCCACCCACCTTACATGTAATATAAAACAAAGTTCTTCGCCACGTCTATTTTTCCTCATTATTAAATTTCTGAACGCATTTGAATTTTGAATGTGATTTTCACCAATAGATAGAGGTTTCATGAGAAGGTTTAAATGTATAATCTATCAAGGTTTCGTGTTACTTGGTTGAAATATAACGATAATTGTCGAAAGTTTCGGAGAACTATTAGCCGCCTGTGATTTTTACTACCGATGTGAAGCCGGGGCCAGTCGCTAGTTCAACTACATGGTAATTAAACACATTCAATATCATTGCCTTGGCCAGCAAATCTAACCGAAGTCCCCGTATTACTAGATTAAGACCACTAAAAAAATCAAATTAAGTATCACCGTTGTTAAGCTGTTGCACTGTAGTATACGAGATACGAGTTTCAGTAGTAATAATAGGTATCTAGCTAAGTAGTAAGTAGTAAGCGATACAACAAGTGGTCCCCATAATCGCAGTGATCCCAAATAGACTTCCAGTACTATAGCGACAGGAGTAGAAACGTTCCCAGCAAAATTGATGTAAACGTACCAGTAATACAAATTATTGAAAGGCGTAATGAATGTTATTGAATATCAGAACGTACTAAGTACCGCTATTCTTATTAACCGACTTCAAAAAAAGGAGGAGGTTCTCAATTCGTCGGAATCTTTTTTTTTTGCTGCTATTTAGAAATGATATCTCAATACTTATTGGTTATCACAACGCACTTGTCCCTGTAATACTTCTGACAAATCCGAAACATGACGGTATCAAGGCCATAAGGACGTACGGTCGATGGCACTTCCTGATGCTGTGATTGAAAGTCGGTATTATAACTGTTGGAAACAATGAAGTTTAACCGAAAGCTAAACCAAAATAAATAAAAAAAAAACGCAAATACTGATCTGGAAATCTGGCCTGTAGTCACTCTATGCCCTTCCTGTTTGCTAAGTACCCAACCTAGTAGTTATATACTGGATAGGTATATACAGATAGGTACAGCGCCGGCTGGAACCAAACGAGGCCATTAACTGACTGCGTTGCGCGTAAAGCTGCAGTTACTGCGCAATGCCAATAATAATACATTGCAATGTTTTCAAATGGAAGAAAAAATTCGCTTTTTAGTGTTCGTAAACTCAGAAACTTTTCCGTTTATTCTAGCTTAGTTATATAAGTTATTTCAAGTTAGAATTCGACTGTAATATAACCTGAATGATAAACGACGGTGAAATCGAAAATTTTACTCTCACCCACCGCATCAGAGCCGAATTAGAAATTATTTAAGTTCTTAAGTAGCCCGCAGCGACAATTAAACCCGCGACCTCCCGTTAAATTTTGCAGAGTGTAGGGAACCTAATTCTTAAAAGCAATACTGAAAGCGAATATTTCTACGCCTCTATGTAAAAAGGATAACTGTCTGGCTCACCGGTTGTTTGGCCCAATAACACACAAAAACTACCACGATTGTAAGTTATTATATAGTCGTCCACTGAGAAAGGAAAATTCAAACCTTAGGGGATATAATACGCGAGAATAATATACGTTGATTAATTATAATTAACAATAAAAATGGGAAATGCTTTCCAAAAAACCAACTTCAAATGCCACTACAAAGAGTGAAATAATTTTTATTTAAATTTTAGGTACCTACACCAATTCGAAGTCGGGCAATGTTTCATACAATCCCTAATAGTCCTTCTTACTTAATTGATGTGCGAAGAAATGACAAAGTCATAGACAATCGCCCGACTTCGAATTGGTGTAGGTACCTAAAATTTAAATAAAAATTATTTCACTCTTTGTAGTGGCATTTGAAGTTGGTTTTTTGGAAAGCATTTCCCATTTTTATTTTATACTTTTTAGTGGAAAACAATAAAATGCACAAGGCGTTGTAAAATATCCAAATTGCTTGAGGTGTGTTCATAAAATCTGAAGAGATACCTCAAATTCACCAAGATCCCATCATCAGACCCTGACTTGATGACTTTAGTCATCAAATCAGTATCTGCTAGCAAATGCACCAGTAACTATAAAAAATACCCAACTCGCTTCAAGTATACTAGCAAAATTTGAAGAGTTCCCTCGATTTCACCAAGATCCCATCATCAGACCCTGACTTGATGACTTTAGTCATCAAATCCGTATCTGCTAGCATATGCACCAGTAACTATAAAAAATACCCAACTCGCTTTAAGTATACTAGCAAAATTTGAAGAGTTCTCTCGATTTCACCAAGATCCCATGATCAGATCCTGACCTGATGACCATAGAACAACTTGGAAAATATTACTCTTTCTAATAATACTCAAATAGTTTCATGTGTCCATATAAAATTTGAAGAGTTCCCTCGATTTCTCCAGGATCCCATCATCAGATCCTGACCTGATTAAAATGGGACCATCTGGAAACAAAACCCTCTTAAACAAAAAAAGAATTTTTCAAATCGGTCCACGCGTCTCCGAGTAATCGGTGAACATACATAAAAAAAAAAAAAAAAAAAGATTCCGACGAATTGAGAACCTCCTCCTTTTTTTGAAGTCGGTTAAAAAACCGACTTCAACTCTCATGAAACTACTGTTGAAAACATCCTTTCCAATTAAAAATTTAAGACTTATATGGTTTTCTCATGGATATTATTATCAGATTTGGACTAAATTCAAATGGCACCACACGGGAAACGTCAGCTTTTTAATAAAAAAAAGATTTTTTTACACTGTACAAGTTAGTATTTGACTGCGATCTCACTTGATGGTAAGTGATAAGTCGAAGATGTTAACGTACTAACTTGGAAGGGGTACGTAAATTCACCCCAAAGTTTCTACACAGCATCGCACCAAAACGCGAAATCGCATGGCGGCACGTCTTTGCTGGTAGGGTGGTAACTAGCCATGGCCGAAGCCTCCCACCAGACCATGAGAAATTCCAAAGTGGGCCCCGTGGCGGGAATCGAACCCGCGACCTCCCACTCGAATCTGAGCGCGCGTCCTCTGCGCCAGGAAGGTCGTCAAATCATCGTAATCAATTCACTCAGTCAAAAGTTATGAAGTAAAAAAGATAAACATAAAAAATAAATATCTTCTATCTATCATAGTTAAATTGAGAACCTCCTCCTTTTTTGAAGTCGGTTGTAAAATCGCGGGTGCACTTTATACTTTTAGTCTAAAAAATGAACAGAGAATCAAACCAGTGATCCCACATCTTAACACTGCATTCCGCGTTTCTTGACAGGGGTCCTTAAATCGTTTTAACCGCTCAATTAGCGGGGAGGCGCGGCCGAGGCTAAGCCGTCCTAATGGCCCGATCCACTCTCTACGGTGCACTAATTTCATATTAAAATATCATTTAAATACCACAGCGCGCTCTTAAAAATTATTTATCTTCCATAAATTCACATTAATGTAAGATTTTTCTTAGGTTTTTGCACTTTATTTAATGCAGAAATAATCTTGATTACTTTCTCCGAGATCCCTATTCTAAAACACAGATTAAATAATAGCGCTTCACTTATAGCGCTTCACTTATCAGATGGCACTAGCGTTGCACTAATAGTTACTAGCGTTACCCATATACCCACCTCTCTAAGTTCTAATAGAAAATGTATAATAAATAATAAAATATGTATAAGTAACAGGACATTACATTACACACACTGCGATCTAGCCCCAGAGTAAGCGACATTTTGCGTTATGAGACTAGAGAACTGATTAATAACTGACATAATTTATATTATGTACATGATTAGTTAGAAAAAACACCCAGACACTAAAGAAACATTCATGCTCATCAGATAAACATATTCCAACTGTGGGAATCAACTCCACGACCTCCGATGCAGACTGTAGGATTTCTACCGCTACGACATTTGGTCGTTATATTAAAATTATTATAATATTCCACAATAGAATGAAGTTTATTTGAGGTGGTTAAATTAATATTAATGAAATACTACCTACTTATTTAACGGTAAAAGATATTATTGATAGGAAAACCTCACGAGACGATGTTGTTTCGTTACTTGAGTGTCACCAAAATCGAGTTACAAACAGAATAAACCCCTCTATCGCTAAAAACCTTATTGGGAAGGTGCCCAACATCTCCTCAACTTTTAAGCTCCATAACGTGTCACTCAGTCAGTCATCACACCTTAATCCATGACAAATACCAATATTAGCAACGAGCTCTTATATGAACTTTTCCAAATAAAACACCCTCTTGCAAACAATTTGTTTTGTGCAACACATTTAACTAAAATGCTCCGTATCGCTAATGAATTAAAGGTGTCATTGACTGCAAATGTATTGTATCTGGTGATCACTATATCTGCGAACACTCAGTTTGTTAAATCCATACAGCGACAAAAGTTGTATCTATACTTAAAAGTTAAATCATAGTTATTACTTCTTTGCCCGAAATATAGGTGCTTTAATACTTTTAAAAGAATATTTATAGACTTGACGTCTAATGAATGCCATTCCTTAAAACACTTAACTTTTAAATAAAATAACAAACAAACAAACATCTACAACTGGTTCATAACGCGGTATTGATGGCGGCAGTTTGTCCGTATTTCCTCAAACTTTTCAGTCGGTTCGTATTTTTCGAAACTTTTGTAAGTCCCTGAGGAACGGCGCAGCGCGGAACGCGTGGAACTATCCGGAACTTAGAGCAGTTCCACAGGAACTTAATAATTAAAGTGTAGTTTACTTTTTATCTGGAGCTATTGGAATTTAAAAATCGAAGTCTTGAAACGTACTCAACGTTTCTCTAACTTCATTCACTCGCTTTGGGTTCTTGGTTTTGAGTTTTTATCGGTCGCAATTTTGCGTGTATCTCTCTATAAACATGATAATATCTCCACCTGAATAAGATAAAATAGAGGAAAAAACTGTTGTTGGAACTATTACAATTCAGAGTCAGACTTGATAACCTCCTCTTTAATTTTAAGAGTCGGTTTTAAAAAATTAATGCAATACTAGGATTCGAAATAACTACCCTAAAGTAATCATCTAGCATAAATATTTCCACCATCGCGGTTCTTTCAAATAAATCGATTCCGAAGGGTTCGGGGTCAAGGGTCAGCGGGGCCCTTTCACGGCCGGCCGCTTCAAAGAACAAGATGTCCTATTGTCGCGAGTGGTGGATGTTGGGCATGATGTATTGATGTTTTAGGGAGGATTTACAATGATCTGTAAGGCTACTAAAAATATACAATAATGCCAGGAGAATAGAATTGTATACTTTTGGTTACTGTCCAGATATATCTAGATCGTATGGCGAAACCGAATCGAAATTCGTTTATCCAACAACTTGCACCAAATCCCTGGAAGGGATGGTATTCGCCTAAGTGAAGGGAACCACATTTTCCTAGTTTACTTGTGATAGGACTTCTTGCAGAGTGTTTTTGCATCCTGAGATATTAGTTTTAAGTCTCATTATGCCCTGTTATTCCTGTAGTGTATTCCACTTTGGCATAGTGTAATTTTACTGCAATGAACAAGGGTCTTATGGGTTAATCCATTAGGCGCGGCGTGGAGAGGTCTGACGGACCAGTGCAGAGACGCGACGGGTTACAACAAACGTGTAAAGGAATTACGTTCTAGAATTTACTATTGTCCACACTCACAGAGATAGAAACCCATTCTACTTAATAACAATCAATACTTAGCCAGATAGAGTTCTGAGTACCTTGCCTCGTTACATTATTAAAGTAGGTAATTTTGGTAATTTTTAAAATTGATTTTCCATAAATCCTCCTTAAAATAATAGATAAATTCTAAAATAATAAAAAGAATTTTTCCCTGAAGGAAATAAACTAAGACTATAATATTATGGAAACGAAGGTTTATGATAGTTTTGTACTTATAAAAATCGTTCGCGCACGACAGATCACATCGGCGGGAGTACGGGATTATAGGTCAGGTCTCGACACGGCACTTAAGCGGCAGGTCTGGTTAACCTGGCCGCTGCCGACTCCTCTTAGACGC
Source organism: Coenonympha glycerion (assembly GCA_963855885.1). NCBI lineage: Eukaryota > Metazoa > Arthropoda > Insecta > Lepidoptera > Nymphalidae > Coenonympha > Coenonympha glycerion. Next base: position 18,657,389 of record OY979627.1, read on the forward strand.
GCAACTTCCTTGACCTATTGATAGAGTTTGGGCAATAGACGCAACGGTCACTCGCAGGCCGATGCTCACAGAAGCCGAAGAAAGCTGCTCGTCCTCCACCCGGTTGTTTCTCCAGTGAAAGGGAGGAGTTGGCAGATTTTCCCTCTCTACGAGTGTTCCCGCCCACTTAGGTGATTTGTTAACGAGGTGTTCTTCCTCGTAGTGTCCTGAAGGGCCTTGTGTTTGTTGTTTGGGTGTTTTCAACTCCTCCTGTAATTTTTAAGTGAGGTTTTCTTCCTCCGTTTCTAGGTACTGGTTATAACATATATCTGTTACGGCTAAAACCCGAAGCGCGGCTGCACCTAGTTTTAGCCGGTTAGAACTAGGTGTAGCCTCTTACTCTTGGTTAAACCTAGTACGAGCCGATAGTTTTCGGGTAAAACTAGGTCTAGCCTTCATCATGCCGGCTACAACTAGGTCCAGCCATTCCCTGTTGGATAAAACTGGGTCTAGCCGATATCATTGCGGCTAGAACTAGGTCCAGACAGTAAAACTAGATGCAAAAAACTTTAAATAAGTAACAGGCGCCTGGCTCACGCGAGTCGTGCGCCTCTGCCGCCCGCCACCCGTACACATGCGTTTGCCCTTGCGCTTTGAGAGAATGAGCCATCAAGAGTCATCAAAACAATCGAAATGACATATTGCGGGCTCTGTGACCAGAATGAGGAGAAACAATGTAAGCTGTGTGAAAAGAAACTAAAAATTGACATTAATAGGAAAGGCGCACAGGAAGGTTTGGTAAAACAAGCTATGAAAATGACGGCTTCATTAAATGAAAAGTTTCCCCTATATGATACTCGGTGATACAGTCCGAGTAAAAATTCCTAACGTGGACAGAGGTAGAGGCGACTTTCCCAATGTGCTAATGGTTGTACTTAAATGTAACGACAAGAGGTTATACAAATTAGGAAACAAATACGGCACTATAACAGAACTATTTTCAATAAATCAGTTCACTGTGTGTGAGTCAACGTTTTTAGATATTGACATTGTTTCACCCGAATAGAAATCACTACGTCAAATAACTAATGCACAATCGACCTCTGGTGGGCAAGGCTACAAAAGATGCAACTGCAAAACCAATTGAGGCAACAAAAAGTGCCTTTGTTGCTAGAAGCTTTGGCTAGAACTAGGTCCAGACAATCACTGTTGGATAAAACTAAGACACGCGCTGCTGCTGCAGACGCTGTAAGTCACACTCGCTAGTAGACCTGCAGTAGATCAGCAGCACCTGGCGCTCACAACCTGCAGAGCCGCGTGCCTCGCTACGCCCTCCACCCCGCGCCGCTGATGCAGATGCTGTGAGTCATGAGTGTGACGCGGGGTGGAAGGCGTGGCGGGGCACGCTAGATGCGTTTATCCAACAGTTATTGTCTGGACCTAGTTCTAGCCGGAATGATATCGGCTAGACCTAGTTTTATCCAACAGGGAATGGCTGTACCTGGGTGTAGCCGGCATGATGAAGGCTAGACCTAGTTTTACCCGAAAACAATCGGCTCGTACTAGGTTTAACCAAGAGTAAGAGGCTACATCTAGTTCTAACCGGCTAAAACTAGGTGCAGCCGCGCTACGGGTTTTAGCCGTAACATATCCACTCTGTACTAACATAAACAAATTAACTCTTCACCTCAAACATACGTGAAACCACAATTTTGCACACCAAAATTAATATTAATTGGATTTTCATAAGCGTAATATAGCAATTATTGGAATAAAGCAATTAATATGATTATTTATTGAATAGATAGCGTTCGATAGATTTCTACGATAATCACAGGTAAATCATACTACAGAAAATAATATTTTCACTATCGATAACAATTTTCGCTAACCAAAGAGCCGTCACAACTATTTAAATCGTGCGTAGTTGACACACGAATATAATAAAAGGTATATACTCGGGGTATTCGTATAACACTCACACAGAGATAACACAATTCAAGCAAATCGATACAATCACTCATCAAACTCACACACACCCACCCTCCTTTATACAGTTATAGTAATTTCTATGTGTAAGAAGTTATATAGATGGAATGTTATATAGATATGCTTACGAAATATTAAAATGAATCGAATTCCCGACATAAATCTTTGGATACAGGGATTTTTTATCAATTAGTTTAGAATTAACGCCGTAATTAGATTCGGAGGTTAAAACAGATTTTATGCATGACAAAAATCTCAGCACGAAATGAAATCTTGAATGAAAGGTGCTCTTACTAGTCTATGAAATGGGCACGCTTGCAATCACGTAATTGTTACGCGACACACTCTTTAGCGCAAGTAAACTGAATCATCTATAGGTGAAATCACGCATGAAAATATAAAATGGAGTTTTGTTTTAGGTGTTATTCCAAACTTTGTTTCTACCGAGTGTAATTCATGTCTTTTTTATCAACAAGACGTTTATCTACCTGGTGTAACGGGATACTCCGGCCCATTCAAGATGTAATGTGTCCCAACATCTAAGTTCGTAAGTCTCACAGTAATTTCATCACTGCTTCACGGCAGAATGTGTGATACTATGTGGTAACCACGGACCAAGGAATAACTTTATGTTGTAACCATGCGGACGAAAGTAAATGTCTCAGTCATTGGAGCCTCGTAGACGTTAAAATGATTATGTGCTTGAGTTTATCATCGGTTCTCTCAGCACTAACTTTAAGGTTATAGATGGTTAGTGCAGAAGAGATAGTAAAAATTTCAAATTTGAATCATATTCGAGAGGTTTATCCCCAGGAGTGGGACATTAAAAGGCAGATGATGATGGATAAAAATATGTATATGTATGAATATTATACAAACGAGCAAAGCCAGGACTCCAGGCTAGCGAAGAACCCAGTCAGTTAAACCATTTATGTTTGGTACAATGGCCTAGATGCGTGGGCGGTGTAGTACTACGGCGTAGCTCGTAGCCGCGTAGACCCGCCCGTAGACGTGCTCGTAGCGCCGTAGCGAGGGTGTGGCGTGTTGTTATTTTGACGCCTTGCTGGTAAACAAACAAGACTGTCCTCCTTGTCCTCCAGACCAGAGATTAGTGGATCATATTAGAACTGTCGCCTTGAATCTTATTTACAACTAACGATGGATCGTATTAGAACTGTCGCCTTGAATCTTATTTACAACTAACGATGGATCGTATTAGAACTGTCGCCTTGAATCTTATTTACAACTAACGATGGATCATATTAGAACTGTCGCCTTGAATCTTATTTACAACTAACGATGGATCATAATATTAGAACTGTCGCCTTTAATCTTATTTACAACTAACGATGGATCATATTAGAACTGTCGCCTTGAATCTTATTTACAACTAAAGATGGATCATATTAGAACTGTCGCCTTGAATCTTATTTACAACTAACGATGGATCATATTAGAACTGTCGCCTTGAATCTTATTTACAACTAACGATGGATCATATTAGAACTGTCGCCTTGAATCTTATTTACAACTAACGATGGATCATATTAGAACTGTCGCCTTGAATCTTATTTACAACTAACGATGGATCATATAAGAACTGTCGCCTTGAATCTTATTTACAACTAACGATGGATCATATTAGAACTGTCGCCTTGAATCTTATTTACAACTAACGATGGATCATATAAGAACTGTCGCCTTGAATCTTATTTACAACTAACGATGGATCATATTAGAACTGTCGCCTTGAATCTTATTTACAACTAACGATGGATCATATTAGAACTGTCGCCTTGAATCTTATTTACAACTAACGAACGCCCGCGGTTCTGCTCGCGTGAGCTTTAGTTTTTCACATACCCCAAGGGAACCGTTAATTTTTCCGGGATAAAACGTAGCCCATGTTTTGATCCAGAGAATTATATGTCTTCATTCTGAATTTCAGCCAAATCGGTTAAGTAGTTGCGGCAAGCAAGAGTAACAAACACACATTCTCACCTTTGTAATATTAGTATGATGTGATGTGGCCTGATTTTATTATAAAAAATAAAAATATCGGTCGTTATTGACGAATCTACAGTGAGATTAAAAACCATAGGTTTTTTAAAGATAAAATGTAGCCTATACACATCAATATAAAATCTAAATCTATTCCAAATTTAAACGAATTTGGTTGAGTAGTTGCGGCGTGAAGGATTATCAAACCCAGAGACTTCTACACACATACAAACCATAGTCTTTATTAAAGCCTAATGCTTTTCAGTCGCCGTTACATACGCATTGTTTTTCAAGTATTGTCTCACTTAAATAAATAATATTTTATTTGTACGAATGTCACGCGAAATCGCGAATCTTGCGATTGTTTGAGTTTGCTTCAAGGACTCCGATTATAGGGCATCTGTTATAAAATTGCTTTATTTTAATTTTCAACCCTTTTTTTATGTTCCTAAGTTGGGAAGGGATTTGCCATAGTCGTCATATTGAAGTGCGGGTTGGCAGGCTTCGTATCCTACCTTTATACCTTTGAGAATATTATGGTGAACTCTCAAGCAATGCACATGCCTCCAAAGTCAGATATATTTTAATACATGCCCAGGATATGAACCGTCGTCCCCCTTAGTAGCTTCGTGGTGTCCGTACTAATCTGTCCTAAAGCGAGATTTTTAGTATTTGTTCTCGATATTACAGATTCTTAGCTAATCCCAACAGTGATTACTGGATTAAACACGACCCTTTTCTCTTAATTGAATAAATAATTAAGAAAAAAATACCAATTTATCAAGGTACTGAATGAACTGCTGTAATTATCCTAGCTCAATTAGTTTTTAAAAGTCATTGTAAAGTGGTGATAACAGTAAACAAAACCCGGCTGAGTTTGTTGTAGGCTTCTTCTCAGTGCAGGGCGCGATCGAACCATCGTAAACTTGGCTTTAAGTTGACTTGTAATTATCACCATACATATGTGTCAAATATCATTATGACGTTTTAAAAGAGCCTGTAAAATAAAGATATTTTAAATTTGACTTTGATCAAGAGGAGCAAAACTGTGCATAAGTCACCTCCAGGAGGCCTAAGTCCAGCAGTGGACATCCATCAGCTGAAAGGAACGAACGAACAATCAGTTCATTTACTCTTTCATTTTGTGACATACGAGTAGGTACTTACTGTATAGTAGCGGAAGTATCCGAGAGTGTCGTGAACTAAATTCGCCATTTTATATTTTCAAACTATCTTCGTCCGCGTAAGTTTGGTATATTGTTAACAATGGTCCGAGTTATCACCGCCGAAGTGGCGAAAATGAAGTGACTTCAATACGCGATGTGTCTCGCCTGTCAAACGCTCAAACATGTTCAAGCGGAAAGGTTTTTTTAAAAGCTACTAATACTAGTTTGACATTTATATCGAAAGATATAGTGTTGACCTATTCACTAAACGCTACGGTAGTAAAATGGCCATAAAAACGGTATCGCATTTAGATAGATATGATATGGGTATATAAACAGCCAAGATTAATACTTAAACATTTTCTCTGACCACAGAAAAAATAATTGTACGAAAAAACTTCAAAACGAGACATGTTCAAAAATTGTAAAATTAATCAAGCATTATTTTTTCTATGTTGGAGTACACTAAACTTTATTCTGTATCGTTATAGACGTAAAGATTAGTTCAGTGTTAATTTATTATTTTATTTCATAAATCATGATTAACTTCTCTCAAGTGTGTGAAATGGTTACGCGAATATATCATAAACTTTAAAAGATCACTAGCTTTTGTCTTCAGCTATGCCTGCATGAGTTAGGTCTATCTATCCCTGTTCTTAACTGTATAAAATTGAGTGAGTATGTAATATGTAATTTTTACTATCGCTTTTTTCGGTTCATAAGAGTTAGTATAAGTTGTTGGATAAACGAATCAATTCGGTTCCGCCTTGTAATCTATTAATCATCAATCATCAATCAATCATTTATTTGCATAAAACATGGTAACAGTTAAAGACAACAGATATTATTAGTAGTTTCCAATCATGTTTTGCCACAGTATGGGCGTGCAAATGTTGTTTAATATGATAAATTTTAGTATGATTTACATTAAACATATTATAGCAAAAATTATTAAACAAGAACAAGTCAACATCATTCAATGTGTCATATCTATAAGCGGGAAGTTACTGAAAACTATTAAATAAATAAATAATAAAAAATAAAAAAAGCCTTTTATTTTTCCGAAAACAAACTTACAATTATTGATACATTTTTTAATCTAGTGTTAGATATTAAGGTGGAATTTAAAATAAAAAGAATGTTAAAAATAAGATTTAAACACTAATCGTCGGAAAACCCCTTGCGGGTCAAGGCCTCCCCCAGAGACTGCCAGCGCTGTCTGTCCTTGGCTATCGACTGAAAACTAATAGCTCTATCAAATTCTTAGCAGTATTATACTACGGAACACTCAATACGCGCACGATTTGCTCTAGACCGCATTATTCGTTGTTACATAACGGTCGGTGTTTACATCGGAGCACCGGAAGTGACGCGACGACGCCTCACCGCTCACTTCGATCGATTCCGTTTCGATTCCAAGCTTACGAGATTCTATACTTTTGTGTTAGTAATTTTAGAAAACAAGGACTTCTCGGCTTTGTTGTTGTCTAAATTTTATCTGATAACTAAAATAACAGTTCTCACATTTATTTCATTACCCACAATTTTCTCCATAGATTTCCTGTAAGAATTTGGAAAGAAAAAGTCATAAACTTAGTTGGTACTTATTTGTCAGGGGCTGCCTACCCCTTCCAAGTAAGAATGATAACATCTTCATTTACCATTAGGTGTACCTATTTATTATATTACACTACTAACTTGTATTAAAAACCTGGTGCATGATTGCTTTCTAATAGAGATCAAAATATGATATGTACTGGCTTTTGGAGCTTATTGTATTTGCACTGTTACTTTTTGCATTAAGCCAGTGTGGGCTATAGTCAAGACCCTCTCTTTCTGAGAGAAACGCGAGCTCAGCAAAATAAAATGTTAACAAGTAAATAATTTAAAAATTAAAAAACACGACTGCCCTGGGATAAAACTACTTTTTCCAAAAATACATAGCCTATGTTACTCGGAACGATGTAAGGATTCTAACAATACCCCATATGTCCAAATCTATTCAGATGTTCAGAAGTTATGGTGGAATAAAGAAACTCACATACATATATGAACCCAAAAACACTACTTTTTGGGTAGTCATGTAAAAGTTGAATAATAAATTATTTTTGTATATTTATCTATACTAATATTATAAAGCTGAAGAGTTTGTTTCTGCTTATATCTGGAACTACTGGTCCAAATTGAAAAAATATTTTTGAATGAAACATTCCATTTATCGAAGTTTATAAGTTAAAAAAATCACGCAATGACAATTAAAGCCGATCATATTGTATGAAAATGTTGCACAAACGGGAAAGATTATTGTTCAAATATTGAATGGAAGCAGGCGTTATTTTGCGGAAATCCATAATTAGCAGGACAGGACCCATAACACTATAACCCACATGAAACACCACACACAATTTTCTTACACTTTCTTCGACGTACGTTTCGTCCCAACACCGGGACATCCTCAGGAGGTGTTGACTTCACAATGCGAAATCGTAGTGTCAACGTCGTACTCTACGATTTCGTAAAGATTATTCATGAGCTTCTAAAGTCGGGTGCGCTGCGTAAACCATTAAAGTTACGAAAAAATTATGTATAACGGAATTCTCATCTTTTAAAAGTTCTAAAAAACCGCCAAACCACATAATTATCTAACTACTAAATTCCATTCATTATAACGGGATATGTGCAAGTGATAGCTCAGTGGTTCTGACCTCTGCCTCTCATAAGGAGGTCGCAGGTTCGAATCCTGGGCACACACCTCTGACTTTTCCGAGTTATGTGCGTTTTAGGAAACTAAATATCACTTGCTTAACGGTGAAGGAAAACATCGTGAGGAAACCTGCATGCCTGAGAGTTCACAAAAATGTTCTCGAAGGTGTGTGAAGCCCGCCAACCCGCACTTGGCCAGCGTGGTGGGCTATGGCCAAACCCCTCTCAGTCTGAGAGGAGACCCGTGCCCAGCAGTGGGACATAAAAAGGGGTTGAGATGATAACGGGATATGTAGAAACCGAAATTCATGCTGGCTAAGTGGCGCCTTTAACATAAATAAACAATCTGATTGTCTTGAGAAAGTACTAAGTTTGCCTAACCAGACTTTATTAATTAGCTCTTAAAGTAACATTGAATTAACCAGCGCGAGATAACATCGAGCGAAAAAAACATTAAAGTAGAAAAGATTTCGCTCATTTACAACCATCGCAACATAATTAAGAAAAGAAAACATTTCGTTTTGTACCAACTGAGGTGATAAAGTAAGTTTTTTCATACATTGATTATTTCTTTTGAGGTTTTTTTGTACGTAGTCTTATAAAACGATCAATGTAGAACGAATTCTTGTCATCTTCATTGGAGTGGAAAGGCCCCTGCCGAGCTCTACGTGCCCGATAAAACCCGCGAGCTCTCTAAAGACTATCATCCATTAATTTATTTTATAGCTTGAAGTTTTTTTTTGCATTGTATATATTCAACTTTTTTCAAAACTTTTAATGTAATTGGAGTTTGCTCCAAAATATAATGTAGCGTATAAGGTAGTAAATAAAATGTAGCGTGGTTTTTAGGGGCTTTACAATCCGGTGCTTAGACTTCGGTGTATGTTTTCCGGTTTTTAGAAATAACGTAATGTAAATAAGCAAGTTTACCGAAGCTGAAACTAGATGAAGCACGATTACAGTAATTAATTAAATTCGTTTGTATCTCAAAAAGATCTTGGCTTTGAGCGAAAGCAGCAGAAAAAGCGTGGTAACTTAAGAAGGTAATTTTTTATGGGATTTCGTTTTTGACCTCAACACGACTCTGTTTCAATAGTAGGTGATAATTGGGAAAACATAAACCCACAGACCAAAGAAAAAATTTATTATATTGACAACACTTATATCCAAAATGTCACAACCGAGTCGACTTTTAATTTGGCGTTCACAATAGGTTTAGTACAAGTTTTGATACAACTTTCTTGTTTCGCTACGCTGGCCGTAGATGTATGAAGAAATCCGTTCCGTGTTTTTGAAGCTAATTGACTGAAAATGCGTACAAAAACGCGTACTAACCCTACAGACTTCTACTGTGTAGCTATTGCTACGAGCCTACGACTAGCGTAGCTGTTGGTGTGTCGCGCGGCGGACGCGGCGGCGCGGGGCGGCAGGGCGGGCGGCGGCGCGCTGGGCCGGGGGGCGTCAGACGGCCGCCTACGCGCGAGCCTGCGGACGTCGTTGCCTGTGAGCGCCCGGGCCCCGCGCCCGCCGCGCGCGTCGCGCGACCGACTGCGCTCCGAGCGACCGCCGCGCCGGGTGAGTACCGGTGTTGCTTTGCCGTACTTGTTGTTACAAGTACACTAGTAGCGTCCAAACCGACACATTGCCATACATCTCGGACGTAAATAGCGACTTGAAACACCGAAATTCACAATTTTTGAGCAAAATTTCGTACGAGTGTTAAAATCTACGTAGTGATTCTTCATCGGAGTACAAAACTACTTTTTAAGTTTTGTGCTTTGCTGCTGTGTACAGATCGGCGTCGAGATTGCGGATATTTATGATTTTAATTTGAATAATGATATTACTATACATTTATTAATTAGTATCTATGATATTTATTATTAATTAATAATAATTTATTAATAATAATAAATTCTATATTAAATTATTATTTAATGGTACATACAAATAGAATGCTGCCGTTGAAAATATATAAATTTGAAATGTAATGAAATCCACGATTCCGCGGCAGTTTGAATTTCATGAAAGTTATTGGAATGGATATCAGTGAAAAATTGAATAATCTTGGTAATAATACTTTGAATAGAAAAACAATGTATCTGAGTTTTATAGCAAGATTTTATGCAATTCATATAATATTATTATAAAAATATTTAATAAAGATTTTAGTGAAGGCGATAGGAGCCAAATAATACGGAACTATTTTATTAGTGAAAAATGATTTAATATAAAACTTACAAACTAAAACTGAAAACTAATGGAAGGTGAAACACTCTCCAGGCGTCAATGTTACGGCAGTAAGCAGTTACTTTTTATTAGGTATACTGTTTTTATGCACAGACAGCTAGTACGTTAAATGATACTAAGGCATCCCGTCACACACCATCTTGAGAATGCTGTTATCAGAATCTCTAAGTTTTTTCCAAAACGATATTTTTCTAATAACACCAAAAAAGTCGAGCACTCTCGATTCAGCAAACATGCTCGACGCACTACAGTATAAAGGCAGGCCCACTAAGATCGAAATACATCATTGTACTACATACGTATTGCTGTGAATGATTTCTGAGAAAATTGGTCCACAGTTAATACGCATAGAAACACCATACGCGTTCAACAGTACAGTCTTGACAAGTCTGCTACATTTGGCAAATCTTCGGGCTAGCATATTGCACCGAATCTAGAGTGCCCTTCTTTCTCTATCAATATCGCAATAAACATTTAGAACTTTTTTAAATTTTATTTCTTTTGTATAAATGATTATATTTTTTATTAGAACGAGAAATCTGAATATTTCATCATCAAAGCCTATCTAAGAAGAAACGCAATTGTTAATAATAATATGTGCAATCAGTTTTAAAACTGCACAGCCGAGTTACAACGCTTCTTGAAAATAACTTTTTTAAGAGGCATCAATCGTATCTAAATCTAATATTCGATCACATACAAACACTCCCTCAATTAATATTATAATTGGACTGGCATAATATCATATGCGATTACTTACAAAAGTAAATACAATTAAAATACGATATTTTTCTTTATGTTGCTATGTTAGTATATCCAATAAAATTGAACTTTAGTAAGTGATCCGTCTTACAACAAGAACTCGTATTTATCTCAACCCCCTTTTAATGTCCTACTGCTGCACAGGTCTTCTCTCAGGATGGAGGGGTTAGTCATAGCCCACTATACTTCACACACTTATAAGAAGATTGCGGTAAACTCTCAGATTTGCAGGTTTCCTTACTATATTTTCCTTCACCGCTAAGCAATTCATAATTAAGATTCTTAAAACGTACTTAACTCTGCAAAGTCAGAGGTGCCCGATGTTTGTCTTGCATTTAAATCAACGCAGCGACGGTGAATTTACGACGGTCCAATTATTTTGCTACAGAGCCCAAAAAGAAGAATTATTGCGATAAAAAATTACAAAGAACACTTGACCAATAAACCTCGCAAATAGCGTGTCCAATTATTTGAAATTAATACAATAAATATTGAGTGTATAATAAATAAATAAATAGAGGACAACATCACAAACATTGCTCCAATCACATAGTAAGTAGCTTATGCACTTGTGTTATGGAAATCAGAAACAACGAAGGTACCACAACACCCAGACCGGAGACAATGTAGAAAACTTATTTTTCTACATTGCCCCGACCGGTGATCGAGCCCGGAACCTCAGAGATGGCGGCGCCTCTAAAACCGGCACGCTAACCACTCAACCACGGAAGTCAACCACGGAATACTATGTCTGAACCACAAATATTTTTCCCCGAACCCAGATCGGTTCACACTTCACGCTAGAGTCCACCTACCTGTCCATCTTCTAGAGCCTTCGAGAGATGCTAAGTTCCTTGTCAGTTTTTCTCGGTGAAAACCAGCGTTCCGAACTTGGCACTTGAGTTTTGACTTATCATAAGAGCCTTTAAATTAGACCTATGCGAAAAAATGAAAACTTTAACATAGGACATTGTAAAGATATGAATCTCTGATTTAATTTGCGTGGATTTGTTGTTTGTGGTAGTGCGTTTGTCTGTCCGTCTGGCAGAGCCTTATATATTCTGAATTAATGAAAAGAATTACTTCAAACACATTTTTGACAATATAATCTATGATTATATTATTATCAGTTTGAATTAATATAATTCATGAAATAATAATAAATAATTACAGAAATTTAAATATATGTACATAAAAAGATTTAAAAGAAAAATAACAGATTAAAAACTATGTTATAAATATAAAACCTCATCGATTCCATCGCAACGAGGCGTGGTACCCAAGATACTGGCAGCATTGCCTCTTTGGATGGCCAAACTAATACGTTGGCCAAGGTAGCTGCCAGCTCTTGGATCCCCGGTAGACTCGATAACTCTCTTTGAAATTTCTTCAAAAAGAGCTCGAGCCCCCGGGCCCCACGGCCCCAGAGTCTCCACACCAAAAGGCGCAAATATGAAAATCTTGTCAAGAGATTCATATTTGCGTCCCTTGGCCCGTTCGGCACTAGTAGCCGCAGCCCCCGCCATAGAGGAGGTCGCCTCAATGTGGGACGCAGCCAGGGTGTCAGCACAAGTTGCGTCCCAAACAAGCGACCTCCCTAAACGCCAGGGAACAAGCGTCATCCCATCGGGTCTCTTGCCATCACCACGCGCCAGACCAGTTGGTTCTAATACAGCTGGCACGTGGGCGGTAGCAAGAGACCTCCGGATGATGTCGTTAAGGGCACTATGGCGGTGGAAGCGACCGGCACTTTTGGGACAGGAGAGACCATGGTGACCGTAGGAATCAACGCTCTCGCCGCAATGGCATCGATGAGGTTGAATGATGCTTGCGCCTAGCCTTAGACCAATTAAAACTGTTAATGTGGTATGGTCTATTAATGTTCCCAGGTTGGCAGCAGGGAGAGCATGGAGCCAGTAGCCGGACTCTTTCGCAGAGACAGCGAGAAGGCGAGCTCTGTCTTTTTTTGAACTCGCTTGTGCTAATAAGGAGTCAAAAGTTTTTCTGCAGAGGATGTCGTCCCACTGTCTCTGCGAAAGAGGAGAAATCGGCAGCAGATTTGGACTTATCACAGACCATTCGTTCCTTGCCTCTGCCAAGCACGACACCTCGATGGATCCCAAGCAGGGAGAAATAATTTTTCCAAAAAGAGAATGTGTGCTGTAGACAGAGGAAAGGAAAGAAGGTAGTGAAACACTAGAAATTTTTCGGATTCCCAGTATAATCTATATACTTATAATAAAACTGTAAAGGGTCGAATTCTGTACATTGAAGATATTTTGAAAATTTTTGTTGGAGGACACTATTTAGTCGATACTGAAGCCAAAACTGTAATTTGTTTAATTTTTGTCTGTCTGTCTGTCTGTCTGTCTGTCTGTCTGTCTGTCTGTCTGTTTCACGACCGGGCATCACGGCTAATCCGCTGGATGGATTTAGATGAAACTTGACATGATTATAGTTCATACCCCGAGGTAGGACATAGGATACTTTTTGTCCCGAAATTCATCATGGTTTCCCTGGAAGACGGCATCAAAGTCCAAACGTTTTTTAGTTATAATTCATTAACGCGTTGTCCGATTCCATTCATTCTTTTTTTGTTAGAAAGGAAGTTCTTTAAAGATTATTCCATACAAATCTTATAATCATCACTTTTGTAGTTCAGAAATTACAGACATCAGAAACTTTAAGTTCAAGTAGGTAGGTGACTTGAAACTCGGAATGCACAAAGAACCTAGGGCTAGGACGTAGGGCTCAAGTAAGACTGGAGTACCCTTACAGCCGTAAATAAATAGGCTTAGCAGGAGATTTTGTATGGTTTAAATTTTTTCACTTTTAGAGTGAACAAAAATCATGTAACTGGCGTTATTGCTACGTTATACCGTATACGTTTAGCGCCATCTCTACAATTTATGTGGAACTTGAATGTAAAACTCTGAGATAGGCACTACCGAATTTTTTTAAATAAAAATTAACTGTCATGTTATTTACTGTTTCCTGACTTTATATTGAGATGGCACTGTTAACACATGAACAGATTTAAACTTTATCATCCGCAATAGGCTATTTGACAACAATGAAAATATACCTGAAATTGTGGTAAATCTCACTAATAACAACGTAAATAAGCATATTTCACTTTATTTTAATCAAATATATGTATATTTTTCAGCAAAATAAGAGTTTAATAATGTTATAATTTTTGATATTTTACCTGTGACAGGAACGCCCTGTGATTGGTTGCAACTCTGGTGACGTCACACTCGAAAATTTGCGGGAAAACAACAGCTTTTTGTACTGATTTTTCTGAGTGTTTTGTTTGGCGGGCGTTTTATTTTATCTTTTAGCTATTTAAACAGTAATTTTCTGGTTAACTTTATAACTAAACATACTAAGGAAATAAATAATTAAGTATTTCAAATCGCAGAATAGAATCAAATTTTGTGCGAGCTGATAATAGCAACCTACCTAAGGTAGATGCTTTTATGGTTGCACTTTACTTTAAGAATAATGCTGATTATTATGGCGCGGAACTGAAAAACATTAAAACAGCAATGTAAGTACCTACCGCGTCGAACATATTAGTCCTTCCTTTATTTATTATAATCATTAATCATTATCTCATTTTAGTTTATGTTGACAAATACTCAGGAAGTTCATGGGAGTTCGGTTTATCATGGTACAGACACAAACACTTTTTGAGGGCAATTTATGGAGGTATTTGTACATAATGGTACTACACAGCGTTTGTACACCATTCTTTCTGTTAAAATATATTAATTTTTATTAAATGTAAAGAAAAGCGAAGAAATTCAACTAAACTGTACGGTACTGTAGTCTGTTTATATGCGTTTGACAATGTGTGACGTCACGACTCAGATGACAAGCGCCATTACAAAATTGGCGTTTTTGGCGCGGTTTTGAAAATTGAAATTTTAAAAGTGGTTTTTAAAGGGAATTACATTAAATTTCCGCGAAATATCAATGTAATGTGCTTAATAAGTAGTAATAAATTCTTTAAAATCATTTTCAAAATTTAGTCAAATAGCCTATTCCATATTGCAGGGTATTTACAGGGTAAGATAATGGTTCACAAATATTTCCTAACCGACTGACTGTCATCTAAGGTCTTTTTATACGTAAAGAAATATATAGCCATTGTCCATTCTGATGTTTTGGATTGTATTGAGATGAAGCAAAGATTTTTAAAAGACTCTTATATTATGTTGGGCTGGGGAATATTGTTAGTAGAGTAATTTATCCCAGTGGTACCTACCCGGCCGAACTCTGAAAGAAGAGTTCTACCACCAGTACAACTTCTCACATGGTTTAATAATTTTTGACATATTTCGTGGTTTCAGAATAAAAATCACAATGAAAAGGACGATTTTAACTGTCGATATTTCGATACATTGGTACAAGTCGTGGTCACTACGTGACCACGACCTGTGCCACTGTATATTATGTAAAAAAATCGTAATTCACGCGGGCGGAGCCGCGGGCAACAGCTAGTGAAGAACTATTTTAGCGGAGTCTGTCAGTTATTTTAACGTTTTTTAGCAGTAAGTGGTAAAAAAACTGTAAGCGGCCGTGATTATTGGGCAAATGAGACCTACGAATTGATATCTGGAAGTGATGACCACATGCAATGCGTCGTATGATATTGTAATGCGAAGTCGCGCAGAGCACTGCATCTGACATTGGCAGGCGTATCAGTTAACATCAGGTGTATGCCTTACTCGTTTCATTTTTTCTTTAGAAGGTATATAAAAAAAACAAGTCTCTAACATACGTTTCCTTCGACGTTAACAAAGTGTTCTTTTGTTGTTACAAGCGCACACAACTCTAGAATGTCAGAGGTCTGCACACAAGCAATAAACTACAGAAATGGCGCGTCCAATAAATTGGATAAATACAATAAATATCGCGTGTCCGAAACACGAATATGCGTTTGTCGGAGCAGCGGTCGGTTCATGCTACAGTCCACCTGCCCGCGCTCTGCTCCGCGCTGGCCGTGGCGCGGCCGAGCGACCGTAAAACTGATTTATCACCCACCAATTTGTGCGTACGGCCGCGTAACTACGTAACTCTCTGTTATTCTCCGCAACTCTCCGTAATTCTATCGAGGGCTTTATATACGGCGGCCTCGATGACAGCTTGTGGTTTGTTTTGTTGGCATAATGACGACCAATGGTGAAATCAATGGTAATGTTGGGGCTACATTACCATAGAATATTGCTGCTTAGCTACAAGTACATGAGCTCAAAACTTGTCGTCAAAAAATTATCGATGGCGCGGCGATGCCACTTGGAGGGGAAGATACAGCATTTATTTAGTTTAAGCCCTCTATTTTGGAACGATAATATCTCTACCATCTACTAACAGATGAGATTTCAATCTAGTGCCAAACTGGCGAGAAAAAATACATTCTGGATATCTTGTTGTACGCACCTATAGCAGTTAAGCTTGTTTACGTTTTCTACAAAATCCCTAGAAGCTTCTTCATGTTATTTGAGCCAATTTTTCGCCTACGCAAACTTCAAAGGCCTTGTAAATCATATAACTTGTTACGGCCCAGGGCTGCCGAGCATAAGAACGGAAACCACGGCCCATAGATGGCCCGTTCCGGCAGGCCTGGGGAGGGTCGAGATGGTGTGAATGTACCGCTCGACCGGGTGGAACTACAAATACGATATACTATTATCGGAGAAAAGAGCATACGAAGTATGATTATAATTTTAGTTAGACTAACCTTCTCGTCAGCACGAAGTCTTCATGGAGGTAGACCTGTGTAGTGTAGGTTATGTAAAATAGTGTGAGAATTATTGTGTAGATTACGTATACAAGTCTACCTCGAGGATCTGTCCCCGGATCCTACCGCCTCCGGACCAAACAAGCGCGGTATTCCGCGCCGGATGACGGCAGGCTTCTTCCAAGCCCCGTTATAGAACAGACCACGTGATGCACAAATATCACGAACTTCGAAGGTTCTTTAATAAGGTTACAGTTACTGGAGCGCCTACAAAGGGTGGCCCGTCAAAGGTGGCCGGCACTCCCAAGTCCTTAACATATTATCACCAATCGCCACAAATATGAATTCGGACATACGTCTCGCGATGGTTCACACGCGGATACCTACCACGCTTCAAACAGTACGTACCACAACAACGATCCGACCGCAGACCTTAACAACAGTCTACGCGATGTTCTCGCACTAGGATCGAATCAACAATCACTGTCTCCGCGAACAATTACAGGCTAGCAACGAACACGCCTCGCGGAAACACCTCGAAACGCACGTGACGGCTAAGCATGGCCGTCTAGTCAACTCAAATCGCGCGTCAGCGAACACGTTAACTCGTTCAACACAAATCCGGCGACCTTTTCATCCAAATTACAATTGTAAGCCGCGAGTCGCCATCAAGTAAAGGGCATCCAAGCCCGCGAATACACGCGCGAATCCAAAAAGCGGTTGGTTCGCCTCGAACAAAGACGCGCGCTCGCTTCAAGGTCAAAACCGTACTCCCGTGCGCCCGCGCCGATCCGATACGCGAGGCGCCTTCCCCTCTCCCCCGCGGCCCTGCCGTTCTCGCCTAAACAATCCCCCGTCCCGGACATAAGGACATTATGTCCGCTAACATTTGGCAAATGTAACAAAGTCAATACATTTTCTTTAATGTCTGATGGCTCTCTTATACCTAATACCGCAATTAGTCCGGACCAAGTCAGGCAAATTCCGAGAAGAGGCTAATGCACCTAGCATAGCTACAAGGCCTCAATGCTGAAGGCACCGGCAAACAAATGTACGGACCTGAGGCAGAGGCAAGCAAGGCAACACAACAAGCCATGGTCAGTTCCAAGTAATACAAAGGGCACCGCTCTCAAGGGAGAGTGGACTTGCTCTTAAGCAAGACTCTAAATATCGGCTGCAGAGTGTCGGCGTCCAAATAACAGCAAGAGACGCTGTGACAATGACATTCAAAATGTGCGTCAGCCGATCAAATTTCAATTTGCATGCTGTAAATAGCCGAGAGGGCGTTACAACTAGATAAACGATTCGTCTTAACGAACCTTCAACAAAGGTGTGCTCTGCAGTGAGCAACAAGTTATCAACACATAGGGCAGTAAGTGAATTTACCAAATATTCACCGAAGTGCATGACCCAATGGTCATTCAAGAAAGGAGACACAGCCCAACAAATTAACTTCGTTGCAAGGGGTGATTAAATATCATAGAAGTTTCTCCGAGGCTTTATGTGCAGTCTGCAAGTTCAACGCCTCAGGGGTGTGTTCCAAATTCAAATTTACAAATATTAGAAGTTGCGATAGTCGTTCGCATGAATATTCAAGAGGCTCAAAGCCAACAAAATAATCTCTCTACCCGACAACCGACAGCACAAGTGTCCGATGTCAACAAAGATTCAAAAAGAAGCGGACGTGCGGGAGAGAAAGAACCATTTATCAAACATGTTCAGTGTCCATCTGAACCAAAACGCGAAGATCAACAATAATTAATAAGACCACACTGCAAGTTCGCGTGTCGACTGGGAGTTAAGCACTTGGCGAAACCAAAACAAATCAAAGGCCACTCCCAGGGACTACATGAGAGCCCTAGTATTCCCACTTAACAAATGAAGAGACACAGCACAATGGACCCGAAACAACAAGGCATGGCCAAAAAAATGTTCGCCTTTCGGGTTAGTCACTCTCCCGGAGGCAGTCAGCAAAGGGAGAAGTCAAACAATCAGACTGTGAAGAGTCAAGGTTCTCCGAAAGAGTGGCTGTGGTGGGAACTAGGGTGGCAAACGCCTAACAAAGAGCGCCTCCCAGAAGCCGGTTTGTAAACCGGTCATCCCCAAATCGGGATGCAGGAGAGGCTCGAAAGACCAAAGGAGCCGGACCTCCATCCAACAAACCCCAGGCGGCATCCCAATACGAAGCTGCGGGTCCTGTGGAACAAACAGCATCCGGAACCGAGCCGTGCCGCTGTTGAGTGGGACGGTGCCCTAATCGAGGCCTCTCCGCAATTGGAGGTGATAAAGGACGTGAAGGTCCTTGCCAAGATATAAAGCTACCATCAATTTGGCGAGGGGGTTAGAACCCCCCCGCCCCTGGAGGGGTGATTTCTCCTCCCAACGAACCGGTACACTCCTAACAATATCGCGTGAGGGGGGTGAAACCCCCCCGCCCCTGCACGAGGGAACCGTCACCTCGAGAGGGGCTGGAACCCTCTCTACAACAGGCGATCGAAACACGCCGCCAGAGGGACGTCCACGCGGAGTGTCCCCATTAAAATGATAAGTCGGGGGTGAGACCCCCCCGCCCTTGCCGAGGTATGTTCCCGCTCCATTAGCGGGCGAAGTTCTATCTACAATGGGCAAGGGGCGGTCAACAAATGACTGACAAGAATTGTCAACAAGAGGATCGGGACACGCACCCCCGCCCGTGCGGGTTGTGCGCTCAACTAGGTCCTGTCTGCCAACGCCATTTCGTTTGAGGCACAGAATGGAAAGGTGCTCACCTCTACAGTGGAAACAAGGTTTTCTTTGGGGGCAGTCACGCTGCAAGTGCCGTTCCAAACAAGAGAAGCACCACCGGCGCTCCTTGGCAATTGCCCGACGAGTCCTTACGGGTTTACTCACAAATTTCGGGCAAGCAAGGGTTCGGTGGGTTGGTGCACGACAATATAAGCACAGAGGTGACGCAGTCGTAGCAAGGCCACAATAATTTGGGATGGTCCTACGCCCTTCCTCGTGCGCACCAATCGGCTTGTTGGAGACCTTAGGTGCTCCCTTCGACTGCGTGACTGAGCCGGATTCCCTCGCCTGGGGAGCTGGTCGCACGGGCGACTCTAGAGGCAAGACAGTGCCCACGGCATTCTCAACCTGTCTGCTTTGCTCCTCTAAGAACTTAGTGAGGTCCTTAAACGAGGGGATATAGTTGGCCCCGTCGCCGCCATACCTCTCTTCAAAATGGATGCGTAGGTCCAGAGGCAGGCGGGACAGGACCAAATGGAGGAGCCAAAATGACCATTGGTCAACAGGCAGGTCCAGGCGGCGCAGCGCATTGGTGGCCACCACTACAGGGTCAAGGATCTCCTCCCGTAGACGCTTCTGGTCTTTCAAGAACGGGAGGGAAAGTAACTGCGTCATGTAGGCATCCGCTAGGCGGCGTACGTTTGCGTACCGCCTTCCAAGTAGCTCCCTGGCCGTGGGGTAGCTGTCGTCGGTTAAGTCAAGGTGTCCGACGACCCCAAGTGCTTCCCCCTCCAGAGAGGATAGCAAGTAAGCCATCTTTTGAGCGGGTGTGAGATCACGGCGCGCATCGACCAGGCTGTCAAAAATGGCTATAAACCCCATCCAGTCCCGCACCCGTCCCGAAAACCTGGGAAGATCCAAGGTTGGCAGCCGACCCAACAGGGCGGGCTGTGACGGCTGTCGCGGGGACTCACAAAGAGTGGTCGAGTGGCGGGCCTCCTTCTTGTAATTTGCTCCCGCCTCGATAAGCTCATCCGTCAGCTCGAAAAACTGGTCATAATCCCGCTGTGCGGACTCGCGGGCCTCCTCATCCTCGGTCATGTCCAAATATTCTGAACAGGCCTCCTCAAAGTTTGCCCGCCTGGTCGGAAGCTGCGCGAGCCTGTGAAGCAGGCTGGACACTCTGTCAGGCCGCGCAACAAGACTATGGGCACTAGAAGCCCACCGGAGTTCAGCCTGCATCCGGCTCGCAGGAGACTTGTTGCTAGGCATGACAGCAGCTAAACTTAATAAGCAACAACAAAAACTTACAACAATAGCCCGCAACAATTAACGCGAATGAAATCACAGGCGCGACGCAACAAATACGTTTCAATTTAATCCAAATAAATTAATGACGCGACGCAACAAAATGCCCAATAAAATAATTGTTATTAAACTAATAAGGCGCGACACAAAAACAAGTACGCAACAGCACGACGCGTTAAAATAACTCAATACGCAACGCGTTAACGCCACCAATCACTCCAAGTACATAACAACAAAGGCGTTAAACGTAAATAATACGTAACAAATTTAACGCTAAACAAGTGCGGTACGCGACGCACACAGTGCCACAATCGGCGTGAAACCGCAGGTAGGTAGGTGATCACTCACTGTACTGCCAATTGTACGTGAATCAACCGCGCTTCTGCTACCAGAATGTTACGGCCCAGGGCTGCCGAGCATAAGAACGGAAACCACGGCCCATAGATGGCCCGTTCCGGCAGGCCTGGGGAGGGTCGAGATGGTGTGAATGTACCGCTCGACCGGGTGGAACTACAAATACGATATACTATTATCGGAGAAAAGAGCATACGAAGTATGATTATAATTTTAGTTAGACTAACCTTCTCGTCAGCACGAAGTCTTCATGGAGGTAGACCTGTGTAGTGTAGGTTATGTAAAATAGTGTGAGAATTATTGTGTAGATTACGTATACAAGTCTACCTCGAGGATCTGTCCCCGGATCCTACCGCCTCCGGACCAAACAAGCGCGGTATTCCGCGCCGGATGACGGCAGGCTTCTTCCAAGCCCCGTTATAGAACAGACCACGTGATGCACAAATATCACGAACTTCGAAGGTTCTTTAATAAGGTTACAGTTACTGGAGCGCCTACAAAGGGTGGCCCGTCAAAGGTGGCCGGCACTCCCAAGTCCTTAACATATTATCACCAATCGCCACAAATATGAATTCGGACATACGTCTCGCGATGGTTCACACGCGGATACCTACCACGCTTCAAACAGTACGTACCACAACAACGATCCGACCGCAGACCTTAACAACAGTCTACGCGATGTTCTCGCACTAGGATCGAATCAACAATCACTGTCTCCGCGAACAATTACAGGCTAGCAACGAACACGCCTCGCGGAAACACCTCGAAACGCACGTGACGGCTAAGCATGGCCGTCTAGTCAACTCAAATCGCGCGTCAGCGAACACGTTAACTCGTTCAACACAAATCCGGCGACCTTTTCATCCAAATTACAATTGTAAGCCGCGAGTCGCCATCAAGTAAAGGGCATCCAAGCCCGCGAATACACGCGCGAATCCAAAAAGCGGTTGGTTCGCCTCGAACAAAGACGCGCGCTCGCTTCAAGGTCAAAACCGTACTCCCGTGCGCCCGCGCCGATCCGATACGCGAGGCGCCTTCCCCTCTCCCCCGCGGCCCTGCCGTTCTCGCCTAAACATAACTCCTTTATTAGATCAAATACATTCATATCAATATCAATAATAATCCAAAGGTAAACATGATTTACTCGTAAATAATGGGTCAAGTGCGAGTTGGGCTCGCGCACTGAGGGTTTCGTACTTTCGAGACCAAATCCAACCAAAAACCTCTGCCCACCAAATTAAAAAAACCGGCCAAGTGCGAGTCGGACTCGCGCACCGAGGGTTCCATACCATAAAAGAAGTAAAACATTGAAAGAATCACTTCTGTTCATGAATTTAGGAGTATAATTTACGTGTAGGTACTTTTGTTGGCAAACCGCAAACGTAACTTTGTTTTTGGCGGATTATGGTTATTATCAAAAAAAGTGAGTCAGCGAGTTTATTTTATTTTTCCTGTAAAATATACGTTAACTTCTATTGATCATAATTATTTCAGATTTTTCGATTGGTAATCTTCGGAGATAAGGGGGGGGGGGGGAACGGTATTATTTTCGACAGTTTGCCCGATAAATCAAAAACTATCAGGCATAAAAATAAATAAAAATTAGTTTTGGAATACACAAGTAACGCCCTTTCATATGATACCCCATTCAATATTGTTATCTCATTTTGAAATTTTATCGACCCGGTTTTCCCCCCTTTTTAAATAAAAATAAAAACAATTTTCAAATTTTTACGATTGTTATGACGTCGGGTCACTATTACCTATAACTATTCTAAATTTCAAGTCGATAGCTTGAATAGTTACTGAAATAATCGAGTGTGACAGACGGACGGACGGACGGACGGACGGACGGACGGACGGACGGACGGACGGACGGACGGACGGAGAAAGTCTCACTATAAGGGTTCCATTTTTACCATTTTGGTATGGAACCCTAAAAACTAGCAAAAAATCACGTTTGTTGTATTGGATGTAATGATGCTAATTACTTCTTTTTACTTAATTTAATTTTCTATTTTAAAGTGATTACATAGCTAAAAAATTAATATTCTGTGAATATTTTAAGCATCTACCTGTTGCCGTTATCAATATTGAGCAAAAATATGCAAAAAAAATCACGTGTGTTGTATTGGATGATCCTTTGGATATTTATTTTACTTTTTAGTATTTGTTGTTATTTTACTTTTTAGTATTTGTTGTTTTTAGTGTTTGTTGTTGTAAAGACAACAGATGGACCACAGAAATAACCACTTGGTGCCCGAACTACAATATTAGAAAGAGAGGAAGACCAGTCTACAGGTGGAGAGACGACATTGTAGAGTTCGCAGGCCCTTTGTGGCACAGAAATACCAACAATATCAAAACTTGGAAGAGACTAGGGGAGGCCTTTGCCCGAAAATGGGACGAGTTGTAGTTATGCCATACTACAACTGGGCTAATAATAATAATAATAATTTGTTGTTATAGCGGCAACTAAAATACATCATCTGTGAAAATATCAAGTGTCTATAATTAACAATTTATTTTCTATTATTATCAAGGATTTAACTGACTATCACGTCGTAAACACCAAAAGTTTTAAATAAATAAATAAAAACAACTGGCGACATTTTTTCGCACGGTTCGCCCCGTTCAGTACATAATTATGTTTATTATTGCATCTCTAAATCGCATAGAAGAAAAGAAAAATCTACATTACGGGCTAAAAGCTTTGCCTATCATAATATTAGTCGGAGCACGAATCATCCTTGCTTCAAGCGTAAGCCTCAAAGGGACACACAGATCCTTTTAGGAGTCCTTTTAGGAGAAACGAATCCCGATATTATTTTAAGCGAAGTAGGAATCGTGCGTACCGATCCTAAAAATAAATAAAGGTTTCTGCATTTCAGCATTTATTTCTGATACTTTCTATTTTAGATGTTTTTTATGACAATTAATTAGCTTCTTCCCTACTATTTAACCTAAGTGACAATGTGGCTGAAGTTAACGAAAGAGGAACGAGTTAGCAAGCCCTAAAGGGTTACTACACAGTATTGTACAGTACAGTAGAAGAGAAACCATGCAATATGTACCTACACACATACCTTTTGAATTCCGAATATCTAGAGTTACTAGAGTTATTATGTTTAATAAGTCGCCTCCCGTCGGTCTTCCAAGAACACAATGACGGCTGGTTATCGTATACTGCACACGATACACCGACCCGCCTGTCCTGTTACACATCTGACAGGCAACGTCAAAACAATAGAAGTAGGAAAAACAGGAAAAATAATCCCTCATTAACATATATGATCCTTTCCGCGTCTGTCGATTGGATACTGACGCAACTCACGACTTTAACATTATCATTTTCCGTGTTTGTCTATACAGAACTGCCTTGTTAATCTGGAACAGGATTTCATTACTACCTCATAATATTCTCTAACATACAATGTTTCTTCTTTAAGGGCGGGCTGTTCTCAACTCCTTTTGTAGGAAATGGTTTCATCATTATAGCTACTTCTTTCCGGCACGGGCCAGTTTAGAATATAAAAATTTTGATTTTTTTTATGTTATTTCGTTTTCATTAGTTCAGGTTTCTAGTCATTTTGCAGTGTGTAGTCACGTTCCACGAACTTAGAAGGTAAACGCCATTTGCACCGGACACTCAGTTTTGAAACTTGAGATTACCTAAGTTTACATAACGACTCTTCCAAAATTTGAACATCTAACTCCCGTCGAAGCACATTGGATACCGATAGACTTGTATCCATCTCCATCACACGTAAGCATAGATCTTATAGAGAGAGAAAAACGAAACGCGATGCCCCCTAAAATAGGTCAAGTTCAGAGACATCTGGAGGCTATATTAATCTCCTTAAGTTTGACGATAAATTGAGACCTAACGGCTCGTGTTTTACTTTCGCGAAGTGTTGAACAATTTATTAATGGTTAATGAAACCGTAATTCGGTTAAGATAAAGTTTCACACGAAACTTGTTTTGTGACTAAACTTGTAAAGGAGGCGTTTCGATTTGGGGTAGGTCTTGTATCAAACACCTTTAAGATTTGAAGTTAGTTTTGTTGGTTTGTATGTTTGCCTCATTATATAGAGAAAGCAATAGTCTTAAGTTTAACTACTTTCAAGCCAGGTAAGTCCTTGACCACGATATGTCTAGAATGATCGTAAAGTTTGTTAGTGTCGCCTCTTCCTCCTATAATAATAAAGCAATTACACCGTGAGATGGGGGGGCGACGCGGAGAAGTTGTGGCAAATTGAGGTTTCTGCCCGAACAAGTTTTATTGGTTTTTCTACCTCCCCACGGAGAAGTTCACCGCACCGCAGTCATAGGTAAGTAATAAATTCATGTATGTTTTTAGACATCACTAGCTAACGAGAGTGAGCTCTGTTGCGTAGCAACGTGCTACGACGCTACGAGATTTTTTCTTATATCTTAATGATAATATGTTTCCTTTTCCCTGTTAATTAACGTAGTACAATTCTCCCTCAACAACTTTGAGGGACATTCCAATTTCGCTGGCTAGAGAATAATAAAACTAAAAGCATAACTAATTATTATATCATACTAGCTGATGCCCGCGACTTCGTCCACGTGGGATAAAAACTATTCTATCTTTTAAGTTGGACCAAATGACAGATATTTACGAAGTTTGAACTAAATCGGTTCAGTAGTTTAGGAGTCCATTGAGGACAAACATTGTGACACGAGATTTATATATATTAAGATTATGCCAAACGTGATCAACTTCCTCCAACGCAGTGTCAAGCGATTTAGTGTTCAGGGCCCCAAGACTGCTATAAAAATTGTATCTCGATTGTCCAATAATTACGCCATTATTACCGAATTTAGTGATTTTGGTAGTCTGCTTGGTCGATCTGGGCTGGTGCAATGCTATGTAGAGATAGTTAGGAGTTACTTATAGCTTGACCGTTATAATAACTTGGCCCTCCCATGGTCTGCGGGACGCGAGGCGGGTGTGCGATTGGCTATACACGATACGATGTAATGACTCGCATCTTGAGAATTCGCCTATGGTATTTTCTTGAGTATGTATCATTATCCACGTCGCAAGATTAATATTATCGTGTGTAGCGTAATTCACGTCAGTCACCGACAGCTGATCCACAGTGAACCTAGCCTGAATTGTATATAATGTTTAATCCATAGAATAGAGATCAGTGGTTGAGTAGCTCCCGCCCCGCGTCCCGTAGACCATGGGAGGGCCAAGTTTATAGCGGTCTAGCTATAGTCAGTCCAAGTCAGTACGATAGTATTTTCTGTTGCATCGTCACTTGTCATCTAGTGAGATCGCAGTCAAGTACTAATTTGTTTGTATGTAAAATATTATACACGCAGACCGTTACAATAGCTTGCTTAGGGCGGGAGAAATGAACTACGAGTATAATATTACAACCTTTTCACTGATAATACCTTTTCTTCTCCAAATAAGCGTTAAAAGCGAGTGCTAGGAGTACGTATAAAAACTCACAACGAATTCCCATTCTTAGTAAACCATAACTAAATCGTCGAGTATTAAGCCCCTTTTTTGCAGAAATCATGATATTTTCAACGAGAAATAATAAGTTAAAGGATAAGGAAAGCTTCTTATCAAAGAAGGCTTTTACGTTTAAGCTTCTCTGAGCGCCGGCGGAGGCGGACGGAACTGGCTTTATCCTTCGCGGACTATTTTAAAACACGGATAGAACAAAACGTTCTTGTTCCGTTTGACCGTTGCGGATGGGTGGTCGCATCTTTGTTATGGTTACAACTAAAGCTTTGTGAAGTAGTTTTCAAAAAGGAAACCATTTTTTAACGGATTTCGAAAATCAAAAGGACGTTGAGGTTTTTTGCGCCATTCAGTGACGTGGATCTTTGACTTCTCTACCGATACTATCTAATGTTAAAAAGCTGAAGAGTTTGATTGTTTGTTTTTTTGAACGCGCTAATTTTTGGAATTACTGGTCCAAATTGAAGAAATATTTTTGTGTTGGATAGCATTGCATAGCTATATAACATTGACAATAGGATCGGTGTTATATGTTCACAGGTGAAAAATATAAGAAAACTGGAAAAATTGTTCCTTTTAGAGAGCTTTCATTGAGTACTCTGCGTAAACGGTTAAAGTAACGCAATAATCTTGTATAACGGGATTTTTCTCCTTTAAAAGTTATAAAAAAGTCCGCGTCATCACAATATGTAACATATATCTTTTAAGATTAACTTTTTATAACGTGATATGTAAAAACCTAAAGTCATGCGGGCGAATAGCTATAGTCTCTAACTAGTAGGGTGCGTAGTGGCGCGGGCCACGTGTGGCCCGCGTGCCGTCTTTTCCCCTATTTGCCGTTCAACTTTCAGCCTCTTCAACATCCACCATACATTTTCTATGGTAAAAAAAATCCGCCATATTGGATTTCTTTTCTATCCATCGAATAGACCTTTGGGTCCTGATCAACTCTTGTCAAGAAACCGTCCTTCCATTCCGAAATATCAACGAAATTCGAATGGCGGCCATTTTGAATCCGCCATTTTGAATTTTTTTTCAGCTTACTGCCAATTGGATGTCATTTCAAATGACATTTGGTCGACCTATCTTCAATTCCCTCCCCGTGCTCTTCACCCGTCTCCGAAAACCTCAATCATCAGCTGTCTCCATATTTGTGTTCTTAATGATTTTTTTCCTTTCTATACGACATGATCCTTGAAAAAAAAATTTTAATACAAAATTGTTCAGGAGAGGTGATCAATCAGTCAGTGGCCAATCAGCACGAGTAGCTATATATATAGTAGAATATAACGTTCACGAAACAAAAATGCACAGGTTATTAACGTTTTGTGTTTCTAATGCGAGTGAAAAAAAATCACATAAATCCATTAAGCGGCTTCGGAGGAGTTTTTTTACAAATACTGCAGCGACATAAGAATTTTATGTATTAGAGAAGATAGATAGATGGATAGATAAACTCTTTATTGCACACCACATAAAAAAACATAAAAAAAAGAAATTAAATAGAGAAGATTAAAATATGAAAATATTTATTCACCAATGACAAAAGAGTTCGTTATCTTAGGCCCACTGCTCCAGATGGAAACCTCTCATAGAAAGAAAGACATAAATCTTTAAACTTTGGTACAACAATAATAAGTTCTATCCCCTAGTAATAAGGGCAATTTTGGCGTGGACTGCCGTGCCTTTGTGATGTGGACTATTCGAAGTATGCTGCTCCGACGATTAGCCAGCTTAGATGGCATTAAAGCATTGTTTGAGTTACTAAATGGGAACTTAGATTGAAATTTCATAGCTATTTTAAATGTAAATTGCGCAGGAAGATGTTTTAGCAGACGATCGGGATTTAGGCCACTTTCAGCAAGCCCCACAGAGAGTAGCAAACTATGCATGATATACCCAGTTTTCAAAAAAAGTAAGGAAAAATGCTGCGTTAGATATGCGTAAGAAATTATAGTAGAAATGGGTGCGATTATAATATGTTCACAGTTGAATTTCAGTAAACAATGTATTTATTCGAATTTCAAAGTTAATACCTATAGCTTGCGTCGAGCGGGAAAACCTAAACGGTTTAGTTGACTAAAATTATGAAACGTTAAACCAGGTCAGTCAAACCGCTGCGTTCATGTGGCAAAGTTCCCTGAAACACTCTTTCCATTTCGGCTACAAATGAATGCAAACGCAACGCAACGAAACCTGATATACTAGCAGTGCAACATGAACGGTCTATGTTTATAAGCTAAACTTGCGACAATATCGTAGAACCCTACCAGAAAATTTATTGTAATAAACTTGAAACTATAAGTATATAAAATCGGTCAAGTGCGAGTTGGGTCGCGCACTGAGGGTTCCGTACCATCAAGAGTTTATTCCCATTCTGTATACTATTAAAGTAAACTTAATACCCCTGCCCACTAAATCAAAAACGAGCATATAAATCCCGTTTACTGTATGAAAGCTCCTCTTTTAATTATATTTTCATTTAACTATTTATTTCTACCTCTCGCCTGCCTCGGCTAACGTGTAGAGCTGCCATTATATGTTATTGTTTTGTTACAGGTAATGCTAGACGCACACTTGCGATGCTCGCGCGCCAGTGATTAGTCAGCCGTCACACCGCGTCGATGAGAACTTCGGGGCCTCGACAAAATGGCCTCATTCAAAGGTAAGAGTAATTTATTTATCTGAGCGGCCGCCGAGAGGGTTTGTAAATAAATTTCGAATGAGGTACATGCATCCTCCTTACGCAGTGCGTTGGCACGAGCATCTGCTTGTGCGATGTCAATCCACTGCTTCTTTGGACTACTTCGTCCAACGTTGTCCAGCGATAGGCACGTTGAGGCACCTGTGACCCACATAGCTCTGCGGGTGGCGCAAATGTGGCCAAACCAACGTAAGCGGGAAAATAAAACAGGCTATTTGAGTATAAACGACATTAAATTGAATTTCTAAAATAATTAACAAAGTTACATGTGTGATAAATATTGATGTCGGAAGCATAATTTTAAAATATCTCTCAAATATTTTTACGATATTATTCAAGACGATGAAATATTTTCACGATATGGATTACCGCCAAAAAATGTGGACGATAGCACGGAAGAGACATCACATGGACTTAAATTAGATTTATTTCATATAGATGTAGCATATAGAGGCTCTTATGACAAGACATTTTATTTTACGCTTATGTTATTCTTTCCATATTGCTTTCCATTTTTATAGCGGTGCCCATCTCAAGAAATTCATTAGGAGGAATATGGAAACAAGTAGGTATGTAAAGTGTTTAAGAGTATCCAAAGAGTAAAAGATGTGCTCCACTATGGAAAACGAGTACTATAAAAGTGAAGTGAGTATAAGAAATTTAATTGATTATAATTTATGGAAACATAAAACCAAAACTAAATTTCGTTAAGATCCGTTTCAAGTTAGTATATTAATTTTCATATTTATATATTATTTTATATATTTTGCGAATAGCTGTCTTTTATCACGTGAAATAGACATTTCAAGGACCAAAAATATTATGCAGTTTTTTTTAAATACAACAATGGACTGAATTCCACACAGTATACGGTTTTGATATTGAATCAGATTTGATGAAAACAGTTATAATTACTTTTCAGTAACAAATTAAACAAAATAAATTACTATAATTTTTGAGTTTTACGGAAATAAAGCACATCGTTAAATACAATGATATAATGTGAAAGTGCATAAAAAGTCTTTTGCCAGTAGAAAAAGACCCTCATGCTTCTGTGAGAAGAAAAGGGTAGAGTTACAACATGGCAGGCATTCCTTACACTGGGTACTCATACCAAGCGGTCAACTTGCTTTACGGCGTTGCATTATTAATGCCATAAACCAGCGCCGCGCGTCTCGCCGCTCGCCCGCGCCGTGGGAGCTTACATTATAAACGAGGCGTTTTACTTTTATAGGTGTAGAGGGTGTATACCTTTACTAGTATCTTTTCGAACAAATATGGCCAGGAGCATAGATTATTCCTATATGAATCAGAATAACACCACAAAATGATCGAAATATGCACGAATTACAAATGATTTAGTATTTTGAGTGAATGGAGACATCGTAGTTCACAGGACTCTTAAATGTCGATTTCAATATTTTCTTTGCAAATTCTTATCTAAATCTTGTAAAGGGGTGATGGTTTGACAGTTATTTTAAAAGGGTAAGATAAGGCAAAATAAGGTAAGATATTATATTTCGGTTTTTGTATTATATTTCATACTTTTTTTAACGCTATTTGTCCAAGTAATCGTGTTTTTGTTTTACACACTGATGTTATTCATGTAATCTATTGAATAGGTATTTAAAAAAATTATGTTGTTTGTTTTTTGTCGGTTTTGGGATCAGTTGAAAATAATGTGCCGAATTTTGCGTGGAGAGATAGATGCTCCTGATATTCATACTGAACTTTGCCATATTCTTGTGCCAAAACCATCGAACTTGCGCCCAAGGCAGCATAAACTGTTCGCGATTGCATATTGCCGTACTATTTCTAGATCCATGGCACCGATACCGCGCACACTGGTATCATTCAACACGCTCTTGAATGATAACCCACAATGCGATCTATTCCATGACAAGTGGACATCCCTTGTCATGGAATTTTTGAGGTATGCAGAAAAAATTGAATAACAATGTTATTTTTTTTTTCTTTCTTTTCAATAGTTTTTTTTTTGTATATTTTTTTAAATATAATTGTTTGATTGTAAATATAATAATTTCATCATCCATTCATCATGTTAGTGTAAGTGGTACTGCCGTTCTAATATGATATAAAATAAATAAATAAAATAAATAAATAAATAAATAAATGTTTTTTATTAATAATTTTCTTACGCAGGGTAATTTGCATCATATGAGTATGTCCCCTTAATAATAACTTTTGCGACCGCCATTTCAGCACCTTGGGTCCCCAACGTCCATCTGTCTTACGAGCTACATGAGTACGAGTACGTCTTCAGTTTCGCAACATGTTGAGCTACGTTGGTCGTTTTGTTTCCTTTGCGGATCTCCTCATTTCTTATGCGATATAAGTATAAGATTTATTGATTCAAACGATGAGATTTATCTTAATACTAGCTGACCTGGCAAACGTTGTTTTGCCCTTAAGGATATTAAAAAATTAGATAAATTGAGATTTAAGCTATCCTATCTTTTAAGTTAGAGCAAACTGCACCCTGTGTGCGAATTTTATTAAAATCGGTTAAGTGGTTTAGGAGTCCATTGAGGACAAACATTGTGACACGAGATTTATATATATTAAGATTAGTGTAAAGTGCGCGCTCTCTCTTACTGTAAGTCTCTATATCCACAATGCTCTGGGCTCGTAACTCGCTACACATTGGTTCCGTTGTATATCCTATTTGTTCCACAGACAAGTTTCCGGTATTTAGCCAGCTCAAGCTCTCAAGTCATTTGCGTCTTGGTTTAGCGAACTAGGTCACTTTACTAAGCTAGTCTGCTACAAAGAGCATAAGGGCCGAATAGCATTATATATTAGCGGACTAGGTTTTTGATCCGCGTGATTTTCTGTAACTTAAATCCTACAAAAAACGGTGAATATTTCCGCTACAAAAAGTTAACTATGTGCTAACTCAAGGTGTATCACAAGGTGACTTCATTCAGTTTTAGTCATATAGGTTTAGTAGTTGACTAGTTGTATCGCAATTTATTAACGAATAACCAAACGGACAAATTTTCACATTTAGTATGACTACAAGCTTTTATTTAAATTGCAATGTATGTTTTTCCGCCTAATTTCGAATTAGATATCTTCAATTCTTGAAACGACTGAGCTAAAATTATTATAGGTATATGGACGTTTAGTTTGAATCACAGAACAAAGAATATAAAGTTATTCCTTGGTCTGTAGTTTGAATGATAATAATAAATTGTGACGTTATTTGAAATCCAACACACTGGAAAACTCCTGAAACTAAAGCAACTAGTTCACCTACTGGTGGAAAACACCAGAAGGTGGACTTAGTTGCTTTTAATATAAAATATGCATCCTCCTTTTAGTAAATAAAAGGGTTTGTTAAAAATAATTATGTGTAAAAGATTATTTTTAAAAATGTTTTTGGATGATGGATAATAATTAATTAATAATACTTAGGTATAAGTCGATTAACACCGAAATTACAGTATCGCACAAATCTTCCCAAAAATGTATCTGTATTTCACCCGACACCGGAGCATCATCATCATTAGGAGATGTTGAATTTGACATTTTTTTAAACTGAGTTGTATCAAATACCTAATCCATGAAGTTTTTTTGGAGTATTTCGCAAGACACCATTACTGGAATTAAGAAAACGGGTTCTTTGTTATTCCTGAGTGTATGAGGGCAACCTATTACTTAGGGTAACATGTCTTTGGGCGTGTAGTTTGCAATTACTTAACTGATCTTTGTTTTAATCTATTGTTATTCATTTTTAGTACCCGAGTGACCATCGGTTAAAATTTAAAATGAAAAACGATATACCTTAATAGCGCCAAAAAGAAATTTTAACTTCGATTGTTATTAATTAGGGCATCCATAATAAGAAACACGATGTTTTGTGCTTTTAGGGTTCCGTGACCAAAGGGAAAAACAAAGGGGAAAACCCTATTACTAAGACTCTGCCGTCTGTGCGTCCGTGCATCAGTCACCAGGCTGTATCTCTTAAACCGTGATAGTCAGGTAGATAGTTGAAATTTTCACTGATGATGTATTTCTGTTGTCACTATAACAACAAGACAACACAATATATTTATTAAAAGAATATATGTATAAAAGGGGCCTCCAGTACAACAAACGTGTTTTTTCACCGACTCGTACTTGAATAGATTATTTTGTTATAGTTGTACGATACATGTGCCATTCCGCTATTATCTTGATTTCTTTTATACAATTGGTACATTACTATTAATTTTATTGCGAACAAAATTTGCATATTCCGATTTCCATAACAGGTTCAATTATGTTTCCAATTTGAATAGCAATCCAAATTACATTTACACAGGGCGTAAACCCTGAGAAATCAGCCGTGCTATTCTGCAAAACAGCGACGAGCGTACATCTATGCATCTATGAATTTGTCAGGTGCAATAGAGTACAATTTTGCATGCCATTTTCGGGTTGGCAGCTGTCTGGCAGCTATTTCATTTTGTAAAATAGCACAGCAGATCACTGAGCCTCAGTCGTTAAAACCATACGCCACAGTACCCAGTACCAAGAGAGCAATACGAGACGTACTGACATCGAAAGGTCGCAGGTTCGACTCCGATTAGTTTAATATATTCGGGCCATATTAAAGTTTATGTCAATGCCAAAACAAGGCCTCAAACTACGGTTCTAAAGCGGGCGGTTTTTACTGAAGGAACAGTTGTAGTTATGATCGATAGGTATAATATATAGTTATAAAGGTACCTAAACAAATAATGAAAAGCTTTGCTCTTAATGGTATGGAACCCTCGGTGTGGTAGTCTGAATTGCGCTTGCGGCTTGACCGTTTTTTTTTGTTAAATTTAAATACACAAATTTATTATTACAGTTCATTAAAATTCTAAGCGAATTTGCCGAATACCACGTAAAGTAGGGATAGTCTACACTACGTAGATTCCCGGGAGAAAGGGCGGAGCTTAGTAAAAATGCTATATTCGTAATAATTAGCAACTGCAGCATAATGAAATCACCCTGAGACCTTTATCTCTCGCCTACAGCGCCTCTACCTTTCTAGTCTATGGTTTATTAAGTTATTAGACTCGGCTGTTCTTAAGACAAGACTGTGTTTGACTTAGGGATTTCGGGGATACATTTTTCGAGACTGGGCAAATAAGTTGTGTAGGCGTTCAGACCCTTATAATCTTGCATTATTGGATTGCAACAATTATATACTTACTAGCTAATAGCTTACTAACCACCACTGATTACTAACCTCAAGATATGGGCATCCGAACGATTTACGTAAACCTTTTTCATACAAGCAAACAGTAGAGCCAACTGTCAAAATACCGCTGCCGCCGCTGAGCGAACTACCGCGTGGCCTTATACTGTTGGTACTAAAGACACCCATAAACTGGCAACATTTTTTCCCGCGGTTCGCTCTGTCTAGAGTAGATGTCAACTCTTACGACCTAAGCTATTGTTGTTATAGCTTGTTTTTATATCCCTAAATGGCTAAACAACGTTTGTCGGGTTAGCTAGTATAATTATATTAATATCTTGGTGACCGAGCTTTGCTCGACAGTATTACTACTCACCAATAGATGGCAATAGGAGTCATATTTTTTTTTATTTGAAATTTTCTAAAAATGAATCCTAGCTAGATCGATTTATCGCCCCCAAAACCACCAGTATACTAAATTTCATGAAAATCGTTGGAGCCTTTTTCGAGATTCAGATTTTATAGAAATATATATAAATAAATACAAGAATTGCTCGTTTAAACGTATAAGATTATCGTACACCTACAGTAAGTACTGCGTATTATTATTACAGTAAGTAAACATAAATGAAATGAAATGAAATGAAATTCTTTATTTCACATAGGCTTAGATAAAAGCTCTCATGAAATGTCGAGACTCTACCGCCAGGTTCGGAAAGTAGGTTTGCACCGAGAAGAACTGGCAACAAACTCGATACTTGCTCTTTTCAAAAAAATGTCTCAATATACAATTTTTAGTACTTAGTATGAAACAATATTTTTAAGATATCTCGTGAGGAGATGGAAGCATATCACTATCGTTCCAAGAATCTTTGTTATTTAAAAATTCTTCAATGGTGTAGTAACCCTGATTTATAAGATGTTTTCTGACAAAGTAAAGTAGTACGTAGGATCAATTTAGAAGGTATTTCTGACTAAGTGGCTCGTCCTGGCCTCGAGGCTTATTAAACGAATGATCGAGCGGCTTACGCCGTTATTGTGATATAGCGGTAAGGCTTCGTCCGCGGGGCTTCCTCGCAATGTCAGGCCCTGTTGCGTTCCCAAGGCCGTGTGGTAGGCGTTTTTTAGGGTTCCAAACCCAAAAGAAAGACTAGACATTGTAACTACGAAAGTATAACCACGACCACTCTGTCAAGAGGGAACGACTAAGAAGAAGAAGAAGACCCAAAGAGTAAAAAAGAAACCCTATTACGGAGACTTCGCTGTCCGTCCGTCTGTCTGTCACACCAGGCTGTATCTCTAGAACCGTGATAGCTTGAAACTTGAAATTTTTACATATGATGTATTTCTGTTGCCGCTAGCACTTGACAAATTTTTACCGGACTGCGGTGACTTTTGGTTACCACAGGTTACGGTCTTGGCTTGTGTGTATATGTCGACTAAAACTGCCTCATTGGTGGTGGTGAGGATGTTCCACTGTAGATCGCTAGGTTCTGGGTTTTGATCACCGGTACGGGACATTGGATTTTCTATCAAAAAATTCTTAGTACCGGCCCGAAGCTTGCAAATTTGCGGTGTTCAACCCTCGTGCCTTGGTCCTGCGCCATTGATCCTGCGCCATTGGTCCTGCGCCTTAAATAGAGAGTGCATCCTTGTTTGCACACATCCTTGTGCACTATAAAATTATCTCCTGCGTGGAAAATCTCGGCTGAGATTGGCCGACAAATCAGTCTGAAATATTTGTCGTGAATCTCATTTGATGGCAATAAGTGTCCTTTAATTATACCTACTAATATTATAAACGCGAAAGTTTGTATGGATGGATTGATGGATGGATCTTTGTTAGTTACTCTTTCACGCTGCAATTATTGAACCGATTTGGCTGAAATTTGGAACATAGATGGCTTGTAACCCGAATAATCACATAAGTTACATTTAATCCCGGAAAAATCCATCGTTCCCACGGGATTAGCAAAAAACCGAAGTCCACGCGGGAGGAGCCGCGGGCATCAACTAGCATATAATATTTTTTTTTACTAATGAGTGCAAGTTCACAACCTTTCAACCTTTATCAATTTTCAGAGTTTAAAAGTTCAGTGAATGTATGAGAATAGGTTCGGTGCGGGCGATCGGATTTTATGTATTAAATTCCATGGCTTCAAAATACTTTATAGACTAAATAATAATTCATGGTTAACAGTCGCATACTTTTTTTTTTATATTCAAAATATCAGCATAAAATTCCACGGTTTGAGTTCTCAGTGCAAACTTATCTCGACCCTGCTTAGCCACTGTACAGTTTGGAATTAACTTAGTTTTTCGGCAGTATATCTACGTATCATAACAATATGTTGTGTAATGTCAAAAATCAGTTCAGGTAGGCAATTCACGTAAACATTTCGTGAAGTGAAATGTTTAAAAAGGTCATGGAATTAAGGTATATAAACAGACGATATTGGAACCGAAAAAAATTTTCGAGATCACTAAAAAAATAATTCTACCTCACTGATATAGAGCGTAACCTCAAAAAACAGAGTTTGCGGTTGGGTGAGAACTTATGGATTACTTTTTCTATATACGAAAGCCTCGGTGCGCAAGTCCGATTCGCACTTGGCAGATTTTTTAATATCTTTCTTACAATATGACCAAATTAACACAATAATTTATAAACAGAGTTGTTTTGTAATAATTTTAGCGTAAGAATTTAAAATGGATAGCGGATTTAATTTTTACCAAAATGTCTAAAATAAATCCTTTTGTCCATGCATAAGTCCGTAAGTCCTGCCACAGACAATTATAACTGTACACTCGTTAGTCTGTGCCGCTGCTATGTATACAAACAAACAAACAACCACTCGGATCTGTCTTAATGGGGTCTTACACTACTTTTGAATTTGATAAAAAATATTACTTTATTATAAACTAGGATAAAAATAATAACGTGCAGTGAAAGAAATATTAAAATCCAACGAAGATTTACAAAGTTACAGGCGTTTAAACTTTGGAGTGGGGGGATCTTCTATCCCTTTCTCGCAAAACGAAAATTTGTATGAAGCCGCACGAAGCTACTATGGCATTGGTAAGGTGTGACGTCACAATGTCATGTTGCTATCTCTGTCTAATCACAAATCTTTAAATGCTTATAACTTTTTTGTTATTTGATCGATTTAATTAGTTCTTTCAGTGCACGTCATTATTTTAATTCTACTTTATAATAAAGTAATAAAAAAATTGGAGTCAAATACCCTATTGCGTCTGTTAACAACACACAAAGTTAAACACTCGTGCAGTACGTACTTACTTCGAGACTAAAAGTTTGTACTCCTCGTATAGTACAATCGGGGAAATATCTGTTTTGTATGTTTTGGGTACAAATCTCAGGATACCTGGGCGTAATAATGTATACGTTGAATATAAATTGTTTATCACCGCAGAGGAGAAAACCGTGTAAGTTCTCCATGATTTCAAGTGCATGTAAAGCCTGCAAACCCATGCGCGTGCGATTTGGGCTATGGGGTTCTCAATCTGAGATCCTGCAACGTGAAGTTACGTAAACGTACCTCGCAACAATTTTGGTGACGTCCGTCCACCTGTTGCACTGTCTGTATTCCACCCCTAGGACCACCGACGTCCATCATTCTTACCAACTTTAATGCAATGTGGGGTTCCTCGTTCGCTTCAGCAGACGGATGTCCACTGCTGGACAAAAGCCTCCTGCAATGATTTCCAGCCCGCACGGTCCTACACCACTTGTATCCAACGTCTTCCCGCGACTCTTTTAATGTCGTCAGTCCATCTGGTCGGAGGTCTGCCAACACTACGCTTTGAGCTTTCCCGTGCGGGGTCGCCATTCCAGCACTTTATGTCACCAATGTCCTTGGTTCTACGAGCTTTGTGCCTCGCCCATTGCCTCTTCAGCTTCGCGATACGTGGGACCTATGTCGGTGATTCTTGTTCGTCTACGGATCTCCTCATTTCTGTTTTAGAGAAACTCCGTAGAAGGCTCATGGCTCTGAGTGACTCTGAGCCTTTTTATGTGGGGTATTAATACCCAATCTTACTGTTATTTTACGGGGTGTAGAGGGTGATGATGATGACCAATTGAGATAATATCTGTTCGTTGTTAAAAACCGCACAAACCACGTTTATTCAGAGATATCAGATAATTAATATTTACCTGCAAACACCGAATCGTAATCCAAAGTAAATACGCGTGCGGTACTTCAAACGATTCGAGGGAAACACACCCAGCGTATTAGAAGCATGATAATGTGTGCGCTTAGCAAGCGTACAGTTGGGCATGGAAACTTATAAGACTTTAAACTGATGATGAATAAATACTGAATAAGGCTTTCGGCTTTTGCTAACTTAATATTTCATGCTTAGCGGTACAAGATCTTCGGGAAACCTGTATTCCGGAGAGTTCTTCATAATGCTCTGCAAAGCGTATTGCCAAATTGCACTACGCAAGCGTGCAAAGCGTGCAAAGCGTGGTTGAAGTATGAACCTACAACAATCTTTGTCATTTTGAGAGAAGATCAGTGCCGAGCAGACCATAAAAGGGGTTTCACCTACCTTCTTTACACCTGGGGCTTGAAAACTTCTGCAAAAACATGTAGTATTATCGGCTAACTGAAAGATTACGCGCCTGTGGTAACGTGGGATTACAGTAGCGAGCTAACAAGACATGCCAAGATTACAGACAATAATTTGCAGACTTGCTAACGAGCTGCTGAGTAGGTACTGGAAATTCTCGCAGGAAAAACTAAGTTTATACTCGTAAATAATTAAAATCGGTTGCAACAGCGATGCAAAATTGGCCGCTGCTGAGAAATTCTGCAAAAATAATAATAGCATCGATAACGTTACATCTTAGGCACTGATTGGCTTATGCTTGCATCGGATGAGCCACGTAGGCACCGATTGGTTTAAGTTTGCCGGCGATGATTGGGCGATATAAATACATTTTTATTTACGAGAGTTGTGACGTGGGACCATACATTATGTATTAATATCTGGGTGACCGAGCTTCGCTCGGTGGCCAATAGATGGCAGCAGTAGTCATAATTTTATTTTTTTGGTAAATTCGACATTTAATAAAAATGAATCCTAGCTAGATCGATTTATCGCCCCCAAAACCCCCTGTATACTAAATTTCATGAAAATTGTTCCAGCCGTTTCCGAGATCCAGATTATATAGAAATATACATATATACAAGAATTGCTCGTTTAAAGGTATAAGATAAGATAAGCTAACGTCACAATTTATAACCAAGCTATTTAAAATCGCAGAGTCATCATCTTTTTGTCAGTCAGACGCAATGACGAAATACGCTACGCTAAGAGGACGGGAACTATGTGACGTATGTTGAAACCATAAATTTCTCAAATATGGCGTCGCGATTCATACATTACGGTACCGCTGACAGCACATACCGCTGTTGGTCGCATACATTAGCGCCATTTTACAGATTTCACAACTTAAAAATCTGGCATCAGAGCAGAGCCTAAAAATATATGCGTGACGTCACTAAGGGCTCATCCTTTATGTTACATCCATGGTCAGACGTGTAAAAAATCAAAATATTCACAAGTCAAACCCAAACAAAAGTTACTAATATTTACATGTCAAAATCATCTATCAAAATCTCCATAGTACAAGTAGAGAAAAAATAAATACAATAAAATATCAATTTATAGATTGTAACTTAAATAAAGTTGAGGACTATGCTTCTGCAACTCTTCATAGTATGCAAAAAACGAATAATTTTCTTAATAATTGGGGTCTCCGTAAAAAATGTTTTTGTTCGATAGCACGGAACCGATAGTGTGCAAATCTAGCTCGTACTTGTTTTTTAAACATGTCAGTGACAAAATCATAGAGCATACTTCGGCTAGTATTATTCCATTGCATTGGTATTGAAAAACACGGAAATGTTTAAAACACTTTCGCGTGTCCGTGGAGCAACTTAACGCGATGGAGCGATGGAGCGGGGCGATGGAACGATGGAGCGGAGTCTTGGAGCGCTGCCCATGTCGCGAAATACGAAACATAATTGATACTTTATTTTTCGAAACGAATACTTTTATACGTATTACAATATATCGGTAACTGAGTTTTATATTCTACAAGTTAGGCCTCTGCCAAATTTTTTAATGGGTTTCTCAGATACTGATACAACTGATGTGGAAATTAAAAGAAAAATCGGCCAAATGATAGTCGGACTCGAGCAAGAAGGGTTCCGTCCCAGTAAGTACCTATTTATTAAAATATTTTTTTACTTTTGGTTGCGGAACCCTGGTCTCTCCACTTTTTATTTTCAGGTGTTGGTACGGAAATCTAAAACACGAATTCGCTGACGTTTGGATTACCTCGCCTCGGTAAACACGTTAAGCACGTCCTACGCGATTGTGTAATCTAGACCTATTCAAAAGTATACTCATAGCAAAACAAACTAAAATCGACCCTTTCCCCTAAGACATTAGAACGAGAGTCGCAAACAGTTAGATTTCGACCTTAAGAAAACCCTTCGCGAACTTGACCTACTTGTCCTGTAGTATCGAAAAACTTGATTAATGGCAAACGAAATTGAACTTTATTACCTTGAGAATAAAAACCATTAATTTCGTATCGTTTCTTGTCGAAAGATACTTCAAATCTGCTTAGGTTTGGAATTACCTATAGTAAAAAATTTTAGCTTACGTAAGCTTACAGAAAATGTAGTAAATTTTCGCATTTATTAAGTGACTTTGCATTTACCTCTAATATATACTATAAGTACCTACCTAGTTTCAAAAAAAGTTATAATAATATATAAGCTGGCCTAGCAGACATTGTCCTGCCCTATCGGATAAGAAGATGGTTTTTATATTAACTTCGTAGAGGAAAGTAACCAAATATGAAATAAATAGTATCTCTAAAATCGAATACCACTTTTTCTCAGAAATGGATAATGCAGAATGCTTGTTTTAACCCTAGAGTGGGCGCGTCTCCCCGCGTAACGGCAGTGGGCGCGTATGGAGCATTTTGCCGCTCCTCATCATTGACTATTTTAAGTGGGAATACTGCATTTGATTTTACAAATTATTATCAGGATTTAAGTAAAACACATAAAGGTAATAAGAAATCAATACATTTATTAACTTACGAGGGTGTTTCAAATATAAACCGGAATTTTGAAATAAAAAAAATTAATATTAAGTTAAAGAGTTGAAATTTTGTATAGTTTTTCTAGATACTCTCTGTCACACTCTACACACTTTTGCCACCTCTCCGCAAGCATTTTGATGCCTTTTTTCGTAAAAATCTCTCGGCTTGTCACGTAACCATTTGCGCACGCGAAGGATTCTACCTCCGTATTGCTTTCGAACGGCAGTCCGCCAAGTGCCTCTTTCAATGGAGTAAATAAATAATAGTCACATGGCGACCAATTGGGACTATAAGGAGTGGTTTTCAGTGTTGCACAACCCAATTCGTAAAATGTTTCCATCGTAAGCACGCAAACTTCCCAGCGTGTGAAGTTTTGCTCAAAATTCAGGAGTCTTGGCACCAATCTGGCTGAAATTTTACGGAAACCGACCCGTTCATGAATTATTTGCCCAATACTAACTACGCTGATGCCCAATATTTCAGCCATGTCGCGTAAAGTATTGCGTTGGTCTACCCAAATGATTTTTTCCAAGCGCTGACGTTCTCTTTGGTATTGCTTGTTTAAGGGTACTGCGCATGTGCAAATTTGCCACCACTTCTCGACCTTTTCAAAAAGTGGGACACCATTCATACACTTAAGTCTTAGAGAAAGTCTCATTCCCGAACTGCAAGAGTAATTTTCGATAAATTTCCGTGCATTTTACATTTTCCTCGACCAAAAAACTAAAAATGATGCGTTGCGCAAGACACACTGGTACCGCCTTCTCGCTTATGCTTATAACTACAATAAAAAGCGAGGCTGCGCGGTCCCGATTGTTCTCTTCGCTTCGTAACAGACCAATCTAACATTTTAAGCGGCCACTTTGACGACACTAAATTTTTTCGTGCGTTTATTCAAAAATTCCGGTTCATATTTGAACCTCGTAATATGTTATAGAAACTTCGATTTATTCGAGTTTTTGAAAAAAGTTAAATTTAATTTATTTTTTTGACTTATTCTAAATTATCATATGAAAAACTAATGAATATGGAAAATAATAACGAAATTATATAAAATCTTCATCTACAGGATATGTTTTAGTAGAACAGTCTTCACACATACATGTGCAATGTTCATTGCACAGTAATTTGGAGCATCTGCAACACCTTTATTTTCGTGCGTCTTTTTTTGATGGGCCAATACTGCATTTTCCTTCCTTTATTGAATATGATACTTGTTCTTTGGGTAACCAAACCCAGCTACTTGGTACCTCAAAGGAATATTAAAAGTCATAATGGAAGGTCTTATGGTCATATATGACTTAACCAGGACCATCTCTTTCAAATAATATTGTCAGCGCAACAATATTTTTTCAGTATCAGCTTTGTAAATTATTATTGGCTATTTATTCCAACAATATTTATCATTGAAAAAAATAACCAAGTCATTCTTCCAACTAAGTATTCTTCTTTCAATTGGTGTACGACATCAACACCTTCTTTGGTTTTATTATAAAATGTAATTATAATTAAAATGTAATATATAATTCTAGGTTTTGTAGCTTTTGAGTAGTTGGTACTTCAAACAGCACATGAATTGAACAAAGTTCTTCCTTTTTAGAATCGTAATTGTCTATCAAATGTTTTGTGGCCGTGTCATGCTCCCTATATATTCACTAGATTGTTCACTGTCAGGCACATTCTTGTCTAAAAACTGTGACCACAACAACTGTAACAAAATTATTAAAATCTGACATTTGCTCTAACCGATTCGATTATTATCGATCTTTTTATATTATATAGCAGATAAAGCACAAAATTAAAAACATTTTTTCGCAAATAAATGATAAAATTCTAGAGGTTTTTTCTAGTCCGACTATGTTTAGTAAAAAAAATTGATATACAATTTGGTTAGTTTTAAAATTCTGAATATGGACAGTCCATAGCATTTCTATAGGGTCCCAATATCGCCTATGATAAGTGAGCCTGATGCCGCCAAAATAATGCTCAAATTCAGTTTTGACAACCTCCGTGGTTGAGTGGTTAGCGTGCCGGTTTTCAAGGCGCCGCCATCTCTGAGGTTCCGGGTTCGATCCCCGGTCGGGGCAATGTAAAAAAAATAAGTTTTCTACATTGTCTCGGGTCTGGGTGTTGTGGTACCTTCGTTGTTTCTGATTTCCTTAACACAGGTGCATAAGCTACTTATTAAGGGATCGGAGCAATGTATGTGATGTTGTCCACTATTTATATTTATATTTATTTACATTTATCTATTAAAAAAAAATTCCAAGCATGTTTGAGAAAAAAACTTTCCTAACAGCACAGTAGTCTTTGCTTCAACATCTAATCAATTAAGGTCTCTTTCAAGTAATTGTATTGTATCCGATCCAATATTTTCCTTATGGGTTTCAATTCTTGCTATTCCTTTATTTTGATTCACAGGGCAAATAGTTTTACTCAGGTCGGGACATTTACTGTTCAATTACTTATACAACATCTGGGTGACCGAGCTTTGCTCGGTATTTTCTCTATATGCCAATAGATGGCAGCAGTATTTTTTGGTAAATTCGACATTTCCTAAAAATGAATCCTAGGTAGATCGATTTATCGCCCCCAAAACCTCCTGTATACAAAATTTCATGAAAATCGTTCGAGATGTTTCCGAGATTCAGATTATATAGAAATATATATAAATATACAAGAATTGCTC
Organism: Coenonympha glycerion; assembly: GCA_963855885.1. NCBI lineage: Eukaryota > Metazoa > Arthropoda > Insecta > Lepidoptera > Nymphalidae > Coenonympha > Coenonympha glycerion. Next base: position 18,701,618 of record OY979627.1, read on the forward strand.
GTTTAAAGGTATAGATTAATATAAACTATACTTGTACATATCTATTATATATACTTAGAGATACTTCAAGTGTATTAAAATAGACGATCATAAATATTTAAAAAGATACTGCTATTCCCGCAATTTTAGCCATATGCGCTTACTATGTGTTGTTAACTTATCAATTATAGATAAAAAAAGCAAAATTTGAACTTGGCGGGCATACCTACCCACTACTCGTTTCATTCACCTTATGAAGATTGGGTACATAACGGGTTTTATCATTGTTTCATAGACGGAACCCTAAAAGCGACTCTGCACATATTGTACCTTAATCTCTTTGTCCACAATCCAGTCGGATGAAAATTCAGCTCCCTGGTGGAATCTCGCTTAAAATTGAATTTAAAATGTTCAACGGACGCCATGTTTGCGATAAGGCTCTCACGGTTCTGTACGTTCATGAACGAACTAAAAACGCTGGGAATACACCTTTTTAGGGTTCCGCGCTACATAAAACGGGACACTTAATGTCGCAATGCACATGCAAAAGTCACAACTCACGACGCCTTTTTAATTCCTCAAGAAACCTTTGTGAAAAATCAGCCAAAGTCGCTTCCCTCGTGGCACCCCATATTTCCATCGAGCGACTATATTTACATACTATTCAATGCATTTTACAAGTACCCCTGCGCTATAACCTTTTTTTTTTTTTTTATCGTGGGGAATCCTCATGGATACCCAGTCGCCCGGGGGAGCGGCTGGGTTATGCCGGACTCTTACCGGCTAAACCCCACGGTGTTTCCTCCTCGCACCGTATGACGGGAACACGGGAACGCTTGCGCAAACCTCCGCGAACCCGCCGGTGCCCGGCCGCTTGCGCGGCCCCTCCACGAGGTGGAGCATGGAGCTCCCCTCCAACAGCAAGGCCGGCCAGAAACACCTAAGCGGGCCTTACCTCCTCGGCGCCCATTCGTAAGGCGACGGACCCCCCGGGACCGCCACCCAGGGGCCGTGGGCACGGGTAAGCCGATACCTGCGAAGCTTGCTCCTGCACTTCGCAGGCATCGACCTCCCATACCCCGCGGCGGATCTGATCTTTGGCTCCGCCGCAAACCACCAAACGGCCGCAGAGGACAGGGAGAACGGCAACAACACACCGACACTCCTCTTCCCCTGCGGCCCCGCCGCCGACGCATCTAACGGTGCGCCACCGTTTGTTCGTGGGAGATAGGGCGAGCGGCAACGACACACCGACACGCCTCTCCTCCCGCGACCCCTCCTGGCTGCAGGAGACAGAAAACTCTGTCCCCCGCACCCCTCTTGGACGCATCCAGAGCGGACCCATCTCCAGGCCCACTCCGAGCGTCCCCTCCTGGATTCCTTTTGGCTTCACCGTGGGGCCCAACCACGGCTACTGAGCCCCCCCATCGCGACAAGATTGGAATCCATCGGGGGGGCCTGCGCTATAACCTAACCTAACCTAACCGTACTAAAAAGCCCGTTGTGAAAAAATCTATGAAAATCTAGAATGAACGTTTCTCTTACTAGTCAACAGAATAACTTTTAACAGAATGGTTATTTTGAAATTATCAAATACGTCTTATGAGTCCACTTACCTACGATGTCTCCATACATTCGTAGTACCAAAATAATTTTGATTCGTGCATAAAATCTGTGTTCGTGCATATTTCGATCATGTTGTTTCGATCATATATCTTATAGTAATAATTTATGCTCCTGGCCATAGTTGGTTCGGTAATACTTATATGCACAAATTATACTAGAAATGATTTTGGTATTACGAATGTATGGAGACATTGTAGGTAACCGCATTCTTAAAGAGTCTCCTTCTATCCGATGACGGCGGTGGAAAGTATAAACTGTAAATAAAAATGGATCCAACATCTTTATGGATCTGAATATATTTTGGGAGAAAAATAATTTTAATCACTACATTTGGGCACAATATCGCACAATTTTCCGCATATCCGAAGCAGCTTTTGGAAAAGTTCCAACTCGGAGTGTCTGCGAGAGGCAGCTCTCGGCGATCGGACTTGTAGCCCGTAGGTAAGCCGTTATGAAATAAACAATGCTCTCAAACACGCTGACTGCAAGCATTTTCTACATATGCGAGAAAAAGCTGCCTGACCGACTGATTCATAGCTTAATTCCAACCATTTGACGGATAGGATCGGAATTTGGCATACACACACACCACATACACACACACACACACTCATAAACACACATATAAATTTAAACTAAATATATAATTAGACCTCGTAAGCTATTCTGTTGTCAACTTATAAGTACTGTTATAATTATACAAACACGAAGAGCGAGGATTCTGGGATACAGGTTTTATATAATAAACTTACACCAGGATCCCCAAAATCATTATAAAACGATGTACTTTACTTTATGTATGTATATGTCACAGCCAAAGCGATTAATCCGGATATTATACATATCATCTGGTCATTATTAATAATGTCAACTCAATTTGGATAAAGTGATAATTGACATAGAATTAATCACATTAACCAGCTATTTTTTATACCATCTTCGAAGACTTGGATAATGTAATAAAACAAGTATGGATAAAGATTATTTACGTGTTTACTAACTTATTTATGAATGTTTTTATGTAATTCCCTTCACAACGTCACTAGCTTTCGTAAATAACTCAAATTAACGAGAAGTAATAAGAAAAAATATTACTAAAAATCATAATTTGTTAGGTTATTTCAGACGACATTTAACGTATTTCTTTGCCAGTTTGCTAATATTTTAATGAAATAATAGTATTAATACAGGGTCCAGGAGCGAGCGAAGCGAGCTCGAGACTTGAGGGCACCCCGACTCGGTTGGGTTAGGTGACGAAGAGGTAGGATAGACGAGTTAGGAGGACGAAGAAAATAACCACTCAGAAGGATGGCGGGGCCTTGCAGGCCCCGCCATCCCTTAACCTTATAATTTTAAACCTAAAAAAAATTATTTCACGAAAAGTATTACTTTAATTAGTATTTTAAGAATTTTAATTATTTTAAGAATCAACGTAACAACAATATAGTCAGCCACGGATCACGCCACGCGGCAGCGGGATGAAGAACGGGGGGGGGGGGGGGGGGTTTACAAGCCAAACAGACCGTATTATCACTTTCGCCAACTGTGACCAGCGCCTATGAATAATATCCAGATAAAGTGATTAATTTATCAAATTGTCTAGTCAATTTGTTTATTATCCATAGTAACCAGTCATTATTAATAATAGCTGTTTAATCACTATGACTGTAACATATAAATATTATGTAGATATGTACAAGAATATATAATATTATTGTAAGTAGTTTATTTTATTTATTTATTCTGGCACCACCAACCGCGTATCCGGTTTCAAATATTCCTTCACTTTATTGGTTGCCTGGTAGAAATCGCTATGTAGCGATAAGGCCGCCAAATTGTACTCCTAAGTTTGTTTGTATTTAATTAATTTCTTTCGTTTTTTGTATTTTTATTCTGTGGTGTGGTGTGCAATAAAGAGTTTATCTATCTATCTATCTATCTATCTACTTATGGTGAAAATAAATTTTCATTTCATTCATTTCATTTCATACTTGACATGTTCTTACTCGTACTCGTAAAAATAATATGACTTGAACAAACTAAGACATGACTTTTGAAAAAAAAAACGTGAGTCTCGTGGAATACTCGGTTGGAACGAAGTTCTTTTCATAGTACATTATAAGGGTGATACTACAGATATGGGTGACACGCACTTTGAAAATTCGATCATTAGGTACATACTGCAAAATTAGTAGCTTCACAGTATACTGCGACGATGGTGTAGCGATTCGAGCACCAAGTCGTGATTAAATAATACCCACCTTCGAAATTTATATAATTTCTTAATAATTAAAATTAAAAATACAAATTATTTGCAAATTTAATGTGGCAGGTTACTTTCACGGAAAAAAAAGAAATGCAGAAATTATTGTGAATTTTCTTCGTGTCGGGATTGATGTAACGGAATTATTCTAGGTATTGAGCGAGCGAAGCCATGGGCGTCCGCAATTTATAAAAAAACCTAGGAATTATTTACGAAATTTCTTAAATTCTTTGCTAAGAGTTTACAAAGGTCGAAGGAAAAATAACGTAAATATTTTTTCAATCAAGAAAACAAACTTAAAATATTCAGAAATAAAGAAATATTAAAATGGGGCAAAACAAATCGAAAAGAAAGAAATATTTATCTAATGTTTACTGATAAGTTTAATGTTAGGGCAAGAGTAAGTTGGGTTATTCACAATCTTTTTGCGTATTCACGTCATATATATGATTAAATTATGCGAACCTCTCACGGCGGACATGTGGCGTTTGACGAGGGTCGTCGGAGGTCCACCCTTGCGCGCTGCGGGGACAGTCCCGATATTAATTTTATTAATTTCGCAATTTGTCTCCGCCACTGCGTCACAATAGTGGCGAAGTTTTTATGGCGTCGGCAAACTCACAGCGCGGTACGATGTGGGGTTTTATATTAGTTGTAGTTTGTTGACAGACGAGGTTATTTGGAAATGAAAGATTATTATAATAAAAATTAGTAATTGCTCTCGGCTACACTCACGTGGATTTAGTTCTGGGTAGCAAACATGTGGACTTGTGTCAGCTCCTTGTATAGTTGTTAAGGATTTCAGTGGGAGTTGCTGCATTAGGTGTTAAGAAGAAGTTTCTTTTTCAGTCAATTACAAAAATCTTATTTTATTAAATTCTAAAGGCTACGTACAGCACAACTGGTATACAGTGGTATTACGTGAAAAACCACTAAAATTAAGCACATAATGCTGGTGGCAAGAAGAGTCCAATAGAATATTGTCCAGCCTAAAAATGTAATAACGACCGCTTATAGTATTCTACATATTGGCGATTGGCAATTGGCTTGCACCAATTAAAATAAAATATTTGTTCCTTGCCCCTTTTGCACTCCCGAAGATTTTCTAAACTTACTTTTATTTGCCTTACTTTATTTAAACATACGAATGTGGAGTGTCAAAAGGCTCTGTGGGAACACGCAAAGAGCATGTGGTAGAGTCTTACATTTTATACTGCATGCTACAAACATTTTGATTTCTATGGTGATGATGATGACGCAGATGTACGCACCCTAGTGGGCACGTAGAAGATTAATGGGAGCGTAGTATCTGCGAGTGGCGATTCTTAATGCGAGACGCGGACCGAGCGGGGTTGCTAAGGGTTAGGGGCTTGCCGGTCACGAAATTATCTGTAAGCATAAGGACTTGGTACCAGCTGATCTGTATTGTAGAGAGACTGGTATGCAGTTAGATAATATTTAAAAGAACTTAACAGTACTGAAAATTAAAATCTTTATTATTTTCACATAGGCTTAAATATAATATCAATTATAACAATTCAGGCACTTATGATACGTCAAAAACTACCGCCAAGTTCGAAAAGCAGGTTTGCGCTCGCAGGAACTGCTCATTATGTACAACTTTTTAACATAGTGTCAAAGTAAAATACATGATATTTATGATATCTTAATATCATGTCTATCCAATCTATTATTCCAAGAACCCTTGTTTTTAAGAAATTCTTTAATGTTATAATAACTCTGATTTTACTAGATAAATTTTAGTTATTTCAGACCTGGGCAAAGGTAAGTTTGTAACGCAATCTGATATCTTAATATCATGTCCATCCAATCTATTATTCCAAGAACCCTTGTTTTTAAGAAATTCCTTAATGTTATAATAACTCTGATTTTACTAGATAAATTTTAGTTATTTAAGACCTGGGCAAAGGTAAGTTTGTTACGGAAACTTAATATCTTCCGATTCCGAAAAACTAAATTTAAAAACTCCGACACCGATTTAGGTTTCGTTTAAAACCTCCTCTGTAACATCCATGGTTCGAAGGTTTTACAATGTTTACCTCCACCATTAAAGCTTGTTTTTTAACTAAAATAAAACTGAAAACAAAAGTAATATCATAGTGGAATCGCTCCACGGTATAAATTACGCCGTACGCTACATTTGGCGGGGAAAGCGCTCAGCTAACCGCACTATATCCGAGATGAGATCGCCGCCCGCCCGCCGCCCGCCCATTAGTAGCGCCGCCCGCGCCGCAACGGGTAACGGGTTTTGTTAAAGGATCAGGAGTTCATCATTTTCATCGAACCTCATTCAGAATTCATCTCGACGACCTCTGTGGGGCAGTTGGTCCGTTGCTATATGTATAGGTAGGTAGGTACATGTGGAATGTCTCGAGTTCTAATCTCACCTTCCCACAGTATAAACTCCTCCTCCTCTTGACGACCTCCGTGGTTGAGTGGTTAGCGTGCCGGTTTTCAAGGCGCCGCCATCTCTGAGGTTCCGGGTTCGATCCTCGGTCGGGACAATGTAGAAAAATAAGTTTTCTACATTGTGTCTGGTCTGGGTGTTGTGGTACCTTCGGTGTTTCTGATTTCCTTAACACAAGTGTATAAGCTACTTACTAAGGGATCGGAGCAATGTATGTGATGTTGTTCACTATATATATGTAACCTATAAACATATACCTATAGCATAGGATCTTTCACACGACGTATTACTTATTACTTTTTAAACGTTAGCTTGAGTAATTAAAAAAGCTTGTATTTTCTTTCGAAATGCAAATTCTTAGTGACAGATAGAGACAAAGCATTAAGTCACTATACAATGGACCTGGGAACGTTATTTATATCAAATTTCTTATAATATTCGTTTCAAATTGAAATATGACATTTTCATTTGAATTGCTTTGCGACACGCTGATCTGTAGCCGTATAGCTATAATGTGACATATTTTGGTATCCTTTCAGAAAACTGACGACTGGTCGAAAGTAACGAAATTTAATAATAAATCAGAAATCTATCAGAATGACAGTTGTTTGCGCGCACGTCACGTGAACAATCCGGCAACCGGATATGTCATTTCCGTACATTTTTGAGCGATCAATATTGGTTTCTGTGACAATCGCTAACATATGTCAAATGGCTACAGCTGCTGATGTACCTAGCTGCTGATGTATATCTACACTATCAAATAGGTACTAGAGTTCACCCTACTATTTTTAAATTTCGCTTTTATAATACTTGCCTAGCGCGGAGGGCTCAAGCCAAATCCATCTCATTAAAATTCTGTGTCTCTGATATTATGCGCGAATATAATATAGCCCTGAATACAACCCGGTAAGCGTTCGTTGACCACATAATATCCTACCTGTGATTGAAATCCGAGAACGCTATTATATCGGTTGCCTCGCAGTGTAATGTAGCCTTCCCTCAGCATCCGACCCGATATGCACGCGCCCGGGCTCGGTGCTCGGGATCACTTACATATCCTCACATATTATAGCTTATTACCAACTTAGATAATACTCGTAGATGATAGTGTAAATTATTCACCAAGGGAATTACCATCGAGAAATTGAAACATTTGATTCGTATGTAAGGTCTAACTTGTGAAATATCAGACTCTACCGCTGTGGAGAGAGGTTTTGCATCGGTAAGAAGTGGCGAGACTATTAATGACTGTTTTTTAAAAAATACATAATATTATTATGTCGAATTTTTGTATCACGTAAACCGGGGGAGTAGATCAAATTCATTCTGTGAAATTTTGAGGTCCTAGGCTACAATCTTTATACTCGTTATTTTCCAGCTTTATACTCGTATTTCTCCGAGAGAGAGTGCGAGAACAAAAATGCGTGAAGGTTTCATCGAATATTTATAACCTCCTTCATCGGATAAAATATAGGCACGCGTGAAAAAAGCACAAATAAACACGTTTTTTTTTGTTGCAGACTGGCTCACAGTAACGTGGGCGCAGAGCGGGATGCACCTGCAGCCAGACGCCGGCGACGACGACGCCGACTCCGCCAGGGGCCGGTGGGTAAAACGCTCCTTTGCTGCAGCTTCCTCGCCCAGACAAGACTGGCTCACCGTAACGTGGGCGCAGAGCGGGATGCACCTGCAGCCAGACGCCGGCGACGACGACGCCGACTCCGCCAGGGGCCGGTGGGTAAAACGCTCCTTTGCTGCAGCTTCCTCGCCCAGACAAGACTGGCTCACCGTAACGTGGGCGCAGAGCGGGATGCACCTGCAGCCAGACGCCGGCGACGACGACGCCGACTCCGCCAGGGGCCGGTGGGTAAAACGCTCCTTTGCTGCAGCTTCCTCGCCCAGACAAGACTGGCTCACCGTAACGTGGGCGCAGAGCGGGATGCACCTGCAGCCAGACGGCGGTGACGACGACGCCGACTCCGCCAGGGGCCGGTGGGTAAAACGCTCCTTTGCTGCAGCTTCCTCGCCCAGACAAGACTGGCTCACCGTAACGTGGGCGCAGAGCGGGATGCACCTGCAGCCAGACGCCGGCGACGACGACGCCGACTCCGCCAGGGGCCGGTGGGTAAAACGCTCCTTTGCTGCAGCTTCCTCGCCCAGACAAGACTGGCTCACCGTAACGTGGGCGCAGAGCGCGATGCACCTGCAGCCAGACGCCGGCGACGACGACGCCGACTCCGCCAGGGGCCGGTGAGTAAAACGCTCCTTTGCTGCAGCTTCCTCGCCCAGACAAGACTGGCTCACCGTAACGTGGGCGCAGAGCGGGATGCACCTGCAGCCAGACGCCGGCGACGACGACGCCGACTCCGCCAGGGGCCGGTGAGTAAAACGCTCCTTTGCTGCAGCTTCCTCGCCCAGACAAGACTGGCTCACCGTAACGTGGGCGCAGAGCGGGATGCACCTGCAGCCAGACGCCGGCGACGACGACGCCGACTCCGCCAGGGGCCGGTGAGTAAAATGCTCCTTTGCTGCAACTTCCTCGCCCAGACAAGACTGGCTCACCGTAACGTGGGCGCAGAGCGGGATGCACCTGCAGCCAGACGCCGGCGACGACGACGCCGACTCCGCCAGGGGCCGGTGAGTAAAACGCTCCTTTGCTGCAGCTTCCTCGCCCAGACAAGACTGGCTCACCGTAACGTGGGCGCAGAGCGGGATGCACCTGCAGCCAGACGCCGGCGACGACGACGCCGACTCCGCCAGGGGCCGGTGAGTAAAACGCTCCTTTGCTGCAGCTTCCTCGCCCAGACAAGACTGGCTCACCGTAACGTGGGCGCAGAGCGGGATGCACCTGCAGCCAGACGCCGGCGACGACGACGCCGACTCCGCCAGGGGCCGGTGAGTAAAACGCTCCTTTGCTGCAACTTCCTCGCCCAGACAAGACTGGCTCACCGTAACGTGGGCGCAGAGCGGGATGCACCTGCAGCCAGACGCCGGCGACGACGACGCCGACTCCGCCAGGGGCCGGTGAGTAAAACGCTCCTTTGCTGCAACTTCCTCGCCCAGACAAGACTGGCTCACCGTAACGTGGGCGCAGAGCGGGATGCACCTGCAGCCAGACGCCGGCGACGACGACGCCGACTCCGCCAGGGGCCGGTGAGTAAAACGCTCCTTTGCTGCAACTTCCTCGCCCAGACAAGACTGGCTCACCGTAACGTGGGCGCAGAGCGGGATGCACCTGCAGCCAGACGCCGGCGACGACGACGCCGACTCCGCCAGGGGCCGGTGAGTAAAACGCTCCTTTGCTGCAACTTCCTCGCCCAGACAAGACTGGCTCACCGTAACGTGGGCGCAGAGCGGGATGCACCTGCAGGAAGACGTCAGTGACACTATGCTGACTCTGTTAGGGCACGGTGAGTAAAACATACCTTTGCTGCGACTTCTTAGCCCAGACAAAACCATCTCTGTATAATAAGGTCGTTGAGCGAGAGGCATCTGGTGTTGTGTTGATACCTGCGATGTTAGTCACCTTGGGGTCACCACTTTCATTATTCATCGCTGAAGCTGACTGAACCCACTATGAATGAATTTGTAAATGTGTAATTTGGACAATAACCTCTCAATCAATTGCCTATATATTTGTCCAGGTCAATAATCTAGGAGGCCTATTAATCGCCTTCTCAGAACTCCGTTGTTAGATCTTATTACACAACTTAAGCTCTATTTACATTACCAAACTATTCTATTTCTGAGCCCGTTTATATCGAGTGTACTTGTTGTGTTACAAGCAGAAAAGTAAGTAAGGAGATATTGTGCTTATATATGAACACTAGCGGACGCCCGCGGCTTTGCTCGCGTTGAACCTCTGCTTTACATCCTCAGGCGTTTAATTACCAAAATTCCTGTCTTAACTGCCATTTATTTTAATAATTTAAAGACAACAAATTCTTCCTTTGTGCTTGCTGCTATAGTCACTTATCGATTTTGAAAATATGAGGTCGTTACAAAAAGTTTCATATAGTTCAATTAGGATACCGTACCTATGGGGCAAAAAGGCGGGAACCTTATTACTGAGACTACGCTGTCTGTCCATAATAAATGGCGGCCATGTTTTTTAATTCTGACCATAAATTCGTTCTCTATTCTTGCTGTGATACTCAAATATCGATTTTCAAAGCAATCGGCCCAGTAACAAAAAAGTTCAAAATGGCGGCCACTTTTATTAAATTTTGACCACAAATTCCTTCTCCATGCTTGCTGCGATACTCAAATATCGATTTTCAGACCAATCGGCCCAGAAACAAAAAAGTTCAAAATGGCGGCCATATTATTTAATTCTGACCATAAATTCGTTCTCTATGCTTGCTGCGATACTCATATATCGATTTTCAAAGCAATCGGCCCAGTAACAAAAAAGTTCAAAATGGCTGCCGCTTTTCTAAATTTTGCCCACAAATTCGTTCTCTATGCTTGCTGCGATACTCAAATATCGATTTTCAAAGCAATCGGCCCAGAAACAAAAAAGTTCAAAATGGCGGCCATTTTATTTAATTCTGACCATAAATTCGTTCTCTATGCTTGCTGTGCTACTCATATATCGATTTTCAGAGCAATTGGCCCAGTAAAAAAAAAGTTCAAAATGGCAGCCACTTTTTTTAATTCTGACCAAAAATTCTTTCTCTATGCTTGCTGCGATACTCAAATATCGATTTTCAAAGCAATCGGCCCAGTAACAAAAATGTTCATAATCGCGGCGTCTTTTTTTTAATTTTGACCACAAATTCCTTCTCCATGCTTGTTGCGATACTCAAATATCTATTTTCAGAGCAATCGGCCCAGTATCAAAAAAATTCAAAATGGCGGCCACTTTTTTTAATTCTGACCACGAATTTCTTCTCCATGCTTGTTGCGATATTCAAATATCTATTTTCAGAGCAATCGGCCCAGTAACAAAAAAGTTCAAAATGGCGGCCACTTTTTTAATTCTGACCACGAATTCCTTCTCCATGCTTGTTGCGATATTCAAATCTCAATTTTCAGAGCGATCGGCCCAGTAACAAAAAAGTCCAAAATGGCGGCCACTTTTTTTAATTTTGACCACAAATTCCTACTCCATGCTTGCTGCGATACTCAAATATCTATTTTCAAAGCAATCGGCCTAGTAACAAAAAAGTTCAAAATGGAGGCCGCTTTTTTTAAATTTTGACCACAAATTCCTTCTCCATACTTGTTGCGCTACTCAAATATCGATTTTCAGAGCAATCGGCCCAGTAACAAAAAAGTTCAAAATGGCGGCCACTTTTTTTAAATTTTGACCACAAGTTCCTTCTCCATGCTTGTTGCGATACTCAAATATCGATTGTCAGAGCAATCGGCCCAGTAACAAAAAAGTTCAAAACGGCGGCCACTTTTTTTTAATTCTGACCATAAATTATTTCTCTGTGCTGGCTGCGATACTCAAATATCGAGTTTCAAAGCAATCGGCCCAGTAACATTAAAGTTCAAAATGGCGGCCACTTTTTTTGAATTTTGACCACAAATTCCTTCTCCATGCTTGTTGCGCTACTCAAATATCGATTTTCAGAGCAATCGGCCCAGTAACAAAAAAGTTCAAAATGGCGGCCACTTTTTTTAATTTTGACCACGAATTCCTTCTCCATGTTTGCTGCAATACTCAAATATCGATTTTCAAAGCAATCGGCCCAGAAACAAAAAAGTTCAAAATGGCGGCCATTTTATTTAATTCTGACCATAAATTCGTTCTCTATGCTTGCTGAGCTACTCATATATCGATTTTCAGAGCAATTGGCCCAGTAAAAAAAAAGTTCAAAATGGCAGCCACTTTTTTTAATTCTGACCATAAATTCTTTCTCTATGCTTGCTGCGATACTTAAATATCGATTTTCAAAGCAATCGGCCCAGTAACAAAAATGTTCATAATCGCGGCGTCTTTTTTTTAATTTTGACCACAAATTCCTTCTCCATGCTTGTTGCGATACTCAAATATCTATTTTCAGAGCAATCGGCCCAGTAACAAAAAAATTCAAAATGGCGGCCACTTTTTTTAATTCTGACCACGAATTCCTTCTCCATGCTTGTTGCGATATTCAAATATCTATTTTCAGAGCAATCGGCCCGGTAACAAAAAAGTTCAATATGGCGGCCACTTTTTTTAATTCTGACCACGAATTCCTTCTCCATGCTTGTTGCGATATTCAAATCTCAATTTTCAGAGCGATCGGCCTAGTAACAAAAAAGTCCAAAATGGCGGCCACTTTTTTTTAATTTTGACCACAAATTCCTACTCCATGCTTGCTGCGATACTCAAATATCTATTTTCAAAGCAATCGGCCTAGTAACAAAAAAGTTCAAAATGGAGGCCGCTTTTTTTAAATTTTGACCACAAATTCCTTCTCCATACTTGTTGCGCTACTCAAATATCGATTTTCAGAGCAATCGGCCCAGTAACAAAAAAGTTCAAAATGGCGGCCACTTTTTTTAAATTTTGACCACAAGTTCCTTCTCCATGCTTGTTGCGATACTCAAATATCGATTGTCAGAGCAATCGGCCCAGTAACAAAAAAGTGCAAAACGGCGGCCACTTTTTTTTAATTCTGACCATAAATTATTTCTCTGTGCTGGCTGCGATACTCAAATATCGAGTTTCAAAGCAATCGGCCCAGTAACATTAAAGTTCAAAATGGCGGCCACTTTTTTTAAATTTTGACCACAAATTCCTTCTCCATGCTTGTTGCGCTACTCAAATATCGATTTTCAGAGCAATCGGCCCAGTAACAAAAAAGTTCAAAATGGCGGCCACTTTTTTTAAATTTTGACCACAAAATCCTTCTCCATGCTTGTTGCGATACTCAAATATCGATTGTCAGAGCAATCGGCCCAGTAACAAAAAAGTTCAAAATGGCGGCCATTTTTTTAATTCTGACCATAAATTCGTTCTCTATGCTTGCTGCGATACTCAAATACCGATTTTCAAAGTAATCGGCCCAGTAACAAAAAAGTTCAAAATGGCGGCCACTTCAAAATTTGGATTTCAAAAATCCCCGAAAAACCTGAGTACGAATTGATTTTTTTACCTTATAAAAACCTAGGTACCAATTTTCAGATCTGAACTACTTTTAGTTCTTCGGGAAATCCTGGAACAACGAAAAAAATCACTTTTGTATGGGAAAATCCCTTAAATGTACGATTTTTACCCCTTAGGATTTGAATTTCTGGAATCCCCGTCTTAATACGAATTCATGACCTAATATCTATCTAGGCACCAAATTTCAGAGCTCTACGACTTTTAGTTTTTCGGGAATTCCTGGAACAACGAAAAAAAAATCACTTTTGTGTGGAAAAATCCCTTTAATGTACGATTTTTACCCCTTAGGATTTGAATTTCTGGAATCCCCGTCTTAGTACGAATTCATGACCTAATATCTATCTAGGCACCAAATTTCAGAGCTCTACGACTTTTAGTTTTTCGGGAATTCCTGGAACAACGAAAAAAAAATCACTTTTGTATGGAAAAATCCCTTTAATGTACGATTTTTACCCCTTAGGATTTGAATTTCTGGAATCCCCGTCTTAGTACGAATTCATGACCTAATATCTATCTAGGCACCAAATTTCAGATTCTACGACTTTTCGTTTTTCGGGAATTCCTGGAACAACGAAAAAAATTCACTTTTGTATGGGAAAATCCCTTTAATGTACGATTTTTACCCCTTACAATTTGAATTTCTGGAATCCCCGTCTTAGTACGAATTCATGACCTAATATCTACCTAGGCACCAAATTTCAGATCTCTACGACCTATAGTTTAGGCGGAATCCGTGGAACAAACCAAAATTCCTCATTCTTTTATATATATAGATAATAATTAATGGAATATTTTGTGGGAATAAATATAGCCGATTAGAGATAGACCACAGATTAATATTATAGTAATTCAATGTCGGCATTACAATTAGCAACCGCATTTTTGTTTTTTGAATGATTTATTGGTTTCTATTTTGTGAAATAAAATCTTTTTATGGGTCACACGACTACTAAAGGAACCAGTGTATACTATGGAGTCCTGCACGTTGAATCAGAGTAGTTTTTGTAGTGTTTCTTGACCCATCTATCTAGCTTCATCTGCGCTGTCTAGCCACTGTAAATATTTGCTTAACACATTTGCCCGTACGTCTGGAGGGCAATAATTGTCGACAGAACAAACAGACGGGTCAATTAATGTCTTATTATGTCTTCCTCGGGATGTTGAGCCGAGAACTAGGAGATCTATCGAACAATATGCGCACCTTTTTCATTTGGAACTAAGTTTCTTAGTGCTCGTTACATTTAAAATTCTTGTAATAGAGTGATTGAGAGTAAGATAGAAAAATAATAAACTTTAAGAAAAAATATCACCTTCATTGCAATAAAACGGATATCTATGTTCTATGCGTAAGTTAGATTATTAGCAATCATCGTGAAAGCAAAAAGCAGTGATGGCGCTTTGGTTCAAACCTCTACATTTCATCAGGAGGTAGGTATCTAGTGCCGAACATGGACCTCAAACTTTTCAGTTTTACTGGACGTTTCATAAAACTAAATATCTCTAATCTCTTGCTTAGTGACGGTGAAAGAAAACATTGTAAGGAAACCTGTTTGCCTATTTTACCACAATATTCTAAAAGATTCTGCCACCACTCTCTTGGCCAGCGTTAGGCTAAGGTCAAACCCTTATCATTATTAGAAGATACTCGTGCCTAGCGAAGGAACATAAAAAAGGGTTGAAACGACGTGATAAAGCATGGATAAGCAGCTGTAGGTGATTAATAACTCCGATAACAAGTGCGTGCTTGAATCCAAGGTCAACCACAAGTCTACCACTGCTTCTAAGTCTGTCTGCAAGCGGCGAATGCAACTTTAACAGCACTTATCGCAAACTTAACATCTTAACAATATTTCTCAACTTGCACGCAAGTTTGGTTATTAATGATTACTTAACTCTTCCGCCTCGCGACAAATTAGCGCTTTTACTGCATGATTACGCACCGCGCCTGTGCACGATGAATCAGCGGGCAACTGCCGGGCCCATCAGAGCAGGCCAGCGGATTCCCACAGGCAGCGGCGGTGGCGGGTCGAAAAAGGCCCGCCAAAAAATTTTATAAACGATTTGCACTGGGTTTTATCCCGCGGCACAGAGTGACTTACTACTAGGTACTTACCGGCGCAGGAGACAGCCAGCACGTGGAATCCGGGGAGTGTGTTCGTGTATGATGAATGTAGTGTGTGGTGTCTGCGGTGTTAAATGCAAAGGAACACACTCGCCCTCCTCTGAAGGGTCTTTCGCGGCGGCGGCACGAATTCGCGGGTAGCGAAGCGAGTCCGCGGCGGCGTGGTATCAAGATGGCGCGTGAGCACAAAAAACCGTGCTCCGGACAGTCAAATGGGCCCGCGGCGTTAGAAGGACGCGGCGGACAACACGACACACGAAGGAGCGCAATAAATAGGGCTCGTAAAAACTAAACGACACGGCGTGGCCGGCAAAACTTCAACGCGGGCAACGCGGACCTTGGGTATTGACCGTTTCAGTCGGCTTGTAGAACCGGACTGCCGCGAGCGACCGCGCCGGGACGAGCGCGGGCGACGGTCGCAAACGGCTCGTGGGAGAGGGCCCTGCAGGCCGTCTCGCGCGACTAGTAGCCTTACGCTAATATACTTAAAGACGATTTTCGCCGGCCGACGGTACGGCAGCACGAACCCGTCGACGAATGTACTACTTGAACCGCGTACACGGGGGGCTACCGCTCCCCCCGGAGCCGCGCGCCCCATTTCCCTCTCCAGCCGCAGGCGGGAGCGAGAACGCGGCGTTTGGCCAATTTTAGCCAAAACAATCCCCCCGCCCGTGGGCCCAAGGATTTGGGGTCCACTAACCAATGGGCAAGCGGGATAAGGAAGAGACGGCTCGCTGCAAAACCGAATCTCCGACCATTACCTCGGCAACTCTGGGAACCCCATCGGATCCATATATCAATTTAAGAATGCGTCCACGACGCCAGCACAAAGGCAACAAATTAGACTCCTTAACTAGGACAAGATCACCAACCTTAGGTGGGTCGGTCTTGTCTGACCACTTAACGCGCTGCTGCAAGAGATGCAAATATTCTAAATACCAACGATGCCAGAAATTTTGGGTCATCTGCTGTAGCAATTCGAAGCGAGACAACCGTGAGACCTTCACGTCCCTGAAGGGGTACTCGGGCAGGGCGTTAAGGGGTTCACCAATTAGGAAATGACCGGGGGTTAAAACTTCCAGGTCATTGGGATCGGACGATAAGGGGCAGAGTGGCCGAGAATTGAGGACAGCCTCAATCTTACAAAACACGGTAGCGAGCTCTTCAAAAGTGAAAATGGTTTCACCTATCACGCGTCGGAGATGCGTCTTTGAGACCTTAACGACGGCTTCAAAGATCCCGCCCCAGTGGGGACAAGCTGGCGGGTCAAAGGTCCAAGTTATCCCCATCTTGGACATTGCCGTGCCGATGCCTATCTTATTTTCATTCAAAAATTGGGCGACTTCCTTCAAATACCTATCGGCACCCTTATAGTTGGTCCCACAATCCGATCGGATCAGGTGCGGATAACCTCGGCGTGAAACGAAGCGGCCTAGCGTGGCTACAAAGGCTTCGGTGCTGAGGGCACTCACCAGTTCTAAGTGTACGGCCTTGGTAGCCAGGCAAACAAAAACGCAAAGGTAGGCCTTGAGGGAACGAGCATTGCGGAGGCTGGAGCTCTTGACGAAGAACGGCCCCGCAAAATCCGTCCCGACCGCCGAAAAAGGGCGCGAGGCCACGACACGGTCGGTGGGGAGGTCCCCCATAATGGGCTGCATGGTGCTGGCCTTCAGGCGGTAGCACGGAATGCACTTAAAAATGACGCTTCGGATGGAGCGTCGTCCCGATAAAATCCAAAATTCGCGCTGCAATATGGCCGAAAGGGCGTTGCAGCCAGCGTGGGCATTTTTGACGTGGTAATGCGTCACCAACAATTTTACAAAAGCGCTATTGTTCGGAAGCAGCAGGGGATGACGTGCCCCATAGGGTAAGTCAGAATTCCGGAGGCGTCCACCAACGCGTATCAATCCGGTGTCATCCAGGAAGAGGTTTAAGCGGGCGAGCGAGCCCTTCAAAGGTAAACCTCGCTTCAGTGTCTCAATAGCGGACTCAAAATGCTCCAGTTGAACCAAACGTATCCAAAAGGTCCGGGCCTCCTGTCTCTCCAGGGGCGACAAGACCGGGTTCGACATTTTGTCGCGTGGGTTCCGAGCGTTGTGGGTGAATCGCTGAATCCAAGCCGTCACCCCAATCAATTTATCAAGGGAACTGTAGCGTTCCTGAAGATAGCTCAGCGAATTGGCTGGCTTATCCTCAACAACTCCGACTCGCAAGCCAGGTAACACATCGGGCTCGGAGAACCTACTCTGAGGCCAGGCGGACTCATTCCGAGTCAGCCAGTCAGGGCCCCACCAAAGAGAGTGGTTGACAAGGTCGGAAGCTTCACATCCGCGGGAAGCACAATCTGCAGGGTTCAGGTCCCCTGGCACATGTCTCCAGGTCAACGGGGTTTCCGAATTCTGGATTTGGGAAACCCGGTTGGCAACAAAGACTTCCAAGTTGTGGGGAGCGGCTCGCAACTAACAAAGGACAATTTCGCTGTCCGACCAGGCGTACACTTCAGTCAGGTCAACAATCGATAGGAGGGACGTACGCACATGGTTGAGAAGGCGCACCAAAAGAGCGGCTCCAGACAACTCCAATTTGGGTATCGTCAAGCGTGACCGAATTGGGGCCACTTTACTTTTCGCCAAGACAAGGTGGGTTGCGACCTCGCCGGTGTCACTGACAGTTCGCAAATAGACCACGGCTGCGTACCCTTTTTCGGACGCATCACAAAAGCCGTGGAGACTGGCGTGGCACCTTCCGGGCGGTAGGAAGCAACGAGGCATCGAAATCCGATTAACATTCGGAAGTGAGGCCACAAGGGAGAGCCACTCCTGTAATAACTTCCCTTGAAGGGGCTCGTCCCAGCTGACTTCAGCTAACCAGAGCTTCTGCAGGAAGCATTTGGCCAAAAATATTACGGGGGTGGTCCACCCATTTGGATCAAAGGTACGTGCCACCGTGGACAAGACCGTACGTTTGGTCCAAGTCTTAGGGGGTGGATCCAGTTTGACCCGGTAAGTAAAAATGTCCTGCACGGGCTGGTATTGTATACCCAAGACTGTCAGCAAATTAGGATTTTCGGGATTTTCGAAAATGTGTGGATCCTGCTGATCTTCTCCCGGCAAGTCCCTTAAGACAAGCGGGGAGCTCGAGAGCCATTTACTCAGCTCGTATCCACCCGACTTCAGGATGGCAATCAACTCATCCCGCAAAATCAAGGCTTCCTCAACACTGGAAGCTCCCGTACAAATGTCGTCCATATAGACTGACGACTCCAAAATGGCTGAGGCGCGAGGATATTTCAGTCGTTCCCGGTCGGCCAACTCCAGTAATGACCGGATGGCAATGTAGGGGCTGGACCGAAGGCCATAGGTGGTCGTATTCAGCTCGAACACTCGTATGGGGTCACTCGGACTCTCGCGCCATAATATCAGCTGGTACCTCCGATCATCACGATGCACCACGGTTTGGCGGAACATCATGCGGATGTCGGCCACAAAGACCACCTGGTGCTGCCGAAACGTCGTGAGGATGTCGGAGATATCCTTGATCAACTTGGGACCGGAGTGTAGACACTGGTTGAGAGACACTCCGTTGGACGTTGGAACAGAGCCATCAAAAACTACACGGATTTTCCCATTCGGGTTTTTCAAAATGGCGTGGTGGCAAAGGAAGTAATGCTCGTTCGAACGCCAATCAAAGTTGGACGGCGACATGTGACCAAGGTCTTCATATTCCCGCATGAAGGCCACATACTTGCTACGGAAGGCCGGGTCCCGTTTCATGCGCCGTTCCATTGATAGGAGCCTCTTCTCAGCGAGGGCCCGCGATTGACCCAGGGGGGGTCGTGCCGCCAGGAGTGGCAAACGGGTTACAAAGCGTCCGTCCGTACGGCGCCCCGTGTTATTCCTGTAAAAGGACTCACACTCCTGTTCAAGGGGGCTAACCCGAGCGGCCTGAGGCGGCTCTTCAACCTCCCAAAATCGCTGGACAACATCGGTCAGCGACAAGCCTGCGACCTGGATGGGGTCAGGCTCCGGGGAGGGGCTAGACCATAAAACCGGACCGAAGAAGCTATTGCCAAAAATAGTGGGCAAAGCGCAAAGGCCATTGGTCTGCAGGGCCCTAGCTCCCCCAGTTATGATAAGACCCAGCACGTCGGAACCCAAAAGAAGGTCCATAGGACCGGGTTCGGACCAGTGGGGGTCAGCAGGGGCTAAACCTGACGTACAGCGCACTGCGGCGTCGGTTACCCGAACTTGCGGAAGGGGACCTAAAATGTTATCCATGACGGTCACCATAATCAAAACCCGCATGTTTCCACGAATAGGACTAAACATTAACTCAGCCTCTCCCTTGTGCGATGCGGGCGTGGCGCCACCGACACCGATGACACGACACTCGCGCGGTCTCCAAGGGAGCCCTAGCCTTCCCACCAAGTAAGACGAAGCTATGGAGCGTTGGCTACCCAGGTCCAAAAGGCAACGAACGGTCATAGATTCACCATTAGGGTTATACACCTTCACTGAGGCCGTCGGCAAAAGTATGGTCTGACATACTGTCTGCTGTAGGTTCAGAGTCTCAGGGGAGGTGGCTACGGTGGGAGCTAGGGTGGCGGATACCTAGCGCGGCGAGGGTTCACCAGCGGGATCCCACTGACGGGGGTGCTCCGGCTGGGGCGGCGCTAGAGGGGTGGAGGGCATTCCGTACGGAGAGGTGACGAACATGCCGTACGGGGACCATGCACCCATCCGGGACCGCACCATGCGGCTAGCGTCCGGCACCCGGTAGGGATTGCCTCGACCTATGGTGGGTGGATGGCGCTCCAGTCGCGGCCACTCATGTAGTGGCGGCGAGAACCGACGCGGGACGACGCTCAATGGGGCAGCCGCGATATCCCCGTCGTAATGACGCGAGGGGGATGTGACCGTGACGCGGGGGGTGAAACCCTCCTCCGGGGGGCGGAACCCCTACCTCCACTAGGAGGTTGGTGGTCCACCGGAGAACGCCTAACGGGGCTGGCTGGGTGGCCAGGACTAGCGCCCCCGCCCATGGGGGGGTGCGCGATCGAGCGCCCCCGCCCATGGGGGGGGGTGCGCGACCCAACGTCCCGGCGACCGGAACCACTCCGGTTAGCGCACAAGAGGGCCGAATGGGCACCGCCGCAATGTGGGCAGGGCCGCTGGCGCGGGCAGTCTCTTACGAGATGCTGGCCCAGGCACGAGAAGCACCACTGGCGTGTCGACACGTATTCTCTCCGGGCCGCAACCGGTTTGGCCAGGAAGTGCGGACACGAGGAGACCTGGTGGCCGGGGTGCCGACAATAGGCACAGGGGGGGAGCTTCGTTGTCACGGCCCCGCTGTACTGTGACACCCGGCGACCTTCTCTGGCGTCGGCTCCACGGCCTCGCCGGTTGGGGCCGGTCCCCGCCGAAGGGCCAGTCCTTGCCCCACCCCCTCGGACATGCTCGGACCTCCCAGGGGCCACTCGAGGGCCGGTAACTCCAGAGTTATCGGCCTGGAGGCACTCCTGCTCCAAAAACTTCAGGAGGTCGGAGAAAGGGGGCAGGTAGGTTGCACCGTCCCCTCCGAAGCGCTGCTCGAAGCGGAGCTTAAGCTCCGACGGCAGGCGGGAGAGCACTATGTGCAACAACAAGAAGGACCACTGGTCGACGGGGAGATCCAATCGACGGAGAGCATTGGTGGCCACAATGCAAGGGTTTAGCAAGGCCTCTCTGAGGCCGGCCACCCCGGTGACGGCGGGCAAGGCTAGTAGCTGGGCTACATGTGCGTCGGCCAACCGGCGCACATTTTCATAGCGCCTGGCCAGCAATTCCCGAGCCGTGTGGTAGCTCTCCTCCGAGAGGTCGAGGTGTCGCACCACGTCCAGGGCCTCGCCCTGTAGCGAGGACAGTAAGTATGTCAGCTTCTGGGTGGGGGACAGGTCCTTCCTGGCGTGGACCAGACTGTCGAATAACGCCAGGAAGCCCATCCACTCTTGAAGCTGCCCACCGAATTTGGGCAGCTCGATCGTGGGCAGTTTCCCGAGTAATGCCGGCTGTGTGGGCGGTCGGCTGGGGGAGTCTCTAAAAGCGCCACTTCGACGCCTTTCATCAGCGGCGGTCCGGATCCCATGGGCGGCCTCCACCACCGAGTCCATCAGTTCGAAGAACTGGTCGTAATCGGCCTGAGCCGTCCTCAGTACCTCCTGTTCGGGACCGAGGGTGAGCAGGTCTTGAAAGGCCTGCTCCACGGAGGCCTGCCGAGTCCGCACCTGGTCCGCTCGGTGTAATAGGGCGGCGGTTCTATCTTCGCGGCCTATCAAACCCGCGGCGGACGTCGCCCAGCGCAGCTCAGACTGTATCTGTACAGCTAGCTTTTTAATGTTCGCGGACATTCTAACAAATTAAATGTAAGCAAATGGCAAAAATAAAGTAATAATAAATTGAAAAGGCGGCCGGCAAGTCGGCGGGCGGCGTGAGTGCAAGCAATAATACAATTAAAGTAATAATAAACAAGTCGTATCGCGGTCGCGGTCGTTACGTAGTCGCAATGAACAAAGCGGCGCGACCGTAGTAGATACGCGTGTTAAATTACGGCGAGCGGGCGGTACCGGCACGCAAGCAAAACTTAAAATAAAAATTAAACTTATAATTATAATAAGCGGAACGCGGCCGAAACGCGGCGTTGACGCAGCGGAACTGGCGGCGATTGCGGAATTTCCGCTAACAGCGCGGCGAACGACACGGCGCGTGGCGGAAAGCGGGATTTATGCCAGCGGCGCAGAAAATAAACGGCGCGGCGGGCAAAACCAGCGCAAAACGCAAAGCGAGGTGTAGACAAACCACGCTCACTGCTACCAATTATGATTACGCACCGCGCCTGTGCACGATGAATCAGCGGGCAACTGCCGGGCCCATCAGAGCAGGCCAGCGGATTCCCACAGGCAGCGGCGGTAAAATTTTTTGGCGGCATAAGGCCCGCCAAAAAATTTTATAAACGATTTGCACTGGGTTTTATCCCGCGGCACAGAGTGACTTACTACTAGGTACTTACCGGCGCAGGAGACAGCCAGCACGTGGAATCCGGGGAGTGTGTTCGTGTATGATGAATGTAGTGTGTGGTGTCTGCGGTGTTAAATGCAAAGGAACACACTCGCCCTCCTCTGAAGGGTCTTTCGCGGCGGCGGCACGAATTCGCGGGTAGCGAAGCGAGTCCGCGGCGGCGTGGTATCAAGATGGCGCGTGAGCACAAAAAACCGTGCTCCGGACAGTCAAATGGGCCCGCGGCGTTAGAAGGACGCGGCGGACAACACGACACACGAAGGAGCGCAATAAATAGGGCTCGTAAAAACTAAACGACACGGCGTGGCCGGCAAAACTTCAACGCGGGCAACGCGGACCTTGGGTATTGACCGTTTCAGTCGGCTTGTAGAACCGGACTGCCGCGAGCGACCGCGCCGGGACGAGCGCGGGCGACGGTCGCAAACGGCTCGTGGGAGAGGGCCCTGCAGGCCGTCTCGCGCGACTAGTAGCCTTACGCTAATATACTTAAAGACGATTTTCGCCGGCCGACGGTACGGCAGCACGAACCCGTCGACGAATGTACTACTTGAACCGCGTACACGGGGGGCTACCGCTCCCCCCGGAGCCGCGCGCCCCATTTCCCTCTCCAGCCGCAGGCGGGAGCGAGAACGCGGCGTTTGGCCAATTTTAGCCAAAACACTGCACTTTTCAGATAACTTGCTCCGTGCACGTATGCTTAATCGTCGAGGGAACTTATTATCTAACTTTATTTACTGAATAATTTATAAAGACTTGTAAAATATGCCTACTGTCTGCTTCTTCTTTTCTTTAGCTTTTACCCCTGCATATGCTAAGGGCAGCTTTACTGCTGCTGTTTCCAATTGGCATGGTCTGAACTCTTTCTAAAGCACCCCCTTTACTCAGTATGTTGGCATGGGCTTGTGGGCTTGTGCAATGTCCATCCACTGTTTCTTTGAACGTCAGTCAAGTCAAGAAGTGTAGGTATCTTTAAAAAGATGCATGTCAAAAAACAATACGTATAAAAAGCCATTATTGAAATAAAACATTCACCAGACGCAGAAATTATTTTACGTCAGTCAAATTGGCACTTGACAAATTAAGATTTTTATCATTATTTGTCTCCGCTCGTCACACGCGGGGTGACAGTTCGTTCATCAATTTTGTCGTTTCCTCGCGTCTCTCCGCTGAGCCGCTGCTTAAGAAAAGGGGAAGTAGCTCACAAAGACTAATTGCAATGTACTGACAGATTTTTGAATTTATTGCGAGGCTTTTGAGTCACGCGGCATTCGACCGATCTTCAGGGTTGCTAATGGGAATGCTACACAAAAGTAAGAAAAATACAAAAAAATGTTATAACGTGTCATCTCCTTTCAAAGGTTGGCACTCATTAATACAGCTTCTACCTTTTGCTTCTGAATATGAGTTAAAAGCTCTTACCGAAGCATTGGTGGTAGATTATGTGCTTTTAGAGACTTTATTTTCTGCAACTTTTCATTGAATGATATTTATTTGAACGAGGTAATTATAATTTTTGACGCCATGACCAAATGGGCTGTGAAGACGTTATTTGTTAAGTCAGAGGCAAGGGATCAGGATTCAAGCTCTCACAACTGTAAATATCAGCTGTAAGCAACAGAAGGTAAATGTAAGCAAGTGATCAATGGCTGTAATTAGGTGTCGGAGTGAAAGGCTGCTAACGACGCCCTCTGCGGAGCGATGAGCCGTGGAGGAACCGGCCCCGCCTTGTATTGTATCCTTAATTACCAAATCAATGCTTGAAACAAGATTGTGATTTTTTTATCTTAATTAATAATTTACACACTACTCACTTTTGGGGCCAAGCAAGTACGATCCTTAAGAGGCCTGTGAACTACGATGTCTCCATTAATGCAAAATACTAAATCATTTGTAATTCGTGTATTTTTCGATCATGTTGTGGTGTTATTCGGATTCATATAGTAATAATCTATGCTCCTGGCCATATTTGGTTCGGAAATACTTCTTTAAAACGAAATAATAATCAATTTTGATCAAAATTTTTATAACTTTGGTCGAGTTCCGTAATACCAAAAATTATGAATGAAAACTTGTAACTTTCTTTATTAACTGGTGTTTTTCTTTAGCTGGACAATAAAAACTGTGCTCCTGAACTAATGCGACGTGAGATAGTGTTGTTTTTATTACAAAACAAATAAGCAGAAAACATGTCCTCTTTAACATAAAAATAAGCAAAACCAAATTCGTTTACAATTTCGTTTACCAACTGTATTTCGGAACCAAATATGGCCAGGAGCATAGATTATTACTATATGAACCCGAATAACACCACAACATGATCGAAAATTGCACGAATTACAAATGATTTTGGTATTACGTTTGTATGGGAGACACCGTGGGTCAGTTGACTCTTAAGAACAAGCAAAGACGCACCGCCAAGCGATATAACGTCTTGACGTGATGCTGTGTAAAAAACGTTAGGGGTATCATCTTCGACATACCTCGTCATTTGCCATCAGAACACTGATACTGAGTTGACAGTGATCTCACAGTCAACTCACTTGTAGTGCTCGAAAAAACCTTCCCGGGAAATTTTAATAAATCAAGAGTGAAAAGACATGTTCTAGACAAGTCCGACTATATCCGGTTATAACTTGAAAAAACTGACTTTCTCAAATGCCTTAGGTACGGTCGCACCGGCAGCCTGGCCGTGACTCCGGGCGAGAAGCTCATGGAGCTGCTCCGGCCCAGCGCGGGCACTCCGCGCAGGCACTCCACGGCGGCCTGTGCGCCCGCGCAGCCGCGCACCTCGGCCTTCGTGTACTGCCCCTCGGACGCGCTGCCCTATTGCCCCCCGTCGAGATTCGCTCCCCCCAGGACAGCCACTAAGGTGAGTAGTGAATAATCATAACTCTCCACCTCGTGTGGATGAGAGTTGGATTGTGGGAGAGCTTTTGGTACAACTGGTATCGAAAGCCTTGGCATGATCGAGATAAGTCTGAGGAAACTTCAGGACAAAAAAATACTGCTGGTTGTGTTGGTTTTTTTGCGATTTATTGCGTAGGTAGCTCCAAAATTAATCAATAAATAAAATTATTTCGAACCTTTTATTCGATTTACCTAACTTTATTTGGGCGAACAACTATAATGATATTGAGAGTGTACTTTAAAATAAAGATTAAGAATTAGTATTATTTTTGTTCAATAATTTTATTGCTTCGATTTTTTTTCGATGTCTGTACTTTAATAATGCAATTAGAGCAAATAATGAGCAAAGAGCATAAAATTTCACTGCCCTAACAATATTACGAAAGCTCATTTTATTTTTCTACTCTCCGTAATTGTTATAACTAAGTTTTATGCGGTAAGAGTAAGCGATATAATAGCATAGTTAAGCCAGTTCGAAAACAAAATTATTTTGAAATCTAAATATTTTCATTTTCAATGCAATGTGGTCCATATTGTGATAAAATTGTTTTGAGCCGCCTGTTTCATTAAAATAGCAATTTAGTGTATGTCTTAGGTATTATGATATGATATAATATACGCATAAAATAAAAACATAAACAATCAAATTAAACTTGATTTGGCGTGGCACATTATGGTTTGCCTGAATTTTGTAGAAAAATGAAATTGTGAACATTCGCTATTTTATGCAACGAATAATCTATTTAACATCTATGTATTATCTACCTGATAACTACTTTCATCAAATATTTAATGATTTATCATTTATGTTAAACGAAACAGCAAGGCGACTGAATATTCAATGATGAAAAAAAGAAATTATCTCTTAGTTAATAAGATGATATTTTAACACCGCAAAAGTTTGATGGATCGATGAGCCTTCACGGTGGTAATTATGAAGAATAAGTCCCATTGTTGCCTCAACAGTGTTTGTTTAGCTCCCATCGTCTCGAGGGCGTAATCAATATAACCAATGTATATATTAAATTTCCAAATTGTTTTCAGAAGAACGGTACATTTATTAAAATTTATCAACTTCAATATTAATTGTATTTTACGAGGTTGAATGAACATTTTAATATTACGATACGAAATTACTTTACCGATTTTATTAACCATTTATTGAATCCATTTTAAAGGCTTCTTACACACAATTATAAAAGTACTATAGATACTGTGAAACGTACTTATTATAGAACTTTCACTAATCACGGTAGATGAATATGAAATGCGTATATGCGTAATATTTCATGCAATGACTTTTTCATTTATTGTATTTAGATAATGTATTTAGGAAATCAACAACGACCAATCAATGAAGATCGAATAACCTAACCCACACTACATAAAAACTGGATTTACACAGCAAAGTTACTTTTTGTTACCGGAAAATCCATAGATCTTGCTACATTTTCGAAAAATGTAATTTAGTATGGTAAAATATAGCTATAGGCAGAATGTTAAAATCAAATTATTTGAAAATAGGTATAAAATTTGTGAAAGAATACTGAGTGAAGTTGTGTATACCGAAGAATAATGATACTACCCACAATACTCGGTTTGTGATTTGCCAACAAAATATCCAATCGTTAAATAATAAAACTAAGATGCTGGAAGTGTTATTGCAAAAAGAATTCAAGTGTGACATCCTAGCCTTAACAGAACATTGGTTAACAGATGTCCAACTTCAATGCATTAATATAGAAAACTACTTTTTAATTTCGAGTTTCTGTCGGAGTAAAACATTACATGGCGGATCGTGTCTATTCTTTAAAGATAGTATTAACGCAATAGAAAACATAGACTTATGTAAACTTTCAGTTGAACGAATCTGCGAAATATCCGCGGCTAATATATTTGACCTTAATTTACTAATTGTTTGTATATATAGATCAAACTTGACAAAACTGACTGATTTCTTTGTTGCCTTTGAGCGACTTCTCGACAAGATATGCGTTTCCAATGTTCATTGCATTATAGTGGGGGATATGAATATAGATGTTTTGCGTCATAGTATAGAAGCAAAACATCTGAACGAAATTTTAAGTTGCCATAATTTTAGAAATGTTGTGGATTTTCCTACACGAGTGTCATGCTTCTCAGCTACCTCATTAGACCATGTATACACGAACAGTTACTCTGATAATATCGTGGCATCAGCTGTTATGACCAACGTTAGTGACCACTATGGCACGCGCGCCGAAATAACCTGCAGCGACCCGCGGCTTCCCACAGTTCAAATGGTGCGGAAATACACTGAGGCGGCTAAGCTCAATTTTGGTGCTGCAATCGAAAGCGTGGACTGGAACGATTTGTTCCTTAGGAAGTCATCAGCTGATGAGCTAGCCAATTCAATAATAAATATATTAATAAATAAAATAAATATATGCTTTCCATACAGAAAGACCTTAGGCAATAAAGTTGAGAAAACGTGGGTTTCTAATGATATTCTTAACTTAAAAGCTTTGTTGTTTACAATAACGGACCTCAAAAATAAGTTTCCTACTAACAATTTATTACAAGTGTAGCAGAAGAACGCAGCGACGCCGGATGAATACACAAGTATATTATAACAATTTACTAAGGCTAGTACAATAAGATGTATCTCGATTCAAGTCTATTGCAAAAAGTGTCACGCTACGCCATCGTGACTGAGTCATCGGCTTCGTTCGGCGCCGTCCGCCACCGATCGGCTGTGTCGCGGCACCCTCCGACAAGCCGCCAGAGTTGCCAGCATCGGTGTCTGGCCACATATCACGGTGTTGCTAACACGGCCATGCTGCATGGTGCCCGCCCCGGGCACCCCACGAATTAGGGGCAAATCTCTGCGAAAGTAAAAACCTGTTAATACACGAATACCCAAAACACATACAGATTCTTCATACTTGTGAGGCTCACCGGAACACTGTTTATTACTTCCCATTATACGTACCCCCTCAACTCAATCAACAAGACCATCCCACCTAAAGGGCACAAAGCCGCACTTAGGAGCCCAGATGTGCCATTGTCGAAAACCATCTCCGCCCTTTGCTCATACTTGAGTGCCCTGATGGTGAAGACCACTTGCTCTCAAAGGCATCATGCTCACTTAAGAGTACCAAGTGAATCTTCGAGTTAAGGTAACGCACATCACTCTAAATTCGTAATAAAGCAATGCTCCCCATTAAACCCTCCAAGTATTTTATCACGACTATTTGCCTTCTCTCAAAGAACATTTCGCTCACTTGAAGACTCCTTGCTCTCAAAAGCATTACGCTCACTTGAGAGTAACAAGTGAATCTTCAAGCTGACACATAACACTAAAATTCTCTTATTACTTCTCATCATACGCATCCCCTTAACTCAATCAACAAGACCATCCCACCTAAAGAGCGAAAAGCCTCACTTAGGAGTCCAGATGTGCCGTTGTCGAAAACCATCTCCGCCCTTTGCTCACTTGAGTGCCCTGATGGAAACCATCTCCGCCCTTTGCTCACTTGAGTGCCCTGATGGAAACCATCTCCGCCCTTTGCTCACTTGAGTGCCCTGATGGAAACCATCTCCGCCCTTTGCTCACTTGAGTGCCCTGATGGAAACCATCTCCGCCCTTTGCTCACTTGAGTGCCCTGATGGAAACCATCTCCGCCCTTTGCTCACTTGAGTGCCCTGATGGAAACCATCTCCGCCTTTTGCTCACTTGAGTGCCATGATGGTGAAGACTCCTTGCTCTCAAAGGCATTATGCTCACTTAAGAGTACCAAGTAAGTCTTCGAGTTAAGGTGACGCATAGCACTACAATTCTATATTCTCAAAGCATTTTCCCACAAACCCTTCTAGCATTTTATCACGACTCGCTGAATTATAACTTATCGAGCTCGTATAAAACAAAAGTTACTGTAAGGGCGATTCATCGTACTATGCTTTAAACCAGAATTGAAGCATTAAAAATTAAGCAAAGTAACCGTTTTTTAATAATAATAATGTTTTCTTTTTCGAATGATAACATTGTACTATACTAAATTTAAATACCTGGTATTATAATAACAATACCACAACAAAATTGAACCATACTATTTTAAACGCCTTGCTAACACGGTTCTCCACTAATCATCATCAAAATCATCGACCTTGATTGATGATTTCATATTTATTGCCACTACCACGTCATCGCACGATTCCGCGAACTACTTTGACTACCCTTCAAATCTATGCGCAATCCACAACCGAATTTTTGATATATTTTCTAATTCCCTAATAAAACCTGCAGTATTTGTTCTACATTGTTCTGTTGTTGTGTGTTGCAGAGACAAACATATTTTATTTAAAGGCGTCTAACACTAACAATTACTTCTTATTTTTGTCATTACGAACGGACCCAAATGATCCAGACGCAAAATTTGAAAGTTGGAGAATATTTTGGTAAAGAAATAATTATTTTTCCTCCTTGGGATCCATTTTGAGTAATAAATGCAATTCAAACTGGTTTTAATATACTATTATTTCATTAATTGACATAATCGTGGGAACCAGTAAAGTGCAATGGCGAATGATAAGGATATAAAGGGAAAACGTCCAACAGTTTTGTCAAAAATTGCCCACGTCACTGCAGTTACATTTCATTACCTGCCAGATACGTCATATTTTTAGAACCACCTAATTAAATAACTCGCAGTTACAAAATCCTTCTTTATTTTCCTCGGCCTGTCCTGATTCCAACACCTCTCATTTTAACTGTATTTGTACCATCAGCAACTAATCCGCGTTCAATATCGACATGTTTTATGATGCATCCGACTACCACTCACTGATAAATAGAACAAAAGATACGAAACAGCACGCAAAAGTTTTATCATAAGATTTAATATTATTAAGTCATGCATTTATATCATCAAAGCCCGGTATAATATTGTTCAGATTACTCACAGTTTCGGTATCTATACGAAATACCTTATTCCTTCCACGGGATGGCATCCTGGAGCTCAAAAACTCGAGGTGGAACGAGCTCGTTAACGTTTAGACCGTTTTTTTTTATAACGCGGGTTATCCAACTTCTGATGTAGCAGAAGAACGCAGCGACGCCGGATGAATACACAAGTATATTATAACAATTTACTAAGGCTAGTACAATAAGATGTATCTCGATTCAAGTCTATTGCAAAAAGTGTCACGCTACGCCATCGTGACTGAGTCATCGGCTTCGTTCGGCGCCGTCCGCCACCGATCGGCTGTGTCGCGGCACCCTCCGACAAGCCGCCAGAGTTGCCAGCATCGGTGTCTGGCCACATATCACGGTGTTGCTAACACAAGAAAAAATTGAAACCATCTCCAAACTTTATGAGAGTAAGTTGACTGAGGAGAGATCTCGATATTATAATAACTTGGTTAAGGATAGCTCTAATACCACGAAAACAATGTGGCGTATTGTTAACCAAGAAGCGGGCAAAACGAATAAACCACGACAAGAATTTATCGATGTTGTGAAAAAACCAGATGGTTTCAATTTTCAATCTAAATTACACATTGTCAATTACCTTAACCAACAGTTCATCAACGCAGTGTCAGCGTGCGGAGTGCTCACACCAAATGTAGACCTCTCGAAAACGTGGCTAGCTAATGCGGTTCCCAGCAATGACAGGTCCTTGCGCTTTCGTACTTTTACAGCGTCAGAAATTTTTACGATTATTAATAAAAAGATTGCTAACAAGCCGACCAAAGATATATACGACATATCGACTAACTTGCTAGTATCTATAGCGTACATCGTAAGCTACCCATTGCAAGTTCTTTTTAACAGGTGCCTACGGGAGGGTGTGTATCCTAAATCTATGAAAGAAGTCAAAGTATGTCCACTGTACAAAGGAAAAGGTAAAAAAACTGATCCCGGGTGTTACCGCCCAATATCAATAATACCAGCGGTAGCTAAAATACTAGAAAACGGTCTAACCACGCGACTAACGGAGTTCCTAAATGCTACAAATGCGTTATCAGACCGTCAATACGCCTATCGGGCGGGGCGCTCGACGACTGTTATGGTACGTGAGGTAGTTGAGAAAGTGTTGAGGGCTCGTGAAATAAAACAAGAGGTCGCAATACTTTTCTGCGACCTCTCTAAAGCTTTTGATGTTGCCGATCATTGCATCCTAAAAATGAAGTTTAAACATTACGGAATAGACGGACCTGCATTAGACTTGTTAGTTGACTTCATGAAGGATAGAAAGCAGACTGTTGTTGACAGGGCCGGATCTATAAAATCAGATAGCCTCACGTCATATAGTGGTGTTCCGCAAGGATCGTCACTGTCGAACCTTGCCTTTACACTTCTACTTAATGACCTCCCTCGCAGTCTAGAAAATGTTGACATATTTATGTACGCTGATGACGTAGCTATTATAACTACTGCATCAACCTTAGATGACCTAGAAAATAAACTCAATAGAACGGCGGAACTAACTTTTGAATGGTTTCAAACAAATGGTCTCGCCCTTAACATCCTAAAAACACATTTCATACATTTTGACTTAGCTGGCCGAAAGCGTCGACCTTTGTCTGTTACCATTCAAAGTCAAAACATTCAGAAGGTCGAGACAGTTACCTTTTTGGGCTTTCAGGTTGATAAAGGTCTAAGATGGAACGAACATATTGACAAAGTATGCGGTAAAATGTCAACAGCTTGCTTCGCTCTAAAGCGTGTAGCTTCGACGTTATCGGCAGAAGCAACTCGCGCATGCTACTTTGCTTCGGTACAAAGCCTGTTGCAATATGGAGTTGAGCTATGGGGACGTGGTGCTGACTGGGAACGCGCTTTTAGACTCCAAAAACGCGCAGTTCGTATATTAGCCCACGTATCGCAAGATACCTCGGCTAGACCATACTTCAAAAAGTTCGGCATACTGACCCTGCCTAGCTTACTCATCTTAAATGTGGCAATGTATGTTATACAACATAGGGATCAGTTTGAAAGCAGGGGAAATAATATGCAGAATCATAATTTACGGCATCCTGATCGCCTGCTGACGAAACACCACAGGCTTAAGAAAACCTCAAAAACTGTCGCAGGTATGGGTCCAGAGGTTTTTAATAGGATCCCCCACAGCATAAAAAATGCACAAAACGTTAACAGTTTCAAACGAAAACTTAAAAGTTGGCTTGTCGAGGAGTCTTTCTATAGTTATAAAGAGTTTATGTCAAGAAAGATTCTAGGATAAGCTAGTTACTTTTATATTTTTTATATATGTATTAATGACTTGTAGATTTTTGATTATAAATTCTTTTTTATAATATATTGACATATTATAATGATATTGTTGTTATGACATAATTATCAATTATTATTATCTATATAAATGTATAACATTATAATTTCTGATGACGTGTAATATTGAAATTTATGAATAAATGACTATGACTATGACTATGACTATGACTATATTTTTATGCCAGAAAATTCGTAAGAAATTTCAAATTATTTTTTTATTGTTGCAGCTACCTCCGCCACAGATAAAAACGCTACCGCAGCCACCTCCCGTTCCACAAAGAACAGCCCCTGTCGTAACACCACTACCAGTCCCACCGCCGGCGCCACCTCGCCGTTCATCACCACTGCCACCCAAAAGAGTGCCACCACCCACTCCCCCAAGACCACTCCCCGCCCCAGTAACCACAGATCCGAACGGAAACAGCAAACAAAAAACAAAACCACCGCCCTTAAACCAGAACCCTACCCCAATCGTAACACCGCCGAAACTAGACTGTAATAGAAACCCTCAACCACCAATCCCGAGACGTCCTCTACAAAAAACACCCGACGCTACGTCACCATTCACCCCGACAGCATTACCACAGAATAACCAAATGAAGCAATCCCCTAGCTCAGGATCAAACATCAGCGTCAGACAAGACTCCAATGTTTCTTCTGACTCCTTCAGCCAAACGTCCTCTCCCTCATATACTACAAAGACGATGGAGGCACCACTATTGCCTCATCAGCATGTGAACAAAAGTCTGAACGCTAAGATAGCTCGAGGGCTGCTTCTGAAAGAGCAACAGGAGAAAGAGTCAGGAAACTCGTCCATCACCAAAAGTATGTCCACCCCGGCCTCTCTACAGACCATCGTGAGGTTTCAAAATGGGAGCAACATGTCGCTTCATCATAGGGTAAGTGATATAAAATGTAATTTTATGTATATATTTGTTACATTAAAATGTATATATTAAAACGCTCACAATAATATGTTTAACAAATGACCAAATACACATGTATTAAGAGCCGTAATTTGTGAGCGTATTATTCGTAATATATTATTGACATCGGCGGTTTAACAGACCTGAAACTTCACTCGTGACCTGTTGTTTTACCCCTTAGGTATTGAATCCTAATAATATTATAAAGGCGAAAGTTTGTGTGTATGTTTGTTACTCCTTCACGCCTCAACTACTGAACCGATTTAGCTGAAATTTGGAACATAGGTAGCTTATAACCCGGATTAAAACATAGGCTACTTTTTATCCCGGAAAAATCCGTAGTTCCCGTGGGATACTCAAAATACCAAATTTTCTAGAGCAATCTATAGCTACATCTATAAATAGATTGTTCAAGCGAACTTGCTTGAAAGCATGTTTAGAGGTTGGAATAGGGAACGATAACGGGAAAATGACGTTTCCCTTAGGATTCATGAAAAAGCGAATTTGACGCGGGCGGGGCCGCGGGCAAAAACTGAATCTATTATCACTATAATTATGTGAAAATGGCCACTATGTAGGTTCTGAACATAGCACTGTGCACATTTAACAAGTGTGTTTTAGTTGAACAAGGGGATATGGGATTATAATGCTATAAATAATAATGCTATAATGCTATAAATAATGCATAATGCTATAAATGTGAAAATGGGTACCTGTATTATAGGTTCCGACATTACAACTATTTCGCTATAAGCATTTTGTGTTTTATTTGAGCAATGAGATACAGGTTAATAATATTATAACTATGAAAACGGGTACCTATATGATATAGGTTCTGAACTAACATCTGTTTCGCTACTGACAATGTATGTTTTAGTTGAGCAATATGTGTATATGTAATATGTGATAGTAATTATGCTATAAATGTGAAAATGGATACCTATAAGGTAAAGGTTCTGAAAGTACAATTGTTTCGCTATTTATAATGTATGTTTTGGTTAAGCAATGGGATATAGGTTAATAATGCTAAAAAGGTGTTTCTGTATAGTTTCTGATATTAGAACTGTTTCGCTATTAAACATATGTGTTTTAGTTGAGCAATAGAATATGTGATAGTAAATATGCTATAAATGCGAAAATGGATACCTATAAGGTAAAGGTTCTGAAATTATTTCACCCTTAAGCGGATACGTTGATTTTATTTTCGTCCTTCTCACTCTTATGAATACGTTGGTGGGTTAGGTTAGGTTAGGTTAGTATGCAGCGTTGCGGAAGAATATAACAGAAAAACGTTGTTTTCCTAATTACTTCAAAAACTAAGCCAGTTATTTAAATGTCGTTCTGAGCGTTTTTGGGAATTATTTTTTACCGATAAATTAAAACAAAAATTACAATTATGTCCATCGTAGTTTTCGATGGAAATTAGAAAAATGGAGATTTTGGAGCAATTTTTGGTAGAACTTTTTGTCGAGAAATTTTTATCCAATCGTGTTTCTGAAGTTAGGTTAACACATATGCTGTTTTTTTCCCAGAAAATTCAGGACTCCCACGGGATTTATAAAACCCCAAAATTCACGCGGGCGAAGCCGCGAGCAAAAGCTAGTTTTTAATAATTCTTTCTAAGAGGGTGCCTATATCATAATATGAATAGCCGTCTTCTGTTTGCCCCGCCTGATATTTCTAGTGGTTTAAGCGTTGATTGTTCACTCAATCCGCTATAAATTATATTTTTCTTCATATTATAAAGACGAAAATTACTTCTCTGATACTCATGAGTGTATTATGGTTTTGCACGAACCTGAATATGCGATACTGTGCTCTTAAATTCTAATAAAATTTTCAAAGCAAAACTTTTAATGTGTCCGGTGCTTCTGTGACGGGCATAAAACTGGGCGAATAACCTTTCTAAAGTATTCCCGGCTAATAGATAAATAAATGAGTTTTATTCCCGTCGCAACGAATTTATATTACTATATACGTGGAATTAGAGTGGAATGAAACACAGAAAAAAGTTATATCATTATAATAGGTATCCAAAATTTAATACACGTACGATACGACTATTACCTCTATATCTTAAATTAATTAACTAGCTATATTACATTTATAATAGGAAGTTACATACGCTCAGTCGGCTGGAGCCGTTAGGTTCGTTTAGTTAAAGTTATAGGTTATTCTATGTATATATCGTACATTTAAGCTAAGGTATCTAACGTTTAGTTCCTTGACTGTACCAGTATCAAAATCTTTTAAGAGCTTCCTAAATGATTAATTAAGGAAATGAGGTACCTCGAGCCATATGGTTACCCTATGGGGAACACTCCCGGAGAACTCGCGAAGAACACCAACAAGGAGGCGCGAAGACCGCCGCGGTAGCCAGCAGCCGTCGCTGCCACGCGCAAGCCGCCGTCGCCGCTCCCGGCCGACGTGGACGCCGGAAGGGTCTCCCGTAGGACCAAGACCTTGCTAGGCCTCGAGGTTAGCCTTCTTTCGAAAGGCTGTCGAAGGTCGATCGATAGGATCCAACCCGATCAAAATAATAATTCTTCTTTCTTTTATCTCTTTTAAATAACAACCCGGCCTGGAATTTGGGAGAAATACGACAAATAAAACCCGTACATAACGTTAGCTACGTCAGGGGCCAGATACAATAAAAAAAATGTCGATAACTTACCAAATTGCTTGGCTCTCCCTTCCCTCACCGGAATAATCGGCACCGCCGGCCACGTATATCGCGTGTGTCGGCCTACTGGGACCTAGCTCCCATTCTTCCAGAATTATCTGGATCAAGAAATTCAGAGCGTGTGCTCTCTTCGAAGTGAAGTCGTAAAGTGATGGTCGGAGGATGTGCGCGCCTACTTATACTCGCTATTCACAAAAGCCCTGCTATACAGGTGTCAAGGCCGAACTGTGTTAGCAGGCAAGGTTCCGTAGAAAAGGAAGAAACTAAATTTTCTCGAACCCAGGTCTGGAACAAGGAATTTCGAATGCCAACGAAGAGTTAGGACTATTACACTAACATGGAGCTTCCAAACGACAATCATTTCCCTTCTATCTTCTCCAAAAAATTAAATATTTCTATGGACCCTCAAATCTTACACAGCCCCTATTTATAACTCATATAAACATAAAATCCTAATCCAAAAGAATATTTTATTTATAAGGTAAAAATTTAAATCTAATCCAACCATAAAAATAGGTTTTCCATCAGCTCTTGCGGAACCCTGGTTAGCGATAAGGAATCGAGGTCACGGCCATCGACGTAAACCAAGGACGGGACCGCTTGCTTTAACGCAATCTTTCCACAGTATTTTACGCCGCAACTATGCCGAGATTTTCACCTTTAAACCAGCCCTTTGCACCTATGCCTTCGCAGGAACATTTTCCTACCCGTAAAAGACAATTCCGTAGGAACAATTTAAAGTTATGCAATTTCTTACCTGAAGTATGACCCGCGCGAAGATATGACCATCGCGCATATCCTTCGTTTACGTCTAACTTGTTTACGTTCATTTTTCCTGGAACTCGGTCGACGGCTGAAGATTTACGACCTAAAATTCTTTTGTCCTATTGTTATAGTTTCCCTACGAATACAATGGTGTTGGTTGACTTAATTTATTACCTGTCTAGACTGGAATTTTGAGAGATAACAATGTTTACTGCAGTCCATACAAAAAAAATGGGTTTTATGGTTTCGTATCGTAGTTATCTTATCGGAGTGAATTTTCTTTCTGGAGATAACAGTGTTTACCAAAACCTATAGAGTAAAAAATAGGTTCTAGTGTGTGAGTGAGAATGTCCTGTTACAATACCCTCTCCTCGGGGAAAAGGTTCAGCCAGGATGAACCGTTTTTCGTTGTCCTCAACGTTGCATCCTAACGAAAAAATAGTATTCCAATTCCTGTAACGATTAAAGAAACCGAACAAATAGAAACAGAAGTACTTATAAGACCATCTATATATCTCCTTACTAATCTGTATACAATATGAGTTTAAAGAAAAATTTAAATAATGCATCCTAGTCGCTGCACAAATCCTTGGTGGCTTGGTTTATAAAACACTGTGCGTATTTGCCATAATAAACCCTATCTAGGGGACAAATTTGCAACAGTAAAAAAAAATCTAGGCTACTACGAATCTAGAAAAAAAAATGTTGGCAACACCTACCAAACATAAAATATACTCGTTCTCGTCCGCCATAGAGCATCGACCGAAAGTACGAAATGTATAAAAAAAATGTATCCGAGCCTCACCTAACCAAGTAAGTTGTTGAACCGAAGTACTAAATTCGCAAAACTAACCTACCTAATTTTCTTTGAATCAATTCTATCGAATTCTTACTTAGTTCATTCTTCTCCTTTCATTCATCCGCATTCAATCATAAAGGTAGGACACTATCTATTTGTCTACCGCTTCCTTACACTTTTGTGTTTGACATACTTTTGCATTGTATTCAACACTTTTCAGAATTGACTATAATTATTGGACAGTTGTTATGCTTTTAAATCCTTGATGTGCCAAGATCCAATGTTTTGGCCATCTTTAATTCTTTGAAGTTCATACACTAATGGGGATAATACCCTGATTACTTTGCACTTTTCGTATTTAGGCGCTAATTTCGCCATTTTAAATTTCTGTGCATCACTTTGTGTGTATGTAGATTTCCATACGATATCTCCTGTGTTAAATTTTGTATCTCTACGTCGAGCATTATAATTATGTGCGTGTTTAGCATGTGCTTTTAGGAGGTGTTCCCTAACTTTATCAAAAATTTGTTGCAATGTCCCGAATTCGCCAGCATATTCCTCACGTGGAAAACCAATTTGGTAGTCTGCGTTTGGATCTTTATAAAAATTTCCATTTATGACTGGCTCTCTAGCATTTACTAAAAAAAATGGGGAAAACCCGGTGGATTCATTTACTGCACTATTTATTGCAAATTGTATTTTATAAATATTTTCATCCCATGAACGATGATTTTCTTCAACGTAGGAAGCTATTGCTGTCATTATGGTTTTGTTATACCGTTCTACCAAGTTAACTTGGGGTGTATATTTTGGACAGTAATATAATTTCGGAATGTTATATTTTTTTATTAATTGGCGAAATTCTGATCCCACCATTTGTGGGCCTTGGTCCAGAATTACGCATTCTGGAACACCATAAGCTAAAATCACATGGTTCTCAAAATGTTTTGCTACGGAAGCTGAAGTTGCTCGACGTAAGGGAAATAATAATGTGTATTTTGAAAAACAACAGGTAACTACTAAGAGGAACGTAAACCCCGATTTAGAACGTGGCAATGGTCCTACCAGATCCATAGACACTACTTGAAACGGTTTAGAACATTTCTTAGGTTTTCCCATAAGTCCAGGCGTTGCCTGTGTTGAATGTTTGTAAGCTTTACAAGTATCACAATTTTTTACAAAGTTTTGTACATCTTTAAACATTTCAGGCCAAAAATATCTAAGACACAAACGTCTATGCGTTTTAAATACACCAAAATGTGCTGCAGTTGGTTCACAATGATTTTCCTTAATAATTTCATTCCTATACTCTTTAGGGATTACCTCTTTCCAATCAAATTCACTAATCAGATTATATTTACTTTTACTATATCTGTATAATGTATTATTTGTTACTATGTAATTTGGAAAATTTTTTGAATGTGATTGGCAGCCATTAAATACTCTTTCATACCATTCATCTTTTGTTACAGTTGTTTTGTTTGTATTGATTTGGTCAACTTTTATTAGTCGAGATAACGCGTCTGGCACTACATTGTCAGTTCCCTTACGATGTTCTATTTCAAAATTGAATTGAGATAGTCTACAACCCCACCTTGCTAGACGTCCTGATGGGTTTTCCAAATTCAAAAACCATTTTAATGAAGAATGATCCGTGACTATTTTAAAGGTGCGAGACCCTAAATACGCTTGAAATTTTTCGACGGAGAATATAACAGCTAACATTTCTCTTTCTGTCACGGAGTAATTTTTTTTTCATTTTTGTGTAAAGATCTGCTGACGTAGGCTATAGGATGATCAAAACCATTGAAATTCTGAGAAAGCATTCCACCAATTGCGTAGCTGGAACTGTCACAGTGGACCGTGAACGGCTTTTCAAAATCTGGTACTGCCAGGATCGGTGCTGAAACGAGTGCATTTTTAAGAGTATTGAATGATTTCTCGGCAGCTTCACTCCACTGGAATTTCGGTGCATCCTTCTTGTTGCTCGTTAATTTATTCAACGGTGTAGCAATATCTGAAAAATTCCTAATGAAACGACGATACCACGAGCACATTCCTAGGAAGACCTTTACTTCTCTTGCAGTCGATGGTGTTGGGAAGTTCAAAATGGCGGAAATTTTTTCTGGATCTGTTCTTAACCCATGTTCATCTACAACGTAGCCTAAATATTTTATCGAATTTCTAAAAAATTTGCATTTTTCAAATGAAACTGTAAGGTTTGCTGACTTTAGTTTTTCCAAAACGCGGTTTAATAATAATAGATGTGTGGAAAAATCTGATGTGCAAATAACAATATCATCTATATAGCAGAATACGTAGCCGTTTTCAACGTCACTACAAAAATTTTGATTTATTAACATGTCCATTAATCTTTGTTGTCTTGCAGGTGCACTGCACAATCCGAAAGGCATAACTTTGAATTTAAATAACCCTCTACCCGGAACCGTAAAGCTTGTTTTTTCTTGTGAAGTTGCTGATAATGGAATTTGCCAGAAAGATGAAGATAAATCTATGGTTAACAAAAATTTTGCTTCTTTTAAGCTATCTAATATTTGTGGTATATATGGAATTGAGTAAGAATCACCTTTTGTTATCCCATTTAATTTTCTACAATCTAAACAAAATCTCCAGTCACCGTTTGTTTTTTTTACTAGTAGTGCTGGGTTATTCCATGGGCTTTCACTTGGTGTAACCACATCTAAAGCTAACATTCTATCCAATTCTTTGTGTAGAGCTAACTTCTTTTCTGGTGATAGAGGATATTGTTTTACTCTAATTGGTGGAGAGTCGCCAGTGTCAATAACGTGTTCAATTAGTGTAGTTCTACCTAAACCTTTTTTTTCGAATGAAATATCTTTAAATTTATCAATTATACCGTTGGCTAACTCTTGTTGTTCCGAATTTAATGAATTAAATGGGGTTATTGTATGAATATTATTGTTATTTATTGAGTTGCAAAAATTACAAAATGCCATTGGCTTACTACAGTAAGTTATATTTTTGAAAATTTCTGGGGCTAAGTCAAAATTTTTCCAAAAATCGCAGCCTAAAATTATATTGGATGTTACGTCTGGAATAACAAAAAACTTAATAATGCTTGTTTTATTTTTGAATGTAATTGGGATAAATATGTAACCTATTGTTTCCAATATTAAACCGTTTGCTACGCTACATGATTTGTCTATCTGATTGTTGAATGTATATCCTAAATTTATAAAATGTTTATGGGAATTATTTCCCAAAATCGACATTGTTGATCCGCTGTCTAATAGGGCTAATATTTCGAAGTTATTTATGTTTATTTTTAAGTAAGGCCTAATGTCATCTTTTTGAATTTGGAACCGAACTGTAGCTAAAGAATCGAATTTTAAAAATTTTTGTTGCTCTAAGTAATTTTTATTGTTTGAAACCCTACAGTTCGGAAGTTTTAGTTTTTT
Source organism: Coenonympha glycerion (assembly GCA_963855885.1). Lineage (NCBI taxonomy): Eukaryota > Metazoa > Arthropoda > Insecta > Lepidoptera > Nymphalidae > Coenonympha > Coenonympha glycerion. The sequence goes on from OY979627.1 coordinate 18,742,986, forward strand.
GATTCTACTGCTGTAATGTTTTGTGTATTTCTATTGCACTTTGGGCAAGTTATTTTAGTAAAACCTATGGTTCCGCACGTAAAACATTTTAATTCTTTATTTATTTTATAATTGCGACAAAATCTGAAATTATGGTTTGGAAGACCACACTTATAGCAAAGAGGCCTATTTATGTTTTGTGTGTTATGTTGTAAGTTGTTATGTTGTGAATGTGATCTGTTATAATATGTCGATGTGTTGTTAAAGTTTGAATGTGGTTTGTTATAATGTAAATGTTGGTTGTTATTGTAAGAATGTTGTTTATTATTGTAGTAATTTTTGTTATTGTTATAATTTTTGTTATTGTTATAATTTTGTCTGTTTGTTTGTTGATTAGTTTTAATAAAATTTTGATTATTTGAATTATTTTTGTTTGTTTCTAACTGTTTTTCTGTTTGAATTGTAGCAATTGTAGGTTTTGCTTTAGGTTTATATAAGAATTCTGATGTTAGAATGTGTGTAGTTGTTTTTGTTGGTTCTGCAAATAAATTTGCACGGTTAGATGCCGTTTCTAATTTTTTACATTTTTCTTTTAATTCAGAAATTGAAGTAATGTCTAATAATGCCAATTGCTGTGAATAATTCGGGCGGATATTATGTAAAAGTATTTCCAACTTTGTTTCTTCAGTTAATGGTGTTTTAAATCTATTAAACAAGCACGTCATGATTGAGAAGTATACATGAACGGGTTCTTCAGGCCCTTGTGTCCTATTCCGAACTTCACCCAACAACCTATAATCGTAGTCGACAGGATCAAATTCTACAAGAATTAAAGTCTTTAATTCCTTCCACGTGGAAACCTGGTCACGAATACCTCTGTACCAAAGCAAACCCTGATCTGAAAACAACTGAGCTGCCGAATTAAACAATTTTTCTTCTGTAACGCCAAAACAGCTGCGGAGCTCCTCAACCCTTTCGATGAAGGAGCGCGGGTCGGTTGTACCATTAAATTTCAAATTCCACTTGGTTATATTCCTGTCCCCTACACACTCGATAACAGCTGGAGTGGCTGGTTCAGCTGGAACATCCTGAATGACGCTACCCGAAGTCGAAGCTGTTGGACCATCAAGTACTACCAGACACCTTTCTAACTTCTTATTTAATTCTAATTTACTAAATTTTAATGTGGATTCCGTAGGCTGAACTCTGGATAACCTGTAATATAAATGATTTGCCAATGCCTTTGCCCTTTGTAATGGAAAACGATCTTTGGATTTTTCTAATTTTTCTAAAGTAAGTGTTAATTCATTTAATTTTTCCGAAATTGTTTGTAGTTCTTCACTGTCTGGAAAGTCTGTTTCAATTATTGCCTCCGAGGGGCATTCTAACATTAACTTCCTTAATTGTTTTCGTAAACCCTCCGTAGTTGTGGCTGGAGTTTCCGAACGGATCGATACCTCATAAGTAAGTTCATCTTTATGTAATGAATGAAATTGAATAGTACGTTGTTCCATGTTGGTTAATTAATTGGTACAGTCAAAGATTTATAAATTTGTTATAACTAAATATTTATGTTTTATTTAGTATATCTATATTCCATATATCATTGGTTCCCAAAGGAAAATGTAGTATTTCTATTTTTCATATATCATTGGTTATCAACAGAGAAAAATTAAATGTTATATTTCTAGATTTAGTATATCAATGGTTCTTACAGTTAAAAAAAAAATGTAATATATTTATATTTGGTATATCAATGGTTTTCAAAATTAGAAAATGTACGTCTATATTTTGTATATCAATGGTTATCAAAAGTTGAAAAGGTAGTATATCTATATTTCGTATATCAATGTTTATCAAAAGTAGAAAAGTAGTATATCTATATTGAGTATATCATTGGTTCTTCAAAAATAGAAAATTTAGTATATCTATATCAAGTATAGTTTAAGTAAGTATATCAATGATTGGAAAATATCTCTTAATTACTTAAACTTATAATTGTTTATACAAAAAAATCTAGGTTTAATTGGTGCCTAATTAATTAAATTTAACGCACTGTCTATTTAATCATTAACGATTAGTTAAAGTAACAACTAACTATATTAACATAAGCGAAATACAAAATACAAAGTAATATTTCGTGAAGCTTTCGTACTTATAGCTATTATCTACTATTTATGCTCTTAAGTTTTGATTACAGGAATTATTATTAACAAGAATAGTTCTCAGATACTGGTACAGTGAATTGTTTTCATAATAAATTGAATCTATCTCTAATTCCACGTTTTTATTTTATGAATGAGTTATCTATGGGTTATTAATGCTATATTGGTTTATTCTAAAATTCGACCCCTTGGTAATATGTAAAAAAAATTTTTTTACTAAAACACAACAAAATTGTACTATGAGTTATCAAACAACAAACCATATAATACCATATACCTAGGGGTGGCAATGAATAATATATTAAGAGTTGAAATTATTAAATATTTTACAACTATAAGCAGAATTATAAGAAAATAAGGGTAAATCCCGTGGGCGCCACGTGTGACGGGCATAAAACTGGGCGAATAACCTTTCTAAAGTATTCCCGGCTAATAGATAAATAAATGAGTTTTATTCCCGTCGCAACGAATTTATATTACTATATACGTGGAATTAGAGTGGAATGAAACACAGAAAAAAGTTATATCATTATAATAGGTATCCAAAATTTAATACACGTACGATACGACTATTACCTCTATATCTTAAATTAATTAACTAGCTATATTACATTTATAATAGGAAGTTACATACGCTCAGTCGGCTGGAGCCGTTAGGTTCGTTTAGTTAAAGTTATAGGTTATTCTATGTATATATCGTACATTTAAGCTAAGGTATCTAACGTTTAGTTCCTTGACTGTACCAGTATCAAAATCTTTTAAGAGCTTCCTAAATGATTAATTAAGGAAATGAGGTACCTCGAGCCATATGGTTACCCTATGGGGAACACTCCCGGAGAACTCGCGAAGAACACCAACAAGGAGGCGCGAAGACCGCCGCGGTAGCCAGCAGCCGTCGCTGCCACGCGCAAGCCGCCGTCGCCGCTCCCGGCCGACGTGGACGCTGGAAGGGTCTCCCGTAGGACCAAGACCTTGCTAGGCCTCGAGGTTAGCCTTCTTTCGAAAGGCTGTCGAAGGTCGATCGATAGGATCCAACCCGATCAAATAATAATTCTTCTTTCTTTTATATCTTTTAAATAACAACCCGGCCTGGAATTTGGGAGAAATACGACAAATAAAACCCGTACATAACGTTAGCTACGTCAGGGGCCAGATACAATAAAAAAAATGTCGATAACTTACCAAATTGCTTGGCTCTCCCTTCCCTCACCGGAATAATCGGCACCGCCGGCCACGTATATCGCGTGTGTCGGCCTACTGGGACCTAGCTCCCATTCTTCCAGAATTATCTGGATCAAGAAATTCAGAGCGTGTGCTCTCTTCGAAGTGAAGTCGTAAAGTGATGGTCGGAGGATGTGCGCGCCTACTTATACTCGCTATTCACAAAAGCCCTGCTATACAGGTGTCAAGGCCGAACTGTGTTAGCAGGCAAGGTTCCGTAGAAAAGGAAGAAACTAAATTTTCTCGAACCCAGGTCTGGAACAAGGAATTTCGAATGCCAACGAAGAGTTAGGACTATTACACTAACATGGAGCTTCCAAACGACAATCATTTCCCTTCTATCTTCTCCAAAAAATTAAATATTTCTATGGACCCTCAAATCTTACACAGCCCCTATTTATAACTCATATAAACATAAAATCCTAATCCAAAAGAATATTTTATTTATAAGGTAAAAATTTAAATCTAATCCAACCATAAAAATAGGTTTTCCATCCAGCTCTTGCGGAACCCTGGTTAGCGATAAGGAATCGAGGTCACGGCCATCGACGTAAACCAAGGACGGGACCGCTTGCTTTAACGCAATCTTTCCACAGTATTTTACGCCGCAACTATGCCGAGATTTTCACCTTTAAACCAGCCCTTTGCACCTATGCCTTCGCAGGAACATTTTCCTACCCGTAAAAGACAATTCCGTAGGAACAATTTAAAGTTATGCAATTTCTTACCTGAAGTATGACCCGCGCGAAGATATGACCATCGCGCATATCCTTCGTTTACGTCTAACTTGTTTACGTTCATTTTTCCTGGAACTCGGTCGACGGCTGAAGATTTACGACCTAAAATTCTTTTGTCCTATTGTTATAGTTTCCCTACGAATACAATGGTGTTGGTTGACTTAATTTATTACCTGTCTAGACTGGAATTTTGAGAGATAACAATGTTTACTGCAGTCCATACAAAAAAAATGGGTTTTATGGTTTCGTATCGTAGTTATCTTATCGGAGTGAATTTTCTTTCTGGAGATAACAGTGTTTACCAAAACCTATAGAGTAAAAAATAGGTTCTAGTGTGTGAGTGAGAATGTCCTGTTACACTTCATGTATAACTTTTATATGCAGAAACAGTTTCCCATTTTTCCCAATGCACGTGTGCCGTGGAAATAAATAATAATGACAGATAAATTCAAGCCAAATTGTGGAAACCCATTTCGATAAAAAATTCATTGTCTACTCAAATTTGACTAGTGAAACTTTTCACTGAATTTCGAAAACCGTAAGGGAGCGGCATATTCGTTTATATTATATGAAGTGCGTAAAGCTTGAAAGTCTTTTGATTGGGCTGTTTAGTGGACAGTGGCCTCTGAAAGGATGTGGTTACTCAGAAGTAGGATATAAAGAAGGTTTAGATCATATTGATTTGAACACGATCATCAACTTACCAATTTAAACGTTTCCTGAAATGAAGCTTAAGGTCGCGGACTTTAAAATCCACCTTAAATCATTAATCCAAATTACCTGTAAAGGAGTTAGGAACACATTAACTTAAAATTAATGGGCAGCCGCTTGCAGAGAGTGAAAAATGGAGAGAGAGAAAGTACTTACTCCTAAAATCCACCGTAAACTTTACTGCCATACGCAGCGCAGCGCAATTAAAATATATAGTGCAATATTTAGCGCTAAATGTGGTAGGTACACGGCGTGGTCTAAGTTATAAGAGAAATTTAGTTCAAGAGATCTTCAGTATTGGGATGCTATTTGTAATTATTATCAGTCACATCAAAGTATAATCCCTAAGATTATAATTTGTACCAAATTGGTGTTGAAATGTTCAATCTGAAGGTGTTAATACATTTAATTTACAAATATAGACACACACATTTACATATTATAAAAACTTTCAACTTCATAATATTTGTGTAATGAACTCCCACTTAAAAGGTTGAACAGTTAACATATTTAGATCTAAAATATGAAAAGATTACTCGATGATATAGTAAACCAAATGAATTAAAACTAAGACTTGGTTACGTAAGGTGAGTTTGTATTAAGTTAGGTACCATTATGTATTCAGTGATACTACACGAAATCATTGTAAAGCTACACCTCACTTAAAATGCTGGCTAAGTGCAGGTTGGCGGTCTTGGTATACAATGACATTAAATTCATGCATTCACGTGTCCACTTAATGTTATCGCATCACACATAAATCCGAAAAGTCAAAGGTGCCTGGGGTGAGACCCCCTAGCAATGGTTAAATACCTAGCAGCTATGTCCTATAGATTAAGCCAAACCGAACATTTTATTTTACACTTGGTCGCACTTCCCGTGAATCGCACTTAATTTGATCACGAGCCGCGATTTCAAACAGGACCAAATTGAAAATGTGGATTTACCGGAAGTTTTAATGGACTACCCTCGATTTCAGTTTTATTATTTAAAGGGCCGGAATGCCACGTGTGATTTCATACAGTAAATATCACAGTCACTGTTTATTTGCGACATTTTATTTATAGTTTTTATTTTCGAAGGTAACTAATGAACTCCTATGACTATTGCTTTGAATATTTTACAACAAAAGTTTTCGTGTGTATTTCCTTTTTATTGACAGAGAAATATTGGTAATTTGTTAATATAAGATCTAAAAAAGCTTGCTCAAATGATTACGAATAAAATGTACCTTAAAATATAGTGTGAGACGATACTCACAAACAGATGGACTAATAGAAAGCCAAGGGCATAACAAAAAGGGTTTGTAACTAAGTAATAATAAAGGAAATCCCTAAATCATTGAAAAGTTCCCTAAATAATGAAAAAATATCGGGTATAATAATTCACTCAAGATATATCTTAAAAACAAAGATGACAACGATAGGAAGCTTTAGACACTATACATAACTATAAATAGATATTTCATAGACAGATACTAACCTAACCAACGGAAATCAATACGTCTATTAAGATGATTTAATAAAGTTATACCACTTTATTCTTCTATTTGTACTCTAACTTACCTTGAATATTATTAGCTGTCTTACAAACTGACCTACGCTTGTTTCTCGCCTATAATCCCTTGAGAAAATTTAAAAATAGTTCCTCATTCATTGTCTATTTTACGAAAGAAACCCGTGTGACTAATTTCAATTTTCTAGATTCAACGATTTGGGCTGTGCGATGATGTATCTGTGAGTGAATGAATGAAGGACTCAGCCAGTAAAATTAATAACCAGCCTTAAATAAAATTATACATCGTTCAAACATTGTCGTATCGTAACCATAGAATCGCAACCATCAAGAGCCAATCGATGCCTACGTTGCACAACCTATGCAAATATTGACTAATCAGTGCCAACACAGTTTGAAGAAAGCAAGCATTAACTAATCACGATGTAACTTCGTCGATGCTATAAGTATTTTCGCAAAATCACACAGTTGTACTATTTTTTTTAATTTATTCAAGTAATGTATTAACTCCTGTGTACAAAAATTAATTTCAGTATTCACTGAATATTGCTTTTATTTTGCTAAAGGCGTGTTGAAAACATATTGCATCAAATAACTGGATTGCTCTTAGATTTTTATTACAATTAAAAGTTTATAAGATGTTTTGCTCTCCTAAGGGGATTAAGTAAATTACTAAGGCTTGATGGCTCACAGTTCAGAGGTATTTTAATTAATTAAGAGTCAAAGCCGAGTTTATTGCAGAAGACTCTTCCTCTTGGCTTCTATGTGTTTAAATGAAATAAACTCATCAAAAGAGTTTGTGCAGTTTATTTGTATTTTATCGCAAATTAAAGTAGCGGTGCTTTTATTACTTCACTAGCTTTTGCCTGCATCTTCGCCCGTGAGTAATTTGGTTCTTCACAGAATCCTGACTTTTTCAAAGTGATAAAAATTGCTTCTCCTTTATAACTACTTTTTAAAAAATTCGTTATAGCGATCTGCGTATAGCTTATACACTTGCCATAGCAATTAACGTTATGCCAAATTTCGCTGGAATCGTTGATTCTTCCCGACATTTCAAATAAAGTATTCTTGAATTCAGGATAAAGTCTATCTGCTCTCCAAATTTCAGCCAAATCGGTTCAGTAGTTGCGCTGTCATTGAGTTGTTACTCACGAATATCCATAATCTAACAAACTTTCAATTTTAATATTTATAGTCTGATATAATACCAAAGTAATATAAGTTATTTATTGCTATTTATAAACATTGCGCAAAGTAACGCTTCGTTTATTCGAATATCCTGGAGCCTGGTAAATAGTAAATACATAAAATGGTTTAGCGACATCTCAAGAATACCACCCTTCTCTAAAGAACCTTATTTTAAGGAAAAGCATTTATTTAGCCCTCAAAGATCTTTCCCTATCGAGATGGCATTACTTCGCAAGTCTCGCGGTAATTCTAGTGTTGGGACACACCTGCGAAATTTGCTCGAAACATTTTCGAGTAATCCTCCTTTTTAAAGTGGCAACTTCTTTAGAGGCGTGGAATATTTTTTGAGACGAGGAAAAATGATGGATTTTCTCATTATACAGTAGGCCTCCTATAGTACAGAAGGCTCACTTGGCAAGATGATTTAAAAAAACAGCGACCTTAGCGCTGACACGAAAATGTGCAATTCAGTTCGCAATAGCGCCTGGCCACGCCCCAAAAAGAACTTCTCTTTCTATCGCGTAACTTTATCGCATTCGACGTACTAGGGCTACCTCGTCATCGGATGTACTCTGCGCGTGAAATAGACCGTACCCGAACTAACGCGAGAAAAGTATTCGGCGCGTGGCGGCCATCTGAAATTAGTACGTCGAGACGCCTACCTGTATTTTCTTGATCACATGATAAGTGGACCTGGCCTGGTAGCGCTTAATCTTCTATCAAGCTGTTATATCCGCATGTATATATTTCGCGCATCAAGTGGCAAATCGCTTGATTTGTCAAAGTCGCGAAAGTTTTTTCCTGCAGCTGAACTTTCCGTAGGTCCATCCCGACACTAAATAGATGCTGCTATTCAAAGCGGTGTTTTATGCTTTAATTAAAGATTTGAATAGATTTGTTTGAAGTTACATCTCGTCTCGACAGAAGTATCGACCCGTCCGTGCATCTTTCTTCCGTCCTTATCTCTTGTCTTCATCGTAAAGGAAAGCTCTATGCAATATAGAGACCTCTATTCAGTACTATTTCCCTAACCAAGGGGTTTATTATTTTATTATCAGTGAGTGAGCGAGGACTTTTCTCTTTAAGTACGCTTATAGCTTTTGCCCGCAGCTCCTCCCGCATGAAATTAGTGTTTTCCGGAAACCTTGGCATTTTCCGTAAAATCGTGTAACATCCCAAATTTCAGCCAAATCGGTTTAAGCAGTTGTAGCGAGATTAAATAACAAACATCAGACTTACAAGTATACTACTTTCACACTCGTAATAATATCAATAGAACTCGGCGCAACATAATAGTGGGTTTAATTATATTGAGCATTCACTCACCGCCGAGGTAAGTAGCTCCCGCCGCGCCTAGACTAGAATAGAATAGAATTATTTCTAGATTATGTGATCTCTACTACGACATTCATTAGAGAACCTTGTTTAGTACACAATATAGGAGTTAGGTAGATACTTGAAACTTAACTGACTCGGATTCGAGGTTCTTGAACTATTAATCGCATAATATAAGTACAAAGTGTTGACATCAAAAATAAACTTCAAACCTTAGTGCCGTGGCACACCTGCGTTATTTTCTTTCAGTAGGCTTGTTTCCTAACGCATTTTGTCTTTACCAAGTAAGCGATACCTATATTTTAGTTTCCATAAATAAACATAACTCGTTAAAGTCAGAGATGCATGGGATTCGAACTTCGACTTCTGATTAGGAGAAATAAATCGGGACGAAAAATAAATTTTTTAATCGTCTTATGAAAGCAGGAGATATAGTGAGTGGCAAGACATGTTGAAACTCTGACTTCTATATAATTTTTTTACCTAACACCTGTATGCAAATAAATTGTTTCATTTGATTTGATTTGGTAAATATACTCTTCCCGCCGCGACATCGCATCGGTACCTATAGTAAAGGTAGAAACAAAGAGAAACAATTAAATTGTACAACTCCGAAACAACCAGACCAAAGCGGATTCTCTTTCCGCCAAAATAAATACTTTAAACTATCCGTGTTCCGCTTGTTGTGTGTACTTAGCCTAAAATAACAGTTTATCTGGACCGCAATCTTGCTCAGCGTACAATTACTAAATACTAAGTGAGTTCGGTTTAAAGATATTTATTTCTCAAAAAAGAACACAATATCACTTATTATTGAGAAACTAAAGTTAACATTCCTACGTTATTAACACTGTCAAAAGTTCGGCTCGATACGTTAGCAATGTAATCCATATTGTAACCAACTATCTAAACGGAAGTCAAAGAACTATTACGCGTACGACACTTCGGCAGGTGTGTCCCGACATTTATATACCACGTTCATAGTTTACTGCGGTCGGTGATCAGTAAGCGATCAGTGGTTTAGAACTCTATACCTCCTAGCCTGGTCCAGGGTTCGAGTCCTATGTACCTATAGGTACACTTATGATTCTCCGGAGCTATGCGTAAGTTGGTGGTAACTAATACATCCCCATATTATTACTCTCTTAGTGGCGAACCGCGAAGGAATGTATCGTGAACCTAACCTAACTCTATCAGAGGTGTGTGATGTCTACCAACCCACACCAGATGGGCTATGAGATGACAAACCCTCCTCATTATGAGAGCAATACGAACGGTGTACCTCAATCTCGCTAAGCGTAAATACTAATATAACGACATCGTTTATAGAGGTACTGCCTCGCTCTTATGAGCTTAATAATAAGGTTGAATTTGTAACGGGAATGTTCAAGGTGCGCCTGGTTTCACGTGTTGACATCATACTCGATAAACCCCTACCGCATAACAAATTATCGTGGAAGAGCAGTGGCCTGTTTTGTCCTTCTTTGTCATCAGTAATTGATACGTTCGCTACTTCTTTATCGTATCGCAGAAATTGATTCAGTCAATAAAATTCGAAGGTAAAAGACAAAAAAAGTAACCCACCTCCATTCGACGTTCATATTTTGTTGTTGTCTGTTTAATTCAACTATGTTGTTATTTTAAACACATTAGTTTTTTTATATCTACAGATTTCACAACAAATGAAGCTTTGGAATTTTGGAATAGAATCAGAATAATACAAATAATTAGTATATAGGAGAAAATATTGGTACGCTGAGTACCAATTTTTTCTCCATACAGTAGAAAAATCCTTTTCATTATTACCTATAATATAGGCATGACAGACTACTTGACTTAAAGTAGTTTACCTCAGGAAAAACTTTTCTTAAATTTCATTTTGAATTTTTATTTTTTGGTGCACTTACCTATTTTATAAATCCCAAAAATACCAAACTAAGAAAAGTTAGCGAAATCAACGAGTCTGCCCTCAAAATTCAAAAAAAAATTACTGCCATGAGCTTATTAAGAGTAGCTTAAATATTGCTAAAATCCGCAAAAAAAATTGAATTTCGCAGGCACACCCGTGGCATGCTCCATAAGATAAAGTTTCAAAACCTGTGGTAGGAGTTGAAACTGGGAATCACCCACTGCGGCCGTAAGTTGTTATTGTGAGTCTATCGGGTACATAGTCGATGACAACTGAACGCAGATTGTTGATTAGACGTAATCTGAATAGAAGCAAGTAGAAGTGAGGTCGACCAAATGTACTTTGAATAGAATTCTTTAGAAAAGCTTTTTTATCAGATTATAGAGGGTACAGTAGAATAGTTCAAGGAATTGTTATCGATTGAAAAGTAACTTCCTAGAAGAACAAATAATCATTTTTGGAAAGTAAATGTTGAGCTTTCCTTTTATTATTATTTTACTTTATCAAGCCTTGTATACAATCGAAGTTTTGTAAAAGCTTTCCTTCCTCTTCTTATGTTTCTTAAGGGAACACAGTTACTAAAGATTTCTACGAAATTGCAATTTGCATTCAGTTACCACCATGGTTTACTCAAGTCATTAATTAAAAGTTATAAATCTCTAAGACTACAAGGTTCTCTTAAAAGTTATAAGTCCATAAATATATTGAAAACTGCTGAACGGATGTTGATAAAAATTGCCATGTTTCTTCCGTCAAAGAATAAGTTTTTGATGTTTTTGACTCGATTGTAATGTCTGAAACGATTTTTCTTGAATAATAATCGTAGACTTTCAAAAGAACGTTTACCGGTTGTTATAAAGGTTTAGTTATTAATACATCTTAAAAATCCATTTTGTTTAACGTGAGAGTTATGCAATGAATTGCAAGGATTGTTTGCATAACTCTCACTTAACCATAAATTTAATCATTGCCAATATAACATTTCTATCAACACCAGCACCTAGCTATTGAATATCTAGATCATAAATTCCTATTAGGTATTATCCGACGTCGGTAAACTTACCTATAAAGCAAATACTTTGGGGTCATAAAATTTAAATGATCGCGCCGAGGGCTTCGCCGGTGATAAATGATCATAAAACTCGACATCATCCGCCATGAATCACCCGTCAAGTAATAACGGTCTAAAACCACTCAGCTTTGAGTTAGTGACACTGTTGAAACCACTTGAGTATATATCTACAATACGCAATTTTCGCAAATTTAAAAGGGCTGGTAAAATAATATGGTGAGAGTGATCACATTTTTGAAAAAGTCTCTCTTTGTTAATGTTTAATTTAATTTTTCAGCAATCATTGACCAATTACATGAAACAAACATGACATAATATAGAATTACAGAAAGTGCAATGCAATTATAAACATAAAATGTTGCATTTTTTTGTAAATGGTGCAATAAAGTTTAAAAATAAATAAATAAATAAAATAACAATTACTAATATTATATCCTTTAAATTTAGTCTAATTCTCCTATGTATCTCTACATTTACAAGCAGTGCTAGGTTACAAAACAGCTATGAGTACAACCTCCGGGAAGAAGTAGGAAGGAGGAAGGAGCTTTCAGTCCACCGCAATATTGTATAAAATAATTTGTTTGTCACTAATCAAATACTGTTTCGTGGTGGTTTCAAGTGCAGGCATGGAATACAATAATAGTACCTAAGGTGCAGGACAACGATCGTATGTCTAACGTTGTCACCTTTCTACCCTTCCCTACAAGCACTAAAAGTTAGTACTTGACTACAATTACAGCTGATCTTAAGTAACGGTACAATCGAAGACGTCGCACTAACGTGTCCTATAAAGCATTGCAGGGAAACGCTTAATTGCTTGATAGTATATTTTTGCTGGTACTTCATCATTTGCCGGTACCTCATCATTTGGCGGTACCTAAACACTTACCGATACCTTATCATTTGCCGGTTGGTACCTCCTTCCCTGTACGACACTATGCCCTGGTGATGAGGCCATAGTAATCAGGCGAGCTGTTATCATCAGCGCTTGTTCCAGCAGATGCTGCGCGATATGCGCGGCGCGAGCAGCGACGGCTCCGCGCACCGGTTCCGCCTGATGCAGCTGGCGCTCAACGCCGTCGCGCTGCTGGCAATCACCGGCGCGCTCTTCGCGTACTTCCGCGCCAACCCCGCCGTGCAGGTACGTCAGACCACCACCCGTGGCATCACCAGTCTTGTGGGCACCTAGGACACTGTTCAATTCACAGGAGAACTTATAGCAGTATCACATATCGACATTTTTCTGCGACTGCTTTAAATCTTGGAAATCTAAAAATGTATAGGAATTACATATATTATTTTCAACAAAATATGTCATTTCAAATTTATTTTAAGCATAATAAGGTAGTTGTAGTAGTACTTAATAATCGATATAAAACGTGGCTAATAGATGCTGTTCAGCTTATAGGGATCTTTTCCTGCATCTTCATCATTTGTGTGTGTTGTATCTACCCAAGTCCCAAAGCTTTTGACCTAGTATTCTATGAAATATGTAGATAGAATCTTATACGGGAAACTTTGTCTTCGACCTAACTTATTTCTTTGTACAAGTACTGATATGGTAGCCAGCCTGTGATAGATAAAGGGTAACAAATTTTTACAGACTAAAGTAGGACAAGGATAACTCACGTCACCCAGACTATTAAACATGTGCGAGTATATGAACTTGAGTGTTTCTTGTATAGTGTTCCTGAAGTGAAATGTTCAACTGATGGCAATATCAAGGACAATTTCATTAATGTGAATAACAAAGCACTGTTTGGCCTCTCGAAAAAATAACAGAAACCCCCAGTAGCCTAATCGCAATTTTAATCTGCTCAGCCCAAAAATCCGTAAACCTGTTAATTTCCTCAGTGTTTTGTTTCCATTACTCTCGTATTCAGGGGTGGCGACACAGCAGGGGAAGTTGTGAAATTCTTTGCGCCGTATTATTTAGAGCCGCGCGCCGTACTAATTGTTTGAAACAGCTTTGTGAAATTAAAAAGCCATTGTTCTCACTTCAAGCCCCAGCCGAATGACGGACAAACTGCCGGGCGGATTTGTACGGATTCTTTACGTTTTGTATGATTTACTCGTTTTTGTTTCAGTTACAACAATATAATAAATACTGAATTTTGTATTGCTCGAATGCGAAATAACAAAGCGTAAATGTCAACTTACGTAACAAAATTATTTTATTAAATTGTACTTTTTATGAATCTTAATCTAAAGCTATCGCAGTTTGCATTTTTATTAAAATGCATTTTAATTTCCGTTCAATGGCAGTAGAACATAATTAGGTATACTTTGAAAGACCTGTTAGATATCAAATAAAAAAGGCACACTTTAGTTTAAAATCCTAGCTTAAATTTTCAATAAAATCTAGTCATATCTATTCAGCCTTAGATTGTACAAATACCATTGAGACTAATCAATTTTATTTTATTGTTATAGATGTGTAGAGTGTTTGTTTTTTATTGCTTCACGCAACTATTTTTACAGTTCTCAATTGTAGCGTATACGCTATACAAAATAATCACGTTATGATGAAGTACGTAATTCTCAAGGTATGAGTCAGTCTTGTATACTACTTAGATATTATTATATACAAAATTAATTAAATAAACCGTAAAAGATCTAAGTACTTACAATTATTCATTTCACTTGAAAACAAAAGCGAGTACTCGACAAATATTTGCGTTGTTTTTGCTATTGTTTTCGTGTTTTTGTTGAAAAGATCTCGGTTTTACAAAGAATGGTGTTTACGGGGTTCCACAGAGAGCAGCCGGCGCGCGGTGATATTCCCCCGTTTGATAAACCCTCAAACATTTCGGTGGTTTACATCGGACACGTTTGCACGATTTTCTGCGGCTTCTTTGTTCTAGACATCCACTTTTTGTTCAGTAACTAACTAGCTTTTATACTCGACTTCGTATCCACGTGTGGTTTTTTTACTTGACTTCGAAAATAATGTTTTTCAAATAAATTTCAATTTCAGAGTGGTAGACTAAGGCCAAAACTTTCTGATTCTAAGATAAGATCTGATTTATAGTAGTGAGTATTGCAGACTAGTAATCCGAATTGGGTGGGAATTTCGAATAATCCTTCCTTATCCCTAATCTACATAGCAAAATAAACCTCTGCTTTCTGTTAGGTCCAATTGTTTGGTTTGGACAATGATGATGAATGAAAAAAAATGAATTAATCAAGATCTTGAAGATGATGAAGAGAATACATAACACGTGGACATAACTTTTTTATCCCTACTGTCGAATACGAATATTTAATCAAGTCAACGAGACAATAACAATTATCATACTTTATGGTGAGAGTCTTCGTTTTGCTCATGCTCGGAGAGTGGATAAATCCATAGGAGGGGATTAACATTTAGCCTTTCCCCGCGGAGAAAATTATCACCTGCCAATGCTAAGGGGATAGATTATGTAACATACAGTACGCGCGGCGAGAGTATGGCTTTGACCTTCGGGTGGAGGGGATTACTGCGCATGGGTACTGGTCACGCGCGTGCCATCAGCCAATCAGATCACCGCGTCAATCAATCAGCGCCAATCAGAGCACCGCGTGCGCCTACACACCCGCCCCACACCCCGCTAATTGCCCGTTGATACCCAATTTCTGATTTCTGCGCAATAACGGTCAAAGCCAAACTTTCGCCGCGCGTACTGTACTACAAACAAACATAATATCTCACATAAGATAGGCATTGTAGTAATAGTTTGGATATCGCTGTCGGTAGTCGTCAGGAGTTTACAACAAAGGCCGTATTTTAATTAGGTACCGACGTCGGGTAGTAAGCACAATCTCTACAGGAATGCGAGGGCGGGAAAAAGTTAATTTTCACAGCCCTTATCTACCCACCCACCGTGCCCTGGTGCTATTTCTGTAGCGTTTACACAAATAAATAGATACAAACGTGGTGTTCCATCGTTTGATAAACAACGTTTGGCAAACTTTTAATTTGATACGCAAAATTGTAATCCAATTGTAATTTGGGAACTTCAAAATTCAATTTTCAAAACTTGTGAGTCGTGATCAAGAATTGAATAACAAATAAAATTGCATTATTATCAATTTATGAACTCATACGTTTTATATAATCCACCTATATTATTTTTATGTTAAACCAACCAATGTGAAATTATTGTATGTATAAAAAATGTCATTGAAAATAATCAAGATGTAGGTAAGTATCATGTAAAGTCTTTGCAAATTATTTTTAAATGATATTGCCAAATAAATGTATTAGCGGACTGAGATACCTTTAGCGGCATTGTTCAGTTGGATAGAACAATTTGATCTGCTATAATCTACTTCTTGAAAAGAATTTTTATGGTCCAATATGCAAGAACACCGCTCACATTAAACATCATGGGGTCTTACACAATGGGGTCTTACACTACTTTTGAATTTGATAAAAAATATTACTTTATTATAAACTAGGATAAAAATAATAACGTGCAGTGAAAGAAATATTAAAAAGCGTTTAAACTTTGGAGTGGGGGGATCTTGTGTTAGCAATTTTAATTATTAGCCTTCTTATTTTGACGTCACATCCTGTGGGGCAGACCAGTGGCGCCGCATTCAACGTAATATCGTGTCGCGTCGGCATGATTCGGCTATCGCCTCGGTGAGGTTCGGCTTTCGTGTCTATGCGAGGCGACTAGTATATTAAGACAGGGTTTTAGGAAGTCCGCTCTTTTTTTCGGATACAACCTTCGGACAGTGAATACGTAAGTGAATAATCAGTGCAGTGTTGAATGTACGTCTTAAAATCAGTGCAGTGTTAAATGTAAGCGTCATCACGAGTATTAGTGTTATATTGAGTACAGTAGTGGAATATTTATCAGTTTAAATTACCAAATCCGTGTTTAAAATACCACTGAGCTTATAGTTCAGAAGTGGGATGCCGGGAAGGCAGCCCTTTTACCATCCTGGTTAAGGACTACGCCCAAAAAAAATCAACACACGCTGGAGACAAATGTTATTAATTACTGCACCTCTATAAGATTAAAATGGATGCTGTTTAATTAATTTGATTATCTTGACTAGCAAATATTTCTAAGTAATTTTGATTATTGATATTATGGATTCAAATATAGTTCATCATTCATGTTGATGTTGTTGATTGATGTTAAGATACATCTTTATAATATTAAGTTGGTAAAATAATTTTATTATTGGTGTAAAGTTGAGAGTAATGGGAAAATAATATTATTTTTCAAATGTCGAATGTTCAGTTGCAATGTTCTGTTGGTTAAAAGTTGATTATTCTCTGATGTATTGTTTGAGTGCAATGTGAACAAATAAATGAGATTGATTCGGTGCAAGATAGTTAATATAAATCTTTAAATCATTATACTGTAGTGAACATGGAGGGGTCACTCAGCTTACTGGTGTGAACATGAAGGGGTCACCCAGCAGTCAGCTTACTGTAGTGAACATGGAGGGGTCACTCAGCTTACTGCTGTGAACATGAAGGGGTCACCCAGCTTATTGGAGTGAACATGAAGGGGTCACTCAGCTTACTGGTGTGAACATGAAGGGGTCACCCAGCAGTCAGCTTACTGTAGTGAACATGGAGGGGTCCACTCAGCTTACTGGTGTGAACATGAAGGGGTCACCCAGCAGTCAGCTTACTGTAGTGAACATGGAGGGGTCACTACAGTAAGGGGGGGGATGGTTGAAGTTGTAAGGATGCTGGTTTGCTTCACGGGACGTGAACTCGGTCAGGAAAGGCCGACTGTTAGCAATTTTAATTATTAGCCTTCTTATTTTGACGTCACATCCTGTGGGGCAGACCAGTGGCGCCGCATTCAACGTAATATCGTGTCGCGTCGGCATGATTCGGCTATCGCCTCGGTGAGGTTCGGCTTTCGTGTCTATGCGAGGCGACTAGTATATTAAGACAGGGTTTTAGGAAGTCCGCTCTTTTTTTCGGATACAACCTTCGGACAGTGAATACGTAAGTGAATAATCAGTGCAGTGTTGAATGTACGTCTTAAAATCAGTGCAGTGTTAAATGTAAGCGTCATCACGAGTATTAGTGTTATATTGAGTACAGTAGTGGAATATTTATCAGTTTAAATTACCAAATCCGTGTTTAAAATACCACTGAGTTTATACTTGTATCCCTTTCTCGCAAAACGAAAATTTGTATGAAGCCGCACGAAGCTACTATGGCATTGGTAAGGTGTGACGTCACAATTTCATGTTGCTATCTCTGTCTAATCACAAATCTTTAAATGCTTATAACTTTTTTGTTATTTGATCGATTTAATTAGTTCTTTCAGTGCACGTCATTATTTTAATTCTACTTTATAATAAAGTAATAAAAAAATTGGAGTCAAATACCCTATTCTACTTACATTCAATATTTAAGAGCGTTCTTTGTCTAACGGCAAACAACGAAAACACATAGCAACAGGACAAGTTAGACTAAATAAGAGAGTATAGCAATGGGCCATTAATTGCGTGGAAAAGGTTGGATGTTTATTTGGCCGCTAATGGCTGACCATTGTGGGGACCTTCTACGCGTGATGGACCAATGGAATGACTAAATTAGATACTAGTGGTTTGCCATGAACTTAGAACAGGAGATGATACTACAGCAGCCGTTAACGCTCCAGTACCAACGGACTAAAACGTTTTAGTGCCCTGCAATAATGTCATTTATAAACTGTAAAGACAAATTCTTTATAATAATTTATTAATCATTTACCATAGTCTGAATTCGCTTTAAAGAAGAAACGCAGTTGAAAAATCTCGAAAGTTTTCCGAAAGTGGCTTCAAAATCTTCACATTTTTTATTGTTATCGGAAACTACAATGAATTTTTATGTAATTTTTTTATACTTTAAAATTAGGTAGTGGTTTGGTCGGAGGCTTGGGTAGTTATCACCCTACCAGCAAAGTCACACCGCCAAGTGATTTAGCGTTCCGGCGCGATTCCATTCAATTACCTTTACCCACACTTGCTCCTTCACAATCAGCTACTATCTTGTAAGAACCACCATCATCATCATTATGGCGCCAAAGCCCTTTGTGAGCCCGGGCCTGCTCCGACAAATTCCTTCATTGGTGTCTTCATTTTCTACATTCTTTTTTACACAAAATAGCCATTAGTTTTGGCTAACCAATGTTTCTACGTTGCCGTCTGGGTGTGGGGTCAGCAGTCTTTTTGATGGCCTCTGATCACTCTAGCTCTGTACATGTCTAGTCCACTGCAATCTCGCGATCTTTGTGTGCTGTTATAACCACAAATGTCTCAAAATTCTGCGAGATACGTCTCTCCACTTTATTGTCGCACTCTCTTTTCTTTTTATGAAGCATATCTCTGTCTGTCAAACAGAGAAAAGAGAGCGACAAAAGTAAAGAAATATATCTCTACGTGCGCTGCATGCTGCAAAGGTGCTGGACTAGGATCTTGATAAACACCTCCGATCTCCGTGGTTGAGTGGTTAGCGTGCCGGTTTTCAAGGCGCCGCCATCTCTGAGGTTCCGGCTTCGATCCCCAGTCGGGGCAATGTAGAAAAATAAGTTTTCTACATTGTCTCGGGTCTGGGTGTTGTGGTATCTTCGTTGTTTCTGATTTCCTTAACACAAGTGCATAAGCTACTTACTAAGGGATCGGAGCAATGTATGTGATGTTGTCCACTATAATATACTCGTATATTTATAAAAAAAAAACAACCGCTGCCAGAAGTATTTTTTTTAATAAAGCAGTTACCTTAGACTTAGAGCATAAGTGATGAGAATAATAATATAAGGATTGTTTCTGTCCGACAGTACGTGTCGCAAGTGGTGAACCGCTCGGCGCTGGCGGAGGGCCCGGCGCCGACGGAGCCGCCGGGCGCGCGCAACCCCGCGCCGGGCGTGTGCCTGCCCGTCATCGTAAAGTTCTGCCACCAGCACCGCATCTCCTACAACTTCACTGTCTTCCCCAACTATATCGGCCACTTCGGCCAGCGGGACGCGCAGCTGGTGAGTTGAGCGAGACGACATTTCAGAGAACAACTGAGCAAACAGTGGCACTCCGGGAGTGCTGACGTTAGGTGCGCGATCATCTCGGCTAAAGGTGATTCCTCATACTCTCCATCAACACCAATTAATTGAGAAGCGGACGTGCTATAACTGCGGACCGTCCGCTAATTAATTAATCTGTCTATACCGGGTAGACTCTAACCTAAGGGCCTGGCCCCACTGACTACATTCACACATTCTATACTACACTTATCTATCATGTATCATGTATGTATGTCATACACATTCTATTACTATCACTTATCTATCATGTATAATGTTCGTGTCCCTGCCGTGCTATTCTGCAAAACAGTGACGAGCGTACATCTATGCATTTATGAATTTGCCAGTTGTAATAGAGTACAATTTTGCATGCCATATTCGGGTTGGCAGCTGTCTGGTGGCTATTTCAGAGATGGACATTTTGTAGAATAGCACAGCGGTTCTCACATCCTATGATCATAGGCCTGAGCAATTCTGAATTCGCGGATGACGCATTTGTCTTTGCGAGCAATGAAGGAAAGGTTAATAAGTAAAATTAGTTTTTTAAAAATTAAATTTTTAATACCTAAAAGTTTAATATCAACATGTGTTACTAACGCAATTTAATATCACAGTATGCCAACGACGATTCTTACTTACAACCTGCGGAAAAACCAAATAAAATTTTAATTTGGTGGACAGAAGCGTTTAGTCTAATGTTCACCGAAGTCCCGAAAGTTTATCAAAAACTTTTAAATGAGCAATTAAAATATAACGCAATTTAATATCACAGTATGCCAACGACGATTCTTGCTTACAACCTGCGGAAAACCCAAATAAAATTTTAATTTGGTGGACAGAAGCGTTTAGTCTAATGTTCACCGAAGTTCCGAAAGTTTATCAAAAACTTTTAAATGAGCAATCAAAATATCAGGCGTCGCGATCGTGCCCCGGTACCGCACAGAAGGATTAGCTTCCCTCGTCCTGCTAATGGGGTCTTACACTACTTTTGAATTTGATAAAAAATATTACTTTATTATAAACTAGGATAAAAATAATAACGTGCAGTGAAAGAAATATTAAAATCCAACGAAGATTTACAAAGTTACAGGCGTTTAAACTTTGGAGTGGGGGGATCTTCTATCCCTTTCTCGCAAAACGAAAATTTGTATGAAGCCGCACGAAGCTACTATGGCATTGGTACTTTGTGACGTCACAATTTCATGTTGCTATCTCTGTCTAATCACAAATCTTTAAATGCTTATAACTTTTTTGTTATTTGATCGATTTAATTAGTTCTTTCAGTGCACGTCATTATTTTAATTCTACTTTATAATAAAGTAATAAAAAAATTGGAGTCAAATACCCTAATTGGGGAGCCTTGACGCCGTCGATCGACCGTCGATTCACTAACTGTCTATTCAACCCTGCATGACGGTGATAGACGATCGGTGTATGAAAGTGGCCGGAAACCATTGATTAAACATATTAAAAGATCAGCACTTACTGACGTCACGCATACATTTTTAGGGCGCCTTCAAAAAAAAGTAAAGCGCGGCTGCAGCTCGCTTCTGTCGCTAGGTTTGAGAATCGTACTGTTGTATATAGTTTCACGATGGACTCTGACGAAAAAACACTGCTCGATTTGTACAAAAAAATACATACGCTGCACTAGTCGATCGATGAACTGACGCGGCCGCGCGTTGTTTATTTACATAGATTAACTTTGCGGCTAATTTGAAGGCGCCCTTAGGCTCTGCCCTGAAGCCGGATTTTTAATTTGTTAAAGCTGTAAAATGGTGCTAATGTTTGCGACTCCGTCGGTATGTGCTGTCCGAAATGTACGACGTGCGACGACGTATTTGAGAAATTTTTGGCTTCAACATACGTCACATCTTTCCTGTCCTCTTTGCGTAGCGTATTTCGTCATTGCCGGAAAATGTTTTTTTAATAACAGGTTTCCGTGCAGCCTAGGTGTTGAAGGGGTTGACGTGATTAAATAAATATTTCAAAATTGTCGTGCTTTATTTTGTCTAAAATGTGCGGACTGTAGTAACGCGTGGATTTGGAGCCCGCCGTGCCGTGAATGCCGTCCCACGCCGTCTTGAGCCGTGTGCGTGTCGCCCCCGCACCGCTCCGCGCCAGGCCCCGGCGCGTTCAGTAACCAAGTACTGAACACTAGGGATTCACGTAACGTGTCGGCTGAATTTCGGGAAATGTTTATTAACAAAACGTCGCGACATTCGCGTTTTAATGCAGACTACGCGTGAGTCCACACCTCCCGCTAGTACGGTGCAATTAGACTTAAACCCGGACATCCACAATGAAAGCTTTATTGCAATGCCACATTGTTGTATACAGTGTATATCCTCAAAATTTTACGTAGATTACTTTTGTCTTTCAAACTTTTGCGCTAAATTACATAGTTTTTGAAATATTTAAGAAAAAACTCAAAAAACAGAATTTCTACCCCCCCCTCCTCCTCAAAACCGACACCGTTAGGGGTGTAACTTTTTACCGAACCATATATGGACTGCATAGAACAATCTGTCATTGAAATAAAGCTTTCACTTTGAGTGTCCGGGTTCGGTCGTTTTTTGAGATAATTGCACCTTACTACGCCCCCGCTCACGTCTTCTACAAAAACAAGACGCGAGTCGCCTAGCAGTAGAATAATTTACGTAGTGCCTGAACTAAGTGTGAAACGTCATCTTATTGGCGATTTGTACACACGCTTCACTCCACTAATTAGTCATTGCTCCATGAATCGTACGTGGACCAGTATCCAATGTAGAACATGGAGTGAACGAAGGTATTGTCACATGGGCTGAATTGGGCGGCTGGTAACAGCCCAACTAGCAAAGACGCACCGATAAGTTTCCGATTCAGTTTCCCATATTTGGAGCTATCGAGTAACAATATGAACTACATGCGTATATTTGAGCAAAGTTTTTATTAAAAACATGAAGATTTATAAATGTTATGCTCGCAAAACTCATTGCCTTACGCTCACGATGTATAATTAGCCCAATATTAGCAAAAAACTTAATAAAATTTGAATTCATAAGTTTCGGTTAGTACCCATCCCTCTTAAGCAACCGTCAGGGGTTACTAACCCCTTCCAAGTTAGTGCGACAATCTTAATATATATAAATCTCGTGTCACAATATTTGTCCTCAATGGACTCCTAAACCACTTAACCGATTATAATAAAATTCGCACACCATGTGCAGTTCGATCCAACTTGAGAGATAGGATAGTTTAAATCTCAATTTATCTATTTTTTATTACCCCTAAGGGCAAAACAACGTTTGCCAGGTCAGCTAGTATATTATATGGCTGCATCATCGCTATCTCGCGATCAAGTATTGTACTAGTGTGAAACTCATTCACACTCACACGCACTTATACCCGGAAACTCTTTAGATTCTGATTTCTAATTGGTACACACGACACATATACATTATACAATACAGTTACCGAAAGAAAATATACTGAAGAAACCATTACCATGATGATATTTTGTATGAAACGTGAAATAGGTACAGCTATTAGTTTTCTCAATGTCACAAATCGTTAACTCACAACGAACACTATCGACTCTATCGCACAAAAACCTCGGCTAATGGGGCGTCAAATAATATTTCAGCGGGGCCCAACGACGCGACACACCGAGCCTACACCCGGTAGACGCCTAATAACGGGACATGGCATGGGTCCTAAAATGGGAGGGGTTTTGACATAGCCTTCCACGCTGGTCAAATGCAGGTTGTTTTCAGAACGTTTCAGTGAACTATCAGGCATGGTTTTCTCGAGATATTTTCTTTCACCGTCAAGCAAGAGGTATTTATTTTCCTAAAACGCTTGTAATTTCAAAAACTCAGATTCAAACCCTCGAATCCGTCGTGAGTAACAAAGGTCACCTATCACCGCTTTAAACAACACAAAAATCATAACACTTTACTAGTTGGTGAGCTCAAATCAAAGGACATTTTGATATTATTTTTTCAGTATGTATATTTCTGCGTTAGTCAACTGTAGCACTGTAGGCATTGATTAAACATGTAAAGGATCAGCACTTAGTAACGTCACGCATGTATTCTCAAATCTGTAAAATGGCGCTAATGTAGGCGACCGACAGCGGTATATGCTGTCAGCGGTACCGAAATGTACGACGCGCGACACCATATATTATGAAAATTTTTTGGCTTCAACATACGTCACATCTTTCCCGTCCTCTTGGCCTAGCGTATTTCGTCATTGGCTGTAGGTGTGTAGCGTATTGACAGTCAACGTCGCGACATGACGCGCGATATAATTAGGCCTCGGCTAAATCAATCATTGTCACGTCTCGTCGGTTGTCAGTATAGTCGGTATTGTCGCTCCTTTGTCGGCAGCAGGCGTGAGCACAAAGCGCGGCTCGGTGCAGGCAGCGGCACAAAGGGTATTGGGATCCGACATGAGGAAATTAATTCCACCGGTAATGAACACCTATGTGAGGAATTACAAGATGGCGGCGGTCGGAAATGGCTTGAAATTGATGTAGTTAGTAGTTAGTACATTACAGTCATTGTATACAACTACATGCAAGTGACATAATTGTTACTCCATCGAAATTTTAAGCTATGAAAGCCGCCTTATCGCTCGAAAGGAAACAGGCGGAGATCCATAATTAATTAACAGAAAATATTTTTTTGCTGTAATCTGCTACCTCAAAAAAATCGATATACGTAGTCCAACATGCAGGAATAAGCTTTGATTTTGTATATATTTTTTTTATATTTTGTCTCATTATGTTATAAATACCTATAAAGAAAAAATATCCATATTATTTACAGTTTTATTTTGTAAAAAATTTTGTACTGTAAGAATTTTCATAGCCTAGTTTGTGGCCTAGTTATGACAATAACTACTCCTAGGTTAAAAACGGGAATTCCTTAGGGATGTGTCCTGCAACTGCAAGAACTAATAATGTTGTACAATAAATAGGAAGAGATCGTCTAATTTAAAAATGAACACGCCACCACTACATTAGACGATTGATTTCTGTTTTCTTTACCTTCTTGTATCGTTACCTTCACCAGCCTATCACTGGGCTGGTCACAAGTCTACTACTCTTTCAAAAAAATAATAAATTTAATTCCTCCCCCCTAATATTTATCAACAAACAATATAAAAAACTCCACTCGTAAAGACCTCTTGAAACGACTCCCAACATTGTAGGTTAAAAGTAACGCGAAATAAACCGAGCAAACAGACGCCAGATCGCTCCAGTAAATAATGGTCCCTGACCGTGTACCCGTTAGACGCCTACAATCCGACTGCAGCAAACAGATCCTAAAAAATAAAATTAAAAAACGCTGGGATTCTAGGTAATCAATTTGATTACATATTCGAGAGTGTCTAAAAATTTGTGTGAGTTAACAATATTTTGTCAATTTTCTTTTTCTAAGGCCAGCCTAATTTATTTATAACCAGTGATAGTCTAGTGATGTCAGTTGGTTGAGCACCCAGCCGCGATAGCTGGGGGATGTGGGTTCGAGTACCACCGCGAGTGAAATTTTAATGCATATTTAAATTTAAAGTGATGTAGACCTCGAACTTGGAAATTATGTGCGTCAATAGCAACTGAATTACATCACTTATTAACAGTGAATAAAAATAGAAAAATCCCTAGTACCTGCATATTTGAGTTGTCTTCATTATGACGACCCATGCCATAAAATAATGTTGAGACCTAATTTTTGATGTCTGTAAAATTGGCATACCCTTTCAGTTCGTTTATCAACAAAAACTGTTGATACCGTGTTCAATAAAAAAATAACTAAAAATAATATTGTTAAATACGGGTATTCCCTGCCCGGGACCGAAAGCAGGCGTAAGGGGTGTGGAGAAACAATGTGTAGTAGGTTTTAAATACCAATGACGAAAAAAACTGCAGCCTCTCACTTGTAATTTGTATGAGATGCTAGTCTAGCGGATGTGTCGTCAGTGACAAAGGTACACGTGTCGCATATTAAAGGCTTTAGAAAACGTTTTCCTAACATTTCCCCGATTTATGAAGTTGGTACAGTTCCGTTTGGATACGAAATATAATAGACTCATACTCGAGAGGAGGGCTGTTATTATTTAAGTACTTCCTCCTACTTATAAGGGTTGAAAGTTGGAACGCAATAGGGTATTTGACTCCAATTTTTTTATTACTTTATTATAAAGTAGAATTAAAATAATGACGTGCACTGAAAGAACTAATTAAATCGATCAAATAACAAAAAAGTTATAAGCATTTAAAGATTTGTGATTAGACAGAGACCTTACCAATGCCATAGTAGCTTCGTGCGGCTTCATACAAATTTTCGTTTTGCGAGAAAGGGATAGAAGATCCCCCCACTCCAAAGTTTAAACGCCTGTAACTTTGTAAATCTTCGTTGGATTTTAATATTTCTTTCACTGCACGTTATTATTTTTATCCTAGTTTATAATAAAGTAATATTTTTTATCAAATTCAAAAGTAGTGTAAGACCCCATTATATTATATTCATTATAGTTTCTCGTGTTACTACTAATCTTACTACCGAACTCCGTACTTTTTTTTTAAGTTTTCCTAGCTTTACGAATGAAAGGAAAAAAAATATTTATTTTAAAACTAAAATAATATTAAAAATCGCAGTTGGTAGGATTTGCACCCGCATTTTGCACTCTTATCCTAATGGGAGAATCACCATAAAAAGTTACCTAAATAAATTTATTATTAACAATACTTAAATTAAGTAAATTTTAAAATCTCACTACCGTCTACTACCACATAGTAATATAGCTTAAGGGCGATGGGTACCATCCAGGCGCGAAAATTTAAATTTTATTTAGTTTTTTGCTCATAATGGGCTAAATATACATCGAAGGCTAATGGCAATGTGTTTTGCGGACACAGAATTTATGCACCTACATGTTTTTAATAAAAACTCTGCTCAACAATACTCATTTACTTCATATTGGTTCCCGATAACTCGAAATCTGGGAAACTGCAAAAAATTATCTTTCGGGAACCAATATGAGATGAGTGGGAACTTTCGAGCAAAGTTTCTATTAAAAACATGTAGATGCATAAAAAGTAGGCCCGCAAAATGCATTGCCATAAATTTACAATGTGTAGTTTGTCTAATATTTGCGAAAAACTAAATAAAATTTGAATTTCGCGGGCTGGTAGGGCCGCAACACCTTAAAGTCAAAAGTTTGTTTGTGTATGTTTGTTACTCCTTCACGTCGTAACTATTTCGTCGTCGTAACGTTTGCCTGTAAAATGAAAGATTATACCCTGAATTAAAACGTAATTTTTAATCCCGGAAAAATAAATATGTATAAATATAAAAATAAATATATCCCGGAGGATTGGTGACAAACCGAATTTTTAAGCCGTCGGCAATACCTAGTGACGCAAAAACAATTAGATCGCTTAACATTACATACGTTTGAAAATCAAATCGAGTAAGAATAACTTAGACGACTAGAAATAATTCAGATTCACTCGGTCCAGTCGCAGATCCGAGTCAGCATCTTACAATAGATGTAACTGTCACTTGACAAAGGACCGTCTCCTGAATTCTATAAATTGCAGGCTGCAATTTGTCAGGTAGTTTTTATGCTGCTTTTTACAGCTTGTGATTTGTAAAGCTGTTCGATCTTGAAATAAACTAGAGCTAAAAGTGCCAAGAATCTGAGTGAGTGTTTTATTTGTACTGAACGCGAGCAAACGAGGAGTCGGGTCACCTGATAAGTACTAAGCTATATCGCCTCCGACCATGGACATTTGTACCACGAGAGGAATCGCAAATACGTTGCTGGCTCTTAATAAGGAGTTTATTTATTAGCCCCTTGCATACCCCCATGTTATTGCTTTGAAAAACTGCTGCTGGCAGCTAGCTCCATACATCCGGCGACTGCGGATTGCCAGCCGCCCACGGTCCAGGTGTTGGGATCACATGTTTCACCGCGTGTCTGTTGTCCAGGACCTGGAGATCTACGACGCAGTGGTGGACGTGCGCTGCTACGAGCTGACGGCGCTCTTCCTGTGCTCGCTGTTCGTGCCCAAGTGCGGCCCGCTGGGCCACATGGTGCGGCCCTGCAAGAGCTTGTGCCAGGGTAAACTATACGAGTTCAAGTAAAACGTACCGAACTGCTCCAGATCTGTAGTTTATGTCATTAAAACTATCAACTTCTATTCACTTTCATGCAAAAAAAATCAATATCTCTAACGTTCACTATTTACCTGTGTACAAAATACATGCAAGCGCTGGATCGGTGACTTTTGATCGCTAGATTTAGCGGTGAGCGTTACAGAATAACGAATACGCGTAGATCAATGAAAATTATTTCAATTCAATTTATTTACCTAGAATAAACAAGTTGGTAAATAAAAAAATATGATTTGTGTCAAAACAGAGACGATGCGTCGCTGCGGGTTCTTCCTGGAGGTTTTTGGACTAGCGATGCCAGACTACCTGCAGTGCGACATCTTCCCGGAATCCACTGACACTGATGTATGCCTCGGGAACAGAGAAGTCAAAGAAGCACGCTTCAGAGCGGCTAAACCAGGTGAGACTCTGCAAAATTAAATGTCTAACGCACTTCACATTATTTAGTGCTGATTGAAAATTCAATCCTAGGACCCGCGCAGCGTACCAAGGAGCCCGCCGAATTATATGGAACCAAAATACTGATCACGTAAAATAGACTTCGGAAGGCCGTTTGAAATCTAACCGAGGTGTGATGTGAATTATAATGAAAGGAAAATCTTTCCGTCTGATAACTTTTCGGAATAATGTCAATGACAACATAATCTCTTGAGAGTTCTTGCTTGCATTCTCATCTGATGATTGAACCTCAAGTGATGATGTAGTTAAAAATGTTATCGATCTACTAAGAAGGGGTTAAATTGCTCCCGAAGGTTGCCACATGGTTTCGCATCAGAACGTTAAATCTGAATAAGCGGTGCGTATTTGCTGGTAGGGTGGTAACCAGATGCAGCCCGAGCCTCCCACCAGACCAAACATAAGCCTATTCATAAATCATACAATTAAAAAGTGGCCCGTACTGGATTTGGAATTCAGGACTTTCCGCTTCAAGTTGGCACGCGCCAACCACGCAGCGTTCTTTGATGTACTCCATTCTTATTCCAACAGTCTGTCCAACTGGTTTCCAATGCGACACGAACCGCTGCATCCCGCACGACTGGCGATGCGACGGCCACATCGACTGCGCGGACCGATCTGATGAACTTAACTGCCGAGTTTGCAAGAAGAGTGGCGATGTCCACTGCGGGAATCAGCGCTGCATCTCCCAGGCCCATCTCTGCGATGGCAAGATCGACTGCCCTTGGGGCCAGGATGAAAGGAACTGCTGTGAGTTATTTACTATTCTGGAAACTTTTGTTCAGCTGAACCAATGAAGAAAGGGTAGAGACTTCTTGGACGTAGTAACTACCGCTGCATACTCTAAGCAAGCGCATCACCGTGACAGTAAAATCGACTGGTCTTGGGGCTAAGATGAGAGAAAATGCCATAAGTTTCGTTTTTAATAACTTCTGATCAGCCGTGCTATTCTGCAAAACAGCGACGAGCGTACATCTCTGCATCTATGAATTTGTCAGTTGTAATAGAGTACAATTTTGCATGCCATATTCGGGTTGGCAGCTGTCTGGCAGCTATTTCATTTTGTAGAATAGCACAGCAGCATTTAACTGCAGAATTTTCAAAGGAGGGAGTCCTCTACAGGGCATCAATATTTTATTGTTCTTGTTGTTACTGTCTTTTTCAGATCCTTAATGTTAAAGCCATGAAGGTATACATTATCAATTGCTTATATTTTGAGATTTTTTCCAGTGCGGTTGAGTGAAGCGAATGGCGACGTAGGTCGAGGAGAGCTACAGGTGTACCGAGCCGCCAACCAGTCCTGGTTCCCCGCCTGCATCAGCACCCTTGACGACTCCACCTCTGTGAAGCTGTGCTCCATGCTGGGATATACGTAAGTGGTACATAATATACTAGTAAGAATTGAAAAAACCGGCCAAGTGCGAGTCGGACTCGCGCACCGAGGGTTCCATACCTGATACCATAAAAGAAGTTAAACAATGAAAGAATCACTTTTGTTCTGATGAATTTACGAGTATAATTTACATGTAAGTACCTACTTTTGTTGGTGAACCGCAAACCTAACTTTGTTTTTGCTGGTTTATTGTTATTATCAAAAAAAGTATAAAAGTTAGGGAGTTGATTTTATTTTTCCTGTAAAATATACATTAATATCTATGGATCATAATTATTTAAAAATTTTCGATCGGTAAACTTCGGAGATAAAACTTATATATATACACGGGATATAAGTTAGCTACAATAATAATCTGAGTGAGCTCACCCCAATGTACAAAATCCATTCTAGGTTGCTGTACTTTAGGAACTTCCCGATGAACAGTTTTTTAACTGGACACAGTTTTATTTCGCCTGTTGACATGGAAAATCTCCTAGCCGGTAATTAATATAATAACTAACTTTCCCTCTTTCTACCAAGAGTAAACCTGGCTATAATACATACCTATACCATTTCTTCAATAAGATCGCAACTAATTTGGGAACGCTTTCGTGAGCTTTTTGCCATGATGGTACGTGGTAGAAATCTTCGCACTTCTCTCTATAACCCGGTTACAATATCTGTGGACCCGGCTCGATGACGTCACGTCGTGTCAGCGCTCTGATATGGTGCGCAAAACAATCAAGCCGGGGCGAGCGCGGGGAGGTGAAAGGAGAACGGGAAGGGGGTACGCATTCCAGCGAGGTATTGTAACCGAGTTGTATCTCGTATTCTCTTCGCACTTATCTCGTATCTTCCCTCTATGAAGTTTAATTTGTTCAGGTGGGTGAACCGCAGCGCAGCGGTGGGCGGCGCGGGCGCGCGCACGGGCCGCGCGCACAGCGTCGCGCCTCACGCGCACGTTGGCGCGCCTCACGCGCATGTTGGCGCGCCTCACGCAAACGTTGGCGCGCCTCACGCGCACGTTGGCGCGCCTCACGCGCAGCGCGTGCTCGGCGTGCACGGCGTGGCGCAGTCGTACCGCGCGTTCGTGCGCAGCGAGGGCGGGTTGCTGCGCGAGCTCAAGGACTGCCGGCGTGACTCCGCGCGCGTTCACCTCGTCTGTAACAACTACGGTGAGTACCTACTTCTTTTAGAATAGAATATAATAGAAAAATTCTTTATTTCATATAGGCTTAGCATACAAAGGCTCTTATGATACGTCGTTTTGTTTTACATGGTTTTTATAACAAATCTCTTATGGACCCCCTTTGGTGAGTTGCTGCTAAGTTTTGTTATGCCAGGTAATCTTTTCAGCTTTAGTGCTGTTCAAACCGAGACGCAATAATGCTTCGCAATTATTGCTTCACGCCAATATACTTGATGATTAAACGAACTTACCTTAAGTGAAGTTCTATCATAATTTTGTGAATTCCTGTATGAAGATATTAACATGAACACTTATTAGGTATTTACGCCAAGTGATAGCCATTCAGACACTAAAGTTGAGAGAAAAAATAAAAAATTTCAACATTTTTCATTACGATATCTCACGCTAGCAACACTGTGTCTGTCCTTTCATTTAGTTCAGAGTAATTATTATAAGAGTGCCTTTGTGCTTCGATAAGCTCGTCTTGGTAGGAGCACTACAGAGCACCCAAATATGTATCATATACCTAATATATACATAACTACACAATATTATACATAACCACACAATATTATATATGTAAATATAATAATATATATATATATATGTGGGTTATGTTGTCTTCAATAAATATTTATTATTATTGTAATATGTACATTTTTTATTTACAAATTCATACATGGGTTTTTCCACAAAACAGGGGCGGGAGGGTGTTAATATCTTCATACAGGAATTCACAAAATTATGATAGAACTTCACTTAAGGTAAGTTCGTTTAATCATCAATTTTGATTCATTCCTGTATTCGATATTAACATGAACACTTATTAGGTAGATGTTTAGAGCCATGACATTTGTAAATAAGAAATGCTTTTAAATTAATAGAATAATAAGCATAATCGCTTAATATTGAGCAAAAAAATAAAAATAACAACTTAAGTTGATATTCAAAGCAAATTAATAATTAATTGCATAATTTTGTAGAAATATTAAAACTGTAATAGATAGTAAATCAATATTATTAGTATAATATATTAATAATAATATATGTACAAAAACATATATTTTTATATGTGCGAATACCAAGGGTATATTAAGACTATATTCTAGCAGTACTGCTCGTATGTAGTCTTGACGATTAAAAGAGGTTTTAAACCTCTTTCAACAAGCTTGAAAATATTTGTATCAGTTAAAACTTTTAAATGCAACACTTGATTAATCGTAATAAATTGAGCTGTTAATATGCAACCATGAAAAATATATTTTAAACAGTAAATTGATCACGAATATATTTTTATAAACTTGAGTAGAATAAATATTACCGAGACATATTATTTTTGGAAAGAAAAAAAAATAAGATCAATTTATTAATATATAAGATTAATAAATCTATGGGTTGCAGAGAACTAGTTCGTAAATTTTTGTTCATCTTGACTTCACTTTACGAAAATACAGGAGTAGGCATTAGTATTTTCGTAAAGTGTTGTTTAATTTTATTCATAGCTTTTTAGAGTTATTTCTATTAAAGGAGTTAACAATGATATTTTTATTTAATTTCCATAATAATATTGTTATTTGGGTTTTGGTGTAGGTACAGCTTTAATAAGGTCATTAAGATTTAAAGTGACCTTAAATTATATTTTTAACTGAATAGGGTGAAGTAAGAATATTCTCAAGAGATTTTGAAAAAAGCCATAGAGAAATCATCTTATAAGCCTATTTTAAAGTTGATTCTGAGACAAAGGCTGATGAAGTAACTGTATCTACTGTTTATTCCTGAGTTCTAATAAAGTGATAACAATAGAAACTTAAGATAGTCTGAAAAAAGCATGTTTTCTAATATTGTCAGACAGTAAACATCTTATACAATATAGTATGTAAAACCGTGTTGAGTTTCTCATTTCACATAATATTAAAATTTTAACTGAAGGCATAATTGTTATTCTTATTCATGTTATAATAATGTTGTTTAATATCATTAATTGTTATTTTAACAGTCACCCCAACACTACTATCGCTGTTGTACTGGTTAGTTGTAAACAAAAAACCACATATACAATTGGAATACAAATATTAGACAATACTTTTTAAGTTCTTCAGTTTCTGCATCAAGACCATTTTTTAATTTAGCAGTCTTTCAGTTTAAAAATGTGATCTGATTTTTCCAAGTTGATAATCGCAAAAATCAACGAGCAAATATAACATGTAAATAGGTAGACATGTCGAAATGTTATTCGCGATTGTTCGCGATTAATGCTTTGTAGACTTGTTGCGACGATGAAAAAAAAAATTTTTTTTTTTTTTTTGTCACTTACCCAATAATTCCACTGTCATCACAGGAGATAAGTCTCTAATCTTCGTTTAATAATAATCAGTTAATTACATACCACAACTGAAGTACTACTGTACTGGTATTCAAGTTCCTAGTGAAGCAGTGATGACCCAATTTTCAATTATCATTTGACCTTGGTCAGTCATCATCGAGAGCTAAATCCTTGCAGCGGCGTCATCCATCGGCATGAAAGTTAAACAAAATATTAGACTTATTTAATAATGATTAAATACAGAAAACATAAAATGTAGGCTATGTATCAACTCTAAAAGAACAAAAAAAAAAAAATATGATACATGCAAGCCAAAATTATGAACCATCATTGTTCATATTATCATAAATCCAATGAAGTATTTAATGATTCTATGATCTTATATATATATTGGTAATTTCCAAATCCTTTAACATTTTTGATGCATAGATAACCATTAGTTAATTAGCGGCGCGATCGCCTGAAAATAAAAATATTTGATCTAGCAAAAATTAATTTGGTCTTTAAATATATTTTCCATTGCGTTACGTTATTCCTAGGTATGGAAACCGATATTCCTGTAGATACAGGCACAAGGATACCTAAAATAAATTTAAATAAACATATCATCGATTGTTTTATAAGGACTCTACATTTTCCATATTTAATATTCATTTAAGAAATTTAAGAAATAGTCAATTATAGAAACTATAAATAACTTTGATATTCAAAAATATTGCATTCTTTTAAAAGCATGCATCCTAACTCAGTTAAAGCATTGATAAATTTGATGTAATATCTAATACATCGAGTTACGATGAAAGAATGGTTGTATTAAAAACATGTATTTGTAATGGAATAACAAAAAAAAATTAAGTATGTTATCGAATAGGTTGTCTCATATTCAATTGTATGTGAACAGAATATAATAGCCGAGTTTTTTGCCAGACCTTCTCAGCGCAAACCCGTTTTTCAGATTCAAGCTTTCATAAAAGCCTGTAAATCAAGCCCATTTGAAAAAAAAAATCATTTTCATTTTTAATTACTTAAACATGAAAACTAACTGTAATGTTAGTGGTTCAATAGTTTATAAATCTTCATAATATAAAACCTTTTGTATAAAAGTAAATTATTATGAATGAAACTAGGATAGTACCTAGATATCTAAAGTGTCATTGCACTACATGCCAACTAAAGAAGAGAGAAAAAAAAAAAATACACATTAAATTCTGTTCATTGTTTTGAGAACATAAAGAGAGAAAAAATAAATTTTCCACTCATATTTAAGCACGATAAAATAATATCATCAGGCTCGAATATTTTATGAATGCGGTTATTCTATAAGCTAAGCGGCAAACGTACGAGTAAGTAGGTGTCGTTTATTGCCCGTGGTACCCCCGATGGTCCCCCCGGGGTACCACGGGTTGCCTTCTTACCCCGACCCGACTATATGCGAACATGCGCGAGTCCGCACGAGGTTCGAAACAGCGCAACGCTCCGCCAGCACTCTGATCGGCGGCCGCGCGGCGCCTGACATGACAGGTCGACGGAAATGTCAAAAGAGGACATCGATAAGTACTTGCAAGGCTGTTTTGCTCCTGGTGCTGTTCTTGTGGGGAAATCAAGACTCTTCTGTCCTGGGTAAATCTTCGAGAAAAGTCGTCGCAAGAGACGAGTGCTGTCCTGCGATTTGGCCCGTGGGTCCACCATGGACCGACAGGTGGATTGCTCAGATATTCCTCCAGTGCCAGTTAATATTGGATCTTGATTAACTGTATTTCATATTATTGATAAAAGACATAATATAC
Organism: Coenonympha glycerion; assembly: GCA_963855885.1. Lineage (NCBI taxonomy): Eukaryota > Metazoa > Arthropoda > Insecta > Lepidoptera > Nymphalidae > Coenonympha > Coenonympha glycerion. The sequence continues at coordinate 18,778,143 of OY979627.1, forward strand.
ACAGAAGTTATTAGAATATTATATTATCAAATAAAATTTTTGTGTCTCACTCGTACATTTCAAATTTTGAGTAGTACCTATTACTAGTTGATTTTGTAAGACGTTGTCAATGGACTTTTTATTGATGTATCTATAAATAATGACCACAACAAGAAACGATTCGTGCGGAAGACTAAAATAATTGTAAATAGTGCATTTGATTGCGGGTACTTTTCAGACCTGGTCTAGTAAAGTAATCTTGGTTCATTTAAATTAGCAGACAGTAAAAGAAAATATTGATATGAGGGTATATCGAAATAGTTTCTAAAGGTAATCGTTTTGATCCTTTATATCATTCCAATACAGTTGGTGATAAAAAAAAAAACAGCATCGCGCGGTGTTCCCAGGTGGTCACCCATCCAAGTATTAACTGCGCCCGATGTTGCTTAATTTCGGTGATCGGACGAGAACCGTCAACCGGTGTTTTCAACATGGTATGGGGGCGTTTAAGCACCAATTTGCTATTTTGGAAGTTGCTTACAAGATAATCTTGTCATTTTTGGGAATGATTAATCCATAGGCGTTGTCCCAATAACCATCCTCAATGTATATTGTCGTGAAGGTCACACTCTCTAATGAAGTGTACCCAACACTGAAGCATAGACTGTAGAACATATTATGTTGATTGACTTTTTTGCAGTTATTACCTAATATAGAGACGATAATCTTATTAACTCACCCTCATATGTATGTCGTCGTGATGATCACATCCTTTTATGCAGTGTCCTCAACATAGATGCTTTGCAATTATTTTTTGCAATTATTAATACAAAGGCGATAGTCCTCAGGTTTTTCACCTACCAACTACCCTCAATGTATGTTGTCGTGAAGGTCACACCCTCTTAATGAAGTGTACCCATCACCGAAGAATGCATCTTGATTAGCTCCTCTTGCAGTAATTAAAACAAAGGCGATAGTCCTTCCAACTACCCTCAATGTATACTGCTGTGAACGTAACACCCTCTAAGAGGTGTACCCAACACTGGAGCAATATGGATTTTCTGAACCAATAATAACAATTCCGTAGATTTCACAATTCGTTTTGACGATGAATCCGATTATTTTGAATATTTCTTTTCGGATACTTTGATTTCCGCAAGAAATACTTATAATCACTCACTTTTTTATACGAGTTTAATAATGTTGTGTTGAACGGCCGAGCACTAGAACGCTAATGAAAGGACAGACACAGTGTTGCTAGCGTGAGATATCGTAATGAAAAATGTTGAAATTTTTTATTTTTTCTCTCAACTTTAGTGTCTGAATGGCTATCACTTGGCGTAAATACCTAATAAGTGTTCATGTTAATATCGAATACAGGAATGAATCAAAATTATGCATTGGACAGGGCAGACGGCGACAGAAAAAGTCACCATTTTATCGTGCCAAAATTGCTTGTTTTGTCACCAAAAGGAAGGCCGCGGTGTAGTTCGCTCGGCAGCCACCTATAGAATTTTGACAGATGGCGCTACTGCTTGCTTGTACGAAAAAGGTTTACGTAACGTTCACGCCAGAATATCAGACACAAGCAGTAATGTAGAAATACTGTTTAGGTATATTCAATGACAAACATAGTATTAAAACAATAGAACTGCAACACTAGAACATAGATAGATGTGGTGGTCTTTATAAACAAATTCTTCTAATACTGCATCTTTAAAACTTCACCAGTGCGTTATGTACTTATAGCGTCTTTTACAACCCCTTGAAAAGGCAATTTAGTCTTATTTTCTCCCTGTATATATAAAAAAAATAATCCGGCATCAACTGTAGCATTTCCTTACAAATTAGTGTAGTCATGGTGGTTTCAATAGCAATATAGAAACCATATTTTGCGGAAATACCGTGTACCCGCATAATACACACTCGTAAATTCATATCATTGTTTCGCGATGAAAAAAGTTCTCCAAATGAGCGGAAGGTCAACGACCGCTCAATACTTTTTTATTGCGTCCCTATTCCCCGTCGGATCCCGCGGGAATGGTGTGTGCGGAGCAGGGTTCTTAACATAGTCTGTTTGTGTTTTGTTGCGAGGTATCTCAGCGTTGATGAGGTTTTGCGAGCGGAAGAGTAAACAACATTGAGTTACTATGTACTAGTTACTCAATGGTAAACAAAAAGTTTTGCTTAGCAAGTATAGAGTTGACTTTCTGGTACTGGGGCCGTACCATCGTCTCTTAAAGCAGTATTGTTGCAGTACTGTTTTAAAAATATTAAAACAGAACTGCTTTAAGAGGTGGTGGTACGGTCCTTGATTGCTGAAACGAAACTAATTTATTGCACCCACACAAAATAACATTATCGCATTAACCTGTTCGCAGAGGCTTTGCTAGTGAATTTCCCCTCCCATTCCAGACGACCGTGTCCGGCGCTCGTCTATCCATACATTTTTTTAAGAAAAACGTATTCTTCGTTGCCGTAATCGTTTACAAATTCTACCCGCTGATTGGTTCCGCGATTTAAGTCAGCCAATCTGGGGGCAGGATTTGCTAACGATTACAATAAATAACTATTTCTGACGCAATCACTAATCAGGCGCGTGAGAAAAACGTATTTATCGTTATCGTAATCGCAAGCTAATTCTGCCCCGCGATTGGCTAACCATTGGTCAGTACGAAGAGCCGGACGAGCGTGGGACGCGGTTATCTGAAGTGGGACGGTTACTTATCGGCAAAGCTTCTGCGAACGGTATATTTCATGTTATTTTGTTCTTGTTTTCCTTATCTCTACTTGATGATAATATTATCTCTCGTACACTGAAGTCTTTAGCCGGTTAAATTAAACCTCAAAACAGAACAAACAACCAATTTGCCGTGTAAATTGCGAGGATTCTGTTACACAGAGAGCTACCTATCCAAACTTCGTGGAAGTTTAGCGGCGCGGCGGCGGGGCAAGGACCTCTGAGGGGGGGGGGGAGTGGTTTGTAGTAACTTGGTGCCATTATCTCTAGCATCTCGCCGGGTGTTTTGTACCCACGTTTGGAGGTGCGGTTTTTCTACTTGTGGTCTGGTCCTTTACATAGACAGACAGATAGATAAAGCTCTTTAAAGGATCTCTCTGTACAAAAGATAAGTGAACTCTTTTTTTTACGTTATACAAGTTAGTACTTGACTGCGATCTCACCTGATGGTACCTAAGTGATGATGTTAGCGTACCTACTAACTTGAAAGGGGTAAGGTTTCTACACAGCATCGTACCGGAACGCTAAATCGCTTGGCGGTACGTCTTTGCTGGTAGGGTGGTAACTAGCCACGGCTAAAGCCTCCCACCAGACCAGACCTGAGCCAATTTAGAAATTATAAAATTCCAAAGTGGCCCATGGCGGGAATCGAACCCGCGACCTCCCACTCGAATCCGAGCGTGCGTCCCCTGCGCCACGGAGGTCGTCAACTCTTTATAATTTTGTACTTCTCAAAAGAAGAAGTAATAAACACATCAATAAAATATTTAATTTAGGTATTAAGTAGACTGTATGCAGAGGTACAACTTCGGCGGCCTTATAGAAGTAATTTCTTCCAGACATCCAAACAGCTAAAAATACCGAACCGTCACGCTGAAGGTGGTGCTAAAATAAATTAAATGTCTACTTGCCTAGGTTAGACTAATATTTTAAACTATTGCAGCTTTGTGAACACTTAGAATTTTACTGACGTGACGTGTCATTGTTGTGAACCAAGTGACGGTTGTTACACAGCATCGCACCGGGCACTTCCTTTATCGCTGGCAAATACGTCATTGCCAATAGGATGGTATAGCCAGAGTGATTCAGCCACTAAAAGCTATTGTGATAATACTGAAAGATTGGTTCTTCGCTAGTGAACAAAGACGCTAAATCTGAGCGTAAGTCTCCTGTTTGTTACAAGAAATAAAATAGCTTTCTCGACAATCGACGAACAAGCCACAAATCCCTCGCGGATTAGTGATGTATAGGCAGCTTTGGAGCGCATGATGTCGTGTGCAGTCTGTGGCCGGCGATAACAATGGCGCCCTCTACCGGCGCTCTCAGGTGGACTGTGAAGGATTACTTCTCAGGTGGACAATACAGGATTACCTGATACCTCACAATGCTGACGATATATTCTGTTTAGTCTTCGTGTGCTCTTTATTACGCACGATACAATTTAGTCGCTAGTCTGCAGGTAATATTACAATGGCGCCATCTACCGGCGCTCTCAGGTGGACTGTGAAGGATAACTTCTCAGGTGGACAATATAGGATTACCTGATACCTCACAATGCTGACGATATATTATTCTGTTTAGTCTTCGTGTGCTCTTTATTGCACACGATACGACTTGGTCGCTAGCTTGCAGGTAATAATGTAACAAAGACGCCCTCTTGCGGATAATACAGGATTGCATGAAACTTTACTGAGATAATAATTACACCTGTTGAGCTATCGTATAGTTTTACTATACCTCTGCGATACGATGCGTATCGATTACGCCTGCAATGCGCCCGCTGCCGAGGGCGAGGACCAGATATCCCAGGTAGATTATAAAGGATTATCTGAAACGCAACAATGCCGATGTTACCCAGCCCTGTTAAGTTCTCGTGTTAATTTTACTGCACATAATAATATTATAGTAATCGTAGTCAGTACAAATCGTTTTTTTGCTGTAACTTAATCAATAATAAAATTACTGTAGTTTATATTAAAGTTGCGATAGCTGACATGAGAACATAAACGTTCTCATGTCATATGGCTAGGTACGAAATAGTGGAAATATAATGAAACTGGACCGCGTCGAGCCTCAAATTCTATCAATTGAGACATACCTCGTGTCACTCTATGCTTATCCCACTATCACTTTTGGTAGCAATTTAAAGTAAATTACTTTTGTCCTTGACACTTTCACGCAAGATTGCATAGTTTTTGAAATATTTAAGAAAAATGGAAAAAACAGACCTTATAGCATATATGTAGCAAAGCTAAAAGCTAGAGATGTATAAAGCTGATGTATGAGCTAGAGATGCATAAATTGTCTTCTATTTATAAATGCTGTTACGATCGGCACGATTTACCTCAGAGTGTAAAAGCCTTCAATCGTAGCGGGTAGCGGTGTCTTGGTAATTTATACGCTGTCAAAATGTTACCCGGCGAGAGTGGAATTTTAATAAAACGGCTCATCACCTCCTGTTTTGATGACCTGAGTGTCGGGACACACCTGCTGAAAGTTCAGTCAGCAGGCTTACTTTGAAACCCGGAACGTTACACATCGCTAAAGCAACACTGAGCATACGTTGAATTAAATTAGCCTAAAGCAACGTAAATGCGAACTGGAAGGCTTCACATATCTTTGAGAACTAGGTACGCAGGAATTTTAACGCTAAGCAAGTAAACGATTTTTTAACATAAAATAAATACAATGAATCAATACACCTAAGTACTTGGCTATCATTTCTTACGGGGTCAAAAAACTCTTTAGGCAGACATACCCTTATCCGTTTAGTAATAAATCTGATCTAATAAAATCAATAATTCACCCCAGATTGAGGTTAAACTCCCTGAAAAGTTTTTTCCATTCCCAATGGAAAACTTTTCAGGGAGAAAAAAATTAGGAATCTTTGGAAAAATCTCGGGCGTTTGTAAGCAACTTTGTAAACAAGATTTACTTATGTAGTGACTGTAATTACTTACCTAATAAGATTTGTCACGACGTAGTTTTGTATTTTTTATTCGAAATTTAAAAAGTAGCATAACCTAGGATAAACTACGGGCTTCTCCAGCTTACCACACTCCATTATCATTCCTTTTCCCTTATCTATTTTATGAACGTAATATCAGTGCAAAATTTCAGCTTTCTAGGGCCAAGGAAGTTTTTGCCGCGTTGTACCTATGAGGCCTTACTATTTTAATCAAAATTATTAAGATATACCTACCTCATACAATAGTAGGTAGTGGGCCTATGGAGTGATATTGGGGGACTTGTAACATATTCATAGTATCCAAATGTTTTTATGAATATGACGTGTAACACACAAAATAGGAAAATTGTCGATTTTAGACTAATTTCTTAAATTTGATAACGATTATTTTTTATTTATCTATAATAGAAATATTAATTTCAAATTATTATCAATTTTATCCACTCCTAATAATTAGAGTGCTATGCAAAAATAGGGTTCTTTTATTTTTGTTGCTGTAGAAGCATGCTTTTAGTCAGAGAGTCCATACGTTTGTCACCAGGCTGTATCTCTTTAACTTTATAGTTAGACACTTGAAATTTTCAAGAATGTATATTTCTGTTGGCACTATAACAACAAACACTAAAAAATAAAACAGAATGAAATATACAATGGGGCTCCCATACAACAAACGTGATTTTCTTGCTTGTTTTGGCTCCATATTAATTAACGGTAACAGGTAGATGCATATTTGTCAGGTCTTGATGAACCCTCAGTAAGTGAGTCCGTCTGCACTTGACCAATTATTACTATATTATTATTGACCAATTATTACTATATTATTATATATTAATTTTAATGTTTTAGCTATACCTTATAAGCTAAAAGATTATCGCATCTAAAGCAACTCTTCAATTTTGTAATCTGATCATAAACTCTATCAAATTCGTTCGAAACTTTAAGAATTGAGGTAGGTATAGTAGGTATATTACTAAAGAAAACCTAGATTTAAAATATTTATTACTGATACCTGCCTCTAATAAGTAATTATTATCTTGCCTCTATTCTATTTTCACACCAAAATTTTAAAGCAAATCTTTATTATCCTTATAAAAAGAAAAATATTATTTTCATACTTCTTACACAAAGAAATCTAATTAGACATTCTACTAAAACTTATTGCGCGCTCTTAAAGAAAGGGTCCATAAATATTTCAGTGTTTTGGTGCGGTACGAAAAGGGACTTTATTCCTTAGGAGCTAGACTTAGTTTGGTTTGTTGTGTTTATTCCATTATCTGTATCTGCAGCTAAAAACAGTTTTCTGCCCCTAGATTGTGTAAGAAAAACGTATTCATCGTTATCGTAATCGTTTAATAATCCTGCCTACTGATTGGGTCTCTGATTTACGCCATCTAATCGGAGGCCAGAATTCGCGTACGATCACGATGACGATGAATACATTTTTTCTTACGCAATCAGATCCTTGATTTGATCGCGGCATCGGTCATCTGGGCAGGGGGTGGTCAAAAGTCAAAACTCAAAATATCTTTATTTCACATAGGCCTAATATACGCAGGCACTTGTAACAAGTCGGTATGACATTTGTTGCATAAGAATGCTGAATGGTGACAACTACAAGTCGACTTAAAACACATTTATTGTTTACGAGAGTTCAGAAACGCGCCCTGCCGCGGAGAAGGAGAAGAAGAAGGCGAAGAATTTGTATGAAAGGAGAAGAGGTTGTATGAAAGGCAACAATCACACGTGACATGGCGAAAACACTGAGTTTTCTTAGTATCATGGCGTGAAAATCCAAACAAATGTATCAAAAACGTTTCATATAAGTACTTATTTTAGTTATTCTTGGGGCATCACCAACACACGCCAAAAAACCGGCCAAGTGCGAGTTTCGCTCGAGACGGATTGAGCATGCTCGTATAAGAAAGAATTTTTTGAAAATTTAATCCCCAAGTGGGATAATAGAGGTCAGTCAAGCCACGGGAGTCGGGAACCCTCTAAGGGCATCTTTTAAATATTTTGCTAGACGTAAAGATTACAATACCTTTTTCTTAAATGTATGTGTATGTTATGGCAATAAAGCTCTTTAACAAATTACCTTTTGAAATAAGAACGCAAACCAAAGTAACATTACTAAAAAAGAAATTATTGGAATACCTAATAAAAAAGAATTTTTACAGCATTGAAGAATACCTAAGATAATATTTATTGTTCCTTTAGCAGTATGATATTTCCAACACTATGACAATTTTTATAACGTTTTAAATTTTGACTTTTAATACAACAAAATACTGACATTTTCAAAGATGTAAATTGTAATTGGATATTATTATATTTCTTTTTCATGATATTATATTGTGCAATGTTCATAGTAAATTAATAATTTTTTGTTTGTGATTCTAAAAATGTTAATTGACTTTCTAATGATTTATATTTGCATGCCAATATGGTGTGGTATAGTTAGACCTTATATATATTTTGTAACAACCAACTTTTGTTAATACTTATACCAGCAAATGAATAAATTGATTGATTGATTGATTGATTGATTAAATAATAAACTCTTATTAAATATGAGCTTATATATATATTATTACTCGTATGTTTTTACAAAGACGACATGTCAACGAACTTGAGCGTTTAAAAGGGTAAGAAAAACATCGCCGTGAAAGTAATCCCTTAAACAAATACCCTCGAAGCCTTCTTAAGGCTTTGAATAAATCCATACATGACTCGTGCGCGATGCTCCTAGTCGCAGAGATAGTGGGAATTTTCCTGGAGGCTATTGGTTATTTTGCACCTATGTAAAAAAAAAAAACCGGCCAAGTGCGAGTCGTACTCGCGCACCGAGGGTTCCATACTATCAAATAAGTAAAACATTACAAGAATCACTTTTGTTCATGATTTACGTTGGCGAACCGCAAACGTAACTTTGTTTTTGGCGGATTATTGTTATTATCAAAAAAAAGTATATAAGTCAGCGAGTTGATTTTATTTTTCCTGTAAAATATAGATTAACTTCTATTGATCGAAATTATTTATGATTTTTCGATTTGTAAACTTCGGAGATAAGGGGGGGGAACGGTATTTTTTTCGACAGTTTGCTCAATAAATCAAAAACTATCGGACATAAAATAAATAAAAATTGGTTTTAGAATACATAAGTAACGCCCTTTCATATGATACCCCACTCAATATTGTTATCTCATTTTGAAAATTCGAAGTCCCGGTTTTCCCCCCTTTTTAAATAAAAATAAAAACAATTTTCAATATTTTATGAGTGCAATGGCGTTGGGTCACTATTACCTAAAACTATTCCAAATTTCGAGTCGATAGCTTTGATAGTTACTGAAATAATCGAGTGTGACAGACGGACGGACGGACGGACGGACGGACGGAGAAAGTCTCACCATAAGGGTTCCATTTTTACCAAATTGGTATGGAACCCTAAAAATGTAAAGGTGAAGTACGCCATATAGGTACTTATTGATTGACATTTTAAGAATTCAGAGCAATTAAAATGGAATAAGAATATTTAACTGCCAAAGTAATATATAACTTAGTAAACTTCTGATAAGTAGCTTTGAAATCAAAATCGGTAGCTACAGAGCTTCCTATCGGAAAGCTAAGTTACAATCTTAGCCCGTAACGTATTAACTAACTGCAGCCGAAGCCTTTCACCATTACTGTGCAAAAGAGATAGTCAAGACTTGCTTCTGTTGTAATAAAATGGATAACCTCTTACACGGCAAGCCTACATTGCACCGGAGTGCTGTGAAATTAGATTAAAGCTAATGAAATTCCACTTCAGACTTTCAGTATGTTATTAAAATACAGGTATTCATTCATTTACGCTGAAATGGAACATTCCTTGTAGCTAATAATTTAATATTAAATCATGAAAATTGTTAGCACTATACTAATATTAGCACAATATTGTAGATAGCTTGGAAAGTTACTAAAATCGCTTACCGTAAGAGATTTGAAGACGTTGAAATTGAAAAAAAGTCAATTAGGAGACAGCATATTTGCTGTAATTATTGTTATACTAAGTATTGTAATTGTTATTTCTATTTAAAAACAGATAACAAAATGTTAAACGAGCCAAATGCCGGAGCCAGTACAAGATAAAATTAATTTATAATTAATAAAAAATAATACTAATTCTAATTAGGTACTCTTTGACGACCTCCGTGGTTGAGCGGTTAGCGTGCCGGTTTTCAAGGCGCCGCCGTCTCTGAGGTTCCGGGTTCGATCCCCGGTCGGGGAAATGTAGAAAAATAAGTTTTCTTCATTGTCTCGGGTCTGGGTGTTGTGGTACCTTCGTTGTTTCTGATTTCCTTCACACAAGTGCATAAACTACTTAAAATAAGTTTTCTTCATTGTCTCGGGTCTGGGTGTTGTGGTACCTTCATTGTTTCTGATTTCCTTCACTTAAGTGCATAAGCTACTTACTAAGGAATCGGAGCAATGTATGTGACGTTGTCCACTATTAATTATTGTTATTATTACTGTATAAATCTTGCCCGCCTGAAATTATGCCAAGAATACTGCATTTCCGCGCTGAAAAAAATATATTAGACTTTTAACATCATTAATTACACTTTTACCTACCTCAGATGACAGTAGTTTAAGAAATGTAAACAACATTGAGTTATGCTAGTCTAGCTATACAAATATTAGTTACTAACAGATACCAACAGCCTATAGTAACAGATTCCTTCAATCCATACTATAGATATTCGTGAATAAAATGAAAAAAAAAATCAATTTCCCATTACAAGAAAGTTGAGGGCTGAATTAATAAATAATTGGATGTTGCCGTTTCAATTACCGGATTATTTATGCGAGTTTCACCTCTCTTTCTTCCATTCTGTTTCAAACACCGCGGCTACCCTCGCTTTAGGGCAGCTACAGACCTCCCAACTAGAATCTGCAGTCCTACCAACGTGTCAAATACAAAAAAGTTGAAGTCTATTTATTTCCTACTTACCTATGTACCTATACCTATTAGAAAGAACCCAAGACTTTCAATATCCATCGATCCATTGTACATTCTATTCAAAAAGATCAAATTATTGTAATTTCATTGCTATTATACATCTAAAGAATAAAATCAAAACGATTATGAAAATTATGTAAAAGTAGAGTTTCAAGATTTTTTCCATGTTAGATTTTTCAATCGCCCCACTCTGTCAAACTTCATACGAATATAAGCAATTTTTACAGAGTGGGTGTGTCTTTGTGGATTTAAATATCTATAGTAGGTCCTACGTCTTAAAAAAATAAAATAATATTTCTAGAAGGAACTCTAAATAAAGTCGGCTTCCAACTTAATTTGATGTCAATCGGCACGTCTAGAGTATGCCCAAGGGCGGCATTATCCGAATTTGACTTATTGCCAAACTTCGTAACATTTTTCATAAGAAAGTAGGTACAGCGGGAATGTAATTAGATACGTTAATTAATTAAGTTTATTGGACAGAAATTAATTTACGCATTTTTTGCCTAATGAAGCGAGGGCAAAATCAAATAAATTTTATTATTCGTCAAAGAACGTCGGTTATGATGTAATTACTAACTTCATTATTAGAAATTATGATCCCTTACAAAAGTAGCATGGAAATTTCTATTTACCAAAACCACCTTTTGAACTGAGAGATACCGTGGTGATAATATGGTAGGTATATCTACTCAATAGGGTTAGTACTTAGTACCTACAGGTATTGGTATGAATTTCCAGTCGACTTTCATCGCACAAACGAATAGAATTCCTCTATACATTTACCGCCAGCGCCATCTATGGACTTAAAATTCGTTCAAAAAACTTGTACTATAGTCTCTCTGTTCTTAGGCAGAATGCATCTCTAATCCTATGGTATTTTGCTCTCTATACATTGATTAAATTTCACTTAAAAAACGCATGATGGGACATCTAGCGCTGCGGAATAGAATTTATGGCGCATTCTATCCAAAGCCCGCAGTCGCGATAGCTGGGAGACGCGGGTTCAATACCCGTCCCGGATAATTTTGATACGTGTAAGTATTAACGGTGTGAAATGCCCTTTTAGTGTAGTGTAGATATTATAAAGATAGAGAAGAATTCGTTTGGGATTCGGAATATTTGCTTCAAAGCAAATAATTTGTAGACCCAATTTATAGTAATGGAAAAGGTGACCGTGTGACCTACCAACACACAACACTGTACGGGGCTATTAATTAGCATATTGATTTCTATTGAATTTAGTATGTACTAAATAAGGATTTTTGATAATTTATCTCCGACGGGGTAAAATATAAAAGGTTTCGCAAGCGAAGGAGCGGCTGTACGCTAATTTTGTTTTTAATATATTTATTTTTATCTGTTTATGAATATTCAATTTTTCATAAACATTCAGAAATGGAGAGGCCGGGCAAAGACAAATAAAGGCAATATTTACACAATCCGCATCACAAAGCTTTGTCGGACAAAAACAACTGAAGCAAAACCTTATTAAAAGCTTTTTATCATACGAATACAAAACACAAAAGATTGTAAAGGTTGTTGTTGTATGGGCGAAATTAGAAGGAAATGAATATTGTAATAAAAATAAGGATTACCTACGTAAATAAATAACTTCACGAGTACAACAATAAATAAATATTAAGGTTCACTTATTTTAATTATAATTAAATATATAATTATATATTTCCTTAATATAATTTATTCTTGACCCTCAGCTGTAGGTACACAGTAAATTATATTGACAAAACACCAAATATGCACGTAAATATCTTATCTGCCGTTTTCGGAAAACCATATCCAATACTACAAATAAGTATAGATCATACCTACTAATTGAAGTTGAAACTCGTTGAAAGAATAATGTAGTGGAGGGGCGTTTATTTTTAAATTAAGCCATCTCCACCTTTGCCGCGATAAACGGTGAATAAACTAATTAAACGTAGGGAACTGTACATTATGTAAACATAATGTTGAATTAGTAAACAATACCCAATGTACGGGTTAGAATTCAGAAGTGAATGTCTAAACAATTCCAGCTTATCTAACATTGTTGCTATCGCTCGCGGCGCCAAATCAAATCGAATACACGACACGTGGAAGCGATTATCGATAATCGAATCGATATGTAAATGCTGACGAGCATTAACCGCTCATCCATTAGTGTAGGTACTGACTACTGGATATACGACACTTGAATTAAGATACACTCCTATCTTATTGATTACTGAACCTGTCAGGATTAATAGCCATATTAAGGTGGGTGGACCATGGAAGGCCACTCTAACAATTGAACAGTTATTATTCGTTTATTTACTGAATAAATGATACGAACAAATAATAAAGTAATACTTTGTTTTATTACGTAACATATAAACCACTTTTTTAAATTTCAGATTTGATCAATATTGATTAAACTTAAGTTTCATTGAACGCTTCCAAATGGCGTTGCTAAGAACTAGGGCTCCTTAGAAGGCCATTATAATAAAGCAGTCATTTAACACTAAAAGTTAATAAATAGCGATTAAATCTACAATAAAAAGAATTGGTTTATATGTTACGTAATAAAACAAAGTATTACTTAAATATTTGTTAGTTTCATTTATCCAGTAAATAGATGAATAATAACTATTTATTTGTTAGAGTGGCCTTCTATGGTACACCCACCTTAGTTTAACGTCGTCGATTTCCGATATCAATGAAGCGACGGACCGTACTGCCAAAATAGTGGCGCGAGCTATTCGCCGCCGCGTCTGTGATTTCTAGTTCGATGGATGTTTATGTAGATAGAAGGAATTTGTCATCACATGTCAATAACTACGAAATTTTAATAGTTGGCCTTCGAAGGAGCATGGCCTTCCATGGTCCACCCACCTTATATAATATTGGTTCATTACGATAATTTTAACGCTTTGAAGACTATAAAAAATAAAGGGAAATGACTTAATTATCTATTCGAGATTTTATGTATTTTTTCAATTCGTGTCAGCAATTTTTACAAAAACACTAAGAAATTTGATAACTGACTTAATTTTTTAGTAATTAGTAAAAACCACAGATATATAAAAAATATGTGTATAAAATCAGTAGGTTATTTAAACATTGTTTTTCTGTGAAATTCTCCCGCAATGCTATGCCTGTCGCACCTACCAACTTATTCTGAGAGAGTGAGGACCAGAATTATTTAACCTGTCTATGGCCTTAAGGGGCCTGTGAACTACAATATCTCCATTCATTCAAAACACCAAATCATTAGTAATTCGTGCATATTAGGATCATGTTGTGGTGTTATCCGGATTCATATAGTAATAATCTATGCTCCTCCTGGCCATATTTGGTTTGGAAATACTTCTTTAAAACAAAATAATAATCAATTTTAATCAAAATTTTTATAACTTTGGTCGAGTTCCGTAATACCAAAAATTATGAATGAAAACTTGTAACTTTCTTTATTAACTGGTGTTTTTCTTTATCTGGACAATAAAAACTGTGCTCCTGAACTAATGCGAGGTGAGACAGTGTTGTTTTTATTACAAAACAAATAAGCAGAAAACATGTCCTCTTTGACATAAAAATAAGCAAAACTAAATTCGTTTACAATTTCGTTTAACAAAAATATTTCGGAACCAGATATGGCCAGGAGCATAGATTATTACTATATGAACCCGAATAACACCTCAACATGATCGAAATTTGCACGAAGTACAAATGATTTTGGTATTACGTTTGTATGGGAGACATCGTGGGTCAGTAGACTCTTAATAAAATATATACTTAAACTACATAATAATATTTGTCATAATGTAGGTAGGTGTAGGTAGTAGAGGGCTTCGGGATCAGAGTAGGGGGGCGGGGGGTTGGTAGAACGCGGCTGGAGCGTGGTTGCCGTTGCCGGCGACGTAATTATGCGGATTATCCGACTCAGGTGGTCAACCGACTGCGGTTAATTAATATTAACAGCTAAACTACTCTACTCTAACTACAAATATCTCATATTGTTTACTAGCTTGTGCCCGTGGCTATGTCCGCGTGGATTTCGCGGTGAATGTCGCGTTTTACAAACACCATGGGAACCATTGCAATCATGGGTTAAACTTTTTAAAAATTCACGTCAAATTAATTTAGTAAATAGTTCTCAATTCCAACTTCCAAGGATCGTCATGGACTAAAAAACATACACTCCTTGTTGATTTCCTCGACTCCCTTCGTCGCGGATTCGATTCCCGCCGCGGGTTACTTTGAAATTTTATAATTTCTAATAATTTCTAAATTGACTCAGGTCTGGTCTAGTATGAGAATTCGGCCACCGCTAGGTATAATTATCAATGGCCACTACCAATCGATTTAGCGTTCTGGTGCGATGCTGAGTAGAAATCGTTATTCGAGTTAAGGAATTTCCTACTAAGTAATCGACATTTTCAAATAAGTGAAAGTCGTAATCACTTGAAATTTTTGACTAAGTATTTTACTTTATTTTTCATCTTCAAAATATCATAAAAAGAGTTTTGTTTTGAATCAGGCCATGTAGCCATGACTTCAAGATCAAACAGGCGGTTCTAATTGGTTTTTCTTAATAATTATAGTTGTTCTGAGCATGCGGCGCGCTGCGGGAGGTGGGGGTTGCAAAAACCTTAATTACACCTAGGCACCCTTAAACCTTGTAAGGGAGGGTTACCACCTGAACGTAGATGACCATCAAACTCATATTATAAAGGTGAAATTTTGTAAGCGTGTTTGTGTGTAAATTCGTGCCATCTTCACGCCGCAACTATAGACTGATTTAGCTAAAATTGGGAATGGAGATAGATTATTTATATACCTGGATGAAATTGAAGACATAAGCTACTTGTGTTCTCGAAAAAAATCTTGGTTCCGCCGAGGTTTGTCCAATCCAAAAATAATAAAATAAATAAATAAACGTTAATAAGCTGACAGATACCAGGAGTTGGTACGTCTGTATACCGCAGTTAGGGTGGAAATCAAACCGGCGACCTTTTAGTTTCAGTCCGTCCTACGTTTTTTTTTACGCTATACAAGTTAGTACTTGACTGCGATCTCACCTGATGGTAAGTGATGATGCAGCCGAAGATGTTAGCGTACTAACTTAGAGGGGGTAAGTTATGTCACCTCAACGGTTTCTACACAGCATCGTCTAGTTACCACCCTACCAGCAAAGACGTACCGCCAAGCGATTTAGCGTTCCGGTACGATGCTGTGTAGAAACCGTTGAGGTGACATAACTTACCCCCTCTAAGTTAGTACGCTAACATCTTCGGCTGCATCATCACTTACCATCAGGTGAGATCGCAGTCAAGTACTAACTTGTATAGCGTTAAAAAAAAATCGTACCGGGTACGTCTTTGCTGGTAGGGTGGTAACTAGCCAAGGCCAAAGCCTCCCACCAGACCAGACCTGAGCCAATTTAGAAATTATAAAATTCCCAAGTGGAAGTTCCGTGGCGGGAATCGAACCCGCGGCCTCCCACTCGAATCCGAGCGTGCGTCCCTTGCGCCATGGAGTTCGTCTACGTATTGGTTTCTATAGGTAATATACACACTTTAGATAGCATTAGGAATAGAGTAACGCAATGGTTTACTCACGAAGATTTTCTTCTCCTTTCTCCTTAAGTAAAAGATCTTACTAACATTTTAAAGAATTCTCCTTCTCATCCTCGTTCGTGTTACAGAATGTAACATTGACTTTAAACTTTTTCCGCCCAGCTAGGTGGAAGCGCACCCTAACGCGCGTCAGGTGCGGTCAGACCCCACAAGGTGCAAGTAATGAGTTTCTTTAATTCCCCCCTTTCCACAAAAAAAGTAATGTCTTTTTCAGTATTATTTATGGGGGAACACTGAGAACAACAAGTTTACAACCTAATGAAAACATTAATCTGAGTTAACTCGAGTTTAACTCTGAGGGACGCAAAAAACTCTTTTTTAAATAAATAAACTTCGTACATAAGGCCCGGTTTCCACCAAAGCGGAGCGGAGCGGAGCTGTGTTTGAGTAACCAATCAGATTTCGTCATTTAGACATCTCCTCTCTCCTCAGTTTCGGAGATGTCAAAATGACGAAATATCTGATCTTTCTCCGAGTTTTTTAAGTGTCATTAAATTAAATCCATTTATATCGTGGTGGTCGGTGGAAGGCTTCGGCCGCTGCAGATGTTTCCTACCACAAGCAGTGATAGATTTAGGCATAAGCTCCGCACGACTAGTCAGGTGATTTCGTGTTGATAAAAACAAACTTCCTTTTCCCTACTAAGTACGTCATAAGTTACCACTTCTGTATAGACTTTTCTAGGACGATGGTGTGCGATGAGTCAGTGACTAGTGAGTGAACGAATGAATGAAAGTGACGCAAGTCACAAGACTTTTCATTTATTATGTTTTCGTAGGTTCTTATCTAAGTCCTGAAGGCAGTTTTGGACCTACCTATACATAGGTTCAAAGAAACTGACAAAGACCCTTGGATCTAAGTGTATATTCCGTCTGCTCACAAGATGCTTATTATAATCTGATATATTGTTTAAAACAAAATTGTAAAAAAATATTATTTTTAAAAAAAGCAAGTGCCGAGTTTCTTGCCCGTTCTTCTCGGTGCAGTGCTACTTTCCAAACGAGGCGGTATAGTCGTAACGTTTCACAAGAGCCTGTAAGTTAGGCCTATGTGAAAGAATAAAATTTTTGAATTTTGAATTTTTGCATTTTTGAGTCCACAAAGAAAGATTTGTTCTCTTATTTTCTACCATCACATAGTCTAAATATGTATAAAATTTGTTCACTCTACCGAGAAAAGGGTTCTGCTGAAGTTTCAATTTACGGCCCGTCACCAAGAGTCAAGGTGAGACGAACAAAGAGGTTATTACGGCATGATTTTAATTTTCGACCCCAGGAAAAATGTGATGACTCACCGGCGCTGCAAGGATTTCATAGTCTGAGAGCTGAGGGAAATAATAAACGGCTAATTTTTGGCACGTTAGACACCAATACCAACGTTTTACGTTAGTGAAAAATGTCATTTTACTTAGTTCCTAAAAAACTAAGCCATTCAATAAATTATTACTGAACTTTTTTGGAAATTATTATTATAAAAAAAATTAATAATCTATCGTAGTTTCTGGCAAAATTAAAAATAATAATAATTAGGAGCAACTTTTGGGAAATCTTTTTCATTCATTACCTCTATGATTCATTCATTCTAATTTGATCACTAGACTTCGGCGCACATTTTATTTTTTCCATTTCCATTCCGTCTATCGAATCGCAATGTCATAAAGCTAAAGTTCTTGTTGTGAAAACTCTCCTCGATGTATTCCACACTCTCTCAGTTTAGCGACGTAAGGATTAATTATGTTTCGGGGACCTCTTTTGAGTAAAATATTTCAAGAGGCTCCTTGTAACGAACTTTTTCCCTTTCATAATGAGTGAGTCGGCCGCAATTTTTGTTTCGCTTTCGGCAAAAGAGTTTCAACTCAAGTCTCTTTGGCGTCGAGTGGCGACTGGAAAGCTTAATGTACCTAGATAGGTACTTGTGGATAGTATAGAATATCAATAACTTGCCTATCCATTTCGTAATTTGGTTTAGGCGTATAGACTTGGAGATTGTTCGAATGTCAAAGAACAAATTATATTACAATAATTATAAAATGCGCGTCTATAATAATGAGTAGGATAAATTAGTAACACATATCTTTTGTTTTTAGAGTTGTTTACAAATATTTCGGAAGGTCATCTTGTGGAAATTGAATTTTCTGAATAAGAAGTTATAGCGTTACGATGTAGCCTGCGTTATCTCTTCTCCTTCTAGGCGATTGTGTAAGACAAACGTATCAAATTCAGCCCGCTGCGCTGCGCGCTGACTGGCTGGGAAATATGCAAACAGCCAATTCGTCCAATCAGCGTTCTAAATTTGTTTTCGATTAAGATAACGAAGAATCTATATTACGAAATAGCTCCCTGGACCTTATAGTGCCGTTCTCAAGTCTTCACCATTTTTATCTTAATCGTTTTTCCATAGAATGCGGCAAGAGGCGAACCATCGGCGGTGCCAAGAAGCGCATCGTAGGCGGCGTGGAGGCGTCGCCCGGAGACTGGCCCTTCCTCGCGGCCATCCTCGGCGGGCCCGAGGAGGTGTTCTACTGCGCGGGCGTGCTGGTCGCCGACCAGTGGGTGCTGACCGCGTCGCACTGCGTGGGGAAGTGAGTACAAGAAGCGCATCGTGGAGGCGTCGCCCGGAGACTGGCCCTTCCTCGCGGCCATCCTCGGCGGGCCCGAGGAGGTGTTCTACTGCGCGGGCGTGCTGGTCGCCGACCAGTGGGTGCTGACCGCGTCGCACTGCGTGGGGAAGTGAGTACAAGAAGCGCATCGTGGAGGCGTCGCCCGGAGACTGGCCCTTCCTCGCGGCCATCCTCGGCGGGCCCGAGGAGGTGTTCTACTGCGCGGGCGTGCTGGTCGCCGACCAGTGGGTGCTGACCGCGTCGCACTGCGTGGGGAAGTGAGTACAAGAAGCGCATCGTGGAGGCGTCGCCCGGAGACTGGCCCTTCCTCGCGGCCATCCTCGGCGGGCCCGAGGAGGTGTTCTACTGCGCGGGCGTGCTGGTCGCCGACCAGTGGGTGCTGACCGCGTCGCACTGCGTGGGGAAGTGAGTACAAGAAGCGCATCGTGGAGGCGTCGCCCGGAGACTGGCCCTTCCTCGCGGCCATCCTCGGCGGGCCCGAGGAGGTGTTCTACTGCGCGGGCGTGCTGGTCGCCGACCAGTGGGTGCTGACCGCGTCGCACTGCGTGGGGAAGTGAGTACAAGAAGCGCATCGTGGAGGCGTCGCCCGGAGACTGGCCCTTCCTCGCGGCCATCCTCGGCGGGCCCGAGGAGGTGTTCTACTGCGCGGGCGTGCTGGTCGCCGACCAGTGGGTGCTGACCGCGTCGCACTGCGTGGGGAAGTGAGTACAAGAAGCGCATCGTGGAGGCGTCGCCCGGAGACTGGCCCTTCCTCGCGGCCATCCTCGGCGGGCCCGAGGAGGTGTTCTACTGCGCGGGCGTGCTGGTCGCCGACCAGTGGGTGCTGACCGCGTCGCACTGCGTGGGGAAGTGAGTACAAGAAGCGCATCGTGGAGGCGTCGCCCGGAGACTGGCCCTTCCTCGCGGCCATCCTCGGCGGGCCCGAGGAGGTGTTCTACTGCGCGGGCGTGCTGGTCGCCGACCAGTGGGTGCTGACCGCGTCGCACTGCGTGGGGAAGTGAGTACAAGAAGCGCATCGTGGAGGCGTCGCCCGGAGACTGGCCCTTCCTCGCGGCCATCCTCGGCGGGCCCGAGGAGGTGTTCTACTGCGCGGGCGTGCTGGTCGCCGACCAGTGGGTGCTGACCGCGTCGCACTGCGTGGGGAAGTGAGTACAAGAAGCGCATCGTGGAGGCGTCGCCCGGAGACTGGCCCTTCCTCGCGGCCATCCTCGGCGGGCCCGAGGAGGTGTTCTACTGCGCGGGCGTGCTGGTCGCCGACCAGTGGGTGCTGACCGCGTCGCACTGCGTGGGGAAGTGAGTACAAGAAGCGCATCGTGGAGGCGTCGCCCGGAGACTGGCCCTTCCTCGCGGCCATCCTCGGCGGGCCCGAGGAGGTGTTCTACTGCGCGGGCGTGCTGGTCGCCGACCAGTGGGTGCTGACCGCGTCGCACTGCGTGGGGAAGTGAGTACAAGAAGCGCATCGTGGAGGCGTCGCCCGGAGACTGGCCCTTCCTCGCGGCCATCCTCGGCGGGCCCGAGGAGGTGTTCTACTGCGCGGGCGTGCTGGTCGCCGACCAGTGGGTGCTGACCGCGTCGCACTGCGTGGGGAAGTGAGTCAAGAAGAGGGATTAAAAGCCTATAGCCTTCCTCAATAGAACGGCTATCTAACAGTGCAAGGTTTTTTTCAATTATGACGTGTAGTTCTTGGGATTAGCCTGTTCAAACAAACAAACAATAAACTCTTCAGCTTTATAATACTAGCATAGAATATAGATATAGACACAGTTGACTACTCCAGCTCCCCGGTTTTCCGAGTCTATGAGTGACCCGTCTATAACTGGATCCTTCCCGCAGTCACTCGGACGTGAACGGCTGGACGATCCAGCTGGGCATCACGCGGCGCCGCTCGCACGCGTACTACGGCCAGAAGGTGAAAGTGCGGCGCGTGGTGCCGCATCCGCTGTACAACGTGGGCGTCGCGCACGACAACGACATCGCACTCTTCCAAGTGAGTTTATAAATTACTGAAGGTATCCCGTGAATCTTTACAAGTCTTCCTGACACGGTAATACCCATTACAGTATTTCCTCGTTATCTGGGTCCTCGACTTCCATAGATCGTGCCACCTATGCGATCCATAATAATGCTCACGCTGAATCGCTGCTAATTTCCAAATGTCTGCGCAGTAGGTGCTAAAAGGTCAGGGCTTCTAATCACTCGCTTCAAGTGTACTTATAGATGTTAATGGCTTAATTTGTATTTTGTTGTGGTCAGCTGGCAGTCCGCGTGCGCTACCACGAGCAGCTGTCTCCGGTGTGTCTGCCGCCTGCGCACCGCGTGCTAGTACCGGGCACCGTCTGCACCGTCATTGGCTGGGGCAAGCGGGATGACAAAGACAGTACGTTACATCTTCCTACACACACGTCGCTTGTTTATTGTCAGCTGGTATAGAACATAAATACATCTGAAGAATCATAATGCGTATCTGAAACCTATAGATAAACCGCTATGAACTTGACCCTCCTGATAGTCTGCGGGACGCGAAGCGGGAGCCGCTCAACCAATCAGTTATCAGCCGCTGGCAGCCGGTAGCTCGGCCGTATCGTTCTAGCCAATCGCATCACCCGCCCCGCGTCCTGCAAACTAAGCTATCAGGAGGTTAAAGTTTAAAGCGATTTATCTATAGAACCTTGATGTCAGTTTAGGAGCCAGGCTTTTTTAGAAGATAACTGTGCCATCTTTGCTGCTCGAAAAAGCCATTAACAATTGGGTATTTGACTCCAATTTTTTATTACTTTATTATAAAGTAGAATTAAAATAATGACGTGCACTGAAAGAACTAATTAAATCGATCAAATAACAAAAAAGTTATAAGCATTTAAAGATTTGTGATTAGACAGAGATAGCAACATGAAGTTGTGACGTCACACCTTACCAATGCCATAGTAGCTTCGTGCGGCTTCATACAAATTTTCGTTTTGCGAGAAAGGGATAGAAGATCCCCCCACTCCAAAGTTTAAACGCCTGTAACTTTGTAAATCTTCGTTGGATTTTAATATTTCTTTCACTGCACGTTATTATTTTTATCCTAGTTTATAATAAAGTAATATTTTTTATCAAATTCAAAAGTAGTGTAAGACCCAATTGTCATATCTGTTCGTCAGTGTCAGAATACGAGCCGGCAGTGAACGAGGTGGAGGTGCCAGTTCTGAACCGCGACCTGTGCAACCAGTGGCTCGAGCACCGCGAGCTGAACGTCACCGAGGGGATGCTCTGCGCTGGGTACCCCGAGGGCGGCAAAGACGCTTGTCAGGTGAGAGGAGTCAAAGGCCATCTCATGGCATGGCGACGAACAGTAACGCTATGGCATGACGGTGGACGGTAGGCATAGAACTCTCTTATGACATGACGGTGGAAGTTAGGATCCACTTGTGGCGTGACTGAAACGGTATAGGATTCTCTTATGGCATCACGGTGGAATGTAAGATCATTTTGAAGCGTGGTGGACAATGTTATAGAACTCTCTTATAGCATGACCATTGATGGTGGAACGTAGGATCCACTTGTTGCGTGATGGAACGGTGCAGGACTATCCTATGGCATGACTGTGGACAGTAGGACCCATTTGTGGCGTGACGGAGAACGTTATAGGACTATCTTATGGTATGACGGTGGACAGTTATAGGACCCATTTGTGGCGCGCAGGCAGAAATAAAACCACGACTTGAATCTTGACGCATACGCTACTTTTTATCCCGGAAAATGCAATGGATCCTGCCTTCGGTCAATAAATCACAAAAAGATACTGAAAATCCATAGCAAAGCAGTCAATAATTTAGAACAGCAGTAATTTCCTGCCAAGAAGTCGCCCGAGGTTCTTGCGAACATCGTTGCGCCGACTCAGCCGTCCCATTGCTGTCCCTTGTAAATATTGGCAGACGCTCCGTTGTTGGGTGCGTCGATATTTTATTTGGTACGCGAGATATAGAGGATATCCTTTTTGCTGACCTCACATTATATAGGCAAACCGCAGCCAGCTATGAGCCAGCACTTGTTTCCCGTAATTCGCACACGAACGGCAGCACGCATTTATTTTATTAAAAAATATCATGACGATTTTTGTTAACATAATTGAAAACTAACCTTATCAAATCAGATGCCCATTACAGATATAGCGGACTCAATTAATCATAAATCTAATAAATAAAATTCTAGTGTCATTGTGGTAACAAATCTCCTCCGAATTGGCTTGACCTATTTTTATAAATGTTTTGTGTAAATTCTTTAGGTTTGAGCATATTATGTCGTAAGCTTTTTTCATAATATGTCCAATCGAGAAATAGTAATTAAGTCTATGTAAAAAGATACAACATTTGGCGTATGTACCTAATAATATTATGGTCGTAAATAAACTTGCTGCCAGTAATTTTATAGTTCGAGCGAAACGATCAGCGCTCAGCTTTAATCTAGCCTGCGCTGACGTATAGACGTTCTATTTCAAATACAATAAACGTCCTTCGAACAAACAGAAGGAAAGAAAAATTGTATTTTAAGATTAAGAACTGAAGGTACTCGCAGAGACTAGTTGAGACTTGAGACGCTTTTAAGGCCTCTTCCTTGTAAACTCGGAGCGTAGCGCGATTTCTTTTATGGTACAGCGGTTGCCTTCTCCCGCGCGCTGTCATTCGTGCCTATATGGTTGTAAGTATCTATAAACTAAGTTGAGAGGTATGAATTCATCCAATTTTTTCTTCTGTGTATTATTATTACTGTGATAGAGTTAACACCCCAATCACCACTCACAAGTGGTGCGGACTCCAGCCTCCTATAAGCGGATTTGAATACAGAATTAGAATTTCGGAGTTACAATATGTGCGTGTCATTTGTCAGGCAATTGAATACTATGAAAACATTGTGAAGAAACATATGAGTAGTTCTCGATGTTCCAAAATGTTTTGGAAACTTGCCAATGCGCTCTGGAGCAACGTGGGTCTATCCCTGTCTGCAATGAGAGGAAACCTGCGCTCAGATTCAGTGAGATATTATTTATTTGACGTGATGTAGTCGCATTTCGCTCCGCGCACCGCCCCGTGGTTAGAAGGAAGGGGCCTTACAAGCTGCCGTTGAAGGCAATATCGACAGCTCTAACATAAGGTCGCTATTATGTTTGCCTTGCACAACAATACGTCTGTTGCGAACTGCGAGGCACACTAACGCTTTTAGTCGTCTTATTTAAATTCATAGAAGCTTTATTGCGTACTCGATGGGTACGTTATATTTGTGTTCAACATAAACAAACAATGAGAAAGACGAGGTACTCACTTACGAATATATTTTAGAGAAAAATAAGTAGGTACACTTGGTATGAGATTGGACATTGGCATCTGACGGTTTTTTTGGTTTATCTATAATGCTGTGAATCCAATCTAAATACCTGCCACACATACTTAGTGATGAAAGCCCGCCCGGTGTCTTGCGGTGCGGTGGAAAAATGGTGAGGGGAGGACCAGATAAAATAGCTCCTGAGTACACTTCCTGAAATCTATAAAAACCGTCAGGCTCACTACCTTGCGGCGATGCACTAGAAGTCTAGACTATGAAGCTTCACCACAAGCGGAGAACCTTCGCCAATGAGTCTCCTAGCCCAACGATCTCCAGGATCTAAGGCTTTCAGCTGGTATTCGGCAGAACCATCGAAGAGGTGGCTACAGTTCTCCATAAAAGACCGAATTGCGCCTGGTACAGAGTGGTTAGTCTAACTTATCGGATGCTTCAAGTAGTATCTGTTGGCAGGGCGACTCCGGCGGGCCGCTGCTGTGCAAGGACCCCGACGACGAGTCCCGCTGGTACGTGGGCGGCATCGTGTCGTGGGGCATCAAGTGCGCGCACCCGCGCCTGCCCGGCGTGTACGCCTTCGTGCCGCGCTACGTGCCCTGGATCCAGCGCCAGATCCGCCTCTACAACGACGACGACGCGCGCTCCGAAGACGTCTGAGCGCGCTCCACACACGTCGCAGAGCGCTGCATGTACGTGGGCGGCATCGTGTCGTGGGGCATCAAGTGCGCGCACCCGCGCCTGCCCGGCGTGTACGCCTTCGTGCCGCGCTACGTGCCCTGGATCCAGCGCCAGATCCGCCTCTACAACGACGACGACGCGCGCTCCGAAGACGTCTGAGCGCGCTCCACACACGTCGCAGAGCGCTGCATGTACGTGGGCGGCATCGTGTCGTGGGGCATCAAGTGCGCGCACCCGCGCCTGCCCGGCGTGTACGCCTTCGTGCCGCGCTACGTGCCCTGGATCCAGCGCCAGATCCGCCTCTACAACGACGACGACGCGCGCTCCGACGACGTCTGAGCGCGCTCCACACACGTCGCAGAGCGCTGCATGTACGTGGGCGGCATCGTGTCGTGGGGCATCAAGTGCGCGCACCCGCGCCTGCCCGGCGTGTACGCCTTCGTGCCGCGCTACGTGCCCTGGATCCAGCGCCAGATCCGCCTCTACAACGACGACGAAGCGCGCTCCGAAGACGTCTGAGCGCGCTCCACACACGTCGCAGAGCGCTGCATGTACGTGGGCGGCATCGTGTCGTGGGGCATCAAGTGTGCGCACCCGCGCCTGCCCGGCGTGTACGCCTTCGTGCCGCGCTACGTGCCCTGGATCCAGCGCCAGATCCGCCTCTACAACGACGACGAAGCGCGCTCCGAAGACGTCTGAGCGCGCTCCACACACGTCGCAGAGC
This sequence comes from Coenonympha glycerion, assembly GCA_963855885.1. Lineage (NCBI taxonomy): Eukaryota > Metazoa > Arthropoda > Insecta > Lepidoptera > Nymphalidae > Coenonympha > Coenonympha glycerion. Next base: position 18,803,785 of record OY979627.1, read on the forward strand.
GCTGCATGTACGTGGGCGGCATCGTGTCGTGGGGCATCAAGTGTGCGCACCCGCGCCTGCCCGGCGTGTACGCCTTCGTGCCGCGCTACGTGCCCTGGATCCAGCGCCAGATCCGCCTCTACAACGACGACGAAGCGCGCTCCGAAGACGTCTGAGCGCGCTCCACACACGTCGCAGAGCGCTGCATGTACGTGGGCGGCATCGTGTCGTGGGGCATCAAGTGTGCGCACCCGCGCCTGCCCGGCGTGTACGCCTTCGTGCCGCGCTACGTGCCCTGGATCCAGCGCCAGATCCGCCTCTACAACGACGACGAAGCGCGCTCCGAAGACGTCTGAGCGCGCTCCACACACGTCGCAGAGCGCTGCATGTACGTGGGCGGCATCGTGTCGTGGGGCATCAAGTGTGCGCACCCGCGCCTGCCCGGCGTGTACGCCTTCGTGCCGCGCTACGTGCCCTGGATCCAGCGCCAGATCCGCCTCTACAACGACGACGAAGCGCGCTCCGAAGACGTCTGAGCGCGCTCCACACACGTCGCAGAGCGCTGCGTCTGCTGCCCGCGACGGACCTGCGACCTCATCATTGTGGTGGAGGCCTCAAGACTTGCCCGGACGTTGTGTCGTGGAGGTACAAGGGTCGCAACTCGCAGCCTCATCAGTGATAGCCATCAGCGGTGCGTTCCTATACTTATTACTTACGTTACCACTATTACCACTTGCATTGAATCACTACAATGAATTATGAAAGGTACTTTTTACCTTCAACTATTGGCACTTTAAGATATTTAATTCAAGAACTTGAATAATTTCGGTTTTATTAATTTGTTGTATTAGTTTTTGTTAAAACAATGGTACTATTACAAATATTATCTGCCCAAAATAATTATTAATATTTTAACTACACCTAGGTAAAAAATAAAAAATAATCCGCAGTAATAATAAAAATATTATGAAATTTACAATTTCTTATTGTAAACTTCATAATATTTTTATTACGGACAAATTGTTACGGAGATAGTCAATAAAGTGACGTCATAGTGGTTACGTTTGTATTAAAGCGATGGGTGAGAAAATCGGTAGAATAAAATGTAAATAATGGAATTTTATCGCATCCCGAAATATTTATAGACAAAAAATAATGTATTTAAAAATGACAATAAAAATAAACTGGTGACAATAAAATGTAAAATTATGACAATAAAATAGTATATTATGTAAGTAAAATAGTTTGAATAACTTATTGTATTCTAGTGACAATAAAATTAATACTTCTAGTGACAATAAATATTTCTATATTGTATAAAAACGTTTTACTAGAAATTGAAATGGGTAAATATTTTTACATATTGTCCATTGACATACAACCTCGTAGTATTGTATTGACCTTTGAGGCCAGTTCTCTGTTGTTGGTCAGTGCATGTCGCGGGTGCAGCGTGAGGTAAATTATTTGATGCTGTGATACTAACGGAACTATATTATGAATGGAAAGGCCGTAAAAAGGCCGAAAGGCTTTTACCGGGGCGTGGCAAAGTTGAACTTTTAATAACTTTGTACGTTAAAAGAGACATACTTACAACATGCAACGCAACTCAGTGTCATACGAATCATAATAAAAAAAACTCCACCAAATTGTAATTTTCTACACGCGTAATAACACTGAGACGTGTCATGTTGTAAATATGATTCTGCCAAACACGTTTCTCGACACTTTTTCTCGGGATATCTATCGTCATAGTGTTAATATCGTGTTTACATAATATTATACAGAAATATTTAACGTAAGATGCTCATAAGTAGGTACGAAGAGAAATCGCGTAGCAGACAGCAAGCGCCATGCATATCGAATGTGAATTTTGCATTCACTATAATATATTTTTCAAATTTTTTAAACTTCAAATGTCATCCAAGCTCATCAATCGTATCAAGCGAATTAGGAGTGGCATTATAAGCTTGTTCAATACACATGGCGTTTGCTGATGACCCGCGAATAGTCTTAACTCTTAAAGTTTGGTAAAGCTTTAGCCAAAACTTTTAGAATCTTTATATGATGTCTCTTGATTTCCCCTGAAACCTGTTAAGTTGAGCCATCACGAACGTGGATGCTCGACTTTGGTTTAATTTGAAAAGCGAACATCCAGCTTACTAGATATTAGTTCAGTGTATATTTGTTTGATGTTTGGTGTTGTAGATTTAATGAGAAGTGCTTTTATAGACTAGTCTAGTTCTTCTTTTTGAAGCATTTTCTTGTAAGAATATATATTCCTAAAGCTGGTTGAATTCTGGAAATTATCGCTCCAGCAGTTACTCATTATTCACATTAAAAAAAGTATATAATATACCTATCCAAGAAGTAAAAATTCCGTTAAAAACAATTCATTGGCTATTTTAATTTAAAGTGATAATGCCCAGTGGTTGCGAAGCACTAAAATGTACGAATGCCGTGTTTAAAGTTACGATTGTTGTTGAAGAAAGTTACTATTATAATATTTATATTTAATTGTGTATTCCATTGGTGCCGGCAAAGTAACTGTATAAGATGGTAATTCAAAAGAGATTATATTATTATAAGCTAGGTGTTCAGTATTCGTTCTTCCTTGAAAAGACAATATACAGGGTTACTTGTAATTTATTAACAACCTCCTACAGGCAACTTCTATGCACCAAAGTAAATAACTTTTGTTCCAGGACATTTTAAAATTCCTAAAAAAAAAAAAATTTTTTTTCTTAAAAAATAAAAATATTTATGATTTCTGTTCTAAAATTTTAATAACTCTACGGCCGACGGCGGCACGTGTAAAGGAAATGGGCGGCGCGCAGCGCATCAAAGGAGGAACGCACTCGCAGGTTTCAGTTCAGTCGCTTCCGGTCGGTCGCACGCATAGGTCGCACGCGTCGTTCGCCAATTAATCAGTTTGCCAATTAATTAGTTCGTCAATTCGCCAGTTGATTCCGATGGGTAACCGACTTGGAGGTCCGTTTTAAAACCTACCTATTTATGTTTCTTAGATGACTCGACGTATAGCAAATTAAACTGTTAGTCCTGTTTTTATCACTAACATCTGATCTGTTAATTAAATCGCTACTAAATCGACATTATTTAGGTAGGTAAGTATGTAGGTTCGTTGAGCCGTATGGGAAAGTACCTACCAATGACCTTTATTTGGTACATCAATGGAAAGTAACAGAGATGCTTAAATTCAAGTCTCGAACAGATACCTACACCTAGGTGTTAGGTTTGTAGGTAGGTAAGGTGGTAAAGGTGACGCGTTAGGTAGGTAGGTTTGATGTAAGGTACGCAGGTTATGTGGTATTTTAAGTGTTGGTTAGATTGGTAGGTATCTGAAGCATAAGGTAGCCTGTTCGTGTTGACTGTTTTGTAGGTAGGTACCTACCTAGGTTAGGTGTGAAGAATGTAGGTACTTATGTAGTTGAATAAACTAATAGGGATTGATAGGTAGGAATTTTGCCCATCCGTAAAAAGCGCGGGAAATTGCCAAGTAAACAACATGCTTATCATGTGTGCGTATGGTACTTAGGTACCTACTTAATGACTGTCCGACACGTCTGTCGCCGCGAGAAGTTTTTTTGTTGTTCACGACAATCGCTAGTGTAGGAAGAAATTATTGACCTGCAGATGATAGCTCAGCCCGATGTTAGTAATTTACGTCGCAAAGCATTTTTAAATACGACAGAGAAGCGATATCTTCGGATGTTAATTGTTGCGCGGTTAGTAGTCGGCGCTTCATCACGCAGGTGTGGAACAGCATTACATAAATTGACCATAGAGTTAAAACACTGACAGACTTTTCAACAAAAACTTATAATTTTTTTTTTGGTTAATTTATTGAGTTATGTGAAAAGTCGTTGAACAAACGTTGTTCAGCATCATGTATGGAAGTTATATGTAGGAGGTTGTTAATAAATTACAAGTAACCCTGTATAATAGATGTACTTATTTATAATAATGTTTTAATGAAACAAAATTACCTAAGTATTAACTATTTTTCAAATGTTAAATAAATAGCGGCGTATCTTTTGCCATCTGCCGAGAGTATAGGGTTTTGATATTGATATATATTATGTATGAGAAATGAATAATATTATAATGTATATAAAATTAAAACCACGAAATTTTTTTGTGCACAAAACAATAAAGTTTTAGATAATGTATTAAAATGATTATAGAAATTAGTGAAATAGCTTTAATAGTTGGTAAGAATAAATTATGAAAAATTATGTACCAGTAGCCCAAGAATCTTATTGGCTAGTAGATGTACCTACTAATTTATTCATGATATACATTAAATATGACATATTAAATTTGGTTGCGAATATCAAGTATGTATTTACGTTCATAGATAATATGTTTGCTTTACTGGTAATTATTATTTTACAACGAAAAATTATTGATGATTTTACAATTATTATTGTTACACGAACGGCTTAACTATATTTTAACTTATTAAATACCTAGTTCTAAAGTGAAGAAAATATAGTCTTAGTAAATAAAAGTTTTTATAAAAAAAAAAGTAAAGAGAAATAGCGAAAAACTATGCTCAACGTTGCTATTATATAAATTGATATTGTCTAACATAGATAGATTTTATATATAGTAAAGTACATGCGAAAACGCAGTTTCTTTCAAAATTTTCTCAAAGGTATCATCTATGTTTATCTTTAGTAGTTAAAGCAGTTTTTTTTATCTTTTAATAAATATTGTAACGAAAAGTCATATATCAATTAAAATTTAATTTGAATAAAATATAAATTTTATATTTAATTCCATGGCTAAACCCATGGAATTAAATATAAAATTTATATTTTAAATGCAATGCAATGAAGAAAGCTGCGTCATCGCAGGTACTGCAAAGGTTGTCGACTCTTCTGAGTCCCCTTCTTTACTCGAGCTTTCTATTAGCGTTAACATAAGAAATTATATAGGTAGTGTCTAAAATAAAGTCCTTTATACAAAACAAATTATTTTGTATATATAGACATCGACAATAATATTGTGTCAAAATATTTATGTTTAAGACAAGAGTTTTTTTTTTTGTTTTCCTAAAAATACTCATTATGAAGTTTACAATTATAATTAAAAAACTGTTTTTGATATTACCGTCTATTATGATACTAATTGTTTGTATAATTTATTTTAGATAAGAGAATTAAATAGCTTAGATGTATTTAGAAATAATGGTAAAACTAGATTTGCTTTAGCGTTATTCCAGTATGAGTCTTCTTTAATAAGTACGTTTTCTTTATAATTTATCCTGAAAAAAATTCTAGGAGTTGCTATTTGATCATTGTATCTACAATGACACATTTTAATTAAATATTAAATAAGCAAATTGAATAACTACTCATTATTATTTAATTTTTCAAATTTGTTTAAGTGAAGTTAGTATTTAGAGTTCTTGGAGTTTTCTATTTTTGGTGGACTAACTACCCTTGTTATGGTCGTAATGATTTTTAGATACAGTTAAGTGTGAAGACACTAAGTGCCTTTGTAAATGACGACATTTTTGTCTGTTAACGTGCATATCCATATTGAAGCAAGGAGGATAGAACCGCGTGTAAAACTCGATGCGACTTGGCAGCGGCTACTATTATTATTATTTTTGAACTCTTAATGCGTCGCAAAAAAGATGTCGTTAAGTGCAAAGGCTCTAAAATACATATAAATAAACATGAGATGCATTGGTATTTGGCTTTATATGGAACATTTGACATGTTCAGCTCTAAATGTTTATACATGGTAGATGTACTTATGTAAAGATATGAAACTATATATATCGTATACAATATAATACGTAGATGATAATCGCTGTTGGTTTCACTAAGTAGGTAATGTTCGTGTTCATACCCTTGGGCTCAGTTCGGATTAAATAAGTAACTGCGATCGAACGCAAATAAAGCCATTTACACCAAATGCAGTATATTTAGCTACTAAATGATTCGCCATTGAACTAAATCACTAAACTAATCCGTGTGAGCCTATTGGGTCAGCTGGATTGACTCTTCAACAACAAAATAGAAAACGTATTATTAATAATATGATCGCACGATAGTGACAATAATGTTTTATATAATTATTAAATAAATAAGGAAGATACAATTCTAAATACTATCTAATCCTACAGGTGGGCATTTGCGTGTTGGAAACTTTGAGATTTTTATATGGTTGAGGTCTGAGGCATACGAGTATAAATCGTCATGTGCCCAATGGAATTTATATAACATTCTAAACCAAGGATGGATGAAGAACTCAAGAGTTGGTACTTATATTTTATTAAATTATTACTTAGTGAAAAAGATGTTTTTAAATCATTATTAGTTACTTTCGATGTATAACTTAATTATTTCAGCAATGCTTTGTCAAATGTATTATATTAAATAAATAATAACCTACTAAAAAATAACGAAATAATTTATTCAGATATTTGACCAATTGGACAGGAGAGTTAAAGAAAGTAGAAATGTACCTTCTCCGCCTACCGCTTATGATACAATTTTCTAGCAAGCACTTAGTTGCGAATTAACTAAGAGCATGTTTAGGACTGGGTGTCCCCCTGGCTAAATAGTTTGAAACAGCTGTTTTAATATTATACCTTAAAAAGTTTTAAATATATACAAATAATATACTCATAAATAAATATTTTGTGAGTTTAATTTTCATGAGCTTTATACTATCAAGTTAATATGCCAAAAACTTACCTACCTATGTAGTCGATTTAATAGAATAATTATGTTGTTGGACAAATAATTCATCAAAAATTACCTAAGTTTCGAAATTATCTCGAATTCTATTAAAAACTTGATGTCTGTAAATTTTATGGTTTTATTGTCAGCTAAATTATAAGAGCCATTTGGTTCCTTCATCAACCAGTTCATTTTTACCTACCCGAAAAATGAAACCGACAATGTAAAGAAAAGATAAAAGGTTGTGTACTAGATGTCTAGACTTATTGTAGTTTAATGCAATGTCCTCTAGTAAGCAACTCTACGTTTCGGTGTTAATTGTTGTAGAAATAAACATTCCTAGGTCCTATTTGTAACTAAAAGTAATTTTTCATAGAACTCACCATCGTTTTAATTATCTATCTAAATTCAATGAATAATAATAATTCAAAAAAAAACGCAAAAAATACATTAACTTACACAATATATTCAATATAATATAAATGATCTATATCATTCACCTGTGTTCATTGAATAAAAAATTGTAATCAACCGGGGCTTTGAAATTATTTCATTCGAGAAAATTTTGCATCTTACCTACTTACTATTTGAAGCATAATTAGGTACTGTTATACAAGTAATATTTTTCAAAACCACTCATGCATATACCAGAATAATATAATTATGAATTATTATTTTTTTCTATTCGACTTCAATACAAAAATAATAATATTAATGAGAATATATTTTAATAACATAAAATTATTTTCTTTATGAGAGTTATTTAGTACAGAAATTCAGAATATGTTCTACCTATACCAACCAAAACAATTAACCATAGATGTAAAACGGAAATCTAGCTAAATTAGCCATGGTCAAACGTCAATATTTTTTGTATTATGCGTTAAAAATTATATAAAACTGAAAATATTTTTCTTAGAATACTTTTTCTAGGTACCTAGGTACCTAGTTATATAATATAATAATAATAATTTTTAATAATTTAATTAATACATTATTTTTCGTTTTTCGTTAGGTCACTAAGTGAACGTACAATAAAATATTTGACAATAAAATCTTTAATGTTAAAATAATTATATGTACCTATCTATGACTTTTTATTTCTAAATTTACTTAATGTATTTAGATGTCAAAATTTATATTTTTCCATTGCCTAAGGCTTGTGAGCTAACTTCGTAGATCGTAGTCTAGATTGTAAATTGATAGGAAATACTACATAAGAAGTAAAAACGATAGAATCTACCTAATTTTTACCCGATACCCTACATACCTATTTATTTACATAAAAAAATCAAAGGCACTGTCGTTTTTACTTTTTAGGGCTCTATATATATATATATTATAAATAATATGTAGTCATGTAATAGACACGCACAAAAAACTTTAGCCACAGTTTTGTCTTTGCGTTTTACTGAATACGAATCTTAGGTACCTATACCTACCTACATAAAATAAAAAATACAATATAAGTAATTATTTTCTCATCGATGTTTAATGTTGTAGAACGCGAGTGTTGCTTTTGTGATCTATTAAGTATTATTACAGTTACTATAGTATAAATTATATATACCTAACACGCCCGACTATTGTACCTAACTTTGAAATAATTCTTTTATCTAATTTCATTGACTTCCAATTTTTTATACCTAAGTATAAAAAACTATTTTTAATTTTCTGAAAGAATGTAAGTATTTAAGTTTCCTGAATTTAAGTCCTTAAAAACATTTTTACCTAGATAAAACAATTATAACGAAATCGTCTATTAATATTTTGTAATTCTACGCAACATATCATTCGATATCCAATTATGCCTATTGGGCACTTTGTTACATTTTCATACAAATTATAATATTATACCTATTTGTAAGGATTCATTAAAATTTGCTGTTTTTATACTTAGTCGTTCTCACTGATTTGTGCCTATTCATGTAAAATACAAGCAAATTATTCGAAGAATATTCTGTAAATTACACAAATTTTATTTATTATGCAAGTTACAAAACGATGCGGTAATTTCTGTAACTTTGCGAATTTTAAATAGTTTGACTATGAGTAACTGTGAGAATTATTCGTTTTACCTTATATTTTTCTACACGCCTTCGCATAATTTTAAGAAGCCATTGTTTTTAGATGTTAGCGACGTTCCTCGCCACGATAAGTTAGTTGAGTTCCGGAGTCCATAGCGTTAATGTGTTAATGTTAGCAGCCGGTGCGCCGGTGTGGATGTTGCTTGATAGTTTGTGTAGCTCTACTTTGTTCCTCAAGCTTAATTAAATATTACACAAAGTTTTTGATTTTCATTGACATCCTACCCTTCTCGTTGCTATTATAGGACAAATATAAAATCTGCAAATTTTGCCAAATATATTGTTTTATGAGGAAATGAAAGTTGTATTTTATAAACCTACTAGTAGGGGATCCCAAGTAAGGTCGACCTTCACCGAGCTGTTTATTGGATGAAAACTATTTTATATCCAATTAAATATGTCAATAAATATATCGCAAGTGGGTTGCCTATAAAATCTCAGTCCAGGATATGATTAATTAACAATTAAAAAAAACATTGTAACATGAACTCCTATTTGTTAGTTCCGTTGACATCTTAGTTCAAATTAGATTGGATGAGCGATTCAGATCGCAGATTGCAGTTGTGCTTATTTACCTACGATTTTATTATCCGTTAACTTTATTTTGCCAAAAAATATAGAGCAGAAATACTTTCCTCAGCCAGGAAAGTATTTCTGGCAAAAAGCACTATTTATAACATCCTATCTAATTTGAACTACGATGTCAACTAAACTGTAACAAATAGGAGCCCATGTTACAATGGTTTTTTTTTTTAATTCTTAATTAATCATACCCTGAACTGAAATTTTTTAGGCAACCCACCTGGGATATAAGTATTTATTGACATGTTAAATTGGATATAAAATAGTTTTCATCCAATAAACAGCTCGGTGAAGGTATAGCGGGATCCTAGACCATACCTATCTTATGGCAAAATTGTCTCTTATCATTGGTTAAGTATAGTGTGGTTTCTTAGAGAAGTTTTACTCCCAGCCAGCCTAGTATGGACTAAGTATTAGTCCACGGTCCAAAAGTAGAGATAACATCCTGTATAAAGTATAGATAGTATCCCTGTAAAAACTTCTTTCCCTTTTTGCTGTGCTTTAGCCGGTGAAGATAATATTTTTATAGGTACTTCGTCCATGCTATGGGGGTCTGAAAGACTAACTGATTTTACACAAATCATTAGCAAGCTAAAGCGGCAAGTAGGGTTAAAAAATTAAACAAAATACGTCAGATTAAAATTTTACTAATGGTTACATTTTATAGTTACATAAATCAACAGTATTTATAAATAACTAGGCGTTAACTCTTACCTAATACAAATGATTATAATTTGGTATCATACACTTATTTTAGTCTTAATAATCGTAAAACTTTTGCTGAGGAAATTATCAGAAAGATAGTGAAAGTCAAAAGATTTTTGGTTTAAGAATGGTAGGTAAATGTAGTAGCCTAAAATAATAATAATCATAGAAGAAAATTTGCGCAAGCGATTTGAAGAGTGAATTAATATTGTTAAATTTTACAGACAGTATAATCAAGACAATTTTTAATTTTGTTTATTACACATTTACAATCTAATTGCATTCACAACACCTCCGTATTTCTATTATACTACTGCGAAATAGTAACATTCGCAATACAATCGTCGGAATAAATGATAATCTTATTTAATGATGCTTACGAATATGAGATTTGTACAAGCCGATGGGATGGGATTATTTATAATTGACTATGAGACACGTTCTAATATATAATTGTTTGCCTAGTTGAATAATTTAATTTAGCTACCGGGACAGATCTGTAAAATTCATTGATTTTTATGTTCATAATTAATAAATTATGAAATATAACAGTCTACTACAGCTTTATTTCGATAAAAACAGAATTAAGGTGCATTTACACTGAAGCGGAGACCTGCAAATGCAAGTGTATCGCGGAATCGGGGCACATTTTATTATTCATGATTATAATTTGCCCATCTATATTATTTGATATCGTCTCTGTTGTTACTGGTTCAATAGAAGCGGCTTAAGGACAAGGTGTGGATTTCATTTAATGGTCTAATTTCACTCCGTCTCCGCTCAGCGCGTATCCGCTGAAGTGGAAACGCAACCTTACAATAAACACAAAATATGAGTATTCACTTTCTACTTCAGTCTTGAATATTTTCTCTAAATTGACTAACACGTTGGCCCTTAATTCCGTTAAAGGCCACAATACACCGATAATATTATGATTATTACAGTTTATGGGTTTTACAGACGCGTTATTTGACAATATTTTATTTTTATTAAACTTCAGTTTAATAATAATTATGATAATTTCGTTTAATTGGAGTTTTAATTGTTTATTTTTATTAATTGAATCGAATTGACAGATTCGTATAAACAACACGTTTAAGTTTCTACTCAATACTGTTTAATTTTAGGAAATTGATTACTTATTTACGAGATAAGTACGCTTTAAGAATACATTCAAATTCAAATTATGGCCCACTCGCTAACTCGATGGCGTACGACCGTTTTCACCAACTCTTTAAGAAACGCCTAAGCCGATAGGTGACAGTTTTCACGTACAACAACTGTCACCTAAGGGCTTAGGTGACTCTTAAAATGTCAGTGAAAACGACCATAAGTGTTTTGAAATGCTTAATTTTCTTTTTCCAAATAGCTAAGAATATACGACTGTTAGAACATCGAAAATGTGTCTTTTGGTTTTAGTTTATTCCTAAAACGTCAGCTACGTAATAATATGTCAAATAAGTTTTGTGTGAGTTAGCGAATAGACCTACAACCCATTCGCCTATTATTACATCCCACTTCAGACGACTTCATCCCGCGCTCGTCTGGCTCATCGTACTGACCAAAAGAGCGCGGGACGCGATCGCCTGAGGAAGGGGAAACTTATCGGCAAATCTGCAAACGGGTCATACTATAGCTTGACCGCTATAAATTTGGCCCTCCCATGGTCTGCGGGACGCGGGGCGGGTGTGCGATCGGCTATACACGATACGATGACTCTCATCTTGAGAATTCGCCTATGGTATTTTCTTGAGTATGTATCATTATCCACGTCGCAAGATTAATATTATCGTGTGTAGCGTAATTCACGTCAGTCACTGACATCTGATTAGTTGAGTGCACTGATCCCTATTCTATGGATCCACAGTGAACCTAGCCTGAATTGTATAGAATGTTTAATCCATAGAATAGAGATCAGTGGTTGAGTAGCTCCCGCCCCGCGTCCCGCAGACCATGGGAGGGCCAAGTTTATAGCGGTCTAGCTATAGAACTGCTTAAAGGTCTATCTAAGAAAAACGTTATCGTAATTGGCAACAAATTCTGCCACGTCATTGGCTGAATTCATTGTTTACATTATTGCAGCCAATCGGGTCTCAGAGTTTGTTGCTGTTAACGATTACGATAAATTTTCTAACGTTTTTCTTACACAATTAGGGAGTTTATCTGAATTTTTTCTCAGTATAAAACATTACACTAACAATATTACAGCACTAGTGTTGTAATTGTAATACACTTACGCGGTTAATACTGAACAGACACAGTAACACCTAACTTGAACAGCGACACGACACCGAGGAAACGCTTATTGTCGATTTATTACAATAGACCAATTAGAGACGGACAAAATGATTAATGTGAACTGCGGAATTGTCTAATTAGACTAAGGTGGGTGGACCATGGAAGGCCATGCTCCTTCGAAGGCCAATTATTAAAATTTCGTAGTTATTGCCATGTGATGACAAATTCCTTCTATCTACATAAACATCCATCGAACTAGAAATCACAGACGCGGCGGCGAATCGCTCGCGCCACTATTTTGGCAGTATACGGTCCCTCGCTTCATTGATATCGGAAATCGACGACGTTAAATTAAGGTGGGTGTACCATAGAAGGCCACTCTAACAAATAAATAGTTATTATTCATCTATTTACTGGATAAATGAAACTAACAAATATTTAAGTAATACTTTGTTTTATTACGTAACATATAAACCAATTCTTTTTATTGTAGATTTAATCGCTATTTAATAACTTTTAGTGTTAGATGACTGCTTTATTATAATGGCCTTCTAAGGAGCCTTGTTCCTAGCAACGCCATTTGGAAGAGTTCAATGAAACTTAAGTTTAATCAATATTGATCAAATCTGAAATTTAAAAAAGTGGTTTATATGTTACGTAATAAAACAAAGTATTACTTTATTATTCGTTCGTATCATTTATTCAGTAAATAAACGAATAATAACTGTTCATTTGTTAGTGTGGCCTTCCATGGTCCACCCACCTTAATCGTAATCATTAACCACCAAAGTGATTATTTTTTGTGACCACAGCTGTTATTAGTAATCATTAATCATTTTGCCTATCACTTTATAACGTTAGATAAGATAGGTATTACAAGCTATGCGTCGTTTCGTATCAGCTCCAAACTGGCATATTAACGGAATCGGCCATATTTGCAACTAAAGGACACTATTTAATTCATATACGTACACAAGGACAATTTAAAACCGATACCTACTTGCATAATATTGTACAATGTCTGTTTTATTTTACGCTACAACCCCATACTTTTTTATAGAAGGTTACTTTTATTCCGTGCTAAAACACAGACTTTTGTTTGCGTCGTCCATAGTTCACTGCATGTTTTGATTACATCATTAATACGTTAATTTAATTAAAGTTTATTTCCACGGAACATTTACATTATGGAAAAATACAATAATAAAATAAATAATAAAATAAATACAAAATACTATTTTAAGCGACAGGTCAGTATTTGAGAAATATTGTTTTTAATAAATACTCAAGGGTACAAATTCTGCTTTAGTATCTAGATTTAGCTTCCAAAAATCTTCTATCCATTTTCACTACAGTACATTTGAAGTGTAAGAGCACTAGTTTCAGAAATAGTTCTATCCCTTTCGGTTCAGTTCTATCTTTATCTAGTTTAGAATAGTAGATTTTTAAACGCGCTAAATCTAGACACAAACCAGAATTGGCAGCCTTGCCTTACACCATAACACCTTAACAAGTAGATAATACTTAAATAACTTTTCAAAGATAAAAAAACTGTAGATATTTGGAAAAAAAATACGAACGTAATTCTAAATCCTTTTAGTTTCATTGTACTAGTGAATAAAGATTAAAAATATTATAAATATTTAAAAATAGTCACTATTACAAATACAATATGCGGGTATTTAAGAAAATACTATATTTCATATAGGTATATACTTAGCAAGTTAGGCATAAGATCAAAAATAGGTGTGATTAGGGGGACGAATTCTATTACGATTTATTTGAGGTACTTAACTATAAATGTACAACGCGAAAAAACTAAGCCCGACTCACTCTTTACTACTTTCCAATTGACAAGGCTTTCCTATCCTACCTAGTAAAAAAGCAATAATATAATAATTAACTATGCCATTCAAGTATTACATGACGAATATATGGACTGGCCAATAAATGACAAGGACGAATTTTTACAAGCGTATTGTAAATTGCTATTGCGTTTGTACGTATGTTCGGGTATGTCAAATTTGCAAAACTTGAATTGGAACAAAAACTAAACATATATTAAAAAATACAAAATTATTACCGTTTTATTTGGTAAATCACGTATTGTGAAATAAATTCTCGTTTCTTCTAATTAGTTGTTTATTTTATTTATTTATTTAAAATAGGCCAGTCCATATGCATTAATATAAAACGTCATTGAATAATGCCTAAGTCAACACATTATGCTATCTAATTTCAATAATTTCAAATATACCAAAATTCCTATATTAAACAATTGAGAATAGTAAAATATGAAATAGAAAACATTAATTTATATGCACCTCAGATTTCCCAAAATTAATTTTGGCTTACAGATGATAAAATACCGCCAAGAGTAGGTGTAATAGATGACCTCCTACTAGAAAATTATTATCGATTAAAGGAGCACACCACAGGTGTGCCCGCGAAATTCAAATTGTTTGTGGTTTTTCGCGATTTTTAAGCTAATAAGACGTAATAGGCTTATGGCAGTCAAATTGCGATACTCCCAAGATCATCTTCACGTATTTATATAAAAATCTCTGCTTGAAAGTGTCGAGTTAAAGAAATTAATCCGAGATTTGCGAGTTGCTCACTTAAAACTCTTTACTCGGACTAATTTCCTAGGATAGACATTTTTATGCAAAATTATTGATATAAATATGTAAAGAAGTAACTGCCATTCTCGCAAAATGGCCTATTATGTGTAATTAGAGTAAAAATTGCAAAAAAAACACGAAAATTTTGAATTTCGCGGGCAGACCTGTTGAGTTCGCCTTAACCACTTTCTAAATAAAGCATTTATGTCATAATTGCCAATAAGAGACAGTACTACAATGTTTAACTTTATATTGTTGTGTGGGTTTAAACGTAGACTCAGTAGTTCGCAGGAATTTGGGCAAATGGCACTACTTTTTGCTTATACGAAAAAGGTTTATAACCTTCTGCGAACGGTTAGTACGTAAAATACTATGTAATTACCTCAGCCTCCCCTTTTAAAATCTTTGTTTGCAAACATTTGAAATTAGGTTATTTTCAGTTTTTATTTCCACGCGTGATCTTACAATAAATTCTGTAACCCTCCCCCAGGCAGTATTTTAACATACATAGATAATAGAACAAACAGTATGTATAATAACTATGATTCTATGAACACTCATATCATACTATAGCCATTTTGAATCAGCCAGATTTATGTAGACAACTCTAACAAATATCTTTTAACAGATTAATTTAATTTAGCATTTCATGTCAAAAAACTTTGATTAAAATAGCGCGTAATAGACAGATGTATATATTAAATAATTTTATTATGATCTTTAAAAATACATATACTTTTACTTAATCTTAATGATATGATAAAAGCGCAATGATTTCTACAACGTACTAACATACTCATTTCGATGATTTATATTTATATATTTAGCACGTAATTTCGTTTATTTTTCATCAGAAATGGGATTACGATTTACCAATAGTGAAATAAAGACATATTTTATATTCTAATCAATTTAAAACTAGCTATAAATACGGAAAATCAGTCAAAATGTAGCCTCTACGTAAAATTTGTCGCATACACGTATACATCAAACGTATGAGTCACAAATTATTACATATTTATCTTTATATACTTTAACATACTTTGCATGACTTTCATTTGAGTTCTCATTCACTATATATATTAACTCAATTGAGTAGTTGACTGTTAAATGGAAAAAATACTGCTTTTTTATAATATTTTGAAACTAGAGTTTACAAAAAAAAATAATGAAAGAAACTAATAAAACTAAACTAATCAAATCGTCCAAATACTTAATAGTTATAAGCATGTTAATATTATGAAAATTATGATTAGACAGAGATATAAAAGCTATCTCTACTGCTAATTTTCGTTTTGAAAGAAAGAGACAGAAGACCCCAACTTGGAAATTTTAAATACCTATAACTTTATATTCATTTCATAGATTTTGATTTTATTTTTTGTATAAGTACATCATTATTTTTGTTCTAGTTTACAAAGTAAAAAAAAAATCAACTACCCAATTGCATTATGAAATTCTTTGGTCTGTGTTATTATAAAGACGGAAATTTTACAGGCGCTAAAGTTTTGATATTATTATTTTAATAAATGAATAATGACTATAATTAAATACAATACTCATAACAATTAATTGTTCTTACATTTAAAATAGCTAATTGAACACAATATAATTAGATTAAAGGAGTTATAGTAGAAAGCTCCTAAGCTCTGTATGCCAGAGAAAGATGTGACGGTTGTGTGTGTGTGTGTGTGTGTGTGTGTGTGTGTGTGTGTGTGTGTGTGTGTGTGTGTGTGTGTGTGTGTGTGTGTGTGTGTGTGTGTGTGTGTGTGTGTGTGTGCATATGTGTATAAGCACGTGTACATTTGTTAACGTGTGTACATGTGTTAAAATGTATTTCTAACACGTTAAATAAAATAATACTGTATTAAACTAGTTACAGTTAATTCATAAATACAAGATTCATAATAAATCAAATTGAATCAGATACTTTAACAATTTGTTCTGTAGATCCTAAACTATATTTACAAAACACATGTTTGGAAGAAAACTAATTGGAAGTCAGGAGATTCGATATAACTAAGTCTTGTAAGATTCGCTGTTCTAATTTTGTATATTAGGCCATACGTTCAGATTTAGAGAGAAATGCCTATTCACTCTTGATTGGAAACTACCCATAGGTTTATAGACATACTCAAAGTAAATACAACTATACCTTTTTTGAAGGTATAGTTGTATTTACTTTGAAGGGTTTTTTAATGAAGCAGTTGGTACTGTGAAGTCTGGCGGGTACCTTGTCTCGAGACCTCTTAGGGTTTTAACGTCTTGCTGGATGGAAGGAAGTTTTAAATCTGTTTAACATTTGTGATATCTCTCTCGGTACCATATATAACTAGTAGTTGGTAGGGCTTTCTAATGATGAAATACCGGGTCTTATGGGTACCTTAATACCTTACGACCTGTCTTAGTTGGCTTGCTTGATTGAAATTAATAAGTCTAAATCCAATGACTGCTTCGAAGATTCATAATATCCACTTTTGATTTAAAGACAGCCTACCTATAAAATATCTATATTTAGGCAATTTGTCACTGCAACGAGGAAACTGGATCTTTTTCACACTCACGGAGGACTGCCGAGCATCAGGCGACGTGTATCTTCATTTTTATGACTTAGCATGCAGAGAGATTTTGCGTTTAGTATATTGTGGTAGAAACTCCTAATTTAATAGTTAAGCCGAATTAAGTCTGACGGGTACCTTCATATAATTGGGTCTTACACTACTTTTGAATTTGATAAAAAATATTACTTTATTATAAACTAGGATAAAAATAATAACGTGCAGTGAAAGAAATATTAAAATCCAACGAAGATTTACAAAGTTACAGGCGTTTAAACTTTGGAGTGGGGGGATCTTCTATCCCTTTCTCGCAAAACGAAAATTTGTATGAAGCCGCACGAAGCTACTATGGCATTGGTAAGGTGTGACGTCACAATTTCATGTTGCTATCTCTGTCTAATCACAAATCTTTAAATGCTTATAACTTTTTTGTTATTTGATCGATTTAATTAGTTCTTTCAGTGCACGTCATTATTTTAATTCTACTTTATAATAAAGTAATAAAAAAATTGGAGTCAAATACCCTATTTATTATCTTAGCAACGGATAGGGGTTTCTTATGTTGTAACAGTTTGTACCGTAAGGCCTGGCTTGTACCTTCACCTTTGGAATCAGCTTAATTCAAGGTCACTGTCCAGGTAAACACTTGATATATTTCTCTATTCAGACAGCAGCTGGTAGGCGAGAGGTCTGTCCGGTACCTTCAGGTCGGGGGGTAGGTCTCAGTTGGCCTGCTGGATGGAGGCGAGGAATGCGGGGTCCACGGAAGCCACCTTCGCCGTCAGGAAGGCGTGCATGCAGAACAGCAGACTCTGGAGTATCTGGCATTCCAGCTCCTGAAATATTTATGGATGCGTATTGCTATGTCACCAAAGGGGATTTATCATTACTACATTTGCGATCTAGTTTTACCATTATGGTGCCTGGCTACCATAATGTTATGTAGCGACCGATTAGTATAGTTAAACCAATGACAATTGCGCCAAATTCGCAAGCAGTTTGTATCTGATTTCCGAAACCTAAGTCTTAAACCTTCTATAACGATATTACAGAAGGTTTAAGACTTAGGTTTCGGTAGCATCTATATGAGGAGGTCTTTTCTGATCGAAGTCGAGATTGACCAATAAATAATAAGTCTCTGGCTTACCTTGGTTTCAATCACTTTAGTCTCAGTATCTTGGAAATGTAACTTCAATTTGGATTTCCCGTCGTCGCTTGAGCCTCTGAGTTGAGAAAACCTGTCAAAAACACGTAAAATACAGCTTTGGGATCACAACTCATAAATATTGCCTAACAGCGATAATATTTTTTTTTTTAATTTGGTAAAAGAGAATGACTAAAGGTGGTATCAATTTTTCTCATGAACCAAAACCAAAATAGTCTAGGAAAATAAAACAAGGTTTTTTAAGAGCCATTGGCACTAAAAATTTGCTTTTCATATCTGGAATTTAATTTTTCATACAAAAAGATACTTTCTTTTCGATGCACATTTTGTGTCATACTGATTTTACTAAGAAGTACAACTAGTTTGTTTGCCTATAACTTTAGAATCCGGATATTAATTAAAAAAGTAATAATTGTAGAAGTTTATGTGGAGATCGTAGTCTATAAAAAATAAAGTTTAGGTTTGATTCAGCTTGATACGGGAATCCATACATCCATGGTCATTGTCCTTTCTGATAGTCTTGCTCATAATTGTTAGTGCGTATTGAACTTCATACCAATATTTGTGATTTAACGTCTTTACACGCATGAAAGCACACACGCACGTTGCACGCACGCAGTCACGCACACACTCATAAACACGCACGCACGCACTCAAACACATAACCAGGTCGAGATGTAGTGTACCCACTGAGCTCTATCTATATCTCTGGAGTGCTGACTGTCAACGTAAAAATGAAGACACTTGATTTTCGCCATTTTGGCGCTGATTGTTGCGTTACCTGGCGTGAGCGTCCATGGAACTAAAATATAATGACATTCAAAATGGCGGTCACTACCAAAGAACCGTGGACGTTCGGGGTCCTCTAATCGGCACAAAAAATGAACTGACAGATGTATGGAGTAAGCTATCCAGAGTATATAATATATAGTCTATGGAGATCAGTGAGTGTACCTGTAGGACCACACGGGCGGAGCGCCCGGCGTGCCCTCGCTGAGAGAGAAGCCCGTTGACCAGTCCAGCGTCAGCCCCGCCGCGCGTCCCATGTGCACCACAGTGAACGTCTTCTTCTGCGGAACCAACATACAGTGTTAAACCACCAAGAAGTGACAGTCACACCTTCCAATCAATGTTTAGCGGTGCAGAAGGCAATAGGGATAGGGTAGGCAGGTGTTATGCCTGGGGACCGCTTATAATCCGAGCGTGTGACGTCAGAAGTTGTTTTTTATAGAACGCTCGTCGAATGCTCTGTCAGCGTGTGCTATTGCCCTGGTTACGCCATCTATCGTCAGCTATCGAAACCGCTACAAATGCATTAACGGTAAGCGCTGAGCGTGACATAATATACGTTCAAGTCTGTAAGTCAAGGGCTGTCATCTGTTGGACTATTGGTCGCGTTTGGATACGTATAGCTTGACTTTGCTCAGCACTATGATCACAGCTGACAATAATTACTCACACCATACAAATGGTATGCGGATAGCGCCAGTGTTCTAGTAGTAGTGAAGGTAGTTAAAAGGTTTATTTGTACTGAGTGTCAGGGGTCTGGTTAAGCGGTGCGTTCAGCTCCAACTCGCAAAAAAAAATAAACTCCAGTTTACTTGAAAGTGGAAGTTAATGAAGCGGAAGGTACTGCTGCTGCAGTAAGACTTGTTGCTCTGAACCAGGAATGCACTGCAAGGAAGCATATCATACCCCAGACATTTACCCCCAATCTCACGACGAAGTTGGATAATATTCGCGGTCCAGGCGTCTTCAACACTCGGCAGCTCGTGCTTGGTCTCCGCGCTGAAGTATCTAGGTGCTGCTGCTGCAGTCAGACTCATGCTGCACTGAACCAGGAATGTGCTGCAAGAAAGCATATAATACCCCCGCCACTCACGCCTAATCTTACGACGGAGTTGACGATGTTAGCGGTCCAGGCGGCTTCGAGCCTCAGCAGCTCGTGCCTGGTCTCCGCGCTGAAGTATCTAGGTGCTGCTGCTGCAGTCAGACTCATGCTGCACTGAACCAGGAATGTGCTGCAAGAAAGCATATAATACCCCCGCCACTCACCCCTAATCTTACGACGGAGTTGACGATGTTAGCGGTCCAGGCGGCTTCGAGCCTCAGCAGCTCGTACCTGGTCTCCGCGCTGAAGTATCTAGGTGCTGCTGCTGCAGTCAGACTCATGCTGCACTGAACCAGGAATGTGCTGCAAGAAAGCATATAATACCCCCGCCACTCACCCCTAATCTTACGACGGAGTTGACGATGTTAGCGGTCCAGGCGGCTTCGAGCCTCAGCAGCTCGTGCCTGGTCTCCGCGCTGAAGTACCTAGGTGCTGCTGCTGCAGTCAGACTCATGCTGCACTGAACCAGGAATGTGCTGCAAGAAAGCATATAATACCCCCGCCACTCACCCCTAATCTTACGACGGAGTTGACGATGTTAGCGGTCCAGGCGGCTTCGAGCCTCAGCAGCTCGTGCCTGGTCTCCGCGCTGAAGTATCTAGGTGCTGCTGCTGCAGTCAGACTCATGCTGCACTGAACCAGGAATGCGCTGCAAGAAAGCATATAATACCCCCGCCACTCACCCCTAATCTTACGACGGAGTTGACGATGTTAGCGGTCCAGGCGGCTTCGAGCCTCAGCAGCTCGTGCCTGGTCTCCGCGCTGAAGTATCTAGGTGCTGCTGCTGCAGTCAGACTCATGCTGCACTGAACCAGGAATGTGCTGCAAGAAAGCATATAATACCCCCGCCACTCACCCCTAATCTTACGACGGAGTTGTCGATGTTAGCGGTCCAGGCGGCTTCGAGCCTCAGCAGCTCGTGCCTGGTCTCCGCGCTGAAGTATCTAGGTGCTGCTGCTGCAGTCAGACTCATGCTGCACTGAACCAGGAATGTGCTGCAAGAAAGCATATAATACCCCCGCCACTCACCCCTAATCTTACGACGGAGTTGACGATGTTAGCGGTCCAGGCGGCTTCGAGCCTCAGCAGCTCGTGCCTGGTCTCCGCGCTGAAGTATCTAGGTGCTGCTGCTGCAGTCAGACTCGTGCTGCTCTGAACCAGGAAGCAGTGCTGCCGCCAGTCCACCGTCTCGCTCTCCTTCACCGTTCGAAACATCGTCTGATACACTTTGAGGGTCTCCGGACATTTGGTCAGCTCGGTTATGTTGGACTGTAAGATAAGAAAAACTAAACTTGATTAAATTCGAACCTCGCGCTGATTGAATGAGTGTTATAATAAGTCCGTGATAACTCTCACTCTCTCTCTCGACTTTTAAGCCTGAGTTGACTCTTAAAAAGGTAAAACTGACTTTTTATTGTCACTAGTGTTGCAGGAGTGGTCCATGTCAAATGTGATCTATTAAATTAGTCGCAAATGATACACGATATAAGAGGCTGGATTTTTTTAATTTTTATATAACATCAATTTGCTGAGAAAAAGTGCTATAAGTTGGAGAGATAGACAGACAACAAAATGACTCATTAAGGGTTTCGTCTTTATGGTCTGAAAAATGGGGCCCTAAAAAAGGCTTCAAGACTGTGTTTAGAGGAAGTTGTGGAGGCTAGGTTTGGCCTATTGGGCGGAGGAGCGGTACGTACCGGCGGCACATCAAAGAGCATGACGTCGGTGCCCTTGAGCACCAGGAACTTGGGGCGGTAGGTCTGCCACGGCTGCGCGCCCGACACCAGGCCCTCGTGAACAGCTTCATGTGGTGAAGAGGAGCGGTACGCACCGGCGGCACATCAAAGAGCATGACGTCGGTGCCCTTGAGCACCAGGAACTTGGGGCGGTAGGTCTGCCACGGCTGCGCGCCCGACACCAGGCCCTCGTGCACCCAGCCCATGTACTCGATGCGCTCGCCGCCCGACCTAGGTGCCGGTTGAACAGCTTCATGTGGTGAAGAGGAGCGGTACGCACCGGCGGCACATCAAAGAGCATGACGTCGGTGCCCTTGAGCACCAGGAACTTGGGGCGGTAGGTCTGCCACGGCTGCGCGCCCGACACCAGGCCCTCGTGAACAGCTTCATGTGGTGAAGAGGAGCGGTACGCACCGGCGGCACATCAAAGAGCATGACGTCGGTGCCCTTGAGCACCAGGAACTTAGGGCGATAGGTCTGCCACGGCTGCGCGCCCGACACCAGGCCCTCGTGCACCCAGCCCATGTACTCGATGCGCTCGCCGCCCGACAGGTGCCGGTTGAACAGCTTCATGTGGTGAAGAGGAGCGGTACGCACCGGCGGCACATCAAAGAGCATGACGTCGGTGCCCTTGAGCACCAGGAACTTGGGGCGGTAGGTCTGCCACGGCTGCGCGCCCGACACCAGGCCCTCGTGAACAGCTTCATGTGGTGAAGAGGAGCGGTACGCACCGGCGGCACATCAAAGAGCATGACGTCGGTGCCCTTGAGCACCAGGAACTTAGGGCGATAGGTCTGCCACGGCTGCGCGCCCGACACCAGGCCCTCGTGCACCCAGCCCATGTACTCGATGCGCTCGCCGCCCGACAGGTGCCGGTTGAACAGCTTCATGTGGTGAAGAGGAGCGGTACGCACCGGCGGCACATCAAAGAGCATGACGTCGGTGCCCTTGAGCACCAGGAACTTGGGGCGGTAGGTCTGCCACGGCTGCGCGCCCGACACCAGGCCCTCGTGCACCCAGCCCATGTACTCGATGCGCTCGCCGCCCGACCTAGGTGCCGGTTGAACAGCTTCATGTGGTGAAGAGGAGCGGTACGCACCGGCGGCACATCAAAGAGCATGACGTCGGTGCCCTTGAGCACCAGGAACTTGGGGCGGTAGGTCTGCCACGGCTGCGCGCCCGACACCAGGCCCTCGTGCACCCAGCCCATGTACTCGATGCGCTCGCCGCCCGACCTAGGTGCCGGTTGAACAGCTTCATGTGGTGAAGAGGAGCGGTACGCACCGGCGGCACATCAAAGAGCATGACGTCGGTGCCCTTGAGCACCAGGAACTTGGGGCGGTAGGTCTGCCACGGCTGCGCGCCCGACACCAGGCCCTCGTGCACCCAGCCCATGTACTCGATGCGCTCGCCGCCCGACCTAGGTGCCGGTTGAACAGCTTCATGTGGTGAAGAGGAGCGGTACGCACCGGCGGCACATCAAAGAGCATGACGTCGGTGCCCTTGAGCACCAGGAACTTGGGGCGGTAGGTCTGCCACGGCTGCGCGCCCGACACCAGGCCCTCGTGCACCCAGCCCATGTACTCGATGCGCTCGCCGCCCGACCTAGGTGCCGGTTGAACAGCTTCATGTGGTGAAGAGGAGCGGTACGCACCGGCGGCACATCAAAGAGCATGACGTCGGTGCCCTTGAGCACCAGGAACTTGGGGCGGTAGGTCTGCCACGGCTGCGCGCCCGACACCAGGCCCTCGTGCACCCAGCCCATGTACTCGATGCGCTCGCCGCCCGACCTAGGTGCCGGTTGAACAGCTTCATGTGGTGAAGAGGAGCGGTACGCACCGGCGGCACATCAAAGAGCATGACGTCGGTGCCCTTGAGCACCAGGAACTTGGGGCGGTAGGTCTGCCACGGCTGCGCGCCCGACACCAGGCCCTCGTGCACCCAGCCCATGTACTCGATGCGCTCGTCGCCCGACAGGTGCCGGTTGAACAGCTTCATGTGGTGAAGAGGAGCGGTACGCACCGGCGGCACATCAAAGAGCATGACGTCGGTGCCCTTGAGCACCAGGAACTTGGGGCGGTAGGTCTGCCACGGCTGCGCGCCCGACACCAGGCCCTCGTGCACCCAGCCCATGTACTCGATGCGCTCGCCGCCCGACAGGTGCCGGTTGAACAGCTTCATCTGGTAAAGTTCAGTAAAGCTGTTAGTTCCGTTTTGTTCCGTACCCAATTTGTAAAAAATGGGAGCCTTATTACTCAGGCTCTACACTCTTTCTGTCACCAGGCTGTATGTTTTGAACTGTGATATAATACGACAGTTGAAATTTTCACATACGATTTCTGTTGCCACTATCAGGGCACGCGGTAGCGTGTCAAGCCAAGTTCAAGTACAGAACTGGCAAGCGCACCAAGTGTAATTTTACACAAACCATTTGAAGCCACTTTTGACACCCTCATATTTCAAAAACTATTGTATAGAAACGTGTCAAATTTGGCTCATATATTTAGACATATGTGCTCCAAATTATATAAACACACCTCAAATAGTTATTTGGATATTAACGTCCAAGAATCGTCATTTTTATCACTGACCTATAGATCAAAACTCTAACTCAGTTCCAGATGACCTAGAAAGTTGAAATTTGGCATGCAGGTCGGTAATCAGGTGAATATAAAGGCATAAACCAGAAACGTAAATTTTTATCATTTTATTACTTAAACTTTTTCACTTTATTGATTCTATTAGGAATACTTAACTTATACTTAGTGCTTGTAACCATTCGGTATTAATTTTATTATAAATAAGTACCTACCTGAAAACTAGCCAAGATAGACTTTAGGCTTCAATATATTATCCTAAGTTATAGGAAGATATGATATTTTATGTTGTTATAAATACATTTCAGGATTGACCATTGAACTTGGCACCCATTAAGATCTCACTTCTTTTGTCGTTGCAGTCAACAACCAAGGCATATATCATAATATTGAACTTGGCTCTCATTTTACATTTATGTTTTTGATGGGATAACGAAAAAAAAATCACTTTTGTATGGGAAAATCCCTTTAATGTACGATTTTTACCCCTTACAATTTGAATTTCTGGAATCCCCGTCTTAGTACGAATTCATGACCTAATATCTACCTAGGCACTAAATTTCAGAGCTCTACGACTTTTAGTTTTTCGGGAATTCCTGGAACAACGAAAAAAAAATCACTTTTGTATGGGAAAATCCCTTTAATGTACGATTTTTACCCCTTACAATTTGAATTTCTGGAATCCCCGTCTTAGTACGAATTCATGACCTAATATCTACCTAGGCACTAAATTTCAGAGCTCTACGACTTTTTGTTTTTCGGGAATTCCTGGAACAACGAAAAAAAAATCACTTTTGTATGGGAAAATCCCTTTAATGTACGATTTTTACCCCTTACAATTTGAATTTCTGGAATCCCCGTCTTAGTACGAATTCATGACCTAATATCTACCTAGGCACTAAATTTCAGAGCTCTACGACTTTTAGTTTTTCGGGAATTCCTGGAACAACGAAAAAAAATCACTTTTGTATGGGAAAATCCCTTTAATGTACGATTTTTACCCCTTACAATTTGAATTTCTGGAATCCCCGTCTTAGTACGAATTCATGACCTAATATCTACCTAGGCACTAAATTTCAGAGCTCTACGACTTTTAGTTTTTCGGGAATTCCTGGAACAACGAAAAAAAATCACTTTTGTATGGGAAAATCCCTTTAATGTACGATTTTTACCCCTTACAATTTGAATTTCTGGAATCCCCGTCTTAGTACGAATTCATGACCTAATATCTACCTAGGCACCAAATTTCAGATCTCTACGACCTTATAGTTTAGGCGGAATCCGTGGAACAAACCAAAATGCCTCATTCTTTTATATATATAGATTTACTTGTGTGACAACATTCTAAATCCAACATGGCGGAACACACAAGATGGCGGACCAGTTATTTTTAATTCATTTCTACAATATGGATATCAAATTAACGCGTGGGTGTAAATTAAGGCATAAATTAATTTATGGGTGGGTTTACTAAGAATACGGATAATTTTACGTATAAAAGCTTGTTTTTTAAAACATATTTTGAATATAACTTTGTTTATTGCTCGAAAACTACTTTTTAATAGAGCGTACCTGTAAATTTGTGAGGCCCATAATGTTGTCGGAGATGCTCTTGAGCCAGTGCGACAGCGCCGCCGGCTCGTCCACGTGGATCACCCCCGTGGTCTGTTGGGGCCTCGCGCCGCGCACCTTTCGACCGACAACAAACCGACACAGCTCGTTATGTTAGGAAGCAATAAAATAAACGATCTAGCCTATTAGTTCAGTCCTCTGGCTTTTATCAACAAATTGGGGTCTTAACCTCTGTCTTTTCAGAGTTGGGAGTGTTTGTGGAAATTATATATCACTTGATTAAGGGTAATGGTAAACATCGTGAGGAAATGTTAATTCCTGAGAGTTCACCACCTTGTTCTCAAGAGGTGCGAAACGTCCTGACCCGCGCTGAGCCAGCGTGGTGGGCTATGTCCAATCCCCCCTTAATTGGCCCTAAAATTAAACAGGACTTTATTTTTTGGTCTTAGTCAACTCCTTAGGGCTTACCTCGAAAGCTCCTGGCCTTAGTTTGTCAGTTCCGAAGACGTAACGCGTTACGTAGCCCATCATGAGAGGAACTGAAACATACATTTAAATTGCATTAGGAAATTTAATTTTTTCGTCAAAGTAATATACAGAGGTGTCGGTTACGGTAACAATGTAAGATGTCTGTTGCGCTCGTTATCGTAGTAACGAGTTCAATGGTTTTTACTATAATCGGTACTTTAAGCAGTCTTCACTCAAAGTGTAGCGTGTTACCGGACACGACGTCGACCCACTCCTTGCAGGCGTCGGGCGCGCGGTCGGGCAGGCGGTCGGACGGGGCCGCGAGCCGCGCGCTGAGCCCGCCGCGCTGCCCGGCCGGCTGCCCTCCTCCGCCGAGCCCCCGCGCGTCTTATAGAGTGTAGCGTGTTACCGGACACGACGTCGACCCACTCCTTGCAGGCGTCGGGCGCGCGGTCGGGCAGGCGGTCGGACGGGGCCGCGAGCCGCGCGCCGAGCCCGCCGCGCTGCCCGGCCGGCTGCCCTCCTCCGCCGAGCCCCGCGCGTCTTATAGAGTGTAGCGTGTTACCGGACACGACGTCGACCCACTCCTTGCAGGCGTCGGGCGCGCGGTCGGGCAGGCGGTCGGACGGGGCCGCGAGCCGCGCGCCGAGCCCGCCGCGCTGCCCGGCCGGCTGCCCTCCTCCGCCGAGCCCCCGCGCGTCTTATAGAGTGTAGCGTGTTACCGGACACGACGTCGACCCACTCCTTGCAGGCGTCGGGCGCGCGGTCGGGCAGGCGGTCGGACGGGGCCGCGAGCCGCGCGCCGAGCCCGCCGCGCTGCCCGGCCGGCTGCCCTCCTCCGCCGAGCCCCCGCGCGTCTTATAGAGTGTAGCGTGTTACCGGACACGACGTCGACCCACTCCTTGCAGGCGTCGGGCGCGCGGTCGGGCAGGCGGTCGGACGGGGCCGCGAGCCGCGCGCCGAGCCCGCCGCGCGCCGAGCCCGCCGCGCTGCCCGGCCGGCTGCCCTCCTCCGCCGAGCCCCCGCGCGTCTTATAGAGTGTAGCGTGTTACCGGACACGACGTCGACCCACTCCTTGCAGGCGTCGGGCGCGCGGTCGGGCAGGCGGTCGGACGGGGCCGCGGCCGCGCGCCGAGCCGCGCGCCGAGCCCGCCGCGCTGCCCGGCCGGCTGCCCTCCTCCGCCGAGCCCCCGCGCGTCTTATAGAGTGTAGCGTGTTACCGGACACGACGTCGACCCACTCCTTGCAGGCGTCGGGCGCGCGGTCGGGCAGGCGGTCGGACGGGGCCGCGAGCCGCGCGCCGAGCCCGCCGCGCGCCGAGCCCGCCGCGCTGCCCGGCCGGCTGCCCTCCTCCGCCGAGCCCCCGCGCGTCTTATAGAGTGTAGCGTGTTACCGGACACGACGTCGACCCACTCCTTGCAGGCGTCGGGCGCGCGGTCGGGCAGGCGGTCGGACGGGGCCGCGAGCCGCGCGGAGCCCGCCGCGCGCCGAGCCCGCCGCGCTGCCCGGCCGGCTGCCCTCCTCCGCCGAGCCCCCGCGCGTCTTATAGAGTGTAGCGTGTTACCGGACACGACGTCGACCCACTCCTTGCAGGCGTCGGGCGCGCGGTCGGGCAGGCGGTCGGACGGGGCCGCGAGCCGCGCGCCGAGCCCGCCGCGCTGCCCGGCCGGCTGCCCTCCTCCGCCGAGCCCCCGCGCGTCTTATAGAGTGTAGCGTGTTACCGGACACGACGTCGACCCACTCCTTGCAGGCGTCGGGCGCGCGGTCGGGCAGGCGGTCGGACGGGGCCGCGAGCCGCGCGCCGAGCCCGCCGCGCTGCCCGGCCGGCTGCCCTCCTCCGCCGAGCCCCCGCGCGTCTTATAGAGTGTAGCGTGTTACCGGACACGACGTCGACCCACTCCTTGCAGGCGTCGGGCGCGCGGTCGGGCAGGCGGTCGGACGGGGCCGCGAGCCGCGCGCCGAGCCCGCCGCGCTGCCCGGCCGGCTGCCCTCCTCCGCCGAGCCCCCGCGCGTCTTATAGAGTGTAGCGTGTTACCGGACACGACGTCGACCCACTCCTTGCAGGCGTCGGACGCGCGGTCGGGCAGGCGGTCGGACGCCACCGACGGGGGCCGCGAGCCGCGCGCCGAGCCCGCCGCGCTGCCCGGCCGGCTGCCCTCCTCCGCCGAGCCCCCGCGCGTCTTATAGAGTGTAGCGTGTTACCGGACACGACGTCGACCCACTCCTTGCAGGCGTCGGACGCGCGGTCGGGCAGGCGGTCGGACGCCACCGACGGGGGCCGCGAGCCGCGCGCCGAGCCCGCCGCGCTGCCCGGCCGGCTGCCCTCCTCCGCCGAGCCCCACGCGCTCTGCAAACACATATTTCAAGTTTTACTAATGGGTTCACTCGCGCTGTAGATACCTCGCCTGGGTACCTGCACCACTGCCTCTCATCGAAGTCGAGTGTTTAAACCTTGGGTTAAAAGAAGTTGTCGTTATCTGTGGTGGTGGACGAGCCTACCTGCCAGCCTCCGTTGGTGTCGGGCGCGCGCTCGCTGTTGCAGTTCGCGTCCACCTTGTTGTGCAGCGAGGGGTGGTCGTTATCTGTGGTGGTGGACGAGCCTACCTGCCAGCCTCCGTTGGTGTCGGGCGCGCGCTCGCTGTTGCAGTTCGCGTCCACCTTGTTGTGCAGCGAGGGGTGGTCGTTATCTGTGGTGGTGTCTGCCTACCTGCCAGCCTCCGTTGGTGTCGGGCGCGCGCTCGCTGTTGCAGTTCGCGTCCACCTTGTTGTGCAGCGAGGGGTGGTCGTTATCTGTGGTGGTGTCTGCCTACCTGCCAGCCTCCGTTGGTGTCGGGCGCGCGCTCGCTGTTGCAGTTCGCGTCCACCTTGTTGTGCAGCGAGGGGTGGTCGTTATCTGTGGTGGTGTCTGCCTACCTGCCAGCCTCCGTTGGTGTCGGGCGCGCGCTCGCTGTTGCAGTTCGCGTCCACCTTGTTGTGCAGCGAGGGGTGGTCGTTATCTGTGGTGGTGTCTGCCTACCTGCCAGCCTCCGTTGGTGTCGGGCGCGCGCTCGCTGTTGCAGTTCGCGTCCACCTTGTTGTGCAGCGAGGGGTGGTCGTTATCTGTGGTGGTGTCTGCCTACCTGCCAGCCTCCGTTGGTGTCGGGCGCGCGCTCGCTGTTGCAGTTCGCGTCCACCTTGTTGTGCAGCGAGGGGTGGTCGTTATCTGTGGTGGTGTACGAGCCTATACCTGCCAGCCTCCGTTGGTGTCGGGCGCGCGCTCGCTGTTGCAGTTCGCGTCCACCTTGTTGTGCAGCGAGGGGTGGTCGTTATCTGTGGTGGTGTCTGCCTACCTGCCAGCCTCCGTTGGTGTCGGGCGCGCGCTCGCTGTTGCAGTTCGCGTCCACCTTGTTGTGCAGCGAGGGGTGGTCGTTATCTGTGGTGGTGTCTGCCTACCTGCCAGCCTCCGTTGGTGTCGGGCGCGCGCTCGCTGTTGCAGTTCGCGTCCACCTTGTTGTGCAGCGAGGGGTGGTCGTTATCTGTGGTGGTGTCTGCCTACCTGCCAGCCTCCGTTGGTGTCGGGCGCGCGCTCGCTGTTGCAGTTCGCGTCCACCTTGTTGTGCAGCGAGGGGTGGTCGTTATCTGTGGTGGTGGACGAGCCTACCTGCCAGCCTCCGTTGGTGTCGGGCGCGCGCTCGCTGTTGCAGTTCGCGTCCACCTTGTTGTGCAGCGAGGGGTGGTCGTTATCTGTGGTGGTGTCTGCCTACCTGCCAGCCTCCGTTGGTGTCGGGCGCGCGCTCGCTGTTGCAGTTCGCGTCCACCTTGTTGTGCAGCGAGGGGTGGTCGTTATCTGTGGTGGTGTCTGCCTACCTGCCAGCCTCCGTTGGTGTCGGGCGCGCGCTCGCTGTTGCAGTTCGCGTCCACCTTGTTGTGCAGCGAGGGGTGGTCGTTATCTGTGGTGGTGTCTGCCTACCTGCCAGCCTCCGTTGGTGTCGGGCGCGCGCTCGCTGTTGCAGTTCGCGTCCACCTTGTTGTGCAGCGAGGGGTGGTCGTTATCTGTGGTGGTGTCTGCCTACCTGCCAGCCTCCGTTGGTGTCGGGCGCGCGCTCGCTGTTGCAGTTCGCGTCCACCTTGTTGTGCAGCGAGGGGTGGTCGTTATCTGTGGTGGTGTCTGCCTACCTGCCAGCCTCCGTTGGTGTCGGGCGCGCGCTCGCTGTTGCAGTTCGCGTCCACCTTGTTGTGCAGCGAGGGGTGGTCGTTATCTGTGGTGGTGTCTGCCTACCTGCCAGCCTCCGTTGGTGTCGGGCGCGCGCTCGCTGTTGCAGTTCGCGTCCACCTTGTTGTGCAGCGAGGGGTGGTCGTTATCTGTGGTGGTGTCTGCCTACCTGCCAGCCTCTGTTGGTGTCGGGCGCGCGCTCGCTGTTGCAGTTCGCGTCCACCTTGTTGTGCAGCGAGGGGTGGTCGTTATCTGTGGTGGTGTCTGCCTACCTGCCAGCCTCTGTTGGTGTCGGGCGCGCGCTCGCTGTTGCAGTTCGCGTCCACCTTGTTGTGCAGCGAGGGGTGGTCGTTATCTGTGGTGGTGTCTGCCTACCTGCCAGCCTCCGTTGGTGTCGGGCGCGCGCTCGCTGTTGCAGTTCGCGTCCACCTTGTTGTGCAGCGAGGGGTGGTCGTTATCTGTGGTGGTGTCTGCCTACCTGCCAGCCTCTGTTGGTGTCGGGCGCGCGCTCGCTGTTGCAGTTCGCGTCCACCTTGTTGTGCAGCGAGGGGTGGTCGTTATCTGTGGTGGTGTCTGCCTACCTGCCAGCCTCTGTTGGTGTCGGGCGCGCGCTCGCTGTTGCAGTTCGCGTCCACCTTGTTGTGCAGCGAGGGGTGGTCGTTATCTGTGGTGGTGGACGAGCCTACCTGCCAGCCTCCGTTGGTGTCGGGCGCGCGCTCGCTGTTGCAGTTCGCGTCCACCTTGTTGTGCAGCGAGGGGTGGTCGTTATCTGTGGTGGTGTCTGCCTACCTGCCAGCCTCCGTTGGTGTCGGGCGCGCGCTCGCTGTTGCAGTTCGCGTCCACCTTGTTGTGCAGCGAGGGGTGGTCGTTATCTGTGGTGGTGGACGAGCCTACCTGCCAGCCTCCGTTGGTGTCGGGCGCGCGCTCGCTGTTGCAGTTCGCGTCCACCTTGTTGTGCAGCGAGGGGTGGTCGTCGCCCGTACTGCTGTCCGTGTCCGAAGCGCCGTCCCCTACGGAACACAACATGAAGTTCAGTAATGTATTCTGGATTTCCAGCACGGAAATATATAAGCCATTCTTAGCCCAAATTGTACCAGAAATGTGCACAATTTGGACTAATTAGGCGAACTTTTTGCGTTCTTCCGAATAGGTATCACCGCGGTGTCAGCTATTCTACAGTGAAGCAGTATAACTGGGTTGTGAGCTGATGTGATTACTGGGAAAAATTGATGTGTATGAGTGCAGTGAGCTCAGATATATTAATGCAAAGTGGTGGACGCACTGCATCCATGGGCAGGCGTGTCCTCCAACATCTTCATCATGAATATCTTGGTTATCTCGTCATTCTTTAACCAATGTAATCGCGTTCTTAGCCCCAAGTTCACCAAATATTCAGCCGGTTTTTAGTTAACCATTTGCCAGGCCCACAGTTTTAGTGCATTTAAACCTACAATAATTTCACGGCAATTCCTGAAGCCTAAATTCTTTGAACAGTGCGCCTTGCGAGTGATGACTTACGGATCCGAAACATGGTCACTGACTATGGGCCTCATAAGAATTTATGTGGCCCATAGTCAGCAACCATATTTCGGAGTATCTTCGCGCGATCGACTCAGAAATCCGCAAAAGAACTATGTATGACAATTGAAGTGACAATGGGTATGAGGCGCATAGCTCAAAAGACCGATGGACGTTGGAGACAATAGTTGCATAGATGTATGAATGATGGCCACGCACCAAAAAGCGCAGTGTTGGTAGACCTCCACTAGATGGACGAACGAAGTATAGAAAGTCGCGGGGAGTCACTTCAAAAGGCTTCAGGCGGCAAAAGGTCATGGCATTCAGAAGCCCAATGTCCAGCAGTGGACGCAGGGCGTGCATTTAACTCTATAAAGCGCAAGTACGGCCTCATATGGAGCAATCCCTTCACCTTCTGTTACCACCTGCTTTAATTTGACTGGATCCAGAGGCGGGTAGTTCGACTTGTTGGGGACCCCAGTTTCAGTATCAAGCTGATACAAGGTGTGTCCTATCGGTTGTTCAATGAGGAGTGCTCTGAAGAGCTGCTTGAAGCGATTCCTCCGTCCACTTTCTATGTGCATACACTCCGGCGTAGAAACGTGTTCCATCCTTACCACCTGGATAGCTGGCAATCTACGACCACCTGGTATACCAGATCCTTCTTTCCAAGCACATGCAAACTATGGAACCAACTACCAGAAAGTGTTCCCTCAAAACTATAACATGGGGTTATTAAAGGGACGGATAAAAAAGAGCTTCTTGAGATCCGGCAACGCATTTGAAGATGCTCTGGCGCTGCAAATGTCAATGGGCGGCGGTGCTCGCTTACCATCAGGTGTGCCATCCGCTTGTTTGCTCGCGTTGATTCTAAAAAAAAATTCAACCTCAAGGGATGGTGATAGTACCTTGCCTCTGCAGGAAGGGCGTGGCGGCGCGGTAGTGCTTGACGGTCAGCACCACGATGTCGCCGGCGTTGCGCAGGATGTTGACGGCGTCGTCGTGCTTGCACGCCGTGATGTACTCGCCGTTCACTGGACCACAACAAAGAGTACCTTGCTTCTGCAGGAAGGGCGTGGCGGCGCGGTAGTGCTTGACGGTCAGCACCACGATGTCGCCGGCGTTGCGCAGGATGTTGACGGCGTCGTCGTGCTTGCACGCCGTGATGTACTCGCCGTTCACTGAATCACGACCACACAAGCGCTGTTTACGTACATCTTTATACTTGCCTAACACTAGGATATGATTTTAATATTGTACCTATTAGCTAACCGGGAAAAAGTAGTTTTGCCGTTTGGGATCATGAAAGTAGGATTACAAACTATTTTCAGTCCTGACGGATGTTGCCAAGAATTTCTTAAAAATCGGTCAAGCAGTTTTGGACACTGCGTGCATTGTATATGCTAAAGTTTGTAAAATTATAAGTGTGAGAGGCAGTATAACAAGGCACCTAAATAGTAAAGGGCAAGGTGTCTTCTCCAGTTTAAAGAACTCCATTCAGAATTAAGGGCCGTTGGAAGCAGATTGAAATTAAAATATTTCCTACTAGAAGGTATCGCAGTTCTACCTGGAACTGAGTAAAGCATTACCTTTTTAAAAGCATTATAATAAACTTTGTAGAGTTTTTTAGAGATAAGAGAAGATTTTGTAAAATTTCCGCGAAATTACCAGTCGCAAATCAGTTGATTTAGTTGGTTCCGATTAAAATGAAATAAAAAAATAATAATATGTATGGAAACACTGATACAAGTAGGTATCTGTTGTAAATATTAAAAGCACTTGCAAGTTTGAAAGTCTTTTCATAAAATTGTTTAGTTGTAATTATTCCTCGCCAATGCAAATTGCTCAGTCGAGAGCCTCCGCAAAGAGGCAGCGCCGAGCCGAGCTGAGTAATTCAATTACCGCCGAGAGGAATTAAACTGTATAAAACCGTGCAAGCGTGTAAAACATGGGCTTACGCGGACCGGCACGAAATGGTTATTATCGAGCACTTGAGTGGCTTCGATACTTATAATTACGACATCCCTACAAACTACGGCATTGTTTCAAACAGTTGAGACATTTTACTATTGTAGATTCCAGTTAATTCCAGGGGCTGATAAACAAATTATTCTGGAGCTGGTAACGCTATCGCTATTAAAGAATGACTAAATTTATATAGATATGCACACTTGGCCACAGAGATAATGTAGACAAGGGATAAGAAAGAATTTTATAAAATTCCTACAGGATCACTCAAGTGATGCTGGGGGAAGGGTTGATTAGTGTTATGTCAAAAAAACATAGTTTTGATGGTGTGATACACCCACAATTAGCCATATTAGCCGGTTAAAAGAAAAATATTATACGCTTTTGAACTGCTCAGATACGAAAAAATACTAATTTATGAAATGGCCCAACATCCGTAATCCTAGATGCCAAGATTGAGTTCTTTCAAGACAAGTGAATGATCATTTCATTTACAAGAACATCAGGCATATGATCCACGCGACGTCAAGCGAAGAACCCTCTTTAAAAAAAATAGTAGCTAAACTACACTGAAATTTCAGTAGGTACCTTTGATAACTGCATCTCCAACGAAAAGCTGCCCCGTCTGGTCTGCCGCTTGATCCTTGTATATCTTGGAGATGAGTATGGGCAGCTTATGTTCCGCGCCACCCTTTATACTCAAACCTAAGCCTCCCACTTTCTGGCGGGTCAGCTGGACCATTCGCTCCTGGAAAAATTACAGACTACTAAAGCGAGGTTTGGATTAGAGACACAATATGCAGAAGTAGCCATCTGAAAGCTATGTTAACAGTCCCGCAAGATTCTAAATAAAGGAGGAATAGCTTCTGCAAGTTTTGTTGCTAAGCACAACCTCGCTGGTCACAGATCATTTACCACAAAGTTTAAGTATATCAACAGTGGACGCATAATACAGTGATGATGACCTATAATGGAATTCGTAATCTAGTGTCACTCAGACTCCGCACGATAAGTATTTATCGTGCGGAGTCTGCGTTGGAATTACGTTTGCAGTGAACACTTACTCAAGTGTGGGCAAGCTCTTA
Organism: Coenonympha glycerion; assembly: GCA_963855885.1. Classification (NCBI taxonomy): domain Eukaryota; kingdom Metazoa; phylum Arthropoda; class Insecta; order Lepidoptera; family Nymphalidae; genus Coenonympha; species Coenonympha glycerion. Next base: position 18,839,463 of record OY979627.1, read on the forward strand.
GCGCGGGGAGGTTGCACTTACTCAAGCGTGGCCAAGCACGATGCGATATGTAGGACTCTTTGGGCATGTAGGATATAGGTCCGTTGAAACTTGAAACTGGTGTCACTGCCTCTAGAGTTCGAAACGTTCGTAACTCGGCCTCGATTTGCCACCACGACGATGATCTAGATACGTTGACACTTATCTAGTGTAGGGCACGATCTAGTTGCAGGGAAGTTAAATTCACAGTCTCCATTGTGTTGTGACTTGTGAGCATTAATTTTCGACTTTCCTTACGAAAGTTCATGTGCGGGATCCATGGATCTGTTTACGCTTACTCTAATGTGAGACACGTTCTTGTCACGAGGAAGTTGGGGTAGCCGTCTCCATTGAAATTTTTGAGATTTGCATCACGTGCGCAATCCTTTGGGTATTTGGATACGTGGACACTTACTCTAGCGTGGGGCACGTGAGGCGCGCGGGCCTCGGCCTCAACTTGCCAGTTGACACTTGCATCACGTGCGAAATCGTAATATGGACAATGGACATGTGGATATGTGGACACTTACTCTAGCGTGGGGTACGTTCTTGTCGCGCGGCGGCTGGGGCGGTATGACCACCTCGCGCTGCACTGTCACCGCCTCCATCGTGAGCACGAGGCGCGCGGGCCTCGGCCTCGACTTGCCATCTGACACTTGCACCATGCCTGTGCGGATCTGAAAACGTCTTGCTTAGTATAGCTTGGCCTTTGAATCCCAATTCTGAGTAAGTGCTACTTACTCAAAGATGGTAACAGTTATAAGAATGACGATCGATGTCTAATCTAGGAATTTGTCTCCAGATAGTTTAAAATAAAGCGTCTGAGTAAGCATTTAAGGAAATAGACTGCCCTATTTTTAAGACCAAGTATACCTATTGTATTGAAATAGCTGTATCGACTAACATTTAGTGAAAAGGCTTTTCAATTTCACGAAATTGCGAATATTTTGCAAGTAGACATATTATTTTGATAAAGAGACATAAATCTAGGTTCCAAGTATTAGGTCACAGGTCATCAGTCCCTATCAGGTCAATAGGCAGCCGTTTCCGCTTCCTTTTAGCGTCTACCATCGCTGTCTGCCTCTCACGAGTAGTTCAACCTACATTCAGGCTCTCTCCGTGATTTCAACTTTGAATAACTACTGTGCACTTAGTTTCTGTGTTTTGTGCTGTCCTTATATTCCTGAGTCTTTCGTACTCCAGACTTAAAAGTTATTGTCTCTTTTACGTTAATGTGCGACAAAAAAATTGCGTTTTTAGAGTTCCGTAGACCGGACTCGGACGAGTCCAATCTAAAAACGGAACTCTTATAGGATCACTTTATTGTCTGTCTGTCTGTCACGAGCCTTTATCTAGGGAGCGCGTGAGGTATCGAATTAAAATAAAAAACCTTATACCTGCTGTAGGTTACAGTGCCTAGAAATTGAAAAAGTCAAAATACGGCAGTTTATGCCGCAAAAGCGTGTATTCGAGACGAGAAAGAATCAAAAATTCTAACTTATGTTCCCTCAACCTAGTGGTAAGTAATTTTGTCTTAAACTACAATGAACAGGATAAAATCATAGGGTAAAATCGATAAACTATACATTTGTCAATTAAGTCATTGAAAAAATAGTATTTATTTAAAATAATGTGGTTGATTGTGTTGTGCAAAATATCTAAACTAACCTAATTTAAAATAGTGCTATCCTTTTCAAACTAATACCTTCGGGTGGAAAATGATAGCACTATTTTAAATTATTTTAGTTTAGAGATTTTGCACAACAGAATCGACCACAATGTGTACATACGGAACTCTCGGTGGGAGAGTCCCACTTGTACCCGTCCACTTTTCATATTTTATTGAAAAAAATATTTTAAGGCCACATAAACATCACAGCACCATTAGCATATAGAAGTTATTCAACCAGGAGGTTCTGGGTACACCGTACAGGTCAGTTCAGAAATCCTGGTGGAAGGTTCAGCCATGGCTGGTTATCACCATACTGGCATGACCATCCCAAGTGGTATGGCGTTTCGCTGAGATGCTGTGTAGCAACGGTTAAGAGTTCATACCTCCTAAATTTTGGTATGTTTATATTTCATCATCATCATCATCAAATAATTATTATTAAGCAGATTTTTAAAATCAAACTCTAAACTACTTTTACACTGCCAATCACAAATATTATAGAGTAGTGCGCTAGGCCAGCCTTTTTAAGAGAGGGGAGTTTTAGTTAGCCCATTTTCAGTGCGGTAAAAATTTCTTTACTGCAGCAAAAGTCCTGTACTTAGTCAACAGGTGCTAAAATCAAACTAATCACGAGGCTTTTGTAATGTGCCCTACACAGAGTAGTTTAAAACACGAGCAGTGTAAAATACGACCTAGCTAGCTCAACACAAGTACATTGCGGATAGCCTATTTGGACTTTTTTACAGGCTTTAATTTACTTTGTATTGTTCTTTTTAATTTCCTACTCTGCCAGCATAATTTTGTTTCTTATAAGTCCTGCTGGAGTTGTGGATTTTTTCTGGATAAAGAATAGAATTTCATTCAAAATTTCAACAAACTCAGTTCAGAAGCTGAAGTATAGAGTTCGCTAACTCAAACAATAACAATGGAAACCTTACAAGAATAACTTTGTTTTTGTGTATTCACAATTTACAGGCCTTTCTCTCAAGAAATATACCTACAGTTGAGATTGAAAATGAAAATCTTTATTTTACACATAGGCTTTTATGAAAAGTCAAAACTCTACCGCCAGGTTCGGAAAGCCGGTTTGCACCCAGAACTGGCAAGAATCGCGGCACTTGCTCTTTTCAAAATTTTCTTTATATACAAATTTACTTATAAAGTATGAAAAATTATTACACATTTTTTAAATATCTTGTGAGGAGATGGAAGCATATCCTATCATTCCAAGAATCCTTGAGATTGATATCAACTGCTAAAGTTTATTACCCCTTCCTTCACCATCTCAATTTTTTTTATGACCCACTTGTAAGCGCAGGTCTGCTTTGGCAATAGCGCACCATGCTGGTAAAGTGTGAGTTGGGGTGTTTCACACACCTTTGACAATATTGTGGTGAACGCAAAGTCATCAAAGTCATGCTTTTCTCACAATGTTTTCTTGCACCACTAAGCAAGTGATATTAATTTCATAAACGCACATAACTACTAAACTACTAAAAGTCAGAGGTGCATCAGGGATTCAAACAAATTGGCTATCATTTCTTATTGTCCTTTGGAGGAGTATTTAAGCCTCTAAACACATTTTTTGTATTATCTAAGCTTGTGTAACAAGTGAGGTAATGTGTTATCTCTAGTTATGTCATTAGTTGCCATGATAACACTGTCTTAGCCCCGTTTTATTTTGTTTGGTGCATTTCTTAGGTCATACTTTGTAGTATATTATATAGCATGGAAATACAAGTGACTTGGTTCCAGCGGCCAAGTTTTGAGATTTTTAATACTGGTATGAGTGGTAAAGTTTTTCACACTTACTTCTACCAAGATTCCAGAGCCAATACCTATTCTCAACTATCAAAGAGTTATCAGAATATGTAGAGTCCAGAAGTTTTTCTACAAGAACTTTGGTAATTAAGTATTACTAGGCCATTTAATTAGATCTTGCAACAGTCGCACTTTGAGTGCTCAGTTTAACATCAAGGGCTTACAAAGCCTTGAAGCCCATACTTGGCCAGTACAGTGGACTATATTATGGTCCAATTTCTTTCATTCTGAAAGGAGACCTGCGCTCAATAGTGGGACACAAGAGGTTGAGACCTTTACTCTTCGCCCCTTAGGTATTTACACTTCTCTCATGTTTCACTGTAAGATAAATATAATACACTACCATTACCACCAATACAGTAAGTTGTAGAGTTAGTAAAGTTAGGTCTTTTATTATTAGAGATTTGCTCTATGAGATCTGGGGCCGTATCAGCATCTCTTATAGCTGCAGTATTGTTTTAAAAGTTTCATACTGATACTGTATGAAAATATCAAAACATAATGCTATACGAGATGGTGGTACAGCTTCTGATGGCTTTTTGACATTAAGAGACATATGGACCTAGCAGCCTTTTCATGAGTGTTTTTGGTGTATTCCACCAATGATGGGACATCTCAAATTCTAATTAGAATATTAAGCTTTTGTTTTGGCATACTTACACCCTTCTATGAATTATGCAAGAATTTTAACTGAATATCTTAGCAGTAAAGAATTGATAAATGAAAGATTTACCTTTTCATCTTTCTTTTCTTCGATAGGCGTCATCATTGTGGAGAGAACACCATAACTAATAAGATTTTAACTAGGTATTTTAATGAGTTAAACTAACGCAGTTAATAATCATAACAGATACTTTGTTGTGCACATCTCTTCACTGTTCTGCAAGTCGTTTAATTATTTTAATAATTACGAGTTAACAGTAACCACGCTTCGGGGCACTGCCCTGTGCGGTTTCTATTAATTATTTACGAGATTCACATAACAAAATATACGAAAAACCAGGTCACTGGCTTATGTACGATAAATCAATAGACTTCAATGGGACCAAAACAATTCACCGAATTCGACTCCCTACTAACAGACCGTAGATATCCCACTGTTTATTTAAGCACATCACAGTTTCATCAATGTGTTATTCATTTCTTCCTAAAATAGAAATTGTTTACGTGAATAAATAATTTGTAAAATTATCGGCATGGGATGCACAACCCCCTACGTTATCACGTAAAAAACTGGAGGTAATGTTGCCAGCTTAAATAATAATAAGTCGAGTGAAGTCGAATTGTTAAAGCTCCATTACACGTGGCAACTAATCTACAAAGCACAGCTACAAAGTGGTCCCTACACCTTACGGTACAATATTATACAACCTTCAACGATTAACCTTGCAATCTTCTTACGAACGTCAACTAAAGTATTGAGTGCTGCGATAAGGCAATCTTGGCGCGTGGTCAAAATCGGAACTAATGGCGCTATCTTGCAACCTGTTTGATAGTTCGCACCTAAGGAGCACACCACGGGTGTGCCCGCGAAATTCAAATTTTTCGTGGTTTTTCGCGATTTTTAAGCTAATAATACATAATAGGCTTATGGCCGTCAAATTGCGATAATCCCAATATCTTCTTCACGTGTTTATATAAAAATCTCTGCTCGAAAGTGTCGAGTTAAAGAAATTAGTCCAAGATTTGCGAGTTACTCACATAAAACTCGATACTCGGACTAATTTCCTAGGATACACATTTTTATGCAAAGATTTTGATATAATCATGTAAAGATGATACTGTCATTCTCGCAAATTGATTGCCATAAGCCTATCATGTCTAATTAGCGTACAAATTGCAAAAAACCACGAAAATTTTGAATTTCACGGGCAGACCCGTTGATTTCACGCTAACCCAAGTAACATTTAATTTGGACCTAGGTTGTGAAAAATGCCTTTGGGTTTTATAAGGGTCGTAAAAAGGTTAATGCTTTGCTATCTGGTCATATTTACTTGAGAATGATTACTAAGTCTTAAAACTAATTATTTATTACTACAACCTTAGAGAAGATGGCAAGAGTTTAAATTAACGTTATTTTGACCTATGTTTCAAGAGCTTTTAGTCTTAGGATTTTATAGTTGATGTAGACTCCTGATTAAGTTCTGAAAAGGCTACTATTGTGCTAAAGTGAGATCTAAAGGTTTATTTTTTAACTTTGATATAACCATTAAGAATTGGGATGTTGAAATTGCTCAAAAGTAATTTTTAAAACCTACCTCAAACCTTTACGCTCTATTTGAGTTGTCTAGGCAAACAAATTAGGACTGCGTAGTGAAAACTCAAACCAATAAGCTATTTTTAGGACCTATAGGCATAATTTAAGTCCCAAGAGAATTTTTTAAAACCTTAGAGGCATCCTCAAACATTTTTAGTTGTCCTTGCAACTTCAAGGCAACTTATGTAGCTCATATTTTGGCAAACATTAAGATCATATAGTTGAATACAGTTCTGAAAAGGTTAATTTTAATTCTTTACTAATTTCCTAACGCCGGCCATATTTTTTTAATGAAATAAAAGAAAACGATCCAAAAAGAATCATTTTAATTTTATATAGTTGAATTATATGCATGAACTATGTGATTTTTAATATAACATGTTTTATGTATATAAAGAAGTTTTATTTCTAATGTGTTTTACCACTAAACTAACAAATTTTTTATTTTTTATTGTAATTATTTATTTAATTATCTTTAAAATTTTTAACCTACGAAAGGCCCGTTTCGTATATAGCACTATTATCCTAAAGTTTCACGATAAAGTGCCAGTTGCATTATGTTTTTACTTTTTCCTGACTACAACAAGCTACTTATTATTTTATATGAGCACCTATCTAGCCATTTTGAAACTTGGTGTAATAACAGGGAATGTCGCCATTATTATTATGTATTTTATTTTAATATTTCTATATCAAAACTAACACAGAATCAATTTATAACCCAAAAGTTTTGGAAAGGCATTTAGTCATATCCATCAAAATCTTATAAGTTGTCCTAGAGATCAATCCAAGACTAATTGAGAACTCAAAAGCTGCCTTGCAAGGTTATATTTACGTTAAATTAAAGTTATAAAGGTTATATTTGGGTTCTGTGTAAGTAGCTCAAAAGGTTCTGGATTTGAGCTAAAGGTTTTGCTGTAGCTCTTAGAAAGGTGCTGAAACGTGGGCCCTTTTAGCACTCAGGAGGTTAATATAAAGTTAATGTGACGTTGTTGTGCCTACTAAGACTTACGATCGGATTGTCATACAAAGGTTCTAGAACCTTTTCACAACCTTTCTATAACCAAAAATGTTACTTGGGAAGTTCGCACTGTCGGTATGTCTGTCAGTATGTTGTACTTTTGCGTTGTTTTAACTTATTATAATAGAGTAGGTATATTGTATATATGGGTACTTATTATGAAATAAAATTGAGATTTTATTTGGCAGTGGAATTAAAACCATTTTATTCTACAATGGTTGTTAATTTAGTTTTTAATGTAGCTGTTTAAATCTCAGGTAGGATAGGTTGAAAGGTCTCGTCTGAGGACTGCGAGGCGAACCACTACTTACGTTAAATAAATTAAAAGAAAAAACCGCTAGTACCTAATTGGTACTATTATGTAGATATAGAGTTTTTTTTTACTTTGACAATATGAGCATCGAATAATAATATAATATGGGGAAGTAATAAAGTCTTAAACCAAAGGATATAATATAGGGAAACTATCTTAGGAATCGATTTTTGTGAGTACAATTTTAACTATCTACTATGGTTTAAGACTTCCCATACTCTTGTTGTTGTTGTTGATTTCGTATATGGCTTTTGTTTGTGCCAAAGCAGCACTGAGCACTTCGCCAATGTCACGTGGGATGGAATAGCCACGGGGATTTGATTGAAAAATTGAAATATTAAAGTGTATCGAGCTTCAAAGTTCCAATAGCCAGGGTTACGATGTTAGACGTTAGTATACCTAAAACAACACAGCACACAAACTTATTGATAAATATCTACGGATAAACATATAGGTATAAGTATTTACAGTTTAATTTTGTTAGAGTCAATATATTTATATACAAATTTTACATAAGGGCTAAAAACTAACATAAGGAAAAGTTCAACATTTATGGGACGGGGGATATCAGGAGGAAGGACATCGTAGAGTTTATGAAGAAGTTTAGAACAGGAGAAAAGGATGTGTGTGACCGATCCCTCTTCTAGTCCACATTCACATATAGAGTGGTCTCGTATTCTTAATTTATTGAGGTGGACTGGAGTACAGGCGTGGCCAATTCTTAAACGGCATATGGTAGATGTCACCCAGCGACCTGAACCTCGGAATAAGAAGAACCATGGGCGAAGTGGTATATCCGGTTGAATAGACCCGTAAAACTTGCCTTAAATTAATTTAGACTCATTCCACATCGCGTTCCAAGAGTCATTGAGGTGGGATTTCGCGAGGGAGCGTATATCCTGGGGAAGGTTCTTAAAATGTTCTGAAGTACCCATCTCAGTAGCAAGTTTCGCACACGTATCTGCAGTCTCATTACCATTTATACCAGTGTGTCCTGGGATCCAAGCCAACGTGACAGATAAGCCTTTTTGTTCACAAGAGTTGAGGACTTCTCTAATTTGAAAAATGACGGAAATAAGAGCTTTATTACGAAACGGGTTTGACTTAAGAGCTTGAAGGCAACTTAAGGAGTCAGTCAGTATGATACTTTGTCTAATGTTATGGACTTCAATAAAACGGACAGCTTCTAATATAGCAATGGACTCCCCAGTATAAACTGAGGATTCCGGGGGACATTTAAACTGTAAAGATATGTTAAATTTAGGAATCCAACAGGCAGCACCAACACAGCCATTTACAGAAAGTTTAGACGCATCTGTATATACTGCCAGGCAGTCGGAGAAATTCTCATCCAAGATTTGTTTTAATTTAGTGTTTGCCTCAATCGTTTTTTTCGTAAGACCCAAATCAGTAATTGATTCCCATACTCTTCTAGTTAAAAACACTGTCGAATCAACAGCAGCTCTGCAAATAGAGACAGTTACCAGCACCTGCAACTTGCAAGTTTAGCCTTACAGAAAAAATAAGGAGTTTGCACCCAGTTGATTTTTAATCCATATATCAACAACCTTCGAGTAGACAGGTACAATGATAATAATTATGTCTTCTTTCTTTATTGCAGTAACGAGGTAGAATGTTATGGTAATTGTAGAAATAAAACGAAAAATACATATATACGACACGCACTTTTTATTTCATCTTTCGTACTATTATTAAATTAATAATTTTATCATTACACAACATGTATATAGAAAGATTTTATACAATAGTGTATAATTAAAGGCTAATCAACTATTGTAACCAACAATACAGTAAAATAATTACGAATCGCTTATCTTTAGCAGTCTATTATAATGATATGTATCCTTTGCGGTTTGGAACAGCCGTTTAAATTTAACTTACAATAATTATGATAATTAATATTCTTACACAATATCAATGTCACTCAGCTTTACTAGTAAACAATTTTGATCCTCTTAAAAATTGAGTACCTACTTATTAATAATTTTTATTTACATAAAAATAGGTACTTAAAAACTCAGACGTTGGTGGTGATAACAGTTGCAATTTAAATAACTGATAAATTATAATAATTAATTACCTGTTACGAGCAGTATCATTATTGGGTAAGTAAAGTAACAGAAAAGTGATGATTTTGTCTCATAACATTGTTAGGCTTTTTTTTACAATACAACCTACCTAGTAATCATATTTTTATTAACAATCATTTCTGCAGAGTGACATTCCGTTATGAATCCTTATAAGTAAAAAATATTTATTTTGAGTGATTTAAGAATCATCAGCTAAACAGCAACTCTATTTAATTTAAAATACTTCAAAAGTAGGGTTTCAAATGAATATTTTTGTATTAAATAATACTATTTTGTTATGGCATCATTGACACACTCTATGCTTCCATATGCTTGTACGTAATTTTGAAAAATTTAATACTTTTAATATAATGTAGCTATCTCATGCATATAATTGACAAATTATTATAATATGTGGGTTTATATTTCATAGGGTTTTTTTTCCATAACTTCAATCATATAAAATTTATAAAATAAATGTAATATATAAAAATACGCGTACCCAGTAAAGAAGTAACCAATATGTTATTATTTTACAAGTTACCTTAAATTTACCTAAAGCCGAGTTTCTATGCGCTTTTACTTTCAAGCAACAATTATTATTTATTGCCATTTAATGACATTAATAATAATATTTCCGCTCTTGAAAACTATGCACCGCATGAAAGGAAAAAGGACGTTGCTAGTATTATTTATTACAAATTGTACAAGTCGCATGCAGAGATAATTTTCCTTCATTCGATGCAACGGTTAGAGCAAACAAAATTATCTACTTACAGTTCTAGTATTTACAAACGCGTTCATAATAAGAAATATATATGAAACCTATCAGTAACAAAGGTGTAAATTCTGTTGCGCAAAACCAAAATGATTTGACATTCTAAAACGTTCTCCATGGAATAGGTCGTGTCAATTTAGTTTAGTTAAGAGATTTTGCACAACAGAATTGTCACCAGTGTTAAATTAACCACATTATACAGATAATTTAATATTCTCTATGTAACAAATATCTCTTAATGCTACAATATTTTGGTATCGTATGAACGACAAAATCACAAAGTTGTACATAAGCCTTGTTTTTGGTTAAATGTTATTTTTAAGTCTGTACCAATAGAGATAAGCTATGTTTTCAAATTTTTTAACGTGTAATCACCTTCCAACCATCCTTATCTGCGATCTGGCCACCAGTTACCGGAGTATTGGTTAAGTTTTAAGATATTTCTATAAGATGTGGTGGATCAATGTCAAATATTAGATGTACGGGATCAGACCTAATGGAATTTAAAACAATTGTTAATAATTATTGGAACATACTGTAGATTTATATAAACTTTGATTTTACTTCACGACTGTGATTTTAATTGTAAAATACAATTAATTTATGAAAATAATATTATGGATATAGTAAAGCGGCAGTTTTATCTAAAGTCTAAAAAAATATCCATATCAAAGTTCAATATTAACAATGGCGTAAGCAGATTCCAGAGCAAAAATTTTGCAAGGAATAAATAACTTCTAAACTGTTGCTTATTAAAGAAAAAATAATAATTAAGTCTTTTCCTGTTTAGGTGTTTAATATCAATAGACTTATATAATTATTTTGCGCAAAAAAAAGTCTAGTGCGACAGTCTTGAAAAGTTTTGTCACAATTTTTAACTTATAGGACTAAATATTATATAAAATCTAAAAATGGACCATGGAATGTTAGACGTGAATTGTGCATTCCCGACGTTCTTGTTCTTTTCTTTGTTGGTATCTGTAACATTTATATGCATTCTAATTTTAATTGATAAGTGTTGTTAAGTGTTTGTAGCCTTTGAAAAATTTATTGTTGTCAGAAGTTGCAAACACCACTTTTGAATAAATATTTAAACTAATTATGAGACTTTTATCCAACCAAAAAGTTTAATGTATAATAGGTATAAAAGTCTCATAATTACTTAAAATATTTTTGACACGAAATATTTTGAATAAGGGTGTGAGTTCAAAAATAAGCTCTTTCAAAGTTTGTAAAATTAGAACTCCACGCAAGCGGAATAGTAGCCAAATCTTAAATTTGATGTCTTACTATGTAAATAGTTTTAATTAATGGTAGCGCAGTCCGTCTTTGTCATTATGTGATTTGGGTATATTAGATTATTATTAAAGATAACGATTTACGTAACAGGACTCCATGCTAGATAGTTCTTCTACACATACATAGCATAGATACTATAGTAATTATAGAGTTAATTTGGACTTTTTGCATAAGTTGTAGTACTTTGTACATACTTATCTATTAATGAAGATATATCTGGAGGCACTGGCGCGAATACTCCCGATAGGCCATCGCTCCCGTTTTGACCTCCGCTGTAAAATTAATATTTTAAGATTACTACCTAATAAATAAAAATGATATAATATGGATATTTTAGCATATAGTTATCGGTTATAAGTAAAAACTTGTGATCATTAAATTAAGTTCGTACGTTAATTCATAATTTTTTCTTTCGAATTTATTTGTCGTGACAAATTTTTAATATTTTATGTAACGTGAACTTTAACTAGAGAACTAAAATCCTAGTTTTAAGGTGTGAATTGTGAGAGGATCAGACAAGTGAATATTTTGATGTAGGAAAGTGGTTCTCCTCACTAAGTCACTACTTACTCACTACTTCATAAATTTATAATACGTGCTTAAAATACCAATGCACAGTTCAGCTTTCCAGAACTACTTTGAGTATTAGATGTCAGAGGTGGTGATTGGTGACGAGTGGTGCGAGTGAGTGATGGCAGTGCGGTGGCAGCGGCGGGTGTTGGGGGGCAGGGAGGTACCTGGTCTACCTGCTGGCAGTGCGCCGACCGCTACCGTATGCGCTGCCACCGCCGGATCCACCTGAACCTGCGCACAAATTGAAAATTCGATATTCAAATCACAATAACATTTAAGGCGTAAGTATGTTATATAGTGTGTGTATTTATTTGTTACTCCTGCATGCTACAATTCCTAAACTGATTTGACGGAAGTAACCCTAACGTCACTACACGGTATCACACCGGAACGCTAAATGGCTTGGCGGTGTCTTTTTAGCAGTGAAATGATCGCGTTCTACCAGTCGTGGCCGAAAGTTTCCACCAGAACCGGCCTCAGCCAAGAAGTTATGTAGAAATTATAAAATTCGTAATTCAAATCGAATCCGAGATATCCCGCTCAAAGAGGTTGCAGCTTACCTTTAGTGGTAGTATTAGCAGCGCTATCGCTGTAGTCATCCGAATCAGACCGTTCCCGCCAATGTGGAGCCGGCGCTGGCGCTGGGGCAGGGGCGGCGCGCAGTCGATGCCTCGCCTCCACTGTCGAGCATTTTGATAAACTTGACTCATCTGAAAAATAGATCAATCAGAATACTTAGAAAACTGCATACAAAATTAACGTTCAACCACATTGTGCAGTTGAGTTATTCGACAAGACATCAACTGTATAAGAACCAGAAAGTAGTTTTGAAACCAGCATAAAAATAAACTATACCCTTTTATTGCATATTATGAATAATATGTTTTCTACATATTAATCATAATATACAATAAATATATAATATTTCTATCCCAGCCAAATCAGTCCACTAGGACTAAACAAGTATTTTTGATGCATTCGTAGGTATCTAAAAACATTACAATATTAACATGAATTGTTTGACGACCTCCGTGGTTGAGTGGTTAGCGTGCCGGTTTTCAAGGCGCCGCCATCTCTGAGGTTCCGGGTTCGATCCCCGGCCGGGGCAATGTAGAAAAATAACTTTTCTACATTGTCTTGGGTCTGGGTGTTGTGGTACCTTCGTTGTTTCTGATTTCCATAACACAAGTGCATAAGCTACTTACTATGGGATCGGAACAATGTATGTGATGTTGTCCTCTATGTATTTATATTTATATATATATTTATTAAAAAAAAATAAAATTGTAAGCTTTATACCGTATCTATAATGATCGCAAGCGCGTCTTCGCCTGCGGTGCGGCGGTGCGGCGTCATCGTCACGACGTGCCAGCGTACGGAACTGAAGCGAGTGCGCCGCAGCACCGCCGCCAAATGTCGCGTATGGACTTATCTCGTACAGTTCCGCTGAATCATAATAAAAGCATTTGATCATCCCGCGCCGTTTTAAATAAATTCTCTGAAGGTTTGACGTGCCAAGCCAATGGTAGTAGTTCTGTTTAAAAAAAATCAAGCGTCTGTAAATTCTACTATCCCTTTCGCATGAGTCACTGAGGAAAAGAATAACAGTAGTCTTTAGAGATAGTGCTGTCTTATTCTATTATGTCTAATAAATTATAAAACCAATGTCGATTGAGTTCGACACTTTCATATTGTAATAATCACTTGATAAATAGCACACTAAGTTTAATCGGGACGTGTAAGTAAGCCTTAAACGTTCGATTTTACTTTAGTTTTGAGTGCTGACAACATTATTTCTTTCAAATATTTTTTTTATTGTTTAGCCGCCATCGGCTACAGGCCTTTTTGATTTTTGCTGTTGACCATAGAGCTTATAGTGGAAGGCAATTAAAAATTTAAAAACACATTTCATGACGATTGCAAAAATTAGGTGAAACACCACGGTCTTAAATTTAAACAATATTATAATGTACAAGTTAAACGTCCAAAATTCAATCACATCAGTCATGAATGCGTGTGTATTTTTGGGTAAAGTATTAAAAAGTTTATTAAGCGTAATATCACGTGATACAAGGGTCTACAAGGGCATTTAATAATATACTGGAAGGTATTTCCGATTGTTATAGCCACTGCCCACGCACAGTGCACTCTGAATTTTATGGTCCATTTCTGCACCTTTACTTACGTAGCATTTAGGTACCTACCTCTACCAACTAGCTAATTGTACCTGAGGAGTCGTCGTTGGACTTCTCGTTGCCGTTGATGGAGGAGGAGGAGTACAGTTTGTGTCCCTCTCGGAGCTTCTCCCGCTCTGCTTCGTTGCTCTCGCTTAGCTTCCGGTTGTCTCGTAAATAGTGGTCGTTTGACAAACAGAAGAACCTGAAAAACAATATACTAAATTGCCATGAATCCCGGAAGAAGGGTTTATCGTGATTGTATCACGTCATTTCCTCGACCTTACGTGATTTATGACATTTGGTGCGTGTTTGGTTAGTGTCCAATGCGCCATACGCATTGATTAAACATAATATTAAACATACTGACGCACTTAAACAAACCGCACTTACTGACGTCACGCATACAATTTTTAGACTCCGCCCTGAAGCCGGATTTTTAAGTGCCGGATTTATTAGCGCCATTTTACAGATAACTGTAAAATGGCGCTAATAAATGCGACCGACAGCGGTATGTACTGTCAACGGTACTGAAATGTTTGAAGCGCGACGCCATGTTTGAGAAATTTTGGGCTTCAACATACGTCACATCTTTCCCGTCCTCTTAGCGTAGCATATTACATCATTGGCCATACGGCATCGGGCATACCCAAGCCAAACCTCAATGTGTGCCACACTATAAGATATCAAAACTATGGAGACGTTCTTTCATTCTAGTCTAGCCTTGCGTGACATGCGGCATATGTTATTTGACTGATTAAAAATAGTCACGCAAAATTTTGTAGGCGGAGCCAGTCCATATTGTTTCTAGGTCTTTGGCCCCACACACCACAATTGGCTTTACAAGCCAAGTAATTACTTATAGGTATCTACATATAGTTGACGCGTCTCACGAATCTCGAAACTCACTTCCGTTTAGCATGCAGCAGACACAAGATGGCGGCCAACGCGCCCACCACGACGAGGGCGCTGGCCGCGCACCACACCAGAGCCGTGCGCACGGCGCCCGTGCGCGCGCCGCCGGAGGGGGGCGGCACCACGCGGAGAGGGGGGATTCGTCCTGTAATATACATACATATTTTTTAAATAAATTCAATCCTTTTATTGTTTGTTTGTCACCTACATTCCCCCTTAAAGAGACTACGTACGTACGTATACAGCAGCAGGTGTATCTTTAAACTGTGCTAGTATAGTACCAGTTAAGGAGTACACCACAGGTGTGCCCGCGAAATTCAATTTTTTATGGTTTTTCGCGATTTTTAAGCTGATTAGACGTAATAGGCTTATGGCAGTCAAATTGCGATAATCCCAAGATCATCTTCACGTATTTATATAAAAATCTTTGCTTGAAAGTGTCGAGTAAAGAAATTAATCCGAGATTTGCGAGTTGCTCACTTAAAACTCTTTACTCGGACTAATTTCCTAGGATAGACATTTTTATGCAAAAATTTTGATATAAACATGTAAAGAAGTAACTGCCATTTTCGCAAAATGACTGCCATAAGCCTATTATGTGTAATTAGCGTATAAATTGCAAAAAACCACGAAAATTTTGAGTTTGCGGGCAGACCTGTTGAGTTCGCCTTTCTAATAGCGCCGGAAGTGGATATGAACTCTTGAAATAGACCGTCTTTCTAGCTGCGTTAGAAGATGTTATGTGATAAAAATAATCATGACGTAGTTTTTAGTGTTTACACCCTTCCGTACCTCCAGCAAGAGTATGGGTATCAGCTAGCAAAGTAACCCTTTCGACTCCCGCGTCGCTCCACGCCTCCACAGCGACCTCGTACCAGGCGCCAGGAGCGAGCGCCCCGACCACGTGCCTCGCCGCGCTCAGACCTGCGCCTGCCTGTGATACACCGATAAAACCTTTGATTAGGTATATTCTAGGATAAAACCATATAGCTTCGTTACTCAGCACTCAACTTTTGGAATAAGAAACGGAAAGAAGAAGATTCAAAATTGATTTGGAAGATTCGAGTTACGACCAATGAATATGAATGCAGTATTTTCTTCAGTTCAAACGCATTCTTTTCATCAGCGACCCAGCCGTTAGTCACCCACAGCAAACAAAGCCAGTGAGCTGTTCTGTATGTGCGCCATTCCATGTGTGTCATAATGTGTGCCAGTTGAGGAGATCTCATACAAGGCCAAAACTGCTTTTTCCCGTGAGAGATCAATCCATCGAGCCACTTATGTCATCTCAAGCCTATGTACGCCATTGGATCTTCACCTTCGCGATACTATGTCGGTGGCAGAAATGCTCTATTCAATGGTAAAAGGAGATCTTTAGAGGCACATATTAAGTATATTAAAGGTTTTTTTGGTTATGAATCGTAAAAGGAAGGAAAACCTGTATCCAATGTTCGTCGCCAGCTCTCCGATATGCTACTCGGAAGCCAAGTATGGGGCATCCAGAGTCGCGCCACGCGTACAGGTTGATTTTGATGGCAGTCGCGTTCGTGTGCACATGCTCTTCTGGCTTCGGTGCCTTGGGACCTGCAAGTCAGAAGTATTTTTCTCACTTTGCTAAGTCGGTTGGGGATCCCATCACGGCACACTCATACGGCGGGCACACGGACTTAAACACACGTAACACAGTGTAGCCAGACCAAGAGGATGTCGGGAATCAACGAATCGGGGTTGAAATTTTCTTGGAAAACTAGTCTATTAAATTAAAAAGATATTGTATTAAAAATTACAATGTTCCTATCAAAAATTCTAAGACTAGATAGATGTTCTGGTGATGGGTGGTTCTGAACGGGTGTGACCTTTGGTGTAGGTTATTAAAAAGCACAGGATAGTTATTAATCGAACCCAGGAGATCAGATAACAATTTTACGAGGAAGATTATTTCAGGGGAAATATGTTGTGGTGAAGATTGTTTTTTGGATTACTTACGACCGCCTCTGGTGGTGGCGGTGAGTATTTCGCTCGGCGGTCCCAGGGAGATCTTGTTCTGCGCCTGGATCTTGGCGTTGTAGGTGGTGCCACACTTCAGCATGTCCAGGGTGTAGGAGCTCTGCTCCGGGGACAGCTCCACGGTACGCCACTCCGTCTCCACCGCCTGCTTGTACTGGAGGATGTAGCCTGGAAATTGATAGAGTTAATCAAAATTAGCACAGATTTAAGAATGTCTCAAGTATTAACCCGATTTCTCTAGGATCTTTATTTATAAGTCCTTCGTCTTCAAGTGTAATTTTGCATAATATTAGAGAATATATTATATCAGATGTTATATGCAGTACATGCGTTGGGACATTGCATTATATTATTTAACTGCGTTTGTCCTGAGATATCAGTTCTTCACTAATCTTTATTTGCGAACTTTCTTGTGCCCTGTAATTTGCTGTTCATGCGCTGTGCACACTTTGCTTCACGGCAGGACATTTGGAACTGCGATCGTGCCGAAATGTCCTACCACCGATAATGCCTGGTTAAAAGTCTTAAATTACACAGTAAAAAACCCATAGTTAAAAGTCTTTACCGAGTACAGGCTGGTCGGTGTCACCGCCGGGCAGGCTCCAGTGCAGCTTGATGCTCGTGGCGGTGGTGTACTGCAGCGACAGCGCGGGCGCGCCCGGCGGCAGCACGGCCCTCACCACGTACACGATGGAGTCCTCGCCGATGCTGTTGGTGGCCGTGCAGGTGAAGTTGCCTGATGACTGCTCGTTTACTTCTGGAATTTTCAATGAAAAATGGGCGGTGAATACTCGTGGTTTAGTTGGTAAGCGCTCTGAATAGTCAACACTCGTGAACATGCGGGTTCGAATCCCACCGAAAACAATATGGTCATTTCAAAACAAAAGTGGCACTAATCATCAAAAACTAATTGATAAAAAATACGAGTTAAAATGTTGTGCTCATGAAGTACCTCGTATGTGTAAGTGTCCGGCCCTCGTGACCTGGTAGTACCGGTGGTGCGTGACGGGCGCGCGCGCGTGCGCCCAGCGCGTGCGCGGCGCGGGCGCGCCCACTGCCGCGCACGCCAGCAGCGCGCCGCGGCCCGCGCCCACGCGCCGCTCGCCACCAAATGACGCTATGCGAGCTGGGACTGGACAGTACGAATGCATTATATTCTTCGTCTTTCCCTTGGCTACACTCTTGACAGAGTGGCCATGGTCATCACTGTGCATCCGTTACTCGATTTGCAAGAAGCCTTCATTAATCTCTAATACGATTAACCTGCTTTCCATGACCACGGATACATAGTGCATACTTTATTATGTCCGAAACATGCACTTCTCTCATATCTTACGTTGATCATACGAGTATTTATAAATGAATGATTTTCAGTAAACAAAAACTTTCCGGATTCCGCGAATGAATCTTACAGCAGTTGGATTGCCTTCATACACTTTAGGAATATTGCCTTCTATGTTTTCGAATTTTGGGGTCCTTTTGCATCTAAGCTTTCATGCTTTTTCTTAAAATATTGTTTAGAAATACTACGAGTACTTACTTCTTGAGCTTGGTCCTTGCCCAACAACGAGGGTAGATTCCCCCTCCCCAGAGCCAGTGGTGGCGGACACCCAGAACTCATAGAGCTGGTTCTCCATCAGGTTCCTGACTTGGAACATCAGCTCGATCTCCGGGTTCTTATCGGCAGAAACTGTGAAGCTCGAGTGTTTACCTAACCTGTCACAAAGAACGGTGCACTAAAGATCTCAATCCGCATAAAACAACCAAATCAAAAATTTAGACCACATCGCCTCCCATGACATGTCTTACTTTTGGTAGATTCCATAGATTTGTGGGCTTAATATTGAGTATTTTTTTGATCACCAGGTTTATTGAATTGAAATTTTATCCATATGTCCATTATTAAATCAATCAATTTATTGGGAACTTGCTTGCCACAAGTGACGAGGTTCACATTAGCCCAATAAAATACAGAAAGACAAAATAAAATTTGAAGGATAGAGTCGAGAACTCACCCCTAACTACGCCAAGTGGTTAAAAATAAGAGGTACTGTTAAATAAGGAGATGGTATCGATTTTAATGAGTCTGTAGCGGTCTTCGACAGCGGTCTTCGATAGCTGACGACAGATGGCGTAACTCGCGCAATAGCACACGCTGACGGAGCATTCGACGAGCGTTCTATAAATACAACTTCTGACGTCACACGCTTGGATCACAAGCGGTCCCCAGGCACAACACCTGCCTGGAGGGAAATTTCCCTATTGCACCCTCTGCACCGCCAAAGTGGTGACCCCGACGTGATCTCACCATTCACCACCAGAGGGCACACATCAACTGAAGAACACGCAACAAAAACAACGCAACTACAACAACCGCAACCGCAAGAACCACATTAACCGCTACAATATCGAAGAAGCAACCGCAAACCTCATTCCTCGCACCAGACTTCCAGTCTTCGCCGACCGACTCACTGGTCGCCGCGACACGTCTCACCGCCGATCGACTCACTGATCGCGCGCCGCCGCATCTCAACGGACTCCCGGTTCGAAGGTCACTCACACCTCGCCGACACGCAGTCCACCCAAGTCAACCCGGTATCGCTGACGCACTTCCACGATGCTGCACGCTGTTGACACGCACCAGATGCACCACGACGACACACGACTTAACAGTCTCAGAGGGGAGTGATTGTAGCGGTCTTCGACAGCGGTCTTCGATAGCTGACGACAGATGGCGTAACTCGCGCAATAGCACACGCTGACGGAGCATTCGACGAGCGTTCTATAAATACAACTTCTGACGTCACACGCTTGGATCACAAGCGGTCCCCAGGCACAACACCTGCCTGGAGGGAAATTTCCCTATTGCACCCTCTGCACCGCCAAAAGTCAATTGGGCCCTTATGTTTCCCATTTTCCATCGATATAGTATAGGTTTGTTCCTTTCCATGGGGAGGACAAAAAACAAACGGACAGACACCCTGAAGTGGAAGACTCACCGTCCCGCCTCCCGGTAGTAGACCGTGTAGTGCGAGATCACGCCATTGGGATGAACGGGCGGTAACCAGCTCACCAGCACAGAGTCGCTGGAGTACGGCAAGGCTTTGATCTTCTCTGGCGCTGACGGCACTGCAAAAAGATAACTCACAATTCCTCGTGTTCCTGACTAAGTAGATCTTATGAAGGCACCCACATTATACTTAGCCAGGAACACGAAAGTTGGATGAACAGTACCTTTGCGGTTTGTATCCGAAACGTGCAGGACAATCGTTTTAGTGACTCTATTGAATATTAACCCATGTGATGCCACTGCAATATGTATCTATTATGACGCCAATTTGTGTCGAAATGTGAACATCCGAAATGGGGATAAAGCCTAACAGGGGCAAGGACATTAGTGGGGAAATGAAGAACTTACCATCTTCCTCAGTCATGCAGTAGACGGGCGCGCTGCGCTTGCCATCACCCGCCGCGGTGTACGCCACCACCTGTATGGAGTAGTTGCTGTACTTGTGCAGCGTGTGCAGGTACGTCTCCAGCGTTGACACCCGCTTTATCTCTGCACCTTCCGCTGTGAAATAAGGATTTATCTTATGACGACCTCTCTGATGCAGAGACCGTGATTGCATTTAATAATTTATAGATTGTCTCATGTCTAGTCTAGAGACTTTGGCCGTGGCTAAAGATGGACTACCAAGCGTAGCGTCCCGGCGTGTTGTGAGAAATCGTTACAGGTTACAGGTACAGTAACTTGAGGGTATTTACCCCTTCCAAGCTATTAGAGCATCTTTTGCTGCATCAACACTTAATCATCAGATGAGATTACAGCCAAGGACTGATTTGTTGGGAATAAAAAAAATGTACATCCGAATAAGCTTGAAGAGCTAATTCATAAAATCTATTGAAAGAGAAAAGAAGCAGTTACCGTGGCTAGTAGAAAGCGGCGCGTAGATAACCTTGTAGCCCTGTATGATGCCATTGCGCTGAGCGGGTGGCGGCGGCGCCCACGACACCTTAATGCTGGACGACGACAGCGCCGCGCACGCCACCCGCGTGGGCGCTGCTTCTGGAACTAAGACAGAAGGTGGCTAAAATCTTATAATTTTTGTCCGCGTTCGCGTGTGCTCTGAGGAGTTGCTTGAAGTAATTCCACCTGCTAATTTATGCTTCATTTTGGTGTCGAAACATGGAATATATTTGAGAAAAACGGAACTGAAACTGGACGTGAGAGTTAACTACCAGCTAAAGCCCACAATTATACCACACCTCCTTCTAGCGTGGTGGCGGTGACGGGCGCGGAGTGCGGGCCGGCGGCGACGCCGTTGAACGCGCGCACGCGCACCTCGTAGCGGGTGAACTTCTTGAGCGCAGACAGCGTCAACTCGCTGGCCGACCAGCCGTTCACTGTCAGCGTTCTGAAATACACATTTTATTTTTTTACTCCGAGTTTTGTAAATTTGTAACAATTAGTACTTGACAAAAAATGCAGCCGAAGGTTATATCCTGTACCTGGTCGAGTTGGGCAGTGCGATGGAATCAGGCCCCAGCTCCGCGCAGGACACGGAGTACCCCAGCAGCTCGCCGTGCCACGCGTCCCGCGGCGGCGCGCGCCACGACACCAGCAGCTCGGCGCTTCCGACGGAGCTGAACATAGGTACCTGGTCGAGTTGGGCAGTGCGATGGAATCAGGCCCCAGCTCCGCGCAGGACACGGAGTACCCCAGCAGCTCGCCGTGCCACGCGTCCCGCGGCGGCGCGCGCCACGACACCAGCAGCTCGGCGCTTCCGACGGAGCTGAACATAGGTACCTGGTCGAGTTGGGCAGTGCGATGGAATCAGGCCCCAGCTCCGCGCAGGACACGGAGTACCCCAGCAGCTCGCCGTGCCACGCGTCCCGCGGCGGCGCGCGCCACGACACCAGCAGCTCGGCGCTTCCGACGGAGCTGAACATAGGTACCTGGTCGAGTTGGGCAGTGCGATGGAATCAGGCCCCAGCTCCGCGCAGGACACGGAGTACCCCAGCAGCTCGCCGTGCCACGCGTCCCGCGGCGGCGCGCGCCACGACACCAGCAGCTCGGCGCTTCCGACGGAGCTGAACATAGGTACCTGGTCGAGTTGGGCAGTGCGATGGAATCAGGCCCCAGCTCCGCGCAGGACACGGAGTACCCCAGCAGCTCGCCGTGCCACGCGTCCCGCGGCGGCGCGCGCCACGACACCGGCAGCTCGGCGCTTCCGACGGAGCTGAACATAGGTACCTGGTCGAGTTGGGCAGTGCGATGGAATCAGGCCCCAACTCCGCGCAGGACACGGAGTACCCCAGCAGCTCGCCGTGCCACGCGTCCCGCGGCGGCGCGCGCCACGACACCAGCAGCTCGGCGCTTCCGACGGAGCTGAACATAGGTACCTGGTCGAGTTGGGCAGTGCGATGGAATCAGGCCCCAGCTCCGCGCAGGACACGGAGTACCCCAGCAGCTCGCCGTGCCACGCGTCCCGCGGCGGCGCGCGCCACGACACCAGCAGCTCGGCGCTTCCGACGGAGCTGAACATAGGTACCTGGTCGAGTTGGGCAGTGCGATGGAATCAGGCCCCAGCTCCGCGCAGGACACGGAGTACCCCAGCAGCTCGCCGTGCCACGCGTCCCGCGGCGGCGCGCGCCACGACACCAGCAGCTCGGCGCTTCCGACGGAGCTGAACATAGGTACCTGGTCGAGTTGGGCAGTGCGATGGAATCAGGCCCCAGCTCCGCGCAGGACACGGAGTACCCCAGCAGCTCGCCGTGCCACGCGTCCCGCGGCGGCGCGCGCCACGACACCAGCAGCTCGGCGCTTCCGACGGAGCTGAACATAGGTACCTGGTCGAGTTGGGCAGTGCGATGGAATCAGGCCCCAGCTCCGCGCAGGACACGGAGTACCCCAGCAGCTCGCCGTGCCACGCGTCCCGCGGCGGCGCGCGCCACGACACCAGCAGCTCGGCGCTTCCGACGGAGCTGAACATAGGTACCTGGTCGAGTTGGGCAGTGCGATGGAATCAGGCCCCAGCTCCGCGCAGGACACGGAGTACCCCAGCAGCTCGCCGTGCCACGCGTCCCGCGGCGGCGCGCGCCACGACACCAGCAGCTCGGCGCTTCCGACGGAGCTGAACATAGGTACCTGGTCGAGTTGGGCAGTGCGATGGAATCAGGCCCCAGCTCCGCGCAGGACACGGAGTACCCCAGCAGCTCGCCGTGCCACGCGTCCCGCGGCGGCGCGCGCCACGACACCAGCAGCTCGGCGCTTCCGACGGAGCTGAACATAGGTACCTGGTCGAGTTGGGCAGTGCGATGGAATCAGGCCCCAGCTCCGCGCAGGACACGGAGTACCCCAGCAGCTCGCCGTGCCACGCGTCCCGCGGCGGCGCGCGCCACGACACCAGCAGCTCGGCGCTTCCGACGGAGCTGAACATAGGTACCTGGTCGAGTTGGGCAGTGCGATGGAATCAGGCCCCAGCTCCGCGCAGGACACGGAGTACCCCAGCAGCTCGCCGTGCCACGCGTCCCGCGGCGGCGCGCGCCACGACACCAGCAGCTCGCCCGCCGCGCCCGCCACCACGGACACGCCGCTCGGCGCTTCCGACGGAGCTGAACACACCAATGGTAGAAGATGCTTATCATCGGTTAATTTAGTAAAAAAAAGCTTTGTCCATGCTCCATGACATGATTATCTATTCATCCTGCGTCACCTGGGTTGATGAATAGATAAATACTTACTATGAAAATTACGTCTCTGGATGGCTCATATGATACATCTCTTTATGGTCAGTTTCACTTCTACGATGTTGATAGAAACAGAGTTTCACATTTTTTCCAGGAAAAATGAATTATGCCTTAGAACAGAGTCACAGAACAGAACCATCTTGGTTGATAGTTGAAACGTTTCGAGATTACCTTCCTCTTGAGTCTTGACGACGACAGCTTCGGTAAAAGCGCTGTGGTCGATCTGATTGACGGCTGCGATGCGGATCATGTAGGCGGTGTGCGGCCGCAGGTTGCTGAGAAGCGCTTCGTAGTGGATGTCACCTTTTTTGGTGAGTCTGTAGCAAAGATTTTAATTTTTACGACACTATCTTGGCAAAATTGTTCAGTGAATGTACCTATTGTGTAACCATGGTCGATATTATGTCATGGTAACTATGATCTAATCAATTGTTGATGAATTTCTGAAGGCCAATCAGATAATTATTGTTTACTCGACAATTTTAGCAATCTAGAGGAAAAAAATCGTGACGGTTCAGTTGCTTCCATTTCATTATTATGAACAAGCTTTTATTTAATTTGTTTGTTTGTGTGTCATCAAATCTTGCAAGTTCAATTTGGCCTAATTCATTGGAAATTTTGCATGCATGTGTGAATCGGATGACAAATTATAATGACATGGAGCTGATCTGACGATAGAACCACCGCAAGGTATCAACAGGAACTCTGTAGATAAACTACACACCCCTATCGACTTTTATTTAAGGGTAACTTGTTGACTCACGTGACGTGTGAGTGAGAATGGCTGCCGTGCAGGGACACGTTGACGGTGGTGGCGCCGTCCCAGTGCGATACGCGGATGGCGCCCTGTGCGGACAGGGCCGTGTACTGCAGCGTGTAGCCCAACAGCGGGGAGTTGCCGTCGAAGCGCAGGCTCCACGACAGCCGCACCGCGCGCGACTGGATCTCGGTGACGGATAGAGATTGAGGTGTTTCGGGTTTTTCTGTGAACATGACGAACAATTGGAAAAGAGCTAGAATTAATAATTGGGAAACATTCTCAAGGAACTAAAAATTCACTTTAGGCTTTATATATTAAGGAGGAAGAATACCATCGATCATCTGGTGGTCGGTCGGCAACAAAGGCAAGTCGGTTACGGGCGAATTGTCGGGAGTTCAATGATTTTTCCCATCTTAAGAAAGCCGAACGTGCCTAAAACGTTTTTATTTCAATTGTTATCATCACGTAGTAAAAATCATCATCAACTCTCGGGAATGATGACGGTCACATAATGCGGCTTACTTTCTTCTTCGGTACTTGACTAAAATGAACTTCACTCCCCGTAAAAGCTGGTCGACATAAATCACTTAACAAGCATTGAACGGTGAAGGCTGAGGAATCCTTTTTTTGGTTCATAATCTTAAAAAGTATGCTGTATGAGATAATGTTAGTTTTGGTACCTTGGACGGAGAGATAAATATAATGGTCACTGTGGCCGTACGCGTTGACCGCCTGGCATTTGTAGACGCCGGAGTCCTGCCGGTCGGTGCGACTGATGTACAGCTGGGACCGTAAGCCGCTATCAGTCTTTGCTTCTGATATACTTAATCTGTAACGAAATTACCGAGATAAGACCTAAAAAGTGTATTTTTAAAGCAACTCCCAAATGTCTCCAAAATGCGGGGAAAAGGTTGGAATGAAGTGAAAATGGGTCCGAACGGAACCAGGTCTTTGAAATAGCGGTGGAAGGGCTCTTGCCCGACTATCACTCTACTTACAAAGTATATGACGATTTGGATGAATTTTACCTATAAGTGGAGAGGTCAAGCGGTGCGTTATCGCGTGACCAGGTGAGGCGCAGAGGAGCGTCGCCTCGTGCCTCACACGCCAGCGTGGCGCCCGCCTCGCGCCTTGCTGACACATTGTGAGATGTCACTTCGAATCGCGCTGGCTCTGTACACATGGAAAGACTTTATTGCACAAAACACAAGTAAAAGTAATCAAAATACATCATAGTAATTTGAAAACAATATGCCAACCATCAGACCAATTAATAAGTTATTAAAAGAATACTATACGGCTAGGCGATAGAAAAACCATGTTAAAGTTTCTTGCTTTTGGACTTTTTAAGATACCAAAGTGGATCTATCTAGTGTAGTTTTTTCGAAATAAAATGCTTTTGGTGTTCTATACACCATATATCATATAGTAGGCAGTAATACAATGTAATTGTAAATTCGAATCTCTAAAACGTTTAACTGGCATTTTGTAATCTTAAACTGCATGAGTGATGATGGTATTTACTGGGTACTCACCATTAATTGCTACGAATATAGTCTTAGAAAGTGGAGTGCCGACTCCGTTTTCAGCTTTACACATGTAATAGCCTTCATCATAGGGCAGAGCTGCCTCGATCCAGAGGGTCCCGTTCGAGAGGAACTGAAACCTTCCTCCGACGTTCACCAGTGGCACGAAGTCTGATGCTGATCCAGCTGCAATAAGGTGTTAAGTTTTAAACCCTTTTTGTGGCCCACAGCAGCAGGCAAGGTACTCCTCTCAAAATGGCATAGCCCACTACTGGTCAAGTGCGGGATGGCGTGCTTTAGACACCTTGGACAACATTGTAATGAAATCTCCTAAGGATCATGATTCCTAACAAACGTGAGATTCTCATAAATCCAACAAATCAGAGGTGCATATACGTGAAATGCTTTCATTACCTTGTAGGTATAAGATACAACCCAATGGCGATATTTCATAACTTTGAAATGACAGGTAATGGCAACGATTCAAATCTCCGAAATAAT
Source organism: Coenonympha glycerion (assembly GCA_963855885.1). Lineage (NCBI taxonomy): Eukaryota > Metazoa > Arthropoda > Insecta > Lepidoptera > Nymphalidae > Coenonympha > Coenonympha glycerion. The sequence continues at coordinate 18,865,938 of OY979627.1, forward strand.
GTCAACACAAGTTTTTATAATTAAATGATTTCTTAGCCGCAAGTAGGTCCTTCAAGAGGTAGGAAAATTCAAAGAGAGAGAGGGAGATTATCTTTAATGGAATCGCCGTTACCTCTCTGTTTCATCCAGGTGGTGATGGGTGTGGGCGAACCGGTTGTGTGGCAGTGCAGCGCGAGGGGCTCTCCCGCCAGCACTGCCGCATCCGAGGGCTCCTGTACCCACTTTGGGGATACTGCCGCATGAAACACGAGGACAATGCTGACTCAGGGGATATAAGAAATGGTACAAACTTTATGCGCGGAAGACGCTTAAGTTTTATTGTACAAAACTTAATTGACGGATCTTTTAAAAAGTGAATTACCATAATTTATGAATACTCGGATTAATATCAACTGACTTTATTCAGAGATTTTAAATGATAGTAGGAACCTTTTCACGAAGACGAGTAGATTACATTTGTGAGACTTCAATATTTTTTTAGTACCTATGAGTAACCTAAGGAAGTGTGTGTTAACTCAGTACCTAATCACATTTACGACAAATCTTCTTGTATTTCGCTTGATTGTTGTCGTATTTAAAAAAAAAAAAAAAAATGCCATACGCTCTTGTGTAGTACTCAATCAATATCCAATATCAATAATTATTTATTATGATGGGTTATTCGTAGCACCATTCAATATGATTAGACCTTCGATATACTTACTAGTTCCGGCAGCGATGCTATAAATAGAAAAGATAAAAAACTTAAACGTACTTAGCTTAATTTAAATAAAACATTCAACATCGTATTTTTGAATCTTGAAATAAATAGAGCCGTAAAGGAAGTATTTTATTTTGGCAGAATATAAACTTTTAACAAATTGTAATTTACTATGTTCGTTAAAATGATTCCTGGAAGATAGCGCTCGTTTAGAAGACTTTATTAAGTGACTTCTTGATAAAGAACTTTTAGAAAAATATTTTAATTATTAATTATCAGTATAAGTGAATCAATTATTATCACAATAAATAAAATATAATCTAATATAATTTGAGAAAAACTAATGTTAAGAAAAATTACCCATTCCTTTAAGCCATCTGTAATCCGAATTTGTAGAGCAGAACAAAAAACGAAATTACATTCCACATTTGGAAGGGATAATACTTGTTTAGGAGGGTTTAATATACGAACATTTTAATTATTTACGAGTATGACCCAAGTTCAAGAATCTAAGGTCTGTAGATCCAACCGATACGACTAATGCTTTATAACGAGGTAAGGTTATTAAAATTGATTTTTTAATAAGTTTAGTACTTTATTTTCTCAAACTCGTCAAAAGTTCTCGTTCGTTCGACTTTTATTTAAAACTTTTGATTGATTCTCACCAAATAACAAGGAATTTTAGATTAAAATGAATAGAATAAACTTCAGATACAAAGTGAAAGTTGTTTTAGCTGTTTCAAAAAGTTGTAACTTTGTAATAAATCTTTATGTAAATAGACAAAATGATTAAAAATTTATCTTTTTGGGTAATTTTACGTACTTAAGTTTTTATTCATAACTTTTAAAACATAGACAATGTATAAAAAACCATTTATTCGTACTTCACACGAAGGCGTGATAACATTGAAAAACGTTCTGTTATACGGGATTGGGGCTAAGTCTTTTTAAAAAAAAACTTTATTTGATTCACTGAAATACAGTTTATTTAAAATTACAATATTTAGAAGATTACACTAAGAACTGGAAGTTACACTCAGAAACTAGGAACTAGAAACAGAATTTAAGAACGTCTGATCTCTCAGAGATCCGGGCAGAGACTGACTGCAGTACGAGCCCCCTCTCCTTTATAGTCAAGGGTGATCGGAGTCCAGTCAGCAATAAGCCTAACAATGTAAGGGTGTAACAGCCCCCCGGTTAAGTGTAAACTTACGCGCTGAAGGGCGAAGTTTACAAACTTAAATAATTCTCAATCGTGGTTGAGTAAGGGGGATGTCATTACTATTATCCGGGTTATCCGGGTTAACAGCAGCAGAAGTTATCTTGTATTTTCCATATAAAGTTAGACATTTCTTGTGACAAAAATGATATATTACAAACATTAAACAAAAGCTTATGAAAACATATGAAATAATGGAATGAGTCGGTATGGATTCGGCATCAATTCGAGATTCTATTTCCTTTATAAGATTTAGAGCATCATCTGCTCTGACATTCATTTTCATAAAATTGTCTGAATTAATTTGTGAATAAGAAGATCTCGTAGGTAGCGTGAAATTTACTTTATTAAATGTAGTAAGATTACAGCAGACGTCATTAATTAAGTTAAAATCTGAAGATATTTTGTTTATTTTAATCGTAAAATTTGTAGTGCCAATAAGTTTGGTATTTTGACAATAACCATTACATCTTGGTTTTAGGGTTACAATTCCTGTACCAAGGATGATCGTGTCAAAATTTCCATTTTCACAATCAATATGCAATTTTGTTGGTTCCGAATGTGTGAAAATCCATTGGTTATTCCCTATATTCTGCCAAATATGAATAACGCCTGAAATAAAGTGGATTTTACATTCACTTGGGAGTGAGTGTATGACCTTATTTATTATTTCTGTTTCACATATCGGCTCATTCTCAGTATTAAATTTATTGACATTATAACACATATGTGAATTCTTGGTTACTAATTTACATTTATCATTCAAATCATTAAAGGTACAATATTCAGACTTATCCTTACTTATTGCTATATATGTTGCCGTGGGTACAATTAAGGCAAATGAGCTGGGGGATCCAGCATCATGAGCTACAGGGATCGGAACAGTTTTATACAAGTTAAAAGAGGTGATTAGAACTAACGGTATCTTAAGTATGTATACTAACTTATTATCTAAAATACAAGATATCATTTCTGACAGTTTAATTATGACATGTATATTGTGTAATTCTAGGTCTATAGGGAATTCTGAATATTTCGGTAAATGTTTTACATTAGCAACCAATTCATTATACAATTCATTTGGTGTTATTATAGATGGATGTAATGTATTAGTCTTTGCAAATAGAATGGAGTTTACAATATCTTCCAACTTATAAGATAAGCTTAATAAACTAGCCTGGAGCACACTAAACGTTTCTTGTATTGCTATCTTAAACAAAAGCGAATTTGTAACAATTGTCATATTGTTAATGCGTGTTGACAGATTTCCAATAATGTTGTTAAGACGGTCTTCATTCTTATTAATTTCAATTAAAGTTTCATTAAAGTTGATTATGGCCGATTTGGAGATAAGAATATTTTCTTTTACTAGGTTAAGTGTGGTCTTACTGTTAGTTTTTAGATGTTGAATTGCATTACTGTATTTAATCGCATCATCTTCATCCATAGTACCAAAAATGTGTTTAAAGATAGTGCCAATACCAGGTATCCATGCTGATCTCTTACTTCTGGATGAAATTAGATGTGATAATGAATGATAATCTCTTGTAAGGTCTTCAAACATGGAAATAAGCGGTTGGAATACATTTTGGCATTCGAAATCGTTTAGAGCTTTACTCCTGACACAAAGGTGTTGGGATGTGTGCAAAGCACTATAAATATTATCAATGTGTGGTTTTATATATTCCAGTTCTATTGGTATGACTACATGCAAATAATTATTAACTAATTTAATGGAACTTATAGGGTTAAAATAAATTCCTGGGCTGCTTGTAATCTGTTCAACGAAGTCATCATGCTTTACTTCTTGACAGAATACTGCCAGGCTGGAATTACAAATTAAATTTTATTTAACGTTATATAATTTTTTTTTTATATTTAATCGTATATATATTTTTTATAGCTAAAGTAAAAGTAATCTTATACTAATCTATAATTAAGTTGTCGCCAATTTTAATTCATCATAGTGATGTTTAACATGGCGGCGATTTATCAAGACAGAAAGGGTATGATTTCCATGGACTTTTACCACCTTGTATGGGCCTTTCCATACAGGTGAAAGGGCTTTACGTAGACGTGCATGATTCTTTACATAGACCATGTCACCTACTTTATATTCAACAGGACGAGAGTGCCTGTCGTAATACTGTTTGGATCTTTCTTTGGATTTCGCGATATATTCCAGAGCTTTTTCGCGTGACAATTTTAGACGATGATTTAACATTTTGATATATTCATGATAGGTCCCTGAAGGACTAGGTTCATACAGGGAATTCGGGAAATAGGGTTTTTGACCAAACAACAATTCATGTGGAGGGAACTTAGTAGTACAATGGACATTGGTATTGTAGGCTAGGATGGCGGTATAAATATATTTGTGCCAGTCTGTTTGATTTTCATTTACAAAAGATTTAAGATATTCCTTGATGGTTGAGTGGCTTCGCTCTAGAGCGCCTTGGGTTTGAGGATGGTAAGGTGATGACCAAATCTGTTTTATCTTGAGGAATTTACAGGTTTCCTTAAAAAGCTCTGCGGTGAAGTTAGTACCCTGGTCAGTGAGGATCATTCTGGGTATTCCAAAGAGAGATATGAAATGAACAAGACATTCCAGACACTCTTCGGCTGTGATATTTGAAATGGGATAGGCTACAGAGAACTTAGTTAAATCATCCTGTAAGGTGAGTATATATTTCAAGGAAATCCTGCCAGCTTCTGGCAGGGGACCCACAATGTCAAGGCTAATTCTTTCAAAAGGTGCAGTGGAGGTTGATGTTATTTGCATTGGGGCCCTATTGATTTGACGTAACGCTTTATTCGATTGACATTGAGTACATCTTTTGACATAGTTTTCTATATCTGTTCTCATATTCTTCCAGCTGTACCTTTCCTTGATTCGATTTAGCATTCTCGTGGAACCTACATGACCGGCAATGGGTAAATCATGATTTTCCTTAAGTATCGTAGGGATTTCACTAGGAGTTGGGTATATTAGGGTATTCCTATGGATCTTGACAGTGATGTTAGTATTATGGAACAGATAAGCTAGGATGTTATATAATTTGCTATAGGAAATTTTCACGAAAGGGTCTTTGAAGTCAGAAATCGAGATTTCACTGGGACTCTCTTGTTGCAAGAGAAGTTCATTTCGAAGTTTTTGTAAAGTTTTAAATAAATCAGGATAAGGAACATCATCAAAGTGATGTACTTTGGTGAACAGAAAATAGTAACGTTTATCGCCTGAATCCAGTGTTAGGAATGAATAGAGTGATCTTTCTTTATTTAAGAATTCACTATTGTCACTGTTATTGGCAAGGATTTCTTCTACATATGGATTGGTCTCGTCTAAGTCAATTGACGTAGGAACTATGATGACTTTGGAATCAGAAGATGGTAATTTATTGGCATATTCGTGAATAATGGTGTTGTATTTATAGTTTTTATTTGACATTGCTTTCAGATAGTCAGAGTAAGAATCATCTGAGGTGGTAGGACTTGGTATGTTGACAGGTGAATTCCTGTTATCAGAATTAGTAGGATTTAGGACATTCTCAGGATTGAATGGAGAATTCGGGAGACTAATATTTAAATCTCCTAAAGGATTTAGAATGGGTAAATCATCTGGAATGGTTGGGTTAAGTACATTGTCAGGATTATCAGCATTACCAATATCTTCTTCTATTCTAAGATCTGAAGAAGGTCCTGGTAGGTCGAAATCAATGTGTTCAAAAGGAATAGGTGACAGTGAACCCAAATCGACACTCAATGGACTTGGAGTGGGTTGGTTGTCTTCCAGCTGTTGTTGTATTGGGTCAGTGTCAGCGGATGGGTTTGATGGGGGTAAGTCACCTTCTTGGCGAGTATCGTTAGTGTTAATTGCATTTACAGGATTTGAAAGGTCAGGCGGATATCGGGACAAGGCATCAGCTGCCGAGTTGAGTTTACCCTTTCGGTAGACTATCTCATATTCATATTCTTCGAGTTTGAGTCTCCATCTTTGGAGTTTACTAGACGGGTCCTTGTGATTGAAAAGCCATTTTAATGGACGGTGATCAGTTACAATTTGGAATTTTCGGCCATACAGATAAGGCCGGAAGGTTTTGCATCCAAAAATGATAGCAAGGAGCTCTTTTTCAGTGGTACTATAATTACATTCACTTTTATTCAATGTTCTAGAAGCATAAGCGATTGGTCTTTCTTTGCCTATGGGGCCTTGAGATAGCACTGAACCTATCGCGTAGTTTGAGCTGTCGCACGTTAGGATGAACGGTTTCGTGAAGTCAGGATAAATGAGGACAGGAGCAGAGGTGAGTTTGGATTTCAATTCATCAAAGGCTACCTGTTGCTGGTTCTGCCAGACAAAGGGGATTTCTTTTTTCAGCAAATGAGTTAATGGTTTGGCTATTTTCGAGAAATCGGGGATAAATCTGCGGTAATATGAAACGAGACCAAGGAAGGATTTAATATGCTTTGGATTCGTTGGTCTTGGAAAGTTGATCACGGCATTTATTTTTTCAGGATTGGGCTTTACCCCTTGTTCCGTGATTATATGACCTAGATAGGCGACTTCACGCCTCAAGAATTCGCATTTATCAGGTTGTAATTTAAGATTGTGTCCTCTTAGACGTTGGAAGACACATCTCAAATTATTTATGGCTTGGTCAAGGTCGTAACCATACAGGACTATATCATCGAGATAAACGAAACAACGTGTTCCCTGGAGACCTGATAGAGTTAGGTTCATTAACCTCTGGAATGTTGAAGGTGCATTCTTAAGTCCGAACGGCATGCGCGTGAATTGATAGTGACCCTCAGGGACAGAGAAAGCGGTTTTTGCTTTATCTTCTTCTTCCATGGGGATCTGATGGAAGCCAGAAGCAAGATCTAATGTACTGAAATATTTACTGGAACCGAGTTGGTCAAGGATTTCGTTTATCTGGGGTATCGGGTAGGTATCCCCTATAGTGATGTCATTCAGTTGACGATAATCTATGACTACACGCCATTTCCTTTGACCGGATGAATCCAACTTTTTGGGAACCACCCATATTGGGGCAGACCAAGGGGAGTCAGAGGGCTCTATTATTCCTTGAGATAGCATTTGGTCGACTTGCTTTTTGACCTCGGCTTTATGAATTTCCGGGAATCTGTAGGACTTTGCATGAATTGGGTTCTGGGATGTTGTTTTAATAGAGTGTTTCAGAGCATTTGTGCATGTCAACATTTCACCAGGGAGATGAAAGATATCAGAATATTCGGAACAGAGATTATACAGAGCATCGACCTCTTCTGAGTTTAAATGTGATGTTCTAAGTTGGTTCAGGACTTCTTGGGTGCGATGGTAAGAATCTTGATGTTGGATCTTATGGACAGGATATGATTGATGTTGTTGATTTGAATATGGTTGGAGTTCTTCTACTGGGCTCAGAGTAAGATTCATGTTGGAATTTACGGATATCGGAGATTCTGTAGTATTTACTACTGTCAGATTTACTCTATTATTCTTTTTGACCTTGACTAAGCAGTTGGCTACTAGGAGATCTTTGACTAAGTTCTGGTTCTGAATGATACCTTCTTTTATTTCAGGATTCGAAACTGAGCATTCGATGACCATTTCAGTTCTTGGAGGAATACTGTAAACGGGTTCATGAAATAATAATTTTGACCTTATGTTATTGATTCTTAGGGTGTTATTTGTGTAATCAATATTACAACCAAAAGCATTCAGCATATCGCTTCCGATTATACCATCATAGGGTATGTCAATTTCTCTTACTACATGGAATTTGTGGATCACGGGTTTTTGTTTCGAATCCAGAAGTTGTAATTTTAGGTTAAAGTGGCCCATAGTCCTTGTTGACTCTTGACCAGGATCTATCCCTTTTAGATTGACCTGTTCCTTGACAAGGGTAAGATGGGTTTGGATGGAATCGTACTTGATTAAACTTATCGAGGAACCTGAGTCAATTAATAGTGAAAGCGGGATATCCGAAACAGAGGATTTAACGAGGATATGCGGGAGTAGTATTTTTGTGGGATTAGCAGTAATTTCAAAAATTTTATTATCTTCTAAGTTGTCCGGTTCCGATTTAGAATTTGATTTAGGCCCTGAATTTCGACTATGAATTTCGGTTTGATCTTTATTCTGAGGAACGGGTATGGAAGAATTTGACGCGGATACAGAGGGGTTTGACATGGATACAGAGGGTTTTGGCACAGATACAGAGCTTTTCGGCACGGATACAGAGGATTTCGACACGGATACAGAGGTTTTTGGCACAGATACAGAGGTTTTCGACACGGATACAGAGGTTTTCGGCACAGATACAGAGGTTTTCGACACGGATACAGAGGTTTTTGGCACAGATACAGAGGTTTTCGACACGGATACAGAGGTTTTCGGCACAGATACAGAGGTTTTCGACACGGATACAGAAGGTTTGGCATCGATTTTTAAGGTTCGGTGTTCCGCACGACACCAGGACGGGACCTTTACTCGTTTAAATGATTGGGATAATCTTCCCTCTCGGAAATTGCGTCAACTTCGTCGCGCGATTCAATTATTTCGTCTTGTGCAAAATTCACGCGACTGGGACCCGGTCTTGGATACGAGTTAAGATTTCGACCGGCTGATTGAGTTTGTGAATCGCGGAAACGACTATTATTATACTCTCGTTTCTTGCAATTTACCAGAATATGTCCCTCGGCTTTGCAGTACCTGCAAATGATTGGAGACCTTGGAGACGTATCATTCATTTGATTGTTGGTGAGTCGCTGCACAGGGTTTGATTTCGGCAGAGGTGTAAATGAGTTTTTAGGTTTGTTAATCTTATTATCACTGGGCTGAGACCTCTTGTAAAGAGTCTGCTGGATGCGTTCTTCAGATATTGCTATGTTGATGGCCTCGTTTAATGATTTTGGAGACCTGCATCGCACTATCGTCGATATGCGAGGTAGTAGACCCATCGTGAAGTGGTGGAGGGCAAGGTCCTCCATGGCTGCGGTACGCCCGGCTAATTGGGCAGCATCGGAGTTAGTGAGGGAGATCTCTGTGAGGAGTTGAGATAAGCATGTCTCCACTCTCAATGCGAACTGGCTTACGCTTTCGAGCGGACTTTGCTTGCTCTCCTGTAGATCTGCCAGGAGGTGTGAATAATGTTTCCTTTCACAGAATTGCTCCTTAAGGAAGCCTTTGAGCTGTGACCAGCAAGAAAACTCCTTTATTGAACAAGCAATTTCCGCTTTTCCTTGTAGTTGACATAGAATATATTTGAATAAGATCGGTCTTTGGACATCGTTGGCCAATTCAATTGCGTTATCGCAATTGATAAGAAAGGAATTGAGTGTCTCACGACACCCATCGTATGGTTTGATAAACTTAAATAATACATTTAGTTCCATTGCGGGTGTTGATACTTGTTTTATGACAGGCCTTGGCGGTAAAACTGGAGAATGTTCAATAGTGTCTGTCGGTTTATTGTCGAGCGGCATTTTTTAATATAAACAGTCTGGACTTTGTTTATGTTACGACGATTATGTCCGACGCGTAGATAAGAACACTAGAACTCACTTGAATGCGTGGTAGGCGACAATTATAAGCAGCAGCTGCATTTCACGGAACTATGAATGCCCCGATGGTTCAGTGGTTGGGCGATCGGCACTGGTGCACTAGGTTTTCACTCACACACACAGACACAGACAGTACAGGATACAGTGGTGAACACAGGAATATGTCGGAATTGTTTATTTATTTTCTTAAAAAAAAAAAACACTTTAACAGTTTCACTTATTATTGTTTAATCACTGTTTACTTTATTTTTGATTTTGCACTAGGAGTCCGAGGATACTAGGTTTTGTATCCCACCGCTGCCACCAATGTTATACGGGATTGGGGCTAAGTCTTTTTAAAAAAAAACTTTATTTGATTCACTGAAATACAGTTTATTTAAAATTACAATATTTAGAAGATTACACTAAGAACTGGAAGTTACACTCAGAAACTAGGAACTAGAAACAGAATTTAAGAACGTCTGATCTCTCAGAGATCCGGGCAGAGACTGACTGCAGTACGAGCCCCCTCTCCTTTATAGTCAAGGGTGATCGGAGTCCAGTCAGCAATAAGCCTAACAATGTAAGGGTGTAACAGTTCGAATAATTTGATTGAAAACGTATCATTTGAATCACACTGATATTATACATAGATAATTGTGCATAAAGCGGTGGATGGTGCAAAATGAGTGCTGACGTGCTCGAGAATCTTCTAGAAGAACAATGAGACCATTGCTCCGTTGCTCGTGGTCGTGGTGCGGTGCAAGCGTGCTCTACGTTGCTGTGAGGTGCTTTGGTGGCTGTCGGTTACCTTTCACAACCAGTTCGGCTGTATAGTTAACCTTGGCGGCGCTGTTAGACGCCACGCAGGTGTACAGTCCGCTGTGGCGAGCTGACACCTCTTTGAATACGAGGTTGCTGAAAAATTCCGCGCCCCGCTCTTCTACCTATTGAGTGGTGGCTAGACTTAATATTGTGGTCGTAACTTTCTTGATCATCTACGAATTGGTGTTTGACATACGAGACATTTCTATTGCACACTTAAAGAACCGTAAGAAATAGGACTTAGAAGAAGAAAAAGAACTGGAACAATTTTTTGAATAAATTTTTTACCTAGGAAAATAAGTTTCCAACAGAGAAAAATGTACTAGAGTAAGTGAAGTTAAAGTCAGAACCGGAGTCTGATAATAATAGTAAAATAAGCTCTGACTAAAACATAACGCTCAGTTCCAAACAATGTTGAGAATTATTAATAAAATATTGAATAAAAGGTTAAAAATTTTGAGGACTGGAATTACAGGAAAAAAAGCTTTGGTCAGGTATCTAAAAATCTACCCAAAAAGCACAAGCTTCCATTTTTCTGAATGTTAAAAGTTTTAACCTTAACAAGTACTTAATAACGAATCTATTCAAAGTACCCCATTGGCTAAAAAGTGGATTGTAGGTACTCTAATAGTCGGTGAAAATGATACATCTTGAGATGGAACAGGATTGTATCGACGAAATCAATCACACAAATGATTTGAGGGTGATGAAAAAATCGGAAGAGGTCGATAGTGGAAGTAAGATTGAACTTGAACCTAATAAGGTTGCTAAACAGAAAGAATTATGCCTTTATTCCTTTACTCACCTGAAGATCTGCGGGAATGGGGGCGTTGTCCTTGAGCCACGCGAATCTGACGGGCATGTCACCGGACGCGACGCTGCAGCTGACTTGTGCTCGTTTGCCTTCTTGCAAGTTGGCAGAGAAAGAAAATGGCTCAATTTCAGGAGGATCTGGAATGAGTTAAAAAACTTAAGATCTCAGAATTTGCTACCTGAAACGATTATTCTTCCCACTCTTAGGAATATTTTGTGTGGGTGAGACGGTGACGCATATCGCGCCAATCTCACAAAAACACGTTTTTCCTTTAAAAGCGAAAATAAAATTTCAGATAAGTATTTCGTATTTTCACTGCTATATTGTATTCAGTTCAGTTATCATGTTAAGTTACATGCTCTAGTATTTGCTAGTTTTAAAGCTTTGCGTTTTTTTCAGTTAGGTTTGGAGTCAACTTTGATCTTGTATATTCGAGGTACCTCCAGTATTTCTTTAATGGTCGAGGATCTAGCTAAGCAAGCTAGAGTTAGCCTCGGCCATTACTTATCCGGTGAAGATGCACTCACTGCTCACGATGAGTTGCAGCTCCCGCCGCGCGATCTCGCCGTGTGGGCCGATGGCGCTGCACGTGTATGCGCCCGCGCTGGCCGCTTCCACGCGAGCTATCCTGAGCGCACCTTCGCTGCTCGCGCTGCCGCCCTCCCACTCTAGCTGGTTGCCGTCGCGTTCCCAACGCACTGAGCTGGTGAAAGATAACATCAAACGAAATCTGGATTTCAAAATTTTGTTTGACAGCATTGCGTTTGCAATGGCTCCTGTAGAAGCTGCTGATATGCTCCTATATCAATCATTTTAAATTCTATGTTGCCCAATACTTTTTATTATGCACTAGTATTTAGTCTCATAATAATTATAAATAACGATATATAGCGTCTCGCAATACCCCAAAAATCAACTAAAATACTTGTTTCAAACGAGCTCTTTGCATTTGCATCATAGCTGATAGAATCACGAATTGAGCTAAATTTTAATTCGTTAAAATAAGAACTGCTAATGGTACGAACGAGAATGTAATAACGGACATAATTGCACAAAGTTGAACCCGATATCCAATAAAATTGTGCACCCATAAAACGTTTTATCTTTTAACGATCCACGTCATGGGTCACGGCGTCTGCAGCTAGGAGCTAAAGTCGTTTAAAGTTGAGCTATTGGGAATCGATCAATGAGAAATGTTCTTAAAAGTTGACGAAATGTAATGACGTTAAGATAATATTGAAGTTAAAGAAGATAATATCATCAATCCTCTTTAGAGGACTGCTGATAAAAGTAACGTTTTCAAAAAGGTCCTAAGAATAAATTAATACTTCATTTATATGTAAACACTTAATACCTTAGTAAGATTCAAAGATTCAAGTCATTTATTTCATATAGGCCACTACTTGTTAGCACTTATGAAGGTCAAGTAATTAATAACTTATTAATAGTAATAGAAACTATAAAGGTACTTCAGGTAAAAATCTTTCAGAACGTGATTGTGTTATTGTGTAGATAAATTTTAATGAGGCTAAAACGTATATCGAATATCGAAGTTACACGCGCTTCAAGATTTATCCAAGTAACTAAGCTAGTTTGAAATTTCGACTACCTATCCACGCTTGAGTTGTGAGATTCTAAACTTCAGATAATATAGTTATTTACAAATACATCTAAATGGGTGTACCATTTTCAAATTTTATTTGGTTGGTACTACACACGCCACAACCTGGTATTGATGAACTTACGTAATTGCTTAGACTTGGGTCCATTTATACGTTCGTCCCTAAAATACTCTTTTGCTGGTTGCTGCAGTAATGAACTTAAACACATACAAATTACACCTTACACCCGGTATAAAAATGTAACTTAGTCTTACCTTATAGGGTATCCAGAGTAAGGGCAGTAGAGTATCAGCTCTCGACCAGCGACCGCTCTGATTGGTCCGATCGATCGCACGTACGGAGGGCCTGAAATAGAGTTCGAGACAATAGATAATTATTAACTAACGTTTGTGTGTAATGTTAAATGTGGTTATTTTACGACAGAGTGCCTTAAAACTGTTGTACATTAGTCCTTTTAGAACTGAAAACTTCATAGGCGTACTTATTGGGCATTTTTCGAAATGGGTTAAAACCACTGAACCCGCAATGCTGTTACCATAACCAACACCTCACGTTATTGTACGAGTTTCCACTTCTGCCGATACTCCCGGTGCTGTCATTATTTTTAAGTACAACAACTGGGCATTAAAATTCGAACTTCAATTCCTCATCATTCAACTTTATTTTTGTGTTTATATGCCATATGTATGCATATAGTTAGACCTTACCAGATGGTAAGAGATGATGCAGCCGAAGATGTTAACGTACTAACTTGGAAGGGTAAGTAAAGTCACCCCAACGGTTTCTACACAGCATCGCTTTTTTTTTTTACGATAAATAGGCTTACGCTTGACCACAATCATGTCTGATGGGCAGAAATGATGAGGTCCAGGATGGAGCGCGCTTGCCTAGAAAATGCCTATTCACTCTTCTCTTGAAGGCACCCAGATTGTACTTGGCGGCACGTCTTGCTGGTAGGGTGGTAAATCAATACTCCAATGGCATTAATGATATCAAACCTACGATGCGTAACGGATCTTTGCCGTGCCTTTCTTTCACTCTCCATAATAACAATCGACGGATTAATTATTTATAACAATAGAGGCTTCGCTAAATAAAGACCGTCGTACCTAATTCAATACGGGAAAGGTCAGTCGTTCCTTCATTTCCGTAACATTTCCGGGACCTCGCGTGCTCGAGAACTATTGTTTTAATGGCTTCTATTTAATGGACTTAATGAAAGACCGTCGAGTCATTTTGGATTGTATAATGTTATGATAGGGCTTGTTCTGTTGTTATTGTTTTATATTATTCAATTACTAGTTGTTATCGTAGGTTGTTACTATGATCTCGCGAGGTTTGGTTAGTTAAGTAATTTTTACGACCCAGTTATAAGCAAGTTTCAAGAGGTACTCGAGTTGTATTCCCTGTAATTGAGTAAGTATTGCAATTGGGACTTAGGTATATATTAATTATTTCAGTCTAGAAATTTCTTGTGACATTTCCCACGTGAATTTCAGTTTTTTTAGAAACCGCGTAGGAGTTTTAGATTAAAAAGTGGTCTTATCCATATTTTTATCCCAAAGCAGGCCAGTTCCACTTATCACGTCATCGAGAAATTACAGGTAGACGTCTCTATGTACTAATTTCAGACGGCCGCCACGCGCCGGTTACTTTGCTCGCGTTAGTTCGAGTATGGTCTATTTCACGCGCTGCGTGCGCCCGATGACGAGGTAGCCCTAGTACGTCAAATGCGATTAAGTTACGTGATAGAAAGAGACCACAACATTGCTTTTGTTGCGTGTTCTTTCCGCAGGCGTGGCCAGGCGCTATTGCGAACTAAATTGCACTTTTTGTGTCGCTATTTTTAGGGTTCCATACCAAAATGGTAAAAATGGAACCCTTATAGTGAGACTTTCTCCGTCCGTCCGTCCGTCTGTCACACTCGATTATTTCAGTAACTATTCAAGCTATCGACTTGAAATTTAGAATAGTTATAGGTAATAGTGACCCGACGTCATAACAATCGTAAAAATTTGAAAATTATTTTTATTTAAAAAGGGGGGAAAACCCGGTCGACAAATTTTCAAAATGAGATAACAATATTAAGTGGGGTATCATATGAAAGGGCGTTACTTGTGTATTCTAAAACTAATTTTTATTTATTTTTAAGCCTGATAGTTTTTTATTTATTGGGCAAACTGTCGAAAAAAATACCGTTCCCCCCCCCTTATCTCCGAAGTTTACCAATCGAAAAATCTGAAATAATTATGATCAATAGAAGTTAACGTATATTTTACAGGAAAAATAAAATCAACTCTCTAACTATTATACTTTTTTTTAATAACAATAATCCGCCACAAACAAAGTTACGTTTGCGGTTTGCCAACAAAAGTACCTACATGTAAATTATACTCGTAAATTCATGAACAAAAGTGATTCTTTCAATGTTTTACTTCTTTTATGGTATGGAACCCTCGGTGCGCGAGTCCGACTCGCACTTGGCCGGTTTTTTTTAAATCATCTTGCTGAGTGAGCCTTCTGTACCTTTAGGTACTATTAGGTATTCCTTGCCCAAAGTGAAGTCAAGACGAATATAAAGATGTGGCGTAAAAAATTGTGGTGTTCAGGTAGCTGACCAGTGACCATGTCGTTGCTTTTTGTCATGAGTTGCTCGATGCTCTATCTGTCTTTTTTTTACGCTTTACAAGCTAGTACTTGACTGCGATCTCACCTGCTGGTAAGTGATGATGCAGCCGAAGATGTTAGCGTACTAACTTGGAAGGGGTACGTTATGTCACCCCAACGGTTTCTACACAGCATCGTACCGGAACGCTAAATCGCTTGGCGGTACGTCTTTGCTGGTAGGGTGGTAACTAGCCACGGCCAAAGCCTCCCACCAGACCAGACCTGAGCCAATTTAGAAATTATAAAATTCCAAAGTGGCCCGTGGCGGGAATCGAACCCGCGACCTCCCCTGCGCCAAGGAGGTCGTCAAAGGAAGAGGTGGTGTCGATATGTGTTATTATGCTTACGTACCATAGATATTCAACCGCGACGTGTGCGATATCTCGCCCAGCGAGTTGGCCGCTTTGCACGTGTACAGCCCGCCGTCCTCCGACCTGACCGCGGTGATGTTCAGGTAGCTGACCACTTCGTTGCTCTTTGTCATGATTTGCTCGATGCTCTACGTGTCTGGTGTCGATATCTGTTATAATGCTTACGTACCATAGATATTCAACCGCGACGTGTGCGATATCTCGCCCAGCGAGTTGGCCGCTTTGCAAGTGTACAGCCCGCCGTCCTCCGACCTGACCGCGGTGATGTTCAAGTAGCTGACCACTTCGTTGCTCTTTGTCATGATTTGCTCGATGCTCTACGTGTCTGGTGTCGATATCTGTTATTATGCTTACGTACCATAGATATTCAACCGCGACGTGTGCGATATCTCGCCCAGCGAGTTGGCCGCTTTGCACGTGTACAGCCCGCCGTCCTCCGACCTGACCGCGGTGATGTTCAGGTAGCTGACCACTTCGTTGCTTTTTGTCGCGAACTGCTCGATGCTGTATCTGTTGGTTTGGAATATCTGTTATTTTAAAATCAACTTCTAACTACATACTAATTTCACTTAATTATCTTTCCTAAATCAGAATTATTGAAACAAAGTTTCTTTTCAGACGTTTCTTTTTTCTTTCTTTTACTGCGCATGGTCAAGGGGAAAGAAAATGGATTTTTAGCATACCGAAAATCCCGTCACGTGGAAAATCTACGAAAATCTAAAATGAAAGTTTCTTCTTCTCTACTAGAAAATAGAATGATGCATGCAATCACGTATATAGATGTGTTACCTATGTCCCCTCGCCATGGTGTTGAGCGGCTGTCCGTCCAGCAGCCAGGCGAAGTGCGGCGGCGGAGAGCCCGCGGCGGAGCACTTGAGCGTCACCACCTGCCCGGGCCGCAGCACCTGCTCGATGAACGTGTACTGCAGCTCGGGCGCCGTGTCTGGCTCAACGGACAAAATGGGGCATTCTAAATCTATGGAAATATTATTTTTTACATACTACTAAGTAGTTACTTTACTGCGTTCTCACTGGTAGGGTTAATACAAGTTTTTATACGAATTTCGAGTCCACTTGCATCACAAAATGAATCGAATTGCTCCTTACATTTACAGTGAGCGCCATCTATTGACAGCTGCATGTTAGCGACTGTCTATAACCCGGTTACAATATCTGTGGACCTGGCGTCGATGACGTCACGTCGTGTCAGCGCTCTGATATGGTGCGCAAAACAATCAAGCCGGGGCGAGCGCGGGGCGGTGAAAGGAGAACGGGAAGGGGGTACGCATTCCAGCAAGGTCCACAGATATTGTAACCGAGTTGTATAATGTAATGTAATGTATGGAGAAATTCGATTCGTTTGAGCGATGCGAGTCGACTCGAAATTCGTACAAAAACCTGTACTAAGCCCTCTGAGCGCTGGTAACTGCGCTATATTCCTCTTCCTCACCTCCTAGCCGCAGCTCGGCGCTGGCCTGCGCGGAGTCGCGGTCGCTCCTCGCCATGCACTGGTACACGCCCTTGTCGGCGCGCTGCACGGCCGCGATCACGAGCTGCGCGCCGCCGCCGCCCACGCGCACGCGCCCACCGCCCACGCCAGCGCCCACGGGCACGCCGTTGTGCAGCCACTCCAGCCGTGGGGCCGGCCAGCCCGCCCACGTGCAGTTGATGACCGCCGTGCCGCCACTGTTCACTACCTGCGATCAAAGATTACCTACATTTTTAATACTAAAATGCTACTAAAGTGATCATTTATTTTTGTCCTTCTCACTCTTACGTATATGTCTGGGTGGAGATGACAGGCAGCGGTGCAGAAGAATATAATAAATAGAAAAACAACCTTTTACCTGATTCCTAAACAACCAAGCAATCAATCAAATAAATTAATCAATCTGTAGTGAGCGTTTTTGGATATTATTGCTACAAACACTTTTAGAAAATTACAATTACATTTGTAGTTTTTAATAAATATGGAGATTTTGGACCAATTTTTGGCAGAACTTTTTATCGAGAAAATTTCATCCAATCGTGTTACTGCTTCGGAGCGAATTTAAGTAAGCGAGTTTAATTTGGAATTATAATTTACAAAAATGACTGTAAAGTTTTTTGTAACGGAGTCTCGAGCTAGGTGAAAGTTTTTGTATCATATCTGAATTTGTGCAAATATCAATAAACCCAACTGTTTATGTAAGCTATATAAACTTTCATTATATACCAACCCTCTGCAGATCACTGAGTACCAACCCAACAAAGAATAATTTTTCGATTTTCATAAATTATTGATAATAATTTGCATTAGTATTTGAACAAAACAACCGGCAGCCAACACGTTGGTCTGAGACTTTTGAGAAAATTTTGAGAAAATTCTGGACGAGAAATGAGAATAGCCCAACATTGCAAGAAATTGCGTACTTTTGACGAGGCCTATGTCCAACAACGGATGAACGAAGGCTCCTAAAGAAGGAGAAGACCTTACTTGTAAAGCTTTTATTTTTCACTTTGTGCTTTAAGCCAAAGAAAAAGTAAAAATCCGGGTAAAGTGAGATATCTATATCATTCCAGATGCGAGAAAATTTGGCCAGAAATTTCACCGAACAAATACACAATCTCTATTTTGTACAGATTTGTTCCTCGAACTGAATTTTGTTGGGAACGCAATTTCAAAACAATCTCATTTGCAATTTCGTAAAGGTAAGTAAGAATTCAGGGCGCCGGGTTGAAGTGGCCACATCGGCCTGTCCAATCTTAAACAATCAGTGATTTCCCCGGGTTTATTTCCCGACCCACTTAAAATACGTATGTACTCGTGCTCGTATATATTATTTGCTTCGGGTAAACATTTTTTGGGTCGACCTAACATGGACTGTGTTTGCGTAAACTTTTAGATACACGGATGCCGGTCGCCCGGAGCTGTACGAAGTTTTGTTGCGTCTAATTTCGGTAAAGTTACGAGTAACTAAAACAACAAGGCAACTGATGCTGATTGTAATTTAATGTATGAAATGAATAATCATTTCATAGATGAGTTGAAATCACTGAAGTTGAGTAAAATTAGGAAGTTTTACGGGTAAAAGTAATAGCAACTTGTACCTTTCTATTATAGGGCAGATGTGTTTTAGATTTTATGGAGCGGAATGCGGGAAGGGTTGAACTATAAACTTATTTAGATGTATATAATGTAATTTACATAGGTAAACAGCTTTCAATAAGTAAATTCAGAGAACTAAGTTTAGTGAGAAAGCTGAAACAACGCAACCAATATGTGCAACAATCTTAATGTTTTACACAATATGTCTAAATGATTCATTTGTAATAATAAACAATTTAGTTATTTGTTTAGGTGTTATTAGTTTACTTTTATTTGCTACTAGCTGTTGCCCGCGGCTCCGCCCGCGTGAATTACGATTTTTTTACATCATATACCTTCTACTGGAATTCCTTGATTTTTTGCGGGATTCTGGTGTGATGTTGTACAGAAACCTGTTCTTACTTTGCACGGGTTATCTTGTGGTGATTTTGAAAACTTCTTTTTCTTAATAATTATATAAAGTTTCATTGTACGTAGTTGAAAGATCAAAAGGACGATTTTAACTGTCGATATTTCGACCCAGTGGCACAGGTCGAAATATCGACAGTTAAAATCGACCTTTTCATTGTGATTTTTATTCTGTAACCACGAAATATGTCAAAAATTATTAAACCGTGTGAAAAGTTGTACTGGTGGTAGAACTCTTCTTTCAGAGTTTGGTTCGGGAGTTTCGAGTGGCACAGGTCGTGGTCACTACGTGACCACGACTTGTACCAATGTATCGAAATATCGACAGTTAAAATCGACCTTTTCATTGTGATTTTTATTCTGTAACCACGAAATATGTCAAAAATTATTAAACCGTGTGAAAAGTTGTACTGGTGGTAGAACTCTTCTTTCAGAGTTTGGTTCGGGAGTTTCGAGTGGCACAGGTCGTGGTCACTACGTGACCACGACTTGTACCAATGTATCGAAATATCGACAGTTAAAATCGTCCTTTTCATTGTGATTTTTATTCTGAAACCACAAAATATATCAAAAATTATTAAACCATGTGAAAAGTTGTACTGGTGGTAGAACTCTTCTTTCAGAGTTCAGCCGGGTAGGTACCACTGGGATAAATTACTCTACTAACAATATTCCCCAGCCCAACATAATATAAGAGTCTTTTAAAAATCTTTGCTTCATCTCAATACAATCCAAAACATCAGAATGAACAATGGCTATATATTTCTTTACGTATAAAAAGACCTTAGATGACAGTCAGTCGGTTAGGATCGATAAGACCTAAGAGTTAAAAATATTTGTGAACCATTATCTTACCCTTTCCATATTGCGGATGATAAAGTTTAAATCTGTTTATGTGTTAACAGTGCCATCTTAATATAAAGTCAGGAAACAGTAAATAACATGACAGTTAATTTTTATTCAAAAAAATTCGGTAGTACCTATCTCAGAGTTTTACATTCAAGTTCCACATAAATTGTAGAGATGGCGCTATACGGTATAACGTAGCGATAACGCCAGTTACATGATTTTTGTTCACCCTAAAAGTGAAAAATTTTAAACCATACAAAATCTCCTGCTAAGCCTATTTATTTACGGCTGTAAGGGTACTCCAGTCTTTTTTGAGCCCTACGTCCTAGCCCTAGGTTCTTTGTGCATTCCGAGTTTCAAGTCACCTACCTACTTGAACTTAAAGCTTCTGATGTCTGTAATTTCTGAACTACAAAAGTGATGATGATAAGATTTGTATGGAATAATCTTTAAAGAACCTCCTTTCTAACAAAAAAAGAATGAATGGAATCGGACAACGCGTTAATGAATTATAACTAAAAAACGTTTGGACTTTGATGCCGTCTTCCAGGGAAACCATGATGAATTTCGGGACAAAAAGTATCCTATGTCCTACCTCGGGGTATGAACTATAATCATGTCAAGTTTCATTTAAATCCATCCAGCGGATTAGCCGTGATGCCCGGTCGTGAAACAGACAGACAGACAGACAGACAGACAGACAGACAGACAAAAATGAAACAAATTACAGTTTTGGCTTCAGTATCGACTAAATAGTGTCCTCCAACAAAAATTTTCAAAATATCTTCAATGTACAGAAATCGACCCTTTACAGTTTTATTATAAGTATATATAGATATATAGATGTTAGGACGGTTTTCATAAATAAGCATTCTGCAGGTGTCCCGATTTAAATAAAATCAAATCAAATCATCAAATCATTTATTCATTTGCTTCAAACATGGTAATGAAAATTGATGTTACAATTAATGATAGAGTCCCGACATGTTTTACCCCAACTTGGGCGTGCAAAACTAGTTCACATATACAAATAAAAAAAAAATTAATATTCTATCAAAAATGAACCCAGCATCTCATAATACCATAAAAATTGGTAGTAATACATATTTGAAAAAAAAATTAGTGCGACAGATTAATATTATTTGTATCGCTATAATCCGCTTCTTGAAAAGAATCTGTATATGGTGCAATATGCAGGAACACCGTCCACATGAAACACCACACACGTCTTCCAACACTTTCTTCGACGCAAGTTTCGACACTGGAACATCCTCAGGAGAAGTTGACTTCACAATGCGAAATCGTACAGTGACTACACTAATCTTAAATTAATCTGCCCTGCCAATTATGGATTTCCGCAAAAAAACGCCTGCTTCCATTCATTTTTGTATGAAGGTTTGCAGGTGCGTTTTAAAGGAGCACACCACGGATGCGCCCGCGAAATTCAAATTTTTTGTGGATTTCGCGATTTTTAAGCTGATAAGACATAATAGGCTTATCGCAGTCAAATTACGATAATCCCAATATCATCTTCACGTGTTTATATAAAAATCTCTGCTCGAAAGTGTCGATTTAAAGAAATTAGTCCGAGATTTGCGAGTTACTCACATAAAACTTGATACTCGGACTAATTTCCTAGGATACACATTTTTATGCAAAGATTTTGATATAATCATGTAAAGATGATACTGCCATTGCCGCAAATTGACTGCCATAAACCTCTGATGTGTAATTAGCGTACAAATTGCAAAAATCCACGAAAATTTTAAATTTCGCGGGCAGAGTCGTTGATTTCGCCTTCATTGTTACAATTAGGTCATGGTAATAGGTGCGTATAAAATGAACTATACCGTCACTTCGCTGTGACAGTGACTGGTGATGCAGAGCGCATTACAGCAGCGTGTATCGGAAATTCATTTGCACGTGTCCAGATTCATACGACGACGGTAATAATGGGTAATTGGCCATTATCGCATTATTTGATAAACCTATATTTCACTCGTATTATTATATTGCGTGATAATAATTATGCTTTATTTGTTACTGGTTATTGAGTCGCGATGAAACAATTTGCAACTCTGACGCGTTTTAATTCGTTAATTAAAATAAATGTATTACAAATTTTATTTTATAGTTATTATTTTAATGAATTTGGTAATAAATATAAATCTCTATTAACAGATCATTTATTTACTTAGAAATTACATTTACAATAAATATCAAAATGTAGCAGGTGTGAAATCTGGCTAAGGGCGATTATCAATTGCTATCAAGTTCTTATTTAGGAAAACATAAAAATAATATGTAATAAATTCTTGTGCATGAGAAACTCTCCAAAACTTTTCACCGCTTGAATCTCAAGTAATAAAAGTAATCATTATTCAAACGTCGTACTAAAAACAAAATTAGCTTGAGATTCAAAACAAAATCTACATTAAAAGCTGCTCTTGTATTTAAAACTTATACACTCGTAAAACTTAAAGCGTTCCGGGCGTTGTATCCTGAAAGGATTTATAGCAGTACTCAACCATCACAGAGCTAATTGTTTCATTAAAATTGAAAACACGTCTTTCACATTTCAGCTGATTTGTTGACACCTCGACCGTTGGTTACTAGACGCCTAGACGAATTGATAATAATAGTCAAGATAGGCCCTTCTGAACATTTTACGTAAACCTTCTTCATACAAAAAAAAGTAGCGCCATCTGTCGAAACTCCTGCAAAATACTGGATAGGCTTACAGCTTACTGTAAGCCTATCCAGTATTTTACAGTATATTACAGCTTACAGCTTACTTACGGTGGAGGTGTGGCCATTTATTTAAGATCACACATTCCTTTTAAAATTTTAAATTTCTCGCAACCATTGGCTGCTTCAGAACATCTTTTCATAGAAATAATTTTCGGACATGAAAAACTCCTTCTTGGCGTCTACTATAGTCCAAACTTAACGGTCGACTATTTTTCGTCATTTGAAATCCTGATAGAGCAGTTCTCCCCACTTTATAACCACACTATTATAATGGGAGATTTCAATACCTGCCTGCTCAAAAATGATTACAGGGCATCGCGTCTGAAATCTCTCGTAAGCGGCTCCAACTTACATATACTTCCTCTATCAGCGACTCACGTTTTTCCTAACTGTATACCTTCTCTCCTCGATTTAATTCTTGTATCATCCATTGGTCATGTTGAAAAGCATGGCCAGTGCGAAGCTTCTGCCTTTTCGTACCACGACTTACTCTTTTTGTCTTACAAATTAAAACCTCCTAAATTTAAACCGAGGATCGTTCTTCAGCGCAATTTTAGTAGAATGGACGTGGATCGATTGCGCGAGGATGCTGCTAAAATTGACTGGTCAGGAGTCACGAAAGTCGATACCGTTGACGAAATGGTATCTGTCCTTAACTCCTTAATCACGCAGCTGTACGACTTACACGCTCCAATTCGTCCGGTTCGAATGAAACATCTTCCTGCACCCTGGCTCACTGCGGATATCAAAAAACTCCAAGAAAAAAGGAATATAGCTAAATCCAAATACCGATTGAACCCGAGTGATTCCAATCGTGATAAATATCACAGGGCACGTAATCGCTGCAACAGGGCGTGTAGAGATAGCCAACGACGCCATATCTATAAATCGGTTGTTGAGGAAGAAAACTCAACAAAAGTGTGGAATTTTCTCAGATCTTTAGGGGTTGGAAAGGCAAAACAAAATTTGAATTCCCTTAACTTAGACCTCAATCAGCTTAATCAGCATTTCTCCTCTTCCGCTACTATAAACAGTACCGCTAAATTAAGCACTATTAACCAACTTTCTGCTATATCAACTCCTGACTTCCCTCCTCTTTTCTTTAGCCAATTTACTATCAGTGATGTTAAGAAGAACATCCTAGCCATCTCTTCCGACGCAGTTGGATCTGATTGCATTAGCCGTAAGATGATCATCCCAATCCTTGATATCTTAGCTCCTATTATCACATACGTCTTTAACCATTCCATTGATTCCAAAGAGTTCCCTTCATCCTGGAAAGACGCTCAAATAATCCCACTCCCTAAGAAACCTAATCCAACTTATGCTGACTATCGTCCCATATCCATCCTTCCTTTTCTGTCCAAAGCACTTGAGCGCCTTATACACCAACAGCTGAGTGCGTTCCTTTCTAAACATAATCTTCTAAATCCTTTTCAATCTGGTTTCCGTCCCGGTCATAGTACAACTACTGCATTAATTAAAATTACGGATGACATACGGCGTGGCATGGATAATCAACAGGTTACGGTACTGACATTACTTGATTTTAGTAATGCCTTCAATACTGTGGACTTTGATGTTCTACTCGCTGTATTAAGTTCTCTTAACATATCTCCTGAGGTAATTAGCTGGTTTCAAAGTTACTTGCATGGACGCCGACAACGTGTACGAGTACAAGACTCATCTTCTGATTGGTCTGTTGTCATGGCTGGCGTCCCGCAAGGTGGCGTGTTGTCTCCTCTCTTGTTTTCCATTTTCATCAATTCTATTTGCTCCCATATTACTTCTCTCTACCACCTGTATGCAGACGATTTACAGATCTATTCACAATGTAAAATAGAAGATTTGCCCGACACTATTGATTTGGTAAATGAAAATCTTTTACAAATTTCAAAATGGAGTAACTCATTTGGCCTAACAGTGAATCCAAAGAAGACTCAGGTCATTATTATCGGGAGTCCAAAATTAATGTCTCGGGTAACATTAGCACAGCTGCCGCCTATAATGTTCGATGGGGTTCATATTCCATACAGCAGCAAAGTAAAAAATCTAGGCATTACTTTTGACCAATCTCTGACTTGGATACCACAAATGAGTGAGCTGAGCAGAAAGATGTTTGGTGCAGTCGGCTCTCTCCGAAGATTGCGTAATGTTCTTCCTATTCCTGCTAAGGTTGCGCTGGCTCAGTCCCTACTTCTACCGATCCTCGATTACGCTGATACTTGCTATCTCAACCTAACTGAGGACCAACTGAACAAACTTGAGCGGCTTCAAAATCTTTGTATAAGGTTCATATTTGGGCTGCGAAAGTATGACCATGTCTCCGAGTACCGCCGTAAGCTCAAGTGGCTCCCGATTCGTCTTCGCAGGAATACTCATATTCTTCATCTTCTTTACTGTATACTGTTCAATCCCTCCACTCCTCTTTATCTTAAAGAACGTTTTGAGTTCCGATGTTGTTACGCACTCTTTTTCTCTTCGTTCTCAAAATAAACTACGCCTGAAAATTCCTACACACTCCTCTTCTTATTATGCTAATTCATTTACTGTTACCGCTATACTGCTATGGAATTCTCTCCCCTTGGATATCAAACAGTCTCAATCACTATCAATTTTTAAAACAAAATTGAAGCTATTTTATCTATCCTCCATTTGATGTGTTTATTTATTTTTACTTTTTATTCCACTTATCTGTCGTCTATTCCTCTCTTATTTACTGTTGTATTTTCATTTATATATATATACATACGTATATTATGTGTATTTACTTTATTTAATTAGTACACCCCTTCCGCTTTCTTTAATTTTTTTATAATATCCTCTACCCTAAGGTTGCCTGGAAGAGATCGCTATTTTAGCGATAAGGCCGCCTATTGTACATGCTGTATCTACTACGTCTGTTGTTTTTGTTTTGGTGTACAATAAAGCATATTTTACTTTTTACTTTACTTACTTACTACTGACGCCGGACGGGGTCACAATAGACATTTTTGCTCCCATAAACTGGCGACATTTTTTCACGCGGTCCGCCCCGTCTGGAGTATACGTCTATGCCTAGAAGCCATCAAGCTGAGGGGTTAGTACAAGTTTTGTACGAAATTCGAGTTAACTCGCATCGCTCGCACAAACGAATCGGATTCCTTCATACATTTACAGCCAACACATCTATGGACAGTCGCTGACATACGGTTGTCAATAGATGGCGCTGCCTTATAATTTGATAGAAATAGAGGGTGTTTCTATTAACCTATTATAAGGGTTCCCTACCAATACGGTAAAATGTAACCCTGCGGTGTCCGACTTCATAATATGTTCGTCTCGCTGTCCCTCACAATCAATTATTTCAATAACTGTTGCAGCTATCCTCATGAAATTTTGAACAGTTGTACTACTAAAGTCCAAAGTCCAAACAGAGCTTTTATCATACTTTGTGATATAAAGTATCAGTACCCACCCATTACAAGCACAGCCAACCCACCCAAGTACCACCCATTTAAAATATTTTTTGGTGAATTTCACTCCTCGTAATCATGATTGAGATGATAACGAGGAGTGCTTACGATTACCACTCATTTCACATTCTTCATCCATGTTGAGATTTTGATGAAATTAATTCAATAAAAGAAACATTTGGTGTCCAAGAGGTATCTATATGGTCGATGGGCTGACACAATCTGCGTGGTTCTGACCGCACCCACCGCAGGTTTAAATACACGACAGAGGCAAACAGACCCTTAGAGTGCGTCCACACGAGCGACAACACCACACTAAGACCTGTAGTCGTAGTAGGCCCCTAACAGACTATTTTTTGGAGAATCTCTATCTTAATATTAAGGGGTTGCGATGCTGACTCACGCTGATATAAATTGCCATGAAAAAAGAGATATGTCTTTGAAGCAAAATCACATTTATTTTTGAAGTGAAAATTTCCTTAGGTATTTTAGTCATTTTTGAGATTAAGGGGAAAAAAACCACTGAACTTGCGACACTGCTTTCCCTAACCGACACCTTTCTTCGAGTTTTCACCTAAGTCGTTTCACTCCTATTAAAAGTGCAATGTTTTTTAAAGTGTTTCATGGCTTCCTCGAGTTTATACTTATGTCGTTTCGCTCCTATTAAAAGTGCAATATTTTTTAAAGTGTTTCATGGGCCGCCGAGGTCTAAGCTAAATTTAAGGGGAGATATTGGATAAACAAGACGTATTAGCCCAAGCGCTAATACCAATCGTTGTCGATTTGAGCTTTTGGTAGGATGTGGAATAGTCTGCCACAACCCTAAACAGGCCAGAGATGTAAACAGACCCCTATACGCGGTCACGGATTTATTTGGAATAATTAAGGGGCTTTTCCGCCCGTTTCGGCTCTTTGCTCACACATTGATCGAATTGCCCGATTTTCCAGGAACGGTGGTTCTGTTGATACTAAAAATGTGATTAAAAGATTGCTTCGTAGGGCGGAAAAAGCTTTCCTCATCGAAATTATTTACTTACTTACAACAGCTTGCAGCAGTGGAACTCGTATTATTTGGTAAAATGCATGCTCGTCTCGTTGATATGTCCAGCAATTATTTTCCCAATATTGGACGGAACTGCACCAAGTGCCCAAAAAACTCAAAACACAGTAATGCAATTACGCTTCACGAATATCCGTCACTGCTATGGTACATGTATATTCAGAAATGCAACAAAGGACAACCAAGTGGTAAAACCTTTACAAACTTTTCGGGAATCTGCAACTCTTGCTTTTTAACGTAACGGAAATAAGTAACGCCTGCTTCAGGAGATAACGTAATTGGCATATTTCGGCTGCACGATCCATTGGCCTCTGCAATTTTATCTGTTAGTCTATCACTATGACGTATGAGCCGACACTGCCTGACCTGCGTATGAGGCTGTGTGGAATCTGAAAGATGTACCCTAGGACCCATTAGGAAACGCAGACTCCAGTTTCTGCGCGTCACCTCCCGTCATCTACTTACTCTTAGTGCGCCGGAAGGTGAGCGCACGCCCACCTCCCGTCGTCCACCAGCTCGGCGCGCCGGATGGTGAGCGCGTCTGTGCCGTGCTGCGTCATCAACTACCTGACCTGCGTGTGCGGCTGCGCGTGCACTGTCAGGTGCGCCCTCAGTGCCAGGTGGAGGCGCAGCGTCAGGTGGCCGTGCGCGTTGGCGGCTCGGCACGCCCACCTCCCGTCGTCCACCAGCTCGGCGCGCCGGATGGTGAGCGCGTCTGTGCCGTGCTGCGTCATCAACTACCTGACCTGCGTGTGCGGCTGCGCGTGCACTGTCAGGTGCGCCCTCAGTGCCAGGTGGAGGCGCAGCGTCAGGTGGCCGTGCGCGTTGGCGGCTCGGCACGCCCACCTCCCGTCGTCCACCAGCTCGGCGCGCCGGATGGTGAGCGCGTCTGTGCCGTGCTGCGTCATCAACTACCTGACCTGCGTGTGCGGCTGCGCGTGCACTGTCAGGTGCGCCCTCAGTGCCAGGTGGAGGCGCAGCGTCAGGTGGCCGTGCGCGTTGGCGGCTCGGCACGCCCACCTCCCGTCGTCCACCAGCTCGGCGCGCCGGATGGTGAGCGCGTCTGTGCCGTGCTGCGTCATCAACTACCTGACCTGCGTGTGCGGCTGCGCGTGCACTGTCAGGTGCGACTTCAGTGCCAGGTGGAGGCGCAGCGTCAGGTGGCCGTGCGCGTTGGCGGCTCGGCACGCCCACCTCCCGTCGTCCACCAGCTCGGCGCGCCGGATGGTGAGCGCGTCTGTGCCGTGCTGCGTCATCAACTACCTGACCTGCGTGTGCGGCTGCGCGTGCACTGTCAGGTGCGCCCTCAGTGCCAGGTGGAGGCGCAGCGTCAGGTGGCCGTGCGCGTTGGCGGCTCGGCACGCCCACCTCCCGTCGTCCACCAGCTCGGCGCGCCGGATGGTGAGCGCGTCTGTGCCGTGCTGCGTCATCAACTACCTGACCTGCGTGTGCGGCTGCGCGTGCACTGTCAGGTGCGCCCTCAGTGCCAGGTGGAGGCGCAGCGTCGGGTGGCCGTGCGCGTTGGCGGCTCGGCACGCCCACCTCCCGTCGTCCACCAGCCCGGTGCGCCGGATGGTGAGCGCGTCTGTGCCGTGCTGCGTCATCAACTACCTGACCTGCGTGTGCGGCTGCGCGTGCACTGTCAGGTGCGCCCTCAGTGCCAGGTGGAGGCGCAGCGTCAGGTGGCCGTGCGCGTTGGCGGCTCGGCACGCCCACCTCCCGTCGTCCACCAGCTCGGCGCGCCGGATGGTGAGCGCGTCTGTGCCGTGCTGCGTCATCAACTACCTGACCTGCGTGTGCGGCTGCGCGTGCACTGTCAGGTGCGCTCTCAGTGCCAGGTGGAGGCGCAGCGTCAGGTGGCCGTGCGCGTTGGCGGCTCGGCACGCCCACCTCCCGTCGTCCACCAGCTCGGCGCGCCGGATGGTGAGCGCGTCTGTGCCGTGCTGCGTCATCAACTACCTGACCTGCGTGTGCGGCTGCGCGTGCACTGTCAGGTGCGCCCTCAGTGCCAGGTGGAGGCGCAGCGTCAGGTGGCCGTGCGCGTTGGCGGCTCGGCACGCCCACCTCCCGTCGTCCACCAGCTCGGCGCGCCGGATGGTGAGCGCGTCTGTGCCGTGCTGCGTCATCAACTACCTGACCTGCGTGTGCGGCTGCGCGTGCACTGTCAGGTGCGCCCTCAGTGCCAGGTGGAGGCGCAGCGTCAGGTGGCCGTGCGCGTTGGCGGCTCGGCACGCCCACCTCCCGTCGTCCACCAGCTCGGCGCGCCGGATGGTGAGCGCGTCTGTGCCGTGCTGCGTCATCAACTACCTGACCTGCGTGTGCGGCTGCGCGTGCACTGTCAGGTGCGCCCTCAGTGCCAGGTGGAGGCGCAGCGTCAGGTGGCCGTGCGCGTTGGCGGCTCGGCACGCCCACCTCCCGTCGTCCACCAGCTCGGCGCGCCGGATGGTGAGCGCGTCTGTGCCGTGCTGCGTCATCAACTACCTGACCTGCGTGTGCGGCTGCGCGTGCACTGTCAGGTGCGCCCTCAGTGCCAGGTGGAGGCGCAGCGTCAGGTGGCCGTGCGCGTTGGCGGCTCGGCACGCCCACCTCCCGTCGTCCACCAGCTCGGCGCGCCGGATGGTGAGCGCGTCTGTGCCGTGCTGCGTCATCAACTACCTGACCTGCGTGTGCGGCTGCGCGTGCACTGTCAGGTGCGCCCTCAGTGCCAGGTGGAGGCGCAGCGTCAGGTGGCCGTGCGCGTTGGCGGCTCGGCACGCCCACCTCCCGTCGTCCACCAGCTCGGCGCGCCGGATGGTGAGCGCGTCTGTGCCGTGCTGCGTCATCAACTACCTGACCTGCGTGTGCGGCTGCGCGTGCACTGTCAGGTGCGCCCTCAGTGCCAGGTGGAGGCGCAGCGTCAGGTGGCCGTGCGCGTTGGCGGCTCGGCACGCCCACCTCCCGTCGTCCACCAGCTCGGCGCGCCGGATGGTGAGCGCGTCGGCCGCCATGCTGTACCGACCGCCACCCTCGCCCTCGCGGATCTCTCGCAGCGCTCCGCTAGCAGTTTCTCGATACCATCTGTTGGAAAATAAATGCTCATGGTATTTTTTTAGGTTGGAGGTCTGAGGACTGCTTGCGTCTTATTTCGAAAGTTGTATTTATATCTATAAATATCGGAGACCGCTACAATGTCATACATAAATAATAATTGGGAAAAATTTCCAAGAAATGGTTGTGGGGAAGCGAACATGACCGCTTTCGGCTAGCGGAATAAAGTTCAATGGAATAACGTGATGTGTTAGATTAATTTGTATAAGAATTGATAAACCTGTTGCTTTTGTATGTATTGAGTGTACTATTAAATAGTTGTCGGTTTTCTATGGCAGATTTTATCAGAGAGATGACTACAAAATATCACAAGTTAGGATTGCTTTTGGACATTGGAACTACTCGTAACTACGCGTGTGCATACTGAATCTTATGGGATCATTCCTTCCGATTTATTTGAAAAGTCTTAAATAAAAGCTTTATTCGCCTATTTATGTTAGCGTCAGCATCTGGTTTTTAAAGAAACTAGGTCTTCAATTTAGCACAAAAACGCACACAAATTGAGTAAAGTCTACGGGTTGTGCTGGCTGGGTAAGGCGCCGTTGCTAGGCAACGACACGCTCTACTCGCTCATTATAGGGCACAAAGGGCGGGCGTTCGGGAAACATGTTTATCCCAATGTTTATCGCTCAATGCCGAACAGTGCTAAAAGTAATTACAGAGAAACATCTTGAGTGACGTCAATACATTGCAGAATTTTGTAAATAATGTAAGCAACCTTGACGAAAGTATCCTAAAGTTCTTTGCTAGGCAGACTTGAAAATTGTTGGCCCTTTAAAATCTAACAACAACCGTATTTGCTAAAGATTGTTAAAGTAATAAAGTTTCCCGAAATTTCATCCATATTATGAAGAAATATGGCAGTTGACAAGTCTCCTGTTACGATCGCTTTTCATTCAAATCGCGTGTCGGTCCCTTAATATCTGCCGCCCGTCCGTCCGTCGTAAACTCGTAAACACGGGGACGTGTCAACTAAAATTCGTTAAGATTTTAAAGTACACTTACTTTTATGAGGTCTGCACATAAAACTTATGGCACACCGCGAATTTTCTTAAACTTAATCATCATTATTGTTTTAAGCGTTTCGTATCTCTTCTTGAATTATGAAACAAAGCTCTTTTTTATTTAAAATGGAGTTGATAAGTTTTCTAGTTCACTTCTGTTTTAATTATCCTGCTGTGTGCCCTTTCTCTGTCAAAAACCTGCCAAGCATCAAATCCATGACCCAAATATATTTTTTTACTTATTTTGGCCTACTTTTCGTGGAAGAGGTATTTTCCATTAACTCAATGGGGTAAGTAATCATGCAGAGGCGGTACCACATATTATTATGGCCATATTTCTCAGATAGAGAGAGGTATTAAGGAGCACAACACGGGTGTGCCCGCGAAATTCAAATTTTTCGTGGTTTTTCGCGATTTTTAAGCTAATAAGACATAATAGGCTTATGGCCTTCAAATTGCGATAATCCCAATATCTTCTTCACGTGTTTATATAAAAATAGCTGCTAGAAAGTGTCGAGTTAAAGAAATTAGTCCGAGATTTGCGAGTTACTCACATAAAACTCGATACTCGGACTAATATCCTAGGATACACATTTTTATGCAAATATTTTGATATAATCATGTAAAGATGATACTGCCACTCTCGCAAATTGATTGCCATAAGCCTATCATGTCTAATTAGCGTACAAATTGCAAAAAACCACAAAAATTTTGAATTTCGCGGGCAGACCCGTTGATTTCACGTTAAGTTGTAATTGATAACGAATATTAAGATTTATGTTCCCATGGAGGTGTGAAAAATTCAAGCATTTAGATACAAATTGATTAAGAGTCATCTGACCCACGGTGTCTCCCATACAAACGTAATACCAAAATCATTTAAAATTCGTGTAATTTTCAATCATATTGTGGTGTTATTCGGGTTCATATAGTAATAATCTATGCTCCTGGCCATATTTGGTTCCGAAATACTTTTGTTAAACGAAAATGTAAACGAATTTAGTTTTGTGTCAAAGAGGACATGTTTTCTACTTATTTGTTTTGTAATAAAAACAACACTATCTCATGTCGCATTAGTTCAGGAGCACAGTTTTTATTGTCCAGCTAAAGAAAAACACCAGTTAATAAAGAAAGTTACAAGTTTACATTCATAATTTTTGGTATTACGGAACTCGACCGAAGTTATAAAAATTTTGATCAAAATTGATTATTATTTCGTTTTAAAGAAGTATTTCCGAATTAAATATGGCTAGGAGCATAGATTATTACTATATGAATCCGAATTACACCACAACATGATCCAAATATGCACGAATTACTAATGATTTGTTATTTTGAATGAATGGAGACATTGTAGTTCACAGGCCCCAACCATAGCCAAAACTTAGTAAATTTGACTTAATATCTTTTGATTTTATGAATCAAATAAAAATAAATGCTTGATTCGTCTCATCGACGTTGCCTCTATGCGCCAGCATCTCTCACAAATCCGTCGACCTCGCATCCCGGTATGCGGACAGCCCCGGGGAGCGAACTCAGCGCCCCGGGATACGTACGTGAGGGTCGGTGATTGATCCGGGGCGTACTCATCGCTTTTATCGCACATATCATCACTTTCCAATGCTCGCTGATACGATGGTAAGACTTTCCCGAGGGGCCTATTTAAGACTTAGTTATTTATTCGCGCTTGGAATACTGTATGTCTAAGATTTTTCTAATATTGCCCAGCAAGTGCGAGTTTCTTGCCCGTTCTTATCAGTGGACTACTGCTTTCCGAACGTGTCGGTAGAGTTTACATTTCATATGAGCCTATTTATTTAGGCTGATATTGTGAAAGAAAGGCCTATATTGTGAATGTAGTGATAGCTCAGTGTTTCTGACCTCTGCCTCTCAAAAGGAGGTCGCGGGTTCGAATTCTGGGCAGGGACCTCTGACTTTTCCGAATTATGTGCGTTTTTAGAAAACTAAATATTACTTGCTTAACTGTGAAGGAAAACATCGTGAGGAAACCTGCATGCCTAGGAGTTCACAAAAATGTTTTCGAAGGTGTATGAAGCCCGCAAACCCGCACTTGCCCACTATGGCCAAACCAAATGAGACATAAATAGGGGTTGAGATGATGAGATGATGATTGTGAAAGAATAAATATGTTGATTTGGTTTGATATTATCGAATATCGAGAGTAGGTACGCCTGTGCTATAAAGCACAGGCGTACCTACTTTATACAGACATGGTAATGTCTGTATAAAGCTGTCTAAAATTTGTCTAATCATTTTAAAACATTATTATAAAAGCGAGAAGAAGAAAAACAAACTAGGTAAGAAAGAAAACAGTTATCTATTCATCAACGACTTTATCCTCGTTCCGTTCCATTAATTTTGCCGTATTTTGGGGAACTTTCTCGAACTTTTCCGAGTTATTAAAAGACAGGGTTGTTTGGCTGTAGGTTTACGTTGAGTTTGGCCTTCTGAAGAAAAGGTTTCACGGATTTTTAAGCCCTTTTTTGTAAATCATCCATACCAAAGGATGGATAATGGAGATTTAGTCCTTTAGTCCTTAGTTATCTCATAAAAATAATTTGTTACATATAAATTTACTTGCACCTATTCGTGCTTATTGAAAGGAGTACTGCAGAGATATACAAAGTTAAGTTTTTACTAAAGGTTGAGTAATTGTGGCATAATCGAGGTTGTGGGTAAAGGTTATACAAATATTATATGGTTATTTGGCTTTATATGTGATGCTCGTATCGTCGTATTTTTCTGCGCGTACTACAAATATTTTGCCGAGTGAGAAAACACGAATACGCACTCACGAATGTTCAAGTGTAGTGCCAGCATAACATTTTATTTATTGAAAAACTCATAATATCTGTATTGTTATGTTATGTCTATAACGTTTTAAACAATGTTTTTTAACCGACTTCAAAAAAAAGGAGGAGGTTCTCAATTCGTCGGAATCTTTTTTTTTTTTTTTTTTTTCTATGTATGTTCCCCGATTACTCGAAGACGCGTGGACCGATTTGAAAAATTCTTTTTTTGTTTAAGAGGGTTTTGTTTCCAGATGGTCCCATTTTAATCAGGTCAGGATCTGATGATGGGATCCTGGAGAAATCGAGGGAACTCTTCAAATTTTATATGGACCTATGAAACTATTTGAGTATTATTAGAAAGAGTAATATTTTCCAAGTTGTTTTATGGTCATCAGGTCAGGATCTGATCATGGAATCTTAGAGAAATCGAGGGAACTCTTCAAATTTTGCTAGTATACTTAAAGCGATTTGGGTATTTTTTATAGTTACTGGTGCATATGCTAGCAGATACGGATTTGATGACTAAAGTCATCAAGTCAGGGTCTGATGATGGGATCTTGGTGAAATCGAGGGAACTCTTCAAATTTTGCTAGTATACTTGAAGCGAGTTGGGTATTTTTTATAGTTACTGGTGCATTTGCTAGCAGATACTGATTTGATGACTAAAGTCATCAAGTCAGGGTCTGATGTTGGGATCTTGGTGAATTTGAGGTATCTCTTTAAATTTTATGAACACACCTCAAGCAATTTGGATATTTTTACAACGCCTTGTGCATTTTATTGTTTTCCACTAAAAAGTATAAAATAAAAATGGGAAATGCTTTCCAAAAAACCAACTTCAAATGCCACTACAAAGAGTGAAATAATTTTTATTTAAATTTTAGGTACCTATACCAATTCGAAGTCGGGCGATTGTCTATGACTTCGTCATTTCTTCGCACATCAAGTAAGTAAGAAGGACTATTAGGGATTTTATGAAACATTGCCCGACTTCGAATTGGTGTAGGTACCTAAAATTTAAATAAAAATTATTTCACTCTTTGTAGTGGCATTTGAAGTTGGTTTTTTGGAAAGCATTTCCCATTTTAAACGATACAGATTAACTTTTAGGATTCTGCTTATTTGACTATGAACTTGATAAACATGCCTTTTCATCTTATTAGTATTCCTGCAGCTGTATCGGAATAATGTGTATTTATTATGAGTTTAGAAGTGGCAAGCGGCAACGCGGTCCCCGGAGCGATGGCTCATGGCGGCAATTTGAGAAGGATTTACGGATCAGCACAAATTAAACCGCGGTTTGGATTTGCTGGATTTAGCGCACTGTTGTCTGGGGGTAAATTACTATTTAAATTCATAACATTCAAATACTTAATATCGCGGGATTCGCTTTTTGATTCGATATCGCCAAACACGCGATATCGAGTAGGACCTAAAACTTATTGTTGTTATATAAATAACAATGCGTGATTAGTACCTATTAGCATTGGCTAAATGATTCAGGAATTAAAGATTAAGTACAGGTGTTTCACGCAACTTATCTTCTATCTTTTAAGCTACAAACAAATTTCTATATGATGAAGCTATACTTATTGTTTTCCTTATAAATTTGATAAACATTAACTGAAATTTTGCTGAAATATCTCTAATTTATTATTAATTTTGCTAACCGTTAAAACTTTTCCATTTCCATTAGAATATTACGGCCATCCTTGAGAAACGAGCTTATGATTACCTCAATTAACTTTGGTTCTAACTTGTCACTGAAATGTTCAAAGTTAATACATTAGCGAATAAAACTACTAACACATTTAAACCATGTCGTAGTGTTTTTCCTCTAGTCACTAGTGGTTAAAAAATATGTGGTTTGCCTCGAACTGGCACTCTACCCGGACAAAATACCATTGTATTGCTTTGTAGGCTCCCAAATCAATAAACAATTTTTAAGATTATAATAAATAAAATATTTTGTGCTCTGCTTTAATTTACAAGGTTGTTTATCTTGTCTATAGTTACGTGCGTTTCGCGTGAAACATTATCAAGTTAATGAAAACTGCGGTATTTCTTCCCAGATCCTGTATTCCCTGTGTTTTAGGGGAACGACACGAAAAATCTATCCAAGAAGAAAGGACGAACAAGTATGAGTTCCAGAGCGACAATAATCACGTCACATACTATCCTCTACAGTATAGAGTATTGCTCTAGCATAAGAGGAAAAACGTATAAACTCGCTGACGTATATGCAAGCAGCTTAGAGAAGAGCCCGGGGTCGGCTAATGGAAAAGTGATGTCTCGCTCAAGTGCGATACATGGAACACCAATATCTTACTGGGGCAAAAACAAACTTTGACTTTCTCTTATAAGTTGTTTCTCTCAGCAATGTTTGCCACAGGAGGCTAGAGTACGTGCATTTCTGTAAATACCACATTTACTTATGTAGGAACTATTCTTCACTATTTTTTATTTTAATTCAAATTCAAATACTCTTTTTATAATCAAAAATAAATTGTTTACTTTTTTCTTTTTTCTTTAAATGATTCATTTCATATTACTTTCTTTTTCCGCAGTTATGAATATATAGTCAGCAATTTTTTATAGTTATTAAATAAAGATCGACGGCTATAGTTCAACGGCTTAAATTAAGTTTACGAGGGATCATTGGGAAATTTAGTCGGAGAATCGATGTTGCGAAATGTTTAATAGCAAATTTTAATTTTCTGTCATGAAACATACTTATGTGAACGTCGAAGCTGATAAGTATAAATACTAAAATGTTTTTATTTTCATATTCTCCATCATAAGACTTTTCAACCAAAAATCTCTATCTGTATCGGTTATCAAGGCATTGGATGTCAAAGATTTAGGATAAACTTACGCGACTTTACCCCGGAGGTTTAAACTTTTCACTTTAATCTCATCACTCAAAAGTTACGCTCCATTTCCCGTCAGCGAGAGAGATTTAATTTCAAAAGTTAAATTAATTATAAACATTTCGCTAAAGTCAATCTCGCGATAGCCGATGGAGGTTCTCAACTGAGATTAGGTACATAACAAATTGTTGTTAATAATGGAATTAATATTATTATAATAATTCCATTCCATGGAATACTAAAATCCATTTAATAAGTGACCAATTCCAATATTTGGTCCTAACACTAGCTCGTATATCTAGTACACATTTTTAATGTTAATAGTTGTTACAGTGTAAACTGAAATAATATCCATGTTAAAGTCAAATTTCTGTAAAGTAAGCAATCCTATCCAAAACACTCACATAGAGATGCATTCAGACACCTCTCACGGTTGCACCTACATTCACAAAAGCATAAAGACCCGACTTTAAAAAGCTGTTTTTGTACGAATTTAAAAAGTATTTTAGAGGGCGCAAATTGTAAAGCTCGGAATTGTACCTGACGTGAGATTTTTCTCTCTTTTAGTAGGTAGTTGTTTTTTGTAGTTTTTTCTGGTAGTTTTGCTCGTGTGTCGCGCGTGTGTAGAACCACATAAACTGCTGTTAAACTGACATTTTTAAATCTAGAAAACTCGAAGGGTTTATGTTTAGCGTAATATCAAACTATGGAAATGTAGGTATATTATAATAATCTGAGTGAAAATTACTTAATACACTCAACGAAATAAGTAAGTAAGAAAGAATGGCGGAAACTGTTTATAGTAATTGCGAGCTTGGTGATTGATTTTACCTTAATTTTTTTCCACAATCGAGAAAGATATTTTATACATAATACCTGTATGACTTTATAGAAATAAACCACGACTTGTTTAACGGAAAAATCTCGTTTAAAATTCCGCAAAATGGTCTCTATAGTGTTCTCAAATATATTTATTATGTAAATACTGAAAATTTACTGAGACATAACTATGGAGCTATGGCCCAAAAGTAAGACTGGAACTCATGCAGTAACGCAACTTCAGAGACTTTTTGAAACTATGACGTTAATAACAGAAGGAACATAATAATTGCTCGTTTCAAGCAACGTAAGTTTGTGGC
Source organism: Coenonympha glycerion (assembly GCA_963855885.1). Lineage (NCBI taxonomy): Eukaryota > Metazoa > Arthropoda > Insecta > Lepidoptera > Nymphalidae > Coenonympha > Coenonympha glycerion. The sequence continues at coordinate 18,904,225 of OY979627.1, forward strand.
AGCGATCTCTTATGTCCAGCAGAGTACGCCCACTGTCTGAGACGACGACGATTGAAGAGATATTACTGTTTGAAGTCTGCTTGAAACTGCGACAGTTCGCAAATAGCTATGGTAATTGTAATTACGTCCCGGTTCATAATTCACGCGTCCATTATCGGGCAGCAGCGCGTCACGAAAGCACTCTGGGGAGCTAGCGAGTTAGTTTGTAACCTCGACCGTAGGTACACCATTCAACCAGTGTACGGAAATCATAGATAATTCTTCCACTCAAATATGGCGTATTAATATTGTTGGTATAGGTACTATCCCACATACAGTGGTCCAAAGTTGGCTTCTGTGGCAACTCGTGGTGTGTGAGACGCATCCTTGGGGATCAGTGGAATGGAAAGATGCTCCAAATTGACGGCCAGGGTCACAAAACTGACTAAAATTCATTTTGTCCCGTGAATTGAACTCCAGTCATCGGAATCCAGTGTAAAATACAAACTATAATAGACCATTTAGGAGGTTGGTCATATAGCAAAATATATTATCAGTGAGATCGTTTAAGTATCATCTACAACTTATACAAGTATCATTCTTATCAACATGAGCGATTCCGCCGTCGACCGTCATCCATCTTGATCTCGCGATCCCATTATGTTTATCGCCGTAACTTTCCGCTAACGGTCTCGCAACGAAAAGTTTACGACTATTTTACTATGAAACCCTAAAAATAACAAAGAGTAGGTATTTTTTAAACGAAAATTTGGATTGGAATTGAGCCTGCGACCATTCGGTTTCAGTCCGTCTCGTTGCACAGTGCACACCCATTTGTCAGCTAAGTGCCTTTACCCTTAATATACCCTCTCACAAAATGGGTTTCGGAATACTCCACCACGCAGTCCATGTACGGATTGGCATGCTTCACACCTACTAGAGAACATTATGAGTAATTCAAATCTACCGAAGTTTGCTTTCACCGCTGAACAAGTGAAATTTATTTAACACATTATTAATTTATTTGATGAGATTTCAAAAAGGGTGATTGAGTCTACCGGGGATCCAAGAGCTGGCAGCTACCTTGGCCAAAAAATAAGTTTGGCTATCCAAAGGGGCAATGCTGCCAGCATTTTGGGTTCAATGCCTCGCTGTCTTGGCTTCGATGAGGCTTTAGTTTAAATTTTTATATCAATTTTATTAATTTTTTTTAATCTTTTACTGTAAAATTTATGAATGACTGGCAATATTATTTAACACAAACACATATTTTTGATATTGTACTAAATAAGTAGGGTAAATTGTAAACTTAGTAAACTCACCGCTAACGTTTTCTACACAGCATTTTTTTTTTTTTTTTTTTTTTTTTAATAATATATATATACATAGTGGACAACATCACATACATTGCTCCGATCCCATAGTAAGTAGCTTATGCACTTGTGTTATTGAAATCAGAAACAACGAAGGTACCACAACACCCAGACCCGAGACAATGTAGAAAACTTATTTTTCTACATTGACCCGGCCGGGGATCGAACCCGGAACCTCAGAGATGGCGGCGCCTTGAAAACCGGCACGCTAACCACTCAACCACGGAGGTCGTCAAAAAAAAATTGCACCGAAATGCTTTCTTGCTGGTGCGTTTTGCTGGCATGGTGGAAACCAATCGCTGCCGAAGTATCTCCTCAGCCCAGACTTAAGCAAATTTGAAAATTATAAAATTCTAAAGAACCCGCGAACAACTACGACATGACTCCCAAATAAAAATACATACAGTTGCTTGGTATTCAAACCCATGACCCCAGATTGGGAAACAGATTATGGAAATAGACTGCTCATAACTCATCCAAATGTTACGTCACAGTTGCTAAGACCCATCTGTCACGCGGCTAGTTTGTCTAATCTCAAAAGTTGTTGTTCCCGTAACTTGCAGGGGCCATTAACGGCAGCCCCCACGGAGGCAGCTAATTGGGGATCAGTGGAATGGAAACTACGCCACGTCCAATGCCGGAGGGCGGATCGATGTTTTCGTAATTAGGACCTCGAATAAACATCGTATCTATTTACAGATTCCGAACAAAACAATTCCAATGAAGTAATAAACAATTCTATTTTTTTTAAAGAAGCTGAAAACACAAGAAAAGACATCACCTCCATTTTATAACTCCCTTTGGCACAGTTGACAATATGCTCGGATTTGAGTTAGAGGTAGCGAGTTCGACTTCCGTTTCACACCACTTTGGAATACTATTATTTCTAATATAGCTCTGGTGTGGTCTGGTTTGGCTTTGGCGGCGATTGGTTACTACCCTACCTGCAAAACGTACTGCCAAGCGACTTGGAATTCCAGTGCGATGCTGTGTAGCAAACATCAGGATAGTATCCTCTACCAAATTAGTACGATAACATCTTCTTGTTACTTCACATCAAGTGAGATTGCTGTTGAGTAGTGACTTGAAGTCACAGATTTTACTTGTAGTGTGTAAAACCTCCTTTCGACGACCTCCGTGGCGCAGGGGACGCACGCTCGGATTCGAGTGGGAGGTCGCGGGTTCGACTCCCGCCACGGGCCACTTTGGAATTTTATAATTTCTAAATTGGCTCAGGTCTGGTCTGGTGGGAGGCTTTGGCCGTGGCTAGTTACCACCCTACCAGCAAAGACGTACCGCCAAGCGATTTAGCGTTCCGGTACGATGCTGTGTAGAAACCGTTGGGGTGACTTAACTTACCCCTTCCAAGTTAGTACGCTAACATCTTGCTACGCTAAAAAAAACTTGATACGTCTGCCCACGTCAGACACAGTGCATCATAGGACAATGGACACCATACTGTGCACTGCAATACACTTGTCATCCTGAATAATTAATTACACTGGTAACAGTGCCCTCAGCCGAAAAAGTCCTACCACCAAAATTTTGGAGAAAATGATAATAATCTTCAAGTGATATAGAATTCTCCAAAAAATCCTAGGAATATAGAAACTACCTCTAGAGTAGTATACGCAGTAAACTATAAACGCGAAAAACCTTACTAGTTTTACCCAACAACAAAATACCCAACATATACCTTGCATATTATGTTAGTAGGTCCCACCCTTCAGGATTCAGGAGAGCTCATTAAGGTCCGTCTCGCTTCAGTTTACCTCAAACGTTACTTTTGGAGTTACTTTGTACGGTTTTTCTTTACTCATTTTTTTTTTGCTTTTCTGCTTCTACGAGTACATTTTAAAGACTTATTAATTAAGTATCGATACAAAAATATCGACGGTAAAGTGGCAATTATCGGAACACTCGGCTTTGAGGGTTGGAAAATATTAAAGCTCTCCAGGTGTTCTTTATTAAAATTGTATTGGTTTTTAGGGTTCCATACCAATTTGGTAAAAATGGAACCCTTATGGTGAGACTTTCTCCGTCCGTCCGTCCGCCCGTCCGTCTGTCACACTAGATTATTTCAGTAACTAGCGCAGCTATCAACTTGAAACTTAGAATAGTTATAGGTATTAGTGACCCGACGTCAAAGCAATCGTAAAAAATTTGAAAATTGTTTTTATTTTTATTTAAAAAGGGGGAAAAACGGGAGCTTTGAATTTTCAAAATGAAATAACAATATTGAATGGGGTATCATATGAAAGGGCGTTACTTTTTAATTCTTAAACCGATTTTTATTTATTTTTATGCTTGATAGTTTTTGATTTATTGAGCAAACTGTCGAAAAAAATACCGGTCCCCCCCCTTATCTCCGAAGTTTATCAATCGAAAAATCTGAAATAATTATGGTCAATAGACATTAATGTATATTTTACAGGAAAAATAAAATGAACTCCCTAACTATTATAATTTTTTTGATAATAACAATAAACCACCAAAAACAAGGTTACGTTTGCGGTTCGCCAACAAAAGTACCTACATGTAAATTATACTCGTAAATTCATGAACAAAAGTGGTTCTTTTAATGTTTTTCTTCTCTTATGGTATGGAACCCTCGGTGCGCGAGTCCGACTCGCACTTGGCTGGTTTTTTTTCATCACCAATCGCCAATATACTTGATGATATCACGGTAAATATTGTTAAGAATTTTATTCATAAAATATCTTAATTAATATCCACTGAAAAGTAGATGGTATCTTTTTGCTTTGGTTAAAAAAATGTACTAGTAGGTATAATATGTACAGGTAACAGTACAAACGGGGTACAAATGAGCGACATGAGTGTTGTTGCTAGCACAGTTTTTACTCGCTTGTCGGAACTAATGGGGAAGTGCGCAAAACCAACTAGCATGAGGCTACGTAATTTATTCTACTTCTTTAAGGGAATACCAGCTGTAATGGAATCCCCCAGAGTATTCATACTATCGTAATCGTTTATAAACTTTGCACGCTGATTGGTTCCGTCAGCCAAACGGGGGGAAGAATTGGCAAACGATTACATCGTCTCGTCTTACGCAATCAGGCCCGGTTACCATTTATTTATTTACTAAAAATGAAACTGTCACGTAAGTCAGTCTGTCTGTTTTAACTGTTATTTTCGAGCAATTAATGTTACCCTGCTAATGTGTTGCTGATTCCTAAATAACCCTAAATTACATTTTAACGGTTAGTATTAAAATAGAAAAACCAAAAAAAAAAACGGCCATTGTTGTGAAACTTTCTACTTATAGGAAAGACAGGACAACATCTTTTTTATGTCAGCTATCTTAAAAAATATCAGAAAAATTCCGTCTAAAACATTCTAAATAACATCTCGATGACAAAGATGAATTACCATAATGAAGGGGACAATTTCAGAGGATCATTTGTCAATTAGAAAGCAATATCAACGGGGGCGACATTTTTCTTGTCCTGCGGGATACCGTTTTAATGGACATCCTATAAATATAAATAAACATAGGTACCATTATAACTCCAAGCAAGTGGAATTAAAATTACGGAGCTGAACTTATCGCATAGTTAAAGTGATATAATGTGCGGGGTATGGATAATGGATAATAATTGGGAATCCTAGGTGCTGCTGTGCTATTCTACAAAATGAAATAACTGCCAGACAGCTGCCAACCCGAATATGGCATGCAAAATTGTACTCTATTACAACTGACAAATTCATAGATGCAGAGATGTACGCTCGTCGCTGTTTTGCAGAATAGCACGGCTGTAATGTCGGTCATCGGAAAACGCATTAGTGGCAGACTACCACAAGATATACGGGCGATATCAAAAGAAATCGCGGAAAGTCGGTGTCTTTAGGAGAGCAAAATCGTGAATGATGGCTAACATTAAGACACAGTGGAAAATTATAACCATTCAAAAACTTTCAATAATTTTTTTCCCTAGTCTAATTTTGGCCATGGTGGACGCTGTGTAATCTCCACCATGATATAACCAGGCACGCTGGATATATTATAGTGCAGAAGTATGTGTGTGCAAACAGGTAAACATTCGTCACTCTTTTGGGGTCAGGCGCAGAACCGCACTGCAAGTCATGATGAATTACCGCCAATTTCCAAACAGCTCCGGATTGGTAAGTAATGACAATTTCTCGACAAAAATCTCGATACACTTGCATACTGGCTCGACCGGGAATAGAACACAGAACCTCGTGGTCTGCAGTCGTGTATACTCACTGCTAGAATAACGAGGCACTAAGGCAATAAGGCGAGAATATATTTTAAAAGAAATACTCTCAAAAATGCAAATTTTCTTATGAAGTTTTTAGGAATCTCACCAAGCAGCAATATTACTGCAAAAACGCGTTTTATACCGTTGAAAGCACAAAAGATTCAAGAAATATGTGAAAATGAAAGGGGAAATCCTCGTTCTCCGCATAAAGTAAGTTAATATGCGACGATGAAAGGAAAGGGAGTTATTCGCGACACATCAAAGGTGGGATGAAGGCAGCCTGAAGACTTGAGCCTGCGACGTTTAGTAAGTAAGAAATGTATTGTATTTTGCGTTTTTCTATCGCTGTGATGCGCGCTCAGATTCGGGCGGAAGGTCAGGGGTTCGATTCCCGTCACAACATTAAGAATTTAATAATCTCTAAATTGTCACAGTCACCTTATCCAGCACAGATGCACCGCCAAGCGATGTATTGTTCCGGCGCGATGCTGTGTAAGGCTTGTTGAGCAGCTACCGAGACGTGGCTAGACATATCGATTTTTTTTAGAGGATTAAGTATAGTTTTGGTTTAGTGTGCAAGACCATAATTATACATAGATCTTCACTTTGCATTAGTAAAATGCAGTCAACGATACATAATATAGTCTTACCAAGGCAATGGGAGGGTAAGGAACAAACTAAACTTCTTATTTAGACCACGCATGGAGGGGTATGAACTGGTTAACTCCTCGCAACTAGGTTACGGGGGAAATCGGTTAACTACTTAACTAGGTTGTGACGTATGGTTGTGAGTTGTGACGTAGTTACGGTGTGGTTAACTATAGTTACTTTGTGTTGCAAATTAATTCTTTCTATAATATTTGTTAAAATATAAATTACAATTTTATGACCTCCATGGTAGAAGCTGGCTTCAATACCCAATATGGGCCATATTGGGAATTTTATAACTTCTTCATTTGCTGAGGCGTGATCTGGTGGGAGGCTTTGGTCACGGTTACCATTTTACCAGCAAAGACGCACCGCCGAACATTTTGGCGTTCTAGTGCGATGCTGTGTAGCAACCATTAGGAGTTACTTACCTTCTAAGTACTATCACATCATCTTCGGCTGCACTGTTACTTACTCGTAACATTAGGTGAGATTCAGTCATGTACTAACATCAGCTAACTTATGGTGTGTAAATAAAATCGTACATTCTCGCGGAATTTCTGAAAATCTTATTATACATAAGAATTGCTTGCTTTTAGGGGCTTAGACGTTTCCTATTAGTATCATGCTTTAAGGCTAGCGAGTGAAGAATATCCGCAATGAAAGCGGACTTCCGGCGGATGTATAAATTACACATGCGGAAATATCCGGAAGGCTGTATAAGTTATACACACGAAAATATCCGGAAGGGAGGTATTACGGGATTGTATTCAGTGCTGATAGTTTCACGTAAAATAAACACTGGTGGTTGGCCGTCAAAGACACTCCTTTAAAATATAATATTTTTTCAACATCATTTTTTTTAATTCTTTAAAATATAGTATTTTTTAGGGTTCCATACCAATTTGGTAAAAATGGAACCCTTATGGTGAGACTTTCTCCGTCCGTCCGTCCGTCCGTCCGTCTGTCACACTCGATTATTTCAGTAACTATTCAAGCTATCGACTTGAAATTTAGAATAGTTATAGGTAATAGTGACGCGACGTCATAACAATCGTAAAAATTTGAAAATTGTTTTTATTTTTATTTAAAAAGGGGGGAAAACCGGGTCGAAAATTTTTCAAAATGAGATAATAATATTGAGTGGGGTATCATATGAAAGGGCGTTACTTGTGTATACTAAAACTAATTTTTATTTATTTTTATGCCTGATAGTTTTTGATTTATTGGGCAAAGTGTTGAAAAAAATACCGTTCCCCCCCCCCCCCCTTATCTCCGAAGTTTACCAATCGAAAAATCTGAAATAATTACGATCAATAGGCATTAACGTATATTTTACAGGAAAAATAAAATCAACTCTCTAACTATTATACTTTTTTAGATAATAATAATAAACCGGCAAAAACAAAGTTATGTTTGCGGTTTGCCAACAAAACTACCTACATGTAAATTATACTCTTAAATTCATGAACCAAAGTGATTCTTCTAATGTTTAACTTCTTTTATGGTATGGAACCCTCGGTGCGCGAGTCCGACTCGCACTTGGCCGGTTTTTTTAACATCATCAACATACGTATGATGGTTACCGTCCTCGGCCCCTATCTTAAGACCCTCACCTAACGGCTCGGGTCTCAATGGCGCCTCAGCGGTAATTCAGCGGTAATCACCAACTCTACTCACTTAACTCTCTACTATAAAACAATGACTGTTAAAGAAATACATGCAAAAACTGCCATCAGTCCTGGTCGACCTCTCCTTCAGTGCCCTTTTCACGTAACACGACGTACGAGTATACTCATAATAACGAAGATAGGCGAGCGCCGCTGATTTATGTGAGCAATGTATCAAAGTGCTTTGTCGAATAATTCATAGAGAAAGCGAGGAAGTATTATGTGTGTACTTTAAAAGTAGCTTTTTGTGGAGTCACGTTTTTGTTATGCGAACATTTTTATAACATGCAAGTCCTAATTTTATGAATTTATCAATGAGCCCGGCAAATGAGTAAAGCGCACGACCGCCATTTTGTTACGTCAGCACTTGAAAGACTTTTTGGCTGCCATCCCTTATTATCAGATGAGTGTGAAAAATATATCTTTAAAATGAGACACATTGCTTCATCCAAATCATTGCCCGTGTGCAGAAGAAAATCGAACTTTTCAAGTATCAAGCAGCATAAAACCTCGTATTCTTAACCTAAATAAGATTTTGAGGAACTGATTGCCAACTTCCATACTTGTCCATTAATCATTTAGGCATCTAAAGAAAAAAAATCATTTGCCAAGTCCAACGGGTCCAAGATTACATAGTTCACGTCACGTTAGTAGACTCCCTTGAGTTTGTAGCGAGATCTAATAAAAAGAGGCAACTAACTACAAAACATCATAGTCGTTAAAATTAATGACAGTAGACGTGATCTGACGACGACCAAATTGCTTCGTCGCAAAAACACGACTAAACCCCGACGAGACAAATGAGAGAGATGTGACGTCACGCGCTTTTTTGACGTGCTCTAAAGGAGTAAAGCGAAAAGAGAAACTATAAATATCACCTCAGGGATAAGTGAAGAGTTTTACTTTTCGGAACTTAAACATGTTGACCATACACCCTGCAGTTTGAGATGCGAACCGCTAATAAGTTGTGGAACGCTCTTCCAGCCTCCGTGTTCCCAGCCAGAGGTACCATCAAGAGAAGAGTGGCTAAGCATTTTCTAGGCAAGCGCGCTCCAATATAGACCTCATGCCCTTGGGTCTGGCATGATTGCTGTCAAGCGCAAGCTACGCGTATGTACAAAGTGTAAAGAATAATCTAAATTGGCATAGTTATATGCACTTACACAGTCAGAAAGAATAGTAATGTGCTATAAGCAAAGACGAATTAGAGGCATTGAATTCGTTGTAAGTAAGCTTTTGAAGTAGCTACTACGGTTATCGAAGACTATTTTTTAGTTGCGTTTTACTTATACCATAATATGCTCTAAATTCATATTTTTCTGTAAATTTATTTAGTGACAAACGTTTAAAGAAGTAAACGAAACGTAGATTATAGCAGAATTTAGTTTGTTATGTGATAAAGGTGCACGAGACACTAGTCGGTACTCACACAATGGCGGGAGGAGGGTTGGCGTGCACGAGGCACGGCAGCACGACGTCACCACCGCGACGGGCGCTCGCCTCCCACACGCCACCAAAAAGTGCGCGCGGGGCGGATGAAGAACTCATCGCTAACCATGAAAATATTTAAAAGTTATATTTTGCACATAGGCCTTACTTAAAGTGTTAGTGACGACATATTAGCTCAGACATGTGTCTTTAACAGGAGTTTGGAGGTTCATTTATTTTGGGGATATGTGCGTTTGAAAAAACTAAATATAATTTTGCTTGGCGGTGAATTAAAACATCGTGAAGAAACCTACATGTCTGAGAGCTCAGTGGGACATAAAAAAAAAAGGTTTATGAAAGGGTGAGACTGTTATAAAAAGTCTAAACTCTACCGCTACGTGCGGCAGAATTTTGTAGCAACAGGTAAAACGTGCAAGAATTCTAGTCTATGTATTTTAAAAATCAAGATTTAATTTTTCTTTTTCATCAAAAAGATACCCACAAGCGGCTCATATCTTCGGCTGCAACGATAATTAGCTTATAGTCAAGTACTAACTTGTACTGAATAAAATACTCTACCTCGGGAGCATTTAATTGTACAACATTTTATGAACTCGCGCCGCTGAAAGCATTAATGAAAATAAAATAAAGCATGAAAGATTCTTATCTTTGTCAAAGGAAACAGCTCGCTTCGTCAGTAAATAAATAAGTATTGCCAACGTAACTCAATCCTATAATTAATGTCAATAAGCCTTCATCTCAGTATACGAGAGTAAAATAAGGTTGGCTGATTCGAAGAGCGGCGAATCACTCAAGCAAGTTATTAGAGCATCAATTATGTTAAATATTATCCTAAGTCTTAAAGTGCCATTAGCACAGTGGAATCAAAGAGCTTTTAAAATTAGAATTAATTATAATATGTTAATCAGAATTTCTGATAGATTTGTTATTATATTAAAAATATAGGGTGATATTAATTCTCAAAGTGTTTGAGTGAATATTTTTATTCTGAATGTGTAACTTAATGACATCAAAGTAGCGATTTGCGTAATGTTTTCACGCACTGAGTTAGTTATGTGAAACATGAAACTTTACGTCTATTAATATAGTATGTCAAATTGAATGTACTTCAACATAAGAAATACAGTACTCGACAATATCACGCCAAACTTAAGTTTATTTTCATAATTTTAGACCATATTGCGTTTTCAAGTACACTCTATTTGACGCTCTATGTCAATATACGTAAAAATAATTTTTCAGTGTTCTTACTTGTCTGTTTAAATATACATAACAAATCTAATTACACTACCATTTTATGTAAATTTTAGAATTATTTAGGCATTTTTTTAGTAAAATAGCGACAAGGATCTGACCAGCTTCCAATCCTCGTCAACCAGCAGCGTGAGACCAATGGTGCAACAGGAGCAGGCAATGTAACACTCACGTGCGACGTCGATGCTGACAGGGGAGCTCCGGCGCCGCTCCCCGGTGAGCGAGTCCAGCACAGAACAGGAGTACTGAGCTCGCGAGTCGTCGATCCGGACAGAGCGCACGATCAGCTTCCAACCCTCGTCCACTAGCAGCGTGAGACCAATGGTGCAACAGAAGCAAGCAATGTAACACTCACGTGCGACGTCGATGCTGACAGGGGAGCTCCGGCGCCTCTCCCCGGTGAGCGAGTCCAGCACAGAACAGGAGTACTGAGCTCGCGAGTCGTCGATCCGGACAGAGCGCACGATCAGCTTCCAACCCTCGTCCACTAGCAGCGTGAGACCAATGGTGCAACAGAAGCAAGCAATGTAACACTCACGTGCGACGTCGATGCTGACAGGGGAGCTCCGGCGCCTCTCCCCGGTGAGCGAGTCCAGCACAGAACAGGAGTACTGAGCTCGCGAGTCGTCGATCCGGACAGAGCGCACGATCAGCTTCCAACCCTCGTCCACTAGCAGCGTGAGACCAATGGTGCAACAGAAGCAAGCAATGTAACACTCACGTGCGACGTCGATGCTGACAGGGGAGCTCCGGCGCCGCTCCCCGGTGAGCGAGTCCAGCACAGAACAGGAGTACTGAGCTCGCGAGTCGTCGATCCGGACAGAGCGCACGATCAGCTTCCAACCCTCGTCCACCAACAGCGTGGGGCCAGCTGAAAAAGTAAAAGATGCTATAGTCCAATTTATCAGTCCTCATTTCGTGACAAAATCTTGCAAAGATTTTAATGTTTTCAAGATAGGTAATAGGTACAACGTGAATGAATTGATGTCTTCGATGAAGTGACCTAAGTTCTGTCACAAAACTATTGATTATGTTGGAGGCACTGAAGATTTGTCAGGATGAAAATAGAAGTGGTTGATAATGTGAACAAAATCTTCATCGCCGTACCAAATTTTGAGTTGAATTATTTCAAATTCTATGCTTATTACTAAGAAAAAATACCCAGATACTGTTTAGATCTTTTGAGATGAGCATTTAGGATGACTGTAAATTGAGACTTCGTCTGTCGTAAAGGACTTCAACCGATATAAATTGCGGTACTGCAATATCCTACAACAGCAGCAACTTAAAATGATGTGACTCTCCTAGGTATACCTTAAAGAATGCTTCAGATCCTCATTGACTCCTGTTATTATAAAAATTAGTCATCAGTATGTAATCCCTTTAACTAAAGTTTGGTCTATCATTTTAAATTTTCATAAGATTTTAAGAAGTTAAAAAAATCAATCAAACAAGATTATCTAAACGAGTTCGGATTTTGGGTTTTGCTCGTGTTATTTACCAGCAAAAATCTTTCAAATGTCCCAAATCGAACACAGCCACTACTGAAAAAGCCAATAAATCCCACTGTGACGTAACAGAAGGCAATTTTATTGGAGCCAACGCAAAAAACGTTGGTTTCAAAACGCCCAATTAACTTCTGCCACAAACGAAATTAAGCTTTGAAGTATTTTTATTTAAAATTGAATTAATCCGTCCCAGGGGGAAATTGTTTGAATTAAAAAAGAAAACGTAATTAAATAAAGGTAATTTGTAGCGGAAGACGGCCTCTGCATAAAATGGAAGACTGCCAAAAGGTTATGCAAGGGAAAAATAAACTTATTTTTTTTCACCACGGTGATTAGTATTATTGGAAAAGTTTTCCGTGGGTAAATTAAAAACATGTAAGAAATTCTTGGCCAGCGAAGAACTGCATTTCAGAATTAAAGTTCTGTTTTCTTGAAGAAACTGATAATATGTCTTTCTTGAAAATTACCTGATTTAAAGGACGAAAGTGCTCTTTGACTGCTATGATCAGCACGAGACCTCCCACTTCAGACCACTGGTGACAAACAGGATGACTACTCACAGAAGTGATCGCCCGCTGACAGCACCGCGTCGTCCCTGTACCACGCAGCGACGGACGAGTGGTCTCTGACCGCGGTCGGCGTCACGCAGGTCAGTAGCGCCGGCCCGCCCACTTCAGACCACTGGTGACAAACAGGATGACTACTCACAGAAGTGATCGCCCGCTGACAGCACCGCGTCGTCCCTGTACCACGCAGCGACGGACGAGTGGTCTCTGACCGCGGTCGGCGTCACGCAGGTCAGTAGCGCCGGCCCGCCCACTTCAGACCACTGGTGACAAACAGGATGACTACTCACAGAAGTGATCGCCCGCTGACAGCACCGCGTCGTCCCTGTACCACGCAGCGACGGACGAGTGGTCTCTGACCGCGGTCGGCGTCACGCAGGTCAGTAGAGCCGGCCCGCCCACTTCGGCCGGCGTCGACGTCACGTGCACCTGCCAGTCCTGCCAGACCACTGGGGACAAACAGAAAAAAATGAAATTAGTAAATTGTTACTACGTTCTCCTTTCACTTAAATGTTGTTGTGAAATTGAGGGCAATATGACCTCGACATGATAATTTTCATAAAATGTTTGTGATGTACTTGTATAATAATATTCTAAAAGCTTTTTCAAGTTAATAATCATGCCTTTTAGAAAAATAAGAAAACAAGAATTTACTTGGATATCTGTGTATTTAAAGTAAAACTTTTAGCTATTAATGATTACATATCGCCACTAAAACACAGTCATTATATTCATTCCTAAGAAAAGATTTCGTATAGCGAAAGAATTGTTTTTAACGCTATTCAGCAAGGAGTTTCCAATTTTGAACAAACAACTCCTATGTATACTGACCTCATTGAAAATTAAGTTACCCGTAATGCTAAGTATGTGTACCATCGGCATAGTGTACTGTGTAGCTAAGTATATAGTACAGTCAGCAGAATAAGTAATTAAGTTATAGCCTCTCTTGCAAAGTTTATGTTTTCTTAAAATATTTTAATTATATTCAACCCGTAACACATCGTGTGACAAAGATGCTAAGTTTTTAAAATTACTAGGGAATTCTTTCACCTTTAGAAAGCTGGCGTAACAGTCGCTTAAATAACTATTTTATACCTCTAGAAAATAAATCTTCAGAGATTTTGTCATGCAATAGAAAGGCAAAATCGACAACTTTGTTCCTACTTTGCTTTTCTATAAGTTTGTACAATCCAACAAATAATCAAAATTGTATTTCAATTCAAGCACACATCGTTGAGCAAAGATCCCTTGTAAAGGGGGTGTTAACTTAGTTAGCTATTATTTAATAATGTAGCGGTGTTAACTTATTACTTGGCTGACTGTACCCGGTGTTGTGTGAGCGAGTTTGAAGAGCTCAGCAACCTAAACCTCCTCAAAGACCGCAGCGAGTGGTAAATACGGGCTCGAGATGATACTCTGTATGTAGAGGTTCTGGATTATTCAATAACAATATCAAAACATTCCCTATTTCATTTGGACGGATTAAGTTTGGTATCTGGTTATTACTAAACTAAACTCAACAGCAAGTTTATCAGCTGCATCTGTAGTTATATAGGGAAAGTCGAACTAAAGGAGTAAGTAATAAGAGTTATGTCAAAAATCAAAATCTACGTAAACCTAAGAAAAATCAATTATTAATTCGTCGACTTAAAATTAAGAAAACTTTTTTGATAAAATCGATTTGATTATAAACAAATATAATATGTAACATCGATTGATATTTGATAATATGAATATGGAACCAGTGGGGTTAGTAAGTATAAGTTGTTGGATGCATTTCGACTCGAATCTAGAGTCAGTTTCGTAACCGAAAACGTATAACGCTATCGAATTCTTAATAATTGTAAATTGTACTAATTCTCCTGGATGGTTTTATTAAGGAGCACACCACGGGTGTGCCCGCAAAATTCAAATTTTTCGTGATTTTTCGCGATTTTTAAGCTAATAAGACATAATAGGCTTATGGCCGTCAAATTGCGATAGTCCCAATATCTTCTTCACGTGTTTACATAAAAATCTCTGCTCGAAAGTGTCGAGTTAAAGAAATTAGTCCGAGATTTGCGAGTTACTCACATAAAACTCGATACTCGCACTAATTTCCTAGAATACACATTTTTATGCAAAGATTTTGATATAATCATGTAAAGATGATACTGCCATTCTCGAAAATTGATTGCCACAAGCCTATCATGTCTAATTAGCGTACAAATTGCAAAAAACCACGAAAATTTTGAATTTCGCGGGTGACCCGTTGATTTCACGTTAAAACAAAATAAAACAAACCCAACTCTACTAGATAACTACGGGTGTTATAATATGTGTAACCGACTAAAACTAAAAACAATTCTCTCTCCGCTTTCATTGAGGTGAATAAAATGATATCTATAGCTAATATTTCACTAATGTTAGGTAAAATCGCTAAATGCGGTCCGCAGTGGCGCCATAATCCGTCCGACGGTACCAATAGTCGTTCCATTATCATACTCGTACCATCAGCCGCGCTGTAAAAATTGATTGGGACTCGCACTGATAGCAATACTTAGCTATCGGAATTGTGTGATACGGACTCATTGGTGACTCTGGATTAAGTCGGCTGTGATAAAATCATCATTGATATATTATGTTATTCTCGTACATGATTATCTCAAACCCTCGCATGTCGATTATGAGTCATAACTGGCAATAGAAAAAAGAAGTGACGATGCTCGCTTCTTTTTTGGAACACTAAGTAGAAACAATTTTTGAATAACACCTAAATCAAAACTCCATTTCATATTTTCATTTATTATTTCACCCATAGATTTGTAACAGGGCGTCGCTCGCGCTCCTACTAGATAGAGCCCTATCTAACAACGACAGGTCCGTGAGTGCGGCAACTATTTTTTGTAGTGTGAGTGTGTCAATTTGAAATTTGTATGATACCCCGCATGCTAGTGTGCGTGAAAAATTGTGTAGCGACCATTGAGTAACTATGTACTAACGTACTAGAGGGGCTCTCTGCGTTTATGACTGTGTCACAGGTAGCAGACGCGCGGCGGGCGCGGTAAGAGTGAGGAAAGGTCGTCTTCGTTGGCGTTGCTGAGAGAGTCTCAGCAAATAAAGGAGCAAAATTTTTATTCGAAGTGTCCTCTCTTGTTACTCAATGGTAGCGACGGCTCGGGTTCGCCAATTTAGGCAAAGTATTTCTTGGCTCCCTCTTGGACCTCTATGATTTCACCCAACGTATCGCTGTATTCAGTTAGATTGCGCTCACGAGATCGTCATACGTGATTGCATGCACGCTATTCTGTTTAATATTTAGAGAAACTCATTCTGATATGGATTGAAATATCTATAATCAGAAATCAGAAACTACACTGAGAAACAGGCGTATTTCTTCTTATAATAATCGTATATTCTCAATCGAAGCGTTTTCCCGGAAACTAGGGCGTCAACTACCAGCCTTTTATTGTACAAATTATGAAACTTCCCTCTTTGAATACCACTCAACTCCTGTCTCGAAAAATAATTGTTTTTTTATTCCTTTGCTACCGTTATACTCGCCTCTAACTTTTTCGAGATAAGGGAAAATAACTCGGAAAATTCCAAACGTTTTGATTCGTTGCAATTACTGTGGTTCACGGTAAAAGAACTCTATAAGTTCAGCGCTTCCGATCTGTAATTGTTTTGTTCGGCGTAAAAAAATTCACTTGGAGAATTTGGTTTTAGCACGCAATTGTATTGTTGCTATTGGTATTAAAAATAGTATGAAAATAATTGTTTGGTTCCGATACTAACGTTAAAAAACCTAAATAAACCCTTACTTTTGTCCCTTTTCTTACTTTTGATTAATTACCATACGTTATAACTAAACAAAGTCTAAATTGATATGAGTCTTGAATGTGTTGAGTCAGTACATCACACACTTCGATTGGTTTCACTAAGTCCGTTTCATGTACAATGTTCCTTGCCATCTAATTGGCCGTAATATTTTAATTGCTACTCCTGGCCCGCTCTAATTATGTACTCCAATTACCCACGATTTGTTCAGAAAGCTATCATTTGTAATTGGGCAATTGAATATTTATAGGTTCAAATTATAATTATTCTTCTGTTATTGAATACAATAATATCTAACTCACTCGCTCCTTATTTATTTGAGCTGGGCAGTAACGAGATAGTGGGTGAGTAAGTACATTTAAATTACATAAATATTAAGTAAGCTTTATATACTTGAATTATATGTATTTGTACTTTTTAAAAGGATTGCGAATATTCATTACGAAAACATTTTCAACTGAATTTTATTTCTCATAAATAAATACAAAACGCCGTAAACCGTTTCAAACCTTCAAAGGAAGTTCTTGTAAAAGGAATCTCTTTGTAACAAGGTCTAAAGTTGAATCTTTAAAACTCAATGTCTAAACACTGGAAACTCGAGAGTCCCGCGGCAAGTGCTGTGGAGAATAGTGCTAAACTGGAAATGTCTGGATTCTGGAACCTGGAATAAGTTCTGTGGTGTGCAAAAACATATTTTTAGGAGCCGCCGTGCGTAGGTACCTACGACAAAATTAAATATTGCAATCTAGCTTTTCCCGCTAAATATTAAAATCGGGGGATAAAATATTTTCCTAACGTCTATGTTACTGTACCGTCGTAGGTAAAATTATCCACCAATAATAAATTCTACTTAAATAACAATATAGTATCAATACATATCAATTATTAATAAAACCTCAATAGTCGCTGGTTCGGATTAAACGCTTAATATTCGTTTATCATTAATAATAATTGTATTATGAATTACGATTAATTATTACAGCGACGGATTAATAGTGGTTTCTGTAATATAATACAAATTCAGGTTCCTGCGAATGGGTCCAATTTAAAACTTGCGCCAAACAACTACCCCAATATCCGATAACGCTGAATTTATAATATTTGTTACGGTCAATGCTGATTTTTCAACCGCAATTCATTAATATTTTACTTTCTGCACGTCTTATTCATATAAACTTGTGGATATTATTTATTATAGTACAATTATAATAACATAAATTCCTATTATAATGTCATTCCAATTCATTCATGTTCAGTTCTTAGGCAGAACTGTGATATTATCATGATGTATAAAACTTTGCAGTTTCAATCTACTTTTAAAATTTATACGAATACCATTTCAAATGGAGGCATTATTTTTATATTCATTTATTTTATATCAGACTAGCTGTTGCCCGCGGCTCCGCCCGCGTGAATTACGATTTTTTTTACATATACCGTAGAATTCCTTGATTTTCGCGGGATTCTTGTGAGATGTTGTACAGAAACCTGTTCTAACTTCGCACGGGTTATCTTGTGGTAATTTTGAAAACTCCTTTTTTTAATAATTATATAAAGATTCATTAATAAGTAGTTGAAAGATCAAAAGGACAATTTTAAGTGTCGATATTTCTACCCAATGGCACAGGTCGTGGTCACTACGTGACCACGACTTGTACCAATGTATCGAAATATCGACAGTTAAAATCGTCCTTTTCATTGTGATTTTTATTCTGAAACCACGAAATATGTCAGAAATTATTAAATCATGTGAAAAGTTGTACTGGTGGTAGAAAACTTCTTTCAGAGTTCGGCCGGGTAGGTACCACTGGTATAAAATACTCTACTAACAATATTCCCCAGCCCAACATAAGAGTCTGTTAAAAATCTTTGCTTCATCTCAATACAATCCCAAGTATCAGAATGGGCAATGGCTATATATTTCTTTACGTATAAAAAGACCTATGACGGTCAATCGGTTAGGACCACTTAAGACCTGAGAGTTAAAAATATTTGTGAACCATTATTTTACTCTTTCCATGTTGCGGATGCGGATAAAAAAAGACGTGGCACTCTGGGAATGTCCACAAAAGTGAAAACTTTAATCTGTTCATATTGTCTCAACAGTGCCATCTTAATATAAAGTCAAGGAACAGTACATTACATGACCTTTAATTATTATTTACAAAAATTCGGTAGTACCTATCTCCAAGTTCCACATAATTTGTAGAGATGGCGCGATACGGTATAACGTGGTGATAAATTCATGATTTTTGTTCAACCTAAAAGTGAAAATCTTAAAACATACAAAATCTTCTGCTAAGCATATTTATTTACGGCTGTAAGGGTACTCCAGTCTGACTTGAGCCCTTACGTCCTAGCCCTCGGTGCTTGTCCATTCCGAGTTTCAAGTCACCTACTTGAACTCATCGATAAAGGTTCTAATGTCTATAATTTCTGAACTACAAAAGTGATGATGATAAAATTTATACGGAATAATCTTTAAAGAACCTCCTTTCTAACAAAAAAAGAATGAATGAAATCGGACAACGGGTTAATGAATTATAACTAAATACACATTTTGACTTTGATGCCGTCTTCCAGGGAAACCATGATGAATTCCGGGACAAAAAGTATCCTATGTCCTACCTCGGAGTATGAACTATAATCATGTTAAGTTTCATTTAAATCCATCCAGCGGATTAGTCGTGATGCGCGGTCGTGAAACAGACAGACAGACAGACAGACAGACAGACAGACAGACAGACAGACAAAAATGAAATAAATTACAGTTTTGGCTTCAGTATCGACTAAATAGTGTCCTCCAACAAAAATTTTCAAAATATCTTCAATGTACAGAATTCGACCCTTTACAGTTTTATTATAAGTATAGATGATGTGGAAATGTTGACTTCATAATGCTAAATCATAGAGTCAACATCTCCTGAGGATGTCTCGGTGTCGGGACGAAACGTGCGTCGAAGAAAATGATGGAAAATGGTGTGTGATGGTGTGTGGTGTTTCATGCGGGTGATGTTCCTGTAAATTGTACCATACGGAATCTTTTCAAGTAGCGGATTACAGCAAAAAACAAGTTAAATAAAAACAAAAAACGGAATATTAATATTTCATAATTAGTAAAGAAATTCACAATTCCTTCAGGCAAAACTTTTTGTATAAAGTTATGACGGAGGCAGGTTCGTTATTTGACTAATTTCGTCTTTTGTCCCAAATTCGCCTTCCGGCTTGATTCTGTTTTTCTATTTTGCAAGCTAAAATGAAGTTGATACCATACACATACGAATATATTAAAAACAAGACGGACTAAAGTGTGATTATTTACAATATTTTCACAGACATTCAAGAAAACTCTTTCAGTGACCATAAAATAAAAGAAACATTTAAACCAAACTATAGTGTGGGACCAAACAAATTTGCAAAATGATTTATGCCCACCGATTCCGACTTATACAGATCGCAAAAGCGCGTATTGCCTAAAGTTTTGATACTTTATACCTCGCCTCTCTTTCTAAAACTAAGTAACTCGTAACTTTATACTTATTTACCATTTTGCCAAAGATACTACATTATGGTAATTAATCGCTTCGGCTACATTTTGTTCAGTGAAATGTTTAAAAAGTTCATGGCATTTACTTATACGATATCGAAACCAAAATATTTTGACGGGAATCGCCCCCTAGCTATGCATTTGCATAGCCGAGGAAAGCATAACATTTGATTGAATGGCCGCGCCTGGTGCATCGCCTCGATAACATCTGTGAGGTCATCAACATATTATTCTGATTGCGAGCGATATCGGGTGCGGTTGCGGTCGATGCAGAATAACTGCGACCGGTGGAAGGGTTAAATTCCAGTCATTTATATTATACATACAATATTATCATTATTAGAGTATGTAAATGATATCTAAAAAAGCCAAACCTACGGGAAATCCTAAGTATAAACCAACGGGGATAAGTATTAATTGCATCAAAATCCGTTGCGAGGTTTAAAAGAAGAAGGAACACGAACAATCAGGCAGAGGTGTAGAGCACTTTGTTTTAACTTTTACATTATGTATTTTTATGGTGATGATTAAGGTATTGCTTACTATCAACGTATCCATGAGTACGGAACTACGTTAACAATAACCACTGGTCCAAAGATAAATCTGTCGGTTCAGCAAGAAGTCATAAATCAGAGCGTCCTTTGTTCCAGCACGCTGTTACTCACGTTGGATTTACTGGACGTTGGACAATGGATGTTGGCTGGACGTTGGACACTGCGCTACTGATTGCGCTGGTTAACGCAAGGCTAACGTTTTTTAAAGATGTCGCAAGAGAACATAAAAGACTGATTTATTTCCTTAAAAGTTAGCTGAAGATTGTGAAGGATAACTGCAGTATTTGTGATCTTGTTATAATATCGAGGTAGGATTCATGTTTTTTTTTTATCATTATTTATTCCACTTCTTGCAAACTGAATCATGCAGAGTAAACTCTACAAATACCTCCTTGGCGAAGGTGGATTAAAATTTGGACTAAGTAATTTACAAACAACTGAAATAACTATAGCCAAAATGTAAACCAAAGTATTTTATTCTTTTCCGCACCGTAACGCCCCTTTTTCTATATTTTAGTAATCCTTGCGCAAAAACCTTTACAAAATATAAAATGTGTAAGAAAAATAGTCCTCTGTGTATTAATGTGGCTTTGCAAAAATAATAACCAGAAATATTTCGTATTTCGTGCTCAAAGTGATGGGGATTACAGACGGGAGAGGGGAAGGGGTGATGGTAGTTCATCACTCACGTCTCTTCTTCCCGGAGGCCTGAATAATGATGCTCATCACATTATGCGACGAAAATACGCATAGATCGCGACGTACGAGTATCAAGACGGGGCGGTCGCGGTAAGTGTAGTATAAAGCTGGGCATTGACGGTCAGTTTTTCGCATAAGATGCATGGAGAAATTTGTTTCTTTAAAAAAGAAAATTCAATTCCCAAAAATTACCTTTGCATTATTTAGTTTCCACATACGAACATGGGTCGGATAAAGTGTGGGACCTGGGAATTGAACACCACTCATGTCTGTCACTACTTACGCTAGTATAGTTGTTTTATTCAAATAGGTAACTTTAGGCAGTAACTCGTAAACCGATTTGATTGAAATAAGAAATGAAGACAGGTTAACCCTTCAGCTAGACTAATTTTGACTCAGAAAATCAATCCGTAGACCTCCTAGATTTTCAAAAGCCATAATTTAGTTGTGCTATCAGCTAAATAGCTAATACAATAATGTTTTCCTCCTACTACCACGCAGAGATGGACACAATATCCTAGTAGCCGATAGATTGCAAAAAAAGCTATAATGCCCGTAAACAAGACATCCATATCAGTTTAACTGCATACCTCGCCGCGTCCACACAACAAGATGACACAACGACGCAAAACAAGCAATGTATGTGCTACCATCGCATAGCAACGATAATCTCATCATCGTGGTACGTGATAGCAAAGTTTGATTGCGAGCTTTAGAATGCTCGGTCCGTATAAAGAAAGTTTTATAAGGTAAAACTGCAGAAGCAATGAACGTGTTTGTTTGAAAGCAGACGTTATGCGGGATTAAAGTTATAATAGTTTGCACAAACGACTTTTAATCCAGTGCAGTGTGGGACAATATTAAAAAGTTTTTCCTTTCTTTCGCAGATTTTATTGCTTTGGAACTAAGAAAATTTGAGGCTTAACAGTGTTTGACTGTGAATGACAATGCCCTCAATATCGAGAATTGTTGATAGAAGCAGGCGTTGTTTTGCGGAAATCCATAATTAGTAGGATTGATTAATTTGTTTTGCGATAATCCGCTACTTGAAAAGATTCTGTATTTTCAGTAGATTCTGTATACACACGTTTCGTCCTGACACCGGGACATCTTCAGGAGATGTTATGCGACATCATAGAGATTTCTACATTTCTCTACGATTTCGCATTGTGATGTCAACATCTCCTGAGGATGTCCTGGTGTCGAGAATAAACTTGCGTCGTAAATGTGTGTGGTGTTGCGTATAGTGGCGGCATTGCTCGCTTAGGAACTATACTTTCGTGCTAATAAGTATAGCAAAACAAATTGATCTTCCTACCATCCAATAGTTTTGAATTCCTTAGTTTTCTTGTTTATGATTTAAGTATTAGATAATATTGTATTATTGGCATAAGCTTGTTTGTGCAAAATTATGTTACTAGTTTCGTAAACTAACACACGAAACATTACGTGTTACATCCTCACAGGCGCAAAACTAACATGGAATCGGGCCTCTGTGGCCAACCAACTCGGGCGTACCAATGACGAGATTGCTCAAACTTGCGGCCGACGTACACAATCGCTTCCAACTACACAGCTCGTTGTGCTCTATAATCACGTCGGTACAATGACGGTGAACGAGCAATGTATGTGATAGTAACGATAACCTCATTGTGGTGGTACGTGACTCCGAAGTTTGATTGCGATGTGCTTTGTTAGTTCGGGAGTTCAGCTCTCGGTACAAAAGAGATAGAAAAGAAAGTTTGTGTTAAATGGTTAACTAGCAGTCAGAATCCGTATGATTTTAGTGAAAATTCAAAAAGGCTACAAATTGATTTATTGATCTGATTTGGACAAATCCGATAATGTCGTTTTAATGACGTCGATAGTGGGCTTTTAAATGTGAAGAAAATCTAAGAATTCCCCCGATATTGTGTAACATGTGTGAATGTTTAAACCTTCATAGATAGGTACATTTCTTCCGCATATTGAGCTTGGCCATCAAATTCAAGACCGACACAATGCTAGTCGTTAGGTATTTTGGGAATTACAACTCTACAAGTCACGAAAACTATTCTTCTTTTCCCATGACGTAGTGATTATATACTCTTTGTTCCCATGTGCGTTCTTATGAGTGAGTTAAAAGATATAATATACCTATCATTGGTTAAAAGATAACATCAACGGCCTTCAAGATTTATTGTTTATCTTTTAACTGTAAAGCTATTAATTTATAAATGCAGCTTCTATATAATATGTGTGATTATGCTTTCAATACATTTTACGTCAGAGGTCTATGAATATGGTCTATTAAGAAGCGTGTCGAAACTTTACCGCGAAGCTGTCTGTCGAACAAATAAAGCGGCTTATGTACTCGAATGTTCTATGTAACACACATAATACATAATACAAGGACGCTAGTGTTACAAGTAAGTTTGTTACCGCTATACCGGTATTTATCGGTCGCAGGAGCCTTGTTTGTGAAACTTTGTAATTCGACGCAAACATGGCTCGTGCTTAGAACGACATCGTTTAAGTAAAATGGCTGCATTACAATTTAATTGAGAATTGAAATATTATTTATTGAATTGGTAATTTGATGACACAAATGACGTGGTGCTCTCTGCTTACGCGTGGTTCCGATGATTCGTTGC
The DNA here is from genome assembly GCA_963855885.1 of Coenonympha glycerion. NCBI lineage: Eukaryota > Metazoa > Arthropoda > Insecta > Lepidoptera > Nymphalidae > Coenonympha > Coenonympha glycerion. The sequence goes on from OY979627.1 coordinate 18,928,165, forward strand.
CATAACTGAGAAATGTTTGTGTGATGAACGTTAAGGTTTTCCAGCATCTGGGTGTTTTTCTATTGTAATTATGTATATTTATCAGTTATTTAGTCTTACCCATAACACAAGGTATCGCTTATTTTAGGGCTAGATTGCTATGTGTGCAATGTCCTGGCTATATGACGTTGTCACGTGGTTAATTTGTCTTTGATATACATAAAAGCTTTGATTTTTTAATTTTTTTAATCGTGGTTTGATCCTAGAATGATTCGTTGCGAAAAAATTTAGCTAACCTTATGTAAATATAATATAGTTATACTTATCTACATACTTGTAGACTAATCAATCTAGTTACCGCTGAAGCTGGACCAAAGTTTCTAGAATTTGTTAGCAATTTTAACTCTTAATACCATTCCTATAAATTTAATACAATTTTTCTGGAATATTTGTAATAAGTCATGAAAAGATAGATACCTAAGTGGGCACTAAAACTAAATCGATCTTATAAAGGGTTTCGTTTTTATTTTGAAGTAGTTACGAAACGCTGTATAAAAACGTGTAAGTATATACCTACCCATCGTAGCCAAACGAGTGTACATAACGTTCACGCTAAAAGTGCAATTCCCTCTGCAGAGGCGATTACCCGATCCGAAGTACCTCATTCATTAACATAGCCACTATACAGAGTGGTCCGAACTCGATACACGCAGCCATACTTATAACCCGCCGTTTAATCACTGCCCGGTTACTAATAACTTGCAATTATAATGCTCAGGTATCTCCTGTAGCCAGTGATGCATTTGAAAGAAATAATTAGGTGTTTAATCCGCCATTAAAACGACGTTTTCTTGACCGGTTCTGAACGCGACATATAATATCAACAAATATCTATTAATTTTATGATAATTAATTTCGAATAGAAGCAGGCGTTATTTTGTGGAAATCCATTATTAGCAGGTACTTGGTAATTGTTGTAATACTAATAATAATTATTATAGCTACTTAAAAATAATCTGTATGGTGCAATATGCAGGAACGGTGCCCACATGAAACACCACACACAATTATTTAAAACTTTTCTTCGAAGCACGTTTTCAAAACGAAACGAAAACGCATGTCCCGGTAGAGTCGTAGAGACTACGAGTTCACACTGTGACCTCCTGAGGATGTCCCGGTGTCGTCACGTTTTGTCTTGCCATCTGCCTCCAGACCGTACTGGCGGCAACGGTGAATTTTCGAAGAGATTTCACATCAGTACAGGACTATAGGTATTAAGCCTGGCGTCGACTACCGCAGAAACGCGTCGAATCGAATCGAGTCATATTTATTCCTAGTGCGTCCATCTCTGAAGAATCGAATCGAATTGTTCATTCATCGCAACTTTTCAACAAGTTAGGTCGTTTTTGCATCAAGGATAGCTCGGATGAAGAGTTGTTTTTATTTCAAATACTTTTTGATGAAGAAGAGGAGAATAGCAAAAGGAAACGGCTTGCACCAAAATACAAATAAAACGAAAACGAAACTGACTGATAGACAGTAAAATACGTTGGCGCGGATTCGATTCTCCGCGTCGACTGAGGCGCGCCGAGCCGAATCGAGTCGGCTCGCGACTTGCTCGGCAGGCGAAGAAATTCGCCTGCCGAGCAAGTCGCGAGGTCGATTCGATTCGGCGCACCGCGGCTCGTCGCTAATGGACGCAGTTTCATAGTAAATAATATATAGAAGCCGACTTTCTGAGATTCGAATCGACTCGACTCGGCGAGCCTAGTGGACGCGAGCCTTTATAGTGTACAATAATTAGTGTGTGCGCAAAAAGTGCACTCTCGTAATCCAATAAGAAGACAGTTCCAATACGACCAGGGAGAGATCCGGCGCCAGAACGATGGGTTCAATTTTTGTAAGATAAAGTCGCATGCAAAGGGTTTCACCACTTTGTTACGGCACCCAAGACCGGTGCGGCACATAAGAATTGTGTCACAGTGTGAGGATCCAATGGATTCCAACAGTATTACAACAAAATATTTTCTTTAGGTACTCCAATACTTACTACTTGTTAAATAGGTCAATCGAATAAATGAAACTATTAAATAAATCCCGACCGCGACCTTTGATTGCGGACACAAAGGATTAGAGGGTTGGAGCTCTGAATATTGGTGAATAAATTCAATTCCGACGATCACCGACTGGTTGTTACTCTGCTTTGATGGTGACGTCACGAATGACGTCACGGTGTGTGAGTGTGTGTATTTGTTACACATGACTTTACTGGTTGGGGGGTACACTTCTTGTGTATGCCATCCGGGTAGGCATGCACCGCGGTGTCACTGATTCACCGTGAGGCGTGAAGCAGTAATGTATTGCCGTTTAAAGGTCACTGGAGAAGACGTGGTTACTGCGTAAAATGAGGTCTAAGAACTGATGTCTCAGGACGATAAGGGTAGTGCAATGCGTCGATATTGCAATGCGTTGCGTTGCAAGTCGTTAAATTGCATTTTTCATGGGCATACGCATTCTTTGCAATTAAAAAAAATATAGATTCCGACGAAGTGATAACCTCCTTATTTTGAAGTCGGTTATAGATACCCACTGCTAAATACCTGCAGTCAGACAGAAAAGCCAAATTTTCAAGTTTAAAATTACCATACGTCCCAACGTCGACTTCCGTCCAAAGCAATTCCTCGCACGTCTCTCTACTGCATGATTGCGGAGAACGGCCCACTGCATTACCGAGGCTCGGCGTGTACACCATGGCTATTCTGTGACGAAGATTTAGTGCCTATTTCGACAGTTTTTAATCAACCTCTTATCATGACCCACAAGTGAGCACACGTTCTCAGTCTGTGTAAGATGTGTTTGGTTTGGATAAGTGCGGTTTATAGAACGATTTCTCTGACAATATTATGGAGTACTCTCGGGAATACTGACTCGTTATTATGCTCCTTCACAACGTTGTGTGTTGTTGTGTGTGACGTTGTTTTGTCGTCGTTGTGTATGTGTGTGTTGTGACACATAAATAACCTCGAAAAGTCAGTAGTGTCTCTTGAATTACAGACCCCTTGCTAGACAAGCAGAGGTTGGTCTGGCTGCCTGTTCATCAAAAATCTGACCAAATCGAATAAATGCCTGCCTGTTATTAAAAATCTGACCAACCCCAAATAAAGGGTCTCTTAAACCACCAGGATGACATAGTTCTTAATTCAACAGTGCGGCTATTGCATTGAACTTTGCATCTCGTGTCGTACTAGCAAAGTTTTCGAAAACAACACTGTCGAGTTTTGTGGTCGAGTTCCAAATGCGTCTTAACAGAATACTCGTAGCTTTAGTGTACCAATCGTCTGTGTGTGCCAAAGCTGACATGCGGAGTCGCACAGTGCACTCAACTGGCCTATCTGACATAGATTACTTGCAGCTAGACGTTTAAGTACTTACTTGGGGTACCGGAAAGGAATCTTGTCACTTCAATGATGCTACGAAAATCCAATTAGTATAGTAGGTTTAGAAGGTTGATCCAATAAAATACTTTAATTTTTTTTGAGTATTTTTTAAAATACTGACAATTATAAGTATACCCGTTCCTCAAAATTCACATGTATGTGCAGATTTTTATACGAGTAGTAAAAGTTGTAAAATGTGTGTTTAAAACTCCACTGTAGTTAGTAAATCTCTGCAAAGATTGGCCTGCAGACACCGTCGCAGGAATCGGAAGTAATAACTCTTGATCTGATGCCGAAGCTTTATCGGGAAAGCATGCATGTGGCGTGCATGCGTGGATATTTTCATCCACTTTTAAGCAGTGTGACTTACCATGGGTTGCAAGTAGGTGGAAGTTTGATCATTGATAATCAAAAAGATGTAACAAATGGTATATTTTTTATGCAACGTGCATACTTAACTTTGTTTAAAATTTTTAATCATAACAGACCTTATTTAGAAGAAAATTCAAGTCAAATTCAATTTCATCTTATAACAAAACATCGAGTTCAGTGTAACTTTTTCACTCTTATAACCTTTTTTCAGCTCTCTACTGCCTTCGTTAGTCGAGTCGCTGGGATGCGTCGGTTTAACAAGCGTGGTGTCTGCTACTTGATATGAAATAGCTTCGATATATTGTACACCAGTACACGAGACTCTGATCATTAAAACCTATGGTACACGGTTTAATATCCTATAAAATGAAAGAAACAACTTTTTTATTTCATACGTCAAGAACTTGCTGAGAATCGAGCGTTTTTAATTCATATATTTTTTAAGTAAGGACGTTTAAAATAATTGTCTGCTTGGGTGAGATGAGAGGGTTATTCAATTGTGTGCATTCACTATAGCTTTACTGTAAGTACGCTCGCCGTGTCGGCGTCAAGCCTTCGGCAATCAGTCAACATTGACGCTTTTTATGCGAGAATTTTATTTGCGTTGACAACAAAGGGAAATTAAAACAGGGTAACTTTATATGCAGCGTAAAATGGTGCTGAATTTTTAGTTTATTTAACTTTAGCTGAAACGGTGTCGGTCTAGTGATTTTCAATTTAACTTATGTGGTGAAGGAATAGATTTCTAAAAGAATAATACTAGGCACGAAAATATAATACGTAAGTAGGTAATAAACTGGCATACCAATTTTGTAACTAGCCTACACGGTAGTTACATGGTAGGTACTTAATTAACAAGCCTGGAAGTGTGGACACTAAATATGCGTAAACACACAGTGTAAACAACAACGTGCGCATTCAAATATATATTGTGTCAGTACGAAAATAAAGTCAACAAATCTCGATTTTCATAGGCGATGATGGGTTGTAATGGGTAACTACAGATGACTACGTAGTATCGTCTCTACAGTCACACATAAGTAAGAGTCGTTGTACACCGTGCTGTGGATGTCCTGTCTGTACTGCATCGCGGCAAAGGGCAGCAACAAGAGCGTGTCGTTGCCATGTGAGGGACTGACCTGCTTGTGTGCGCATGTCGCGCGACACGATCGCGCCGTGCGTGTTGTGCGCGCGACATCTGTACACCGTGCTGTGGATGTCCTGTCTGTACTGCGTCGCGGCAAAGGGCAGCAACAAGAGCGTGTCGTTGCCATGTGAGGGACTGACCTGCTTGTGTGCGCATGTCGCGCGACACGATCGCGCCGTGCGTGTTGTGCGCGCGACATCTGTACACCGTGCTGTGGATGTCCTGTCTGTACTGCGTCGCGGCAAAGGGCAGCAACGAGAGCGTGTCGTTGCCATGTGAGGGACTGACCTGCTTGTGTGCGCATGTCGCGCGACACGATCGCGCCGTGCGTGTTGTGCGCGCGACATCTGTACACCGTGCTGTGGATGTCCTGTCTGTACTGCGTCGCGGCAAACGGCAGCAACGAGAGCGTGTCGTTGCCATGTGAGGGACTGACCTGCTTGTGTGCGCATGTCGCGCGACACGATCGCGCCGTGCGTGTTGTGCGCGCGACATCTGTACACCGTGCTGTGGATGTCCTGTCTGTACTGCGTCGCGGCAAACGGCAGCAACGAGAGCGTGTCGTTGCCATGTAGGGACTGACCTGCTTGTGTGCGCATGTCGCGCGACACGATCGCGCCGTGAGTGTTGTGCGCGCGACATCTGTACACCGTGCTGTGGATGTCCTGTCTGTACTGCGTCGCGGCAAACGGCAGCAACGAGAGCGTGTCGTTGCCATGTAGGGACTGACCTGCTTGTGTGCGCATGTCACGCGACACGACCGCACCGTGCGTGTTGTGCGCGCGACATCTGTACACCGTGCTGTGGATGTCCTGTCTGTACTGCGTCGCGGCAAACGGCAGCAACGAGAGCGTGTCGTTGCCATGTGAGGGACTGACCTGCTTGTGTGCGCATGTCGCGCGACACGATCGCGCCGTGCGTGTTGTGCGCGCGACATCTGTACACCGTGCTGTGGATGTCCTGTCTGTACTGCGTCGCGGCAAAGGGCAGCAACGAGAGCGTGTCGTTGCCATGTGAGGGACTGACCTGCTTGTGTGCGCATGTCGCGCGACACGATCGCGCCGTGCGTGTTGTGCGCGCGACATCTGTACACCGTGCTGTGGATGTCCTGTCTGTACTGCGTCGCGGCAAACGGCAGCAACGAGAGCGTGTCGTTGCCATGTGAGGGACTGACCTGCTTGTGTGCGCATGTCGCGCGACACGATCGCGCCGTGCGTGTTGTGCGCGCGACATCTGTACACCGTGCTGTGGATGTCCTGTCTGTACTGCGTCGCGGCAAACGGCAGCAACGAGAGCGTGTCGTTGCCATGTGAGGGACTGACCTGCTTGTGTGCGCATGTCGCGCGACACGATCGCGCCGTGCGTGTTGTGCGCGCGACATCTGTACACCATGCTGTGGATGTCCTGTCTGTACTGCGTCGCGGCAAACGGCAGCAACGAGAGCGTGTCGTTGCCATGTGAGGGACTGACCTGCTTGTGTGCGCATGTCGCGCGACACGATCGCGCCGTGCGTGTTGTGCGCGCGACATCTGTACACCGTGCTGTGGATGTCCTGTCTGTACTGCGTCGCGGCAAAGAGCAGCAACAAGAGCGTGTCGTTGCCATGTGAGGTACTGACCTGCTTGTGTGCGCATGTCGCGCGACACGATCGCGCCGTGCGTGTTGTGCGCGCGACATCTGTACACCGTGCTGTGGATGTCCTGTCTGTACTGCGTCGCGGCAAACGGCAGCAACGAGAGCGTGCCGTTGTCCAGGATTTGTCTGTTGACAAACAAAAACAATATAAAGGATTTTTTTATATTATAGTACAATGAACACCGGTCTCGCTATAAACCGAGTCGGTGCCATTAACTCCCTCGTCTCTGAATTATGCACTAGACAGGTACGTAGTTTTAAACATTCGCAGGTCTCGGAGCTCCAATTACAAGCACCCTGTATTTTGCTCCGACACGCGCTCCATCCTTAATCCCGCCTCGTCCTTTTTTCGCCGTAACAGGAAATGAAAGGCTGAAGGCTGGAATAATTTAGATGCGACTTTTATAACGCCATTCGGGGTTCGTTTTTTAATCTTCTCGGTCGGAATTGAGTCATTTGTGTGAGAAACGCTGAAGGTAACGGCGCATGAAGGATGAGGCTCGAGAAACCAGCCAAGTGCGAGTGGACCGCGCGGCGAGGGTTCCGCATAACTGCACCAAACTTATACTTGGCCAGTTTTTTTAATTTGACTCTATAATATTTTTTTTTATTGTGGAAATCTTGCAATCAGTCTGTAGACTATGCGCAGCTGTCTATAATATTTTTACATTTTTTTTTTATGTTATGTTCTAAAATTATACACTACTCGTATTTTGTCTTTTTTTCCGAAAGTCGCACTACTGATAAAATAGAGGAATATAAAACAAAGTTTTAAGCATTCTACTACTGTTCCAATTTTATTAGTAAGAGGGCTATAATATATGGGTTGAATTAATTAAAATATATTCTTTTAATTGGAGATTAAAAAGTTTTTCGATAAAAGAATAAGACTTTGCAGAAGGTAAAATATCCAACGATGAATAAGATTAAGGTTCACAGTGAAAGTAATGCTAAAGGGCGCCACTTTTCCCCCAAGGAGCCCTAAAAAGAGGGGTTAAAATCATTAGCAGATTGCTTCCCCAACTCTCCCCGGCCCACAGCTAATTCCAAATCAATTACAATCAGGGAAAAATCGTGACTTCCCTTTGACTGTTTCGCTGGAATCCGTTTACGTTATCGTTTCCCCCATCACGTTTCAGGGCAGGAGAAACTCTTTACAGGGTTTAATAACTAACTTTTTAATCAAATATTTTTTTTTAGTATATGGTAATTTCTATTAGGTAATATTAACAAGATATTATCGTTTTTACAACCGGGTCCAAAATTGTGTGAAAGCGTAAGTATCCGTCTCCGATCCAAACCTTATTAATGCAACTCTAGACTCGTTAAAACATCGAAATATGACGTGACTTTCGAGGGTGTAAAACTTTGTGTAAATTATTTTTAAAAAATTGTAAAATATATATTTTTTAATGTTTTACAGCAGCGTTGAGCGGACGTTTCGAGTCCTTTGAGTCCTCTCGCGAGTCGCGACCGCACTTGTTAATTAGTGCGTAGGTAGCTAGGTTTCAGCTTCGACCATAGACAGTTACAAATATCACGTCATATTTTTTACTTTCATAATTTAATATTTAATGCTAGGATTTAAATCTTTGCAATAAATCTAGCTTTCAATCAGCCTCCTATAATTTAAATCATAGGCCCGGAATTGAAATCCTGACCAGAAAAGAAGAAGAAGCAGAGATCTATTTATTAAATCTTTATCCGTTCTTTGAATAAATACTTTAAAGGCCTTCGTCTCATTCTGCCCAATTTTAATTAGGTGCAATGTCCAATATTCAATTCCCATGACCCACAACGGCCAGGTGTTTTACCAAGCACTTGTTATGATTTAGTGAAACGTTCTAATTTTTATCTGACGTTTTGAAAAATTGCGTAATTATTATCACCTGCCATCTGTATTATACAATATTCAACTGAACATGGGTTAAATGTTTAGCGAACTCCGATCTTAATTAACTCAGATAATTGCAGATTAACTGCTGAATAGTCCCCCTTCTAATAACCATCACAGAGAGAAATAATTACCGAACAGTTAAAAGTCGGTTTCCGTTTAAACAAACAAAGTTCCCAAGTTTCACTCTACCGATAGAAACCGCAAAAAGTTTTAATTTTGACACAAGTCATCGCGACAGAGCAAACGGCTTAATTAATTAATGAATTTCATCCCCCTGCACCCCTTCTCTCCCTAGAGGCTAATTGGCTTCTCGTTTAATTCTCCCCCGGGAACGTCACTAGCTGGATTAAAATTCGAGATGAAAAAACTGGACTGAGAAAGTTAAGCAACTATTATGAAGTTTGTTATATTATTAGAGTAAAATAGTTTTGAAAGAAAAATCACCGAATTTGTGTGAAATTATATAACTTTCTTGTCCTTAAATACTCAACTAATGCACAAGGCTCGGCCTCATAAAAAATATGGGTTTTTCACCAATCCCGCTAGAACCACGGATGGAAAAGTTTTAACTCTACTTTGTCTCACTCTGTCATCAGTGAAGTTAATTCAAAATTTCAATTCGAATCTCATTTCGATTTCGAAGTGCATTCTATAAGCGGGAATAACCAAAAACGTTTTTACTCTATTGAATTCTTAAGTTTTTATCTTGTACTATAGCTATGCAGTATTTTATATCGTAATTCAAAAGTGAACGAGGAACTATATTGCACTGCTATTTTTTATGTAAGGTGTTTTTAATCATCTCGTAGTTCTCAGCTAGGATTTTGATTGTAGGCTAACGTAGGTTTTGATTTCTGGTAACAGTGGCAGCAGTAATGGCCATCATTTCAATAACCCTCTCTTTGACGTAATATGACGTGGCTAGCCCTAACATAGTGGCGCGCGTCGGGTTTGAGGGGGAGGTCCCGGGTTCGATTCCCGCCACGGGTTACTTAAGAATTTCATAATTTCGAATTTGGCTCAGGTCTGGTCAGAAACTTAGGCCGTCAATAGTTACTATCCTACTAGGAAAAACGCGCCGCTAAGCGATTTAAAGCTCAAAATTCAAAACATATTTCTTTCACATAGGCCTATCGTACAGGCTCTTGTAAAATGTCAATATGATATTTGTCGCATATACTGGTAGGTATATGATGATAACTACAAGTCGACTTAAAGCTAAATTTTCGAGAGTTTGAAATTTAGCGTTCCGGCCGTATAAAAACCATTTAGGAGTTACTTACTCCTTCCAAGTTAACACGATAACATCTTCGGCTGCATCGTCACTTACCATCAAGTGAAATCTCAGTCAAGAATACTAACTTGTAGTGTATAAAATAAAGCATTACCATATTCCACATACCGAGCGAAGTGTACAGTTCAATAATGTGCAATAGGATGCATCGCGTAATATAATATGCACAAAACCTACTCGTTCGTGCATCGCGACGTTGTAGCCACGAGCCAAGACATGTTTCTTGACTGAGGGAATACCTAATGCTATGCACTTTGAGATATAAACATACTTCGGTTTAGCTTATCATGTAGGTTATAAAGCCTCAAAGTCGTGGAAGCCAATTTGTAAGAGTTAAAATAGGTATTTGACAAAGAATTCTGATCTTAACATCTCAAACAACATACTAGGTATGTAGTAGAATCGTCCTTATTAAAAGTGTGTGCACATTTTTAAATACATACTTTTAAGGGCGATGGGTACCATCCGTGCGCGAAAATTCAAATTTTATTTAGTTTTTCGCTCATAGTGGGCTAATTATACATCGAAGGCTAATGGCAATGTGTTTTGCGGGCACAGAATTTATGCATCTACATGTTTTTAATAAAAACTCTGCTCAACAATACTCATTTACTTCATATTGGTTCCCGATAGCTCGAAATCTGGAAAACTGCAAAAAATTATCTTTCGGGAACCAATATGAGATGAGGGGGAACTTTCGAGCAAAGTTTCTATTAAAAACATGTAGATGCATAAAAAGTAGGCCCGCAAAATGCATTGACATAAATCTACAATGTGTAGTTAGTCTAATATTTGCGAAAAACTAAATAAAATTTGAATTTCGCGGGCTGGTAGGGCCGCAACACCTTAATGGCTTACTTTTGGACACACTGTAAAGAGGGGTTAGCTAGAATTTTGAGTCTACTCGCACCGCCGAATCGAGTTCCTCTATACATTTTCAGTCAGCGCCAGTTTGGAGGATGCGAGTCCACTAGAAATTCGTACTAAAACCTGTAACCCTTCTGGTCTTTTCTACATGAGCTTACAACCCTGCTTATTTAAACTAATACGTTTTCTTGGACTATACATAGAAGCTATACCTAGTGTCTATGTACTTTCCTTATAACGTGTAGATATAATATAATAATATTATGTATATTGTGGCTTAACCGATGATTCTTGTACCGAAGCATAGCTACTAATTCAATTATGGTATTATCGATTCTCGCTACGAGTTTCGGTCAATTAACTACAGCGAGGCTAATTAGACGTCTTCCGTATTCAGTCAAACGGATATTATGGAGTCACTTCTTATTATGGTGTAGTAATGTGCATGCTACCTTAGATACCTAGTAAGTACCTACTTAAGTTACTGTAAGGAGAAATACAAGCTCTAGACTTCGCTGCATCTCCCCGAAATCTATTTTCTGAGGAATGAAAGTAGCAGATATTAAGCTATTGCATATTTTTTTACACACTTAGGAATGACTTAGAGACTATTAAAAAAGTACAAAATGTAATGTTTGCTATTGCATTTCAACAGCTACCAACTTGTGAACATTGTAAATTGGCACGTTTAGAGAGCAAAATATAGCAACTAAGTAAAATTAGCAATACATTAAACAATACAATTTATAAACAATTCGATCCATTCTAAAATATTTTTCATGGAAACGAATAGCAATTAATAATCGTAAGCTCGTGTAAAAGATTCTTCTATAGTTCTTCTTCAGTACTAAGGTAGTAATATTTACACATTTTATGAATCCGATTTGTGAAAGAAAGTTTAAAATCAATTTAGAAGAACCGAACAATTTCCCCATACATGTTACATAAACCTATACTTACTTTATGCATAGGTACGTCTTGATATTTTTTAACAAAATACAAGTGGTTACAAGTAACAGCAAGTTAAACTGTCTTAAATTCGATTCCTGGGTGTAACAAAAATAAGTTTTTCTATACCAGTCACAAGTTAAGTAAGTGGTAGAAATTCATTAATTTTAAAAAAGTTTTATCAAATTTTACACAATATTTAAGTAAATGTGTCACACACTGTGCACTAAAACTTTTCCTCCACAGTTGCCTTGTCTCTCTAGAGTATTTGCCTTTAGAGTAAAGTTTATGTCCTCTAAGACATTAATTTTACCTTCAAGTCACACAATATTATCTAGACATAAAATAAACATTATTCTAGGCTTCACAGAAATATGTAAATGTGCCGATCAAGGTCTCTTCTGCACACATCATTAAGTACATACATAGTGTAGGTACAGGAGTGGAATGAAGCACCATATTATTCTTTGCTCATTATGTAACCTCAGACTGGCGCAAAACACATAGCGTACAATTTTATTTTACCATGTGTATAACAGCTTTTCATAATTCATACATATTACTGCGAATCCGCTCATGTAGATTTTGGTTTTTCACATATCCTGCGGGAATTGTATATTTTGTCGGCATAAAAAATGTTCCATTCCCGTCCCAGTTTTTTTTATAAAGCAAGAGTTTGTTTAATAACATAGCAATCTACGTATAATAGTGTGCTAACTAGCTATAGAGCTACAGATTGTTTTATGTTTTTACAAAACCCCCCAGGAACTGCGGATTTTCTGAGATAAAAAGCAGAATTTGTATAAATCTAGTTTATCTATAAACTATCTAGCAATACTATATTACATCAAAAAGTTTTAGCGTGGTTGAGTAAAAAACCAGCACTTGTTTGCATCATTATAATTTTATTCACTATGGTAGAGGGCAAAAGCTAGTCTTTTCCATTCCTGTTATCTGAGTACTGAATGGGAATTTTCGTTGACTCAGCGACATAGTGTGCCCTTGGGAAATAAATGGAAAGTGCCTAGCAGAATGCCAGCAGCTCCCAGCACCGATATATAATTGATTATTGTATATCACAAAACAACGAATATTTTCGTCCAGACATTTTTATTGAGTAATATATTGAAATCATGACAACCAAACATAACAAGTCACTATGTGACAGATTACGAATAATAGCCAGTATAACAGTCTACAAGAAGTATCAACCTCCAACACGCACCCTTAATCTGCCACATGTGTACGCACCCTTAAGACTAGCAAGTGTACCTCCACACTTAAATCACACCAGGTTACAAATACCAAAACATGGACAAGTGTGTATGCACCTTTGTACACGAGTGTACACAAATACATTGTACTTGACTGTTTCCAAATCTACACCTTACATAAAACCACGAAAAATAAACAAAACAGAGATTAAACCATTATAAAAACCTAAACATATTCGTACAGTACAAAAACAACATATGAAAAACTTAAGTTACACCACTTTCACTACCCGCCCTCTTAATGGGTAATCTCGCTAAAGCTAACTTTATTTTGGGGCCTGACAGAGGCTTTGTCAATATATCTGCCAGCATTTCTTGTGAAGGCACATACTTTACCTCTACCGCCTCATTGGATATCGCTTCGCGAACAAAGTGAAACCTAATATCTATGTGTTTCGTCCTATTATGGTTCATCTTGTTTCTCGCAATATGATGTGCAGACTGATTGTCATTATGAATGACTACAGGTTTGTCGCAACTATCATTTACTAAACTTTTTAACAAACTCCTCAAATAAATCGCTTCCTTTGAAGCTTGACTAAGACCTATGTACTCTGCCTCGGTAGAGGACAGAGCAACACACGTTTGCTTGCGACTCTCCCACGTTATTAAACTATCGCCTAACATAAACATCATACCCGTAAAGGATTTCCTATCATATGACCCACCCCAATCAGCATCCACGTAGCCAGTAAGTTTTAATTTACCTGACTTTCGGAAAGTAAGCGCAAAATCAGACGTCCCTTTTAAATATCTTAGCACCCGTTTAGCACACTTAAAATGAATTTCATCGTAACACGAATTAAACTGTGATAGAACGCTAACGGCATGCGCGATATCTGGCCTACTATTTTGGGCTAAATAGTTCAGACATCCTACCAGATTCTGATATGGCAACCTACAACCATCATGAGCCTTTTCTAGTGTAAGACCGGCTTCCATGGGGGTAATGACTGATTTACAATCCGTCATATCAAATTCCTGCAACACGTTAATAACATACTGTTCCTGATCAAGGTAAATGGTGTTTTCATCCCTCCTAAGTCTCATGCCTAAAACATGTCTAGCTTGACCTAGATCCTTTACCTTGAACTTCTTCAATAACCCGGTCTTTAACTTTTCCTTTTCATTTTTGTGTAAAGAATTACAAAAAATGAAAATATCATCAACATAAATAACTACAACTATCCTATCTTTATCCCCTAACAACTTTTGGTATAAGCAAGGCTCTATCTTCGATTGCTTGAAACCTAAGCTAAGCATCTCTCGGTCAAGTTCATGAAACCAAGCATTCGACGCTTGCTTGAGACCATATAACGACCTATTTAACTTGCAGACCTTCGTCTCCTGACCCTTGGCGACAGCACCTTCAGGTTGCATCATATAAATATTTTCCTTTAGTTTACCGTAAAGGAAAGCAGTCGTTACGTCCCACTGATCTATGTCCCAATCATATTCTACAGCTAATGAGAATAAAAGTCGCAAAGTCGAGCTCCTAACCACCGGAGAATAAGTTTCGTTATAGTCTACGCCACGTACCTGAGTAAATCCCTTCGCTACCAGCCTAGCTTTATACTTTGAGACCTTACCATCGCTATCTCGCTTAATCTTAAAGACCCATTTGCATTGTATCGGCTTTTTGTCACGTGGTAAGTCGACTAGCGTCCACGTCTGGTTCTCCTTCAACGATTGCAGCTCATCGTCCATGGCCTTCTGCCATAGCTCACGATCAGGCCTAGCTAGCGCCTGCTTTACAGTCGTCGGATCGCTGTCAATTGCCGCGAGAGCGTTGATGCACGTACTTGAATAATCCACCGGCTTCCGTGCACGTAGGTTGTATCTTGGCTCGATACTCGTCTCAGCACTCGGCTCAGTACTCGTTCCAACGTTTTCAGTACTCAGCTCAGTACTTACTTCTGAATCCGTAGCGGATTCGGTACTTCCTATATTTGCATCCTGAAAATCATCTTCACTGTTCGAGTGAACATCAGGATCTACATCCAATATCGCAGATTCAGTTCGTTCCTCCTCTATGGACAAAGGAACAACTGCGTTCTTCGTCACATTCGTACCATCACCAGGAAACACGTTTTCCAAGAACTTAACATCTCTAGCAATAGTTATCTTGCCAGTCTGTAGATTCATCAGTCGGTAACCTTTCGTAAGCTCACAGTAGCCAACAAAAATCAAACCTTCAGTCTTCATGTCAAGCTTTTGCCTTTTCTGCTTCGGTTTCAATGCAAACGCCAAACATCCGAAAACTTTTAAATGACTCAAGTTTACTTTCTTACCAGACCAAAGTTCTTCAGGTACTTTATTCGTGACCGCCTTTGTAGGGCTTCGATTCTTTAAATATACCACGGTATGGACTGCCTCAGCCCAAAACTTTTTGCTTAGATTCGCCTCACAAAGCAACGTCCTTGCTTTTTCAATGATCGATCTGTTCGCCCTTTCAGCTACCCCATTTTGTTCGGGTGTATACGGAACCGTTGTTTGGTGCTTTATACCAGCTGACTTGAACAATCTATTGAAGGCATGGTTACAAAATTCAGTACCATTGTCAGATCTGAGGCATTTTATCAACTTACCAGTCTCTTTTTCTACTTCCGCCTTATACTGACGAAACGTGTCGAAAGTCTGACTCTTATTTCTTAAGAAATAAACATGCGTCTTGCGCGTGTAATCGTCGATAAACAGCAACATGTATACAGAACCAACAAATGATGGCTCTTCCATTGGACCGCAGATATCCGTGTGTACCAATTCAAGGATCTGTTCTGCTCGTGTGCCTTTGTTTTTGAACGGGCTTTTACATGTCTTACCTTTTATGCAAGGAATACATGGCTCAATGCTTTGTTTACTGTCGAATTTCATACCAGTTACCAAATCTTTCAATATCAGCATGTTATTTTGTCCTAAATGCGCCAATCTTCTATGCCATAAATTTGACAGAGGTTCATTTGACAATGTAGCGTTGACATAGTTTACGTTTTCATTCAATTTGAAAATTCCGTCAACTTCATTACACGTCGCAACTATTTGTTCGTTTTTATTCTTGATAGTGCAACCTCCTTTGCCAAAATTAACCGCGAAATCATTCTTAACAAGATCGCTTACTGATATCAAGTTCAAAGATAAACGAGGAACATGTAGAACATTTTTCAATGTGAAATCTGTACTTTCGCTAACTTTTGGCATAGCATTTCCTCTACCTTCAACTGGTATTTCATCTCCATTGGCCACTTTAATTGTCAAGTTACCCTTAACTTTCTGATAGTTACATAACTTTTTCGCATCGTAAGTCATATGAGTCGAGCATCCACTATCTACATACCAATCACTTTTAACCTTGGTATCCATCGTACTCATGCACACACCGACAATACCGGCATTCAGCTTCTTACACTCAGCTGCCTTGTGTCCTTCTTTGTGACATTTGAAGCACTTGCGCACTGGTTTACGAGCATTGTTTTTGGGTGCCTTTTCCTGTTTAGAGGCGAGGGCTTGCTCTCCAGCTCCAGCTGTTTCAGCTTGTCTATTAGCCTCCTGCAACAGTTTAGTTTTAATCTGCTCTAAGCTAATATCCTTTCCACTACTATCCACTGCCATTATCATCGGGTTGTAGTCTGATGTTAATCCGGCAAGCAAAATGGAAATGATCCAGTCGTCTGAGACTTTCGCGTCTATTGCAGCCAATTGTTGTGCTATGGATAGTACCTTTGAGATGTATTTCTCCATACTCGAAAAGTTTTCCAACTTACATGACCATAATTGACGCTGCAGTGATATACGTCTACCCCAGCCTTTATCTTCGTATGCTTCACACAGCTTGTGCCATACCTCATGCGCGGTCTTCGAATTGTAGACATTCGAAAAACATGAAGGCTCCAACAGTAGACACATGGTAGTACGCGCCTGTCGATCCGCATCTTTGAGTTCTGCAGTGACTTCCTTGGCTTCTACAGCCACCCACCAGTTTT
This sequence comes from Coenonympha glycerion, assembly GCA_963855885.1. NCBI lineage: Eukaryota > Metazoa > Arthropoda > Insecta > Lepidoptera > Nymphalidae > Coenonympha > Coenonympha glycerion. The sequence continues at coordinate 18,944,995 of OY979627.1, forward strand.
TACATTCCAGGTAGTTTTGGACTTGAAACTTCCAAACCTCAAAGCCATCTGCACCCCCAAGCTTCTTTATTCCAAAAATGGAACCTGACGAACTCTGGTCATCCGTCATCATCGAAAGTGCGTATTTCCCAATTTCACAATTTACTATATCGGAAATTATTTGGGTCCTGGGCCCATAACCAAATGGAAAGTGCCTAGCAGAATGCCAGCAGCTCCCAGCACCGATATATAATTGATTATTGTATATCACAAAACAACGAATATTTTCGTCCAGACATTTTTATTGAGTAATATATTGAAATCATGACAACCAAACATAACAAGTCACTATGTGACAGATTACGAATAATAGCCAGTATAACAGTCTACAAGAAGTATCAACCTCCAACAGAAATGTTCAGGAGGCCGAGGATACGTTCGAAACATCTGAAAATGTTGTTATTTCGGCACATACACTATGCATACGAGTAGATACTAACATTTTAGGTTTTCTAGGTTTAGTTCTGTGCTAGCTCGATGTCTACTACCTACCTTCTTAGTCCAGTGGTAAGTATATTCAACTAGCAATCATGCGGACCAGTGAGGTTCGTACAAATTGTTTCGATTCAAATCTCGATACCGTTTCGATATACAATCGATATGCCGACGATTTTATATCGAACGATGTGTGTGCCGAGTAACCAAAAACATGTAACTCTATTGATTTTTTTGTATTTAAATCTGGTCTCATAGACACGACCCTCAGTCAAGAAGAAAAAATTAAGAAAAAGAAGGAGTTTTCGAGGAAAATTTTGCGATACATTTTTTGAGAAGATAAAAGCTGGTGTGGGGTTATACGTGCCGACATTAAGTGTGGAGGAACATTACGCATGTCTTCGTAAGTGTAGGGGTGTGAGCACGTAATATTTTATGCAGGGTCACCGGAAACCCAACCAACTGGAGGTTCCCATGCTACAGCCTTAATATTCGCGACTCCCGGGTGGATCAAACCATAAGCTGGTAGCGTTTTATATTATTTTGCACGAAACAGTAGGTACTATTCTTGCCAAGTAAGTTTTTTTTTTGTATAATGGAACTGTTTTAAAATAGTATTAATATATTAGAATCTCTGTTCTTAAAAAAATAGTCGGTTAAACACCACTCAAACTCATAATATTAATATTAATGGTATTATAATTACGATCATTTTTATACGTATTCAAAGTAACAAAATTCTTTGTGTGTGACGCACGATGGTAAAAGGTGTTCTTTTTAATTTTGGTGTTAATTATTATTTATAGGCCAAGTCACTGTTTTGAAGTAACTAATTTTTTGTTAAGGGCATAGAAATTAAAACTATTTTTGATGTTTATTTTAAGTAGCAGACAGACGAACAGGAAACTTTTTGCCATCATACATATAAAATAAGATAAAATATTTTTTTAAGGTTTTTATTGAATCGGATAACGGAAACCTCAGCGCCTAAGTCCAACCAAGTTTTATAATTAGCTGGTTTAAAGACAATTAAATCAGACGCCTCCTGTCCCTTGCGCCACACGTTGCCGTCGTCTATTTTCACGGGCTAATGCTCAAAGGGCACGGCGTCATTAGGACACGTCTCCGCACCAGAGGGCCCTTCAGCAGCTCTCTACAATAGCAATCTATTCCGTCAGCAGTTCCTACTGAGTACTGCCTACGTTACCATACGATGTGGATATAATGCTCTTGTTTTTTAGGTTCTGTAAGCTACTCACAACCATAATTCAGCACACAAACACATACAGAACACAAAATCACATTCACACCAATAAACAAACATACACATTTTCATATACATTAAATTCACAAGCACACTCGGGTGAAACCCGTAGTATTAGCTCGCGATCGCGCCGCGAGGCGAGTGACCTGACAAATTCGCTGAGTGCGCGACATTGCACAACGCGCCAGTACACGGTACTCCAAGTCGCTACCTACACGTCGGTCAACCGCGATCTTTAATTACATCGCTAATTCAGCAAAATAATAATAAGTGTTCTGTAGCGAGTTCACAATAAATAATCTAACAAAACTAGTGCTATATTCTTCGCTAGAACCTTCTATTACGATAGGGGATACTCTGCCTCACTGGCAAACCCCTTCACTGGTGACCCGTTCGAAAACACGCGCTAGCGAAGATGAGCAGTGAAAGTGAAACGGACTCGCAAAACGTAAACACCAACACTCGTCAAGGAGTTAAAAAAGCCGTAAGGATCAGCGGTCACGATGAAACACTAACGCCGTTGTACCCAAGACAAATAAAAACTCCACCGTTTTGGGCAGAAAAACCCCACATCTGGTTCCGGCAAGTAGAAGGCCAATTCAAATTGTTTGGAATTACCGACGAAGAGACAAAATTCTACCAGGTAGCAACATCGCTAGATCGGCAGTACGCCACAGAGGTCGAGGACATTATAGCTGGCCCTCCCGACTACAACCGTTTGAAAACAGCACTAATCAAACGACTGTCGGCATCGCGGGAAAATAAAATTGAACAACTATTGTCACATGAAGAAATAGGCAGTAGGAAACCATCACAATTCCTTCGGCACCTACAACATCTAGCTGGACCAGACGTCCCTCACGAGTTCGTGAAAACTATTTGGACCAGCCGCCTACCCACGGAGATGCAGCCCATCGTCGCGTCTCAACCGGGCCTGTCCCTTGACGCGCTAGCAGACCTCACAGACCGGATACACGACATTGCTTCACCACCAGCACGCCAAGTAGCCGCAGCAACTCCATCCACTACTGTTGAAATTTTGGCGCAGCAGGTATCCGAGCTGACGAAGCAGGTCAGCGCTCTTCTCGCCCGCGACGACCAGAGGTCACAACAGTACGAACGCGGACGAGCTCGGGAACGAAGCCGCAGTCGCTCTCAACACCGGAGGTCAACATCAAACCACCAGCGGTTCCCAAATTGTTGGTACCACCATAAATTCGGACCGGCGGCGAACAAATGCGTACATCCGTGCAACTTTGGAAAGCCGTCGGGAAACAACCACGACAATCTGTGATGGCGGCCGACGATTGTCGTAATCCAGGTCGCCTCTTTATTACGGACCGGGACACTAACGTTCAGTACTTGGTAGATACCGGAAGTGATCTATGCGTATATCCTGTTAGTGCGCTTCATGAACGTCGTTGTAAAACCCCTTTTACCCTGCACGCTGCTAATGGTTCGGTAATCGACACATACGGCTACATTCAACTTACGTTGAACATAGGCCTACGCCGCAATTTTCCATGGCGTTTCGTCGTGTAGGCTACTCACAACCATAATTCAGCACACAAACACATACAGAACACAAAATCACATTCACACCAATAAACAAACATACACATTTTCATATACATTAAATTCACAAGCACACTCGGGTGAAACCCGTAGTATTAGCTCGCGATCGCGCCGCGAGGCGAGTGACCTGACAAATTCGCTGAGTGCGCGACATTGCACAACGCGCCAGTACACGGTACTCCAAGTCGCTACCTACACGTCGGTCAACCGCGATCTTTAATTACATCGCTAATTCAGCAAAATAATAATAAGTGTTCTGTAGCGAGTTCACAATAAATAATCTAACAAAACTAGTGCTATATTCTTCGCTAGAACCTTCTATTACGATAGGGGATACTCTGCCTCACTGGCAAACCCCTTCAGGTTCCATGCCTTAAAATCTAATACAAACCGGTCTAGTGCAAGGCAGACTTAAACAGGTTTTAATTTTTTTTATGATGTTAGGCCACTTTAAAACAATTACTCCAAAAATGTGGATAGGACGGACGGATGATTGTTTCCTTTTTACAATTTTGGTACAATCCGTTATTGGACCCATTTGCTGTCCGTATTTCCGCAACTAAAAGCCTTTTTAAGAAGAAAAAGAGACACATAGCACCACTGAAAGAAGAAGTCCAAACTTATATTCAGGAACTTTTTCGTTACGACTCAATAGCTGTATCTTATAAACTGCAATAGCATAGTATAAATCTATGTGCAATAGTTACTCTCTTTTTAACTTAAAACAAGAAAAATACTTTTTCCTTTAAGTAAAACGGAACCCTCGACATGTTTGATCTTTTCGCACTTAACTGGATTTTTCTTAAAAAATTAGGCACGGGGGACAGGAAGCGATCATAACATTATACCCAATTTCAGAAAGTAATACCGTGTCCATTTTTCCTCTGTTTCCTTTGAAAACAAAGCGCTGGGCCGCGGGCTCCGCCGCTCAAGCCCTGTGAGAAGAGCCAGATGTGTCGGTATCTATTTAAAATCGGATTATTTTGTGCCGCATTTTTTCAATGTTTGGTCAGCAAACAAATAAAAATCCAATTTTTATCGTCCACCTAAAGAAAAACACCAGTTAATAAAGAATGGTATTACGAAACTCGACCGACGTTATACCAATTTTGATCAAAATTGATTTATATTTTAGAGAAATATTTCCGAACCAAATATGACCAGGAGCATAGATTATTACTATGAACCCAAATAACACCACAACATGATCGAAATATGCACGAATTACAAATGATTTTGGTATTAAGAATGTATGGAGACATCGTAGGTAACCGCATTCTTAAACACAAAACGTAAAAACAAGAGAAATTACAGCAAGGCCATGCTAGCGAAATAACAACGTGAAAATGTAAATCTCGCACTGACGTGTCATTTGTCTGGCTACCTAGGCAAGCGCCGGACCAACGTCCCGCTGCCTGCAAATACACTGCATTGAAATGTACTACGTTTTACCGAGTTTTACGCAGACTGGTAACTTGCTGGGACAAGTTGCCAGTTGATATTGCTAACAATTAGAATAGAGAATGTAGAGGAAAGCTACAAAATAAGCATTTCAGCGTACTTTGAAGAGAAAAAATACTAAGAAATAAAAGAGTATTATTTTGTAGACGAGAATATTTGCGAATAAAATTATTTAGTTTGAGTTTAGCAGCGTTGGCTAAAAATTGATAAAATAAAGAATATACCATAAATACCATTATTTAGCGAAGCGTAGTAAGAAAGAGTTCCAGAATATTATTTTTATTCAGCGTATCTCAATTTCTTAATTATTTAAAACATGAAGTTCATGAATCAAACATTTCTATAATCTCAGTAGCAATAATTCTCTGCGATTCTGCTCAGTCCGGAAAATAACACGAATTGGAATTTTTGCAGCAAGTTCATAAATCTCGAGATGACGCGTCATTCATACGGATACACCGTCAGGGGCAACCGGACGCTGTCACGTTGGAGATAAAAAACAACAGACTGAATATTAACGTAGTAATTTTTAGTTTAATACAAAATACACTTAATAATTATTATTTGTAAATGTACACACAATCTTTATTAAACATAGTTATAATAAAAAGTTTAAAAGTATTCCGTTTTTCACGAAGTTTAAATAAGTACAGTTAGTACTTCACCTTCTTCGTCTACATCATGTTTGTTTTCATCATTGTTGTCATCAATATGTAAAAATCGAATCTTGTCAAACCATGTCAAATCATAATTTTAATTTTTAGTTTCAATCGTATTTATTTACGATTCAGCTAGTAAGTGAAATAGCGTAAAAATTTTCAGCAGGTCCGTTAATCTCAAAATGACATGCTATTTTTCCGGGTAACGCCGTCACAGGCGACCGGACCGCTGTCACGGCGTGGACAAAAAACAACCGACTGAATAATAATGTAACGGTTTGCAATTTTATACAACAGCAAAATCTCCGGAGAAACAAAAGTAATTTAAGCCCAGCTATACTAAGCAAGTGATATTTAGTTTCCTAAAAACGCACATAACTCGGAAAATTCAGAGGTGCGTGTCCAGGATTCGAACCCGCGACTTCCTTATGAGAGGCAGAGGTCGAAACCACGGAGCTATTTCGAGTCATTTATTCGGAAACAAAGTCACAAATTACCGGAGTAATATCACGGTGTGGACTAGAAACAACCAATGGAAGAATATCGCCGTAACTTTCAGCTTTATGCAAGAGCAAGACTAACCCTATAAGGCTCGCTTACTGACAGACAAACGGACGAAAAAACAGATAACAGAGGCTTAGTGTTAGCCTAAGCGAAATAGAGCCATGTATTAGATAAAACAGAGTTTACTTTTCAGCTATCCATTTTTTACCTGCGACATTTTAAACAAGCAAGGAACGTTTTCTTGGAAACAAAAAATAACAGTGTAGGTATTTGCTTTGAGCGACATTTCCTCGGACCAGCAAAATAAATTTAAAAAAGAAACTCATAACAACGCCGCGAGCTATCAAGAGGGAGCTTAATCGAGTTTCAATACTGTAAAGTATATAAACGTAGATATACAAACATATTTTTTTGGCATTACTTCTGTTTCTTCTGATGGCTAGTCAAGGAACATAATTAGTTAATTTAATATCAAAAAATATAATACATCTAACACAAAAATAGTGTAACAGAATTGATTTAGATTCTCACAGTCGTATTATGATGTTCTTTTAAGAAATTTTCGTAAGTTTCATTTCAAGCGTGCTACATTTACAAGCAAACAATTTAGCAAGCAAAAAAGTTGATAGTGTGATAGTTTACTATGTGCATTGAAAAAACCCACAGGTCACATCAAAAGATTTCCACGAGTATCGGAATAATCAGAAATATGAGATCCGCAAAACAATATGAATACAACTGACTCACAGATCAAAGTGGCAAAGGGCAGCACATACGAGTAGCTCGTACCGATTGATGTAAAGATTGTCAGGCTTAGTTTATGCCGACTAGGTGGACGGATGACATCAGATTAGTCACGTAATTAATACAACTATGAAACTTAAACTATCGGTTTAACTATTGGTTGTCATAAACGAACATTACTCCGGAAAGTCAAAGCATCACCAATATTAAACTCCACCTATAGAGGTTAACGACGACTATCAGGTTGACGCCGACTATCTCTACAAAATAAAATTTTCACAAAGTAAATTTTAATTTAAGTCCTGCGAACAAACTATTTGTATATGCAACTACTTAGCCATTCGCGCCAGGTTCCAATTGCTTTTTCCTTCCCCCTGAAGTCCTAACTTCAGATAAGCGGCCATTGCATGCCGGCTGCCTTCATTGAATTCATGTAACTCGTTGAAATACTAGGAATAACCCACATGGCTTCGGAGAATTTAAAGCCTCAGACTTACATTATGAAAAACTTATATTGCTTCATTTGAGTTTTTGTAACTATTTAAGGCGAAATCAACGACTCTGCCAACGAAATTCAAAATTTTCATGTTTTTTTTGCAATTTGTTCGTTAATCATCAGAGGTTTATGGCAGTCAATTTGCGAGAATGGCAGTATCATCTTTACATGATTATATCAAAATCTTTGCATAAAAATGTGTATCCTAGGAAATTAGTCCGAGTATCGAGGTTTATGTGAGTAGGTAACTAGTAAATCTCAGACTAATTTCTGTAACTCGACACTTTCGAGCAGAGATTTTTATATAAACACGTGAAGAAGATATTGGGATTATCGCGATTTGACTGCCATATCCTATCATGTCTTATTAGCTTAAAATCGAGAAAAACCACAAAAAATTTGAAATTCGCGGGCACACTCGTGGTGTGCTCCTTAAATAGGATTCCATAATAATTATAGTCACTTGCAGGACATTATTTTTTCCCCTTTTGGGGTTGATTTTCCAAAAATCCTTGCTTAGCCGATGCTTTCGTTATAATAGGCTCTATCTAAAACTCTGATATGTCCAATGATTCGAGCTATTAGATAGATCAGCCAGTGATCTTTTCTTTTAAATGAGACAGAAAAAGGACGACTACACAAGTCAGAAATATAAAAAACTTGGCTATTACACAACCACCATGACATTTTAACGTCAAGAAAGGACTCTGCGGCGAAGTTTATATTTTTCCAATAATTTCGTTATGAGTTACGATAGAGTATGATCGGCCCGTCTGTCACTCCCCGCCGCGTGATATATTGAGCAGCGACAGAGTTTGACAAGCGTCATCGCTGTACTACTCTATTGCGTTTGAAATATTTCTCGATTCACTCAGTTTATTTTTTCTGATAGTCAATTGATTTTCTGATGATAATTGATTTTATTCTTTAGTTGGTATGGTCTAGAGTCTAATTTATGTAGAAGGGCCTTTTGGAATCACCATTACAACCAACAAATGACCCTCAAACGGCCTTAGTATATTATGTATGTACCACTACTTTAGCGCGTGGTGACGACAGTCATGGTCAATTTACAGGACTTACACAACCAAGAGACAAAAAATTGAATCCCTGTAATAAATAAAATAGGGTCTTGTACACTTTTATATTTCATTAGATTGATTGAATCTTTTCCGAATTAATCTTTGCCAACGTAACGATACGTACAATGTACAATATCCGAGTGACCGAGCTTCACTCGGTGGCCAATAGATGGCAACAGTAGTCATATCTTTTTTTTGGTAAATTCAACATTTTCTAAAAATTAATCCTAGCTAGATCGATTTATCGCCCCCAAAACCCCCTGTATACTAAATTTCATGAAAATCGTTCGAGCCGTTTCCGAGATCCAGATTATTTAGAAATATATATACAAGAATTGCTCGTTTAAAGGTATAGGATATAGTGGGTATTATAGTCAGTAGTAAGTGACGCTACGAGATATATTATGCTGCGACAGGGTTTGACACGCGTCATCGCTGTACGACTCTGTTACGTTTTCAATATTTCACCGTTGTCCGAGAACGAATTCAATAAAGTTTTTTGTAAAAAAAAAAGCTTACTTTTTAACAAGCAAGAAATATTTTACTCAGATTAATGGATCGGGTTTAAATTCGATATGCAACTATTTAACGTAACCGTCCGCTAAAAAAGTTTTTGAAAATAGTATGAAACTTTAAATAAAAAAAAATCGTGCAACATCAGTACTGATTGTACGTAGGTAGGTAGGATCAAAAAACACGCATACAAGTACGTTAAAAAGCTCCGATGAGTTCTCGGTCTACACGCCACGTCGTAGTTTGACAAAGGGCACATAACGCATTTAACTTTTGTTGCCGCTTTTTATGTCCCCTTTTCAAATTGACTGTCAAATTGAGTTAGCACGTTTTGTGAGGCACCTGAGTCTTAATTAGAAGCTTTATACGACCAGTTGGGCGGGTAATTTGTTACACATTTTGACATGATTTTGACCTACTACGAGTATTGTGAGAAAATTATGAAATAGTAAATTGGTGCTAAAATTGGTCCAAAAATTGGACATGTTCCAGTTCCTGTCTTTCATTTTCATCAAAAACTTTTTTTTCGAAGTTCTTGTGATTGTCCTGCAGTGTGCACAAAACTGACTTGATGTTACGGTTGGGAGGTTTGTCTGATTCTAGCTGTTGATATGGCGTTTTGAGACGAAATCTTTAAGATCTTTAAGAAGTTTGTAATCAAATTCTGAATAAGTTACTTTGTTTGAGTTTTCAATAACATAATGAAAATGTGATTTTATTTAGCTTGTAAATAAAATAAAATAAAAATAAGAAATTACAGGTAGGTAAAGTCAAGAACTTTACTTACCTGTTATTCATTAAGAAAAAAATCTAGTTCCTAAGCAAAGACTAATTAATCTAAAAGTAAAAAGAAAATCGCGCAAGTTTGTTAGAATAAATATTAAATTTCCAATTAACGTTGGAATGGGACACCAAAACCTTATTAAGACTTGATTTACCGCCTGGAGCTTGCCTGACGGTAATAAGTAATTCGAGGATTCACTGCGTACCTATACAAAAACTTGGTTTTAGCCTTCCCGCTATTGGTTGGTTAATAAAAAGGATTCTAGAGCTTTTACACACCAAGCTATTTCTTTTCGGATGAGGTTCTAAGGTTAGGTTCCTTCGTAGTTTTTGTTCTTCCTATTTGATCATTAGAGGTTTGCCAATATGGCGCTTCCTGGTGTGTAAGTGTAAATCCTTGGATCCTAAACGTCCATTGGTTCTTCGAGCTGTGTGCCCCATTTGCCACTCAAACTTCGCGATACTTTAAGCCATTTTGATGACTTTGGGTCGTGTACGGAACTCATCAATTTTATCACTTAGAGATACTAAGAGCATTGCTCTTTTTATCACCCGCTGAGGGACTCTAATCTGAGTTAACTAAGGCCAAGAAAGATTAAATGGTTTTGCTGTGGTTTTGCTATAATCTACATCCTGCTACGCTAAATCCTCAGAAGATGTCACGGTGTCGGGACGAAACGTGCGTCGAGTTTTGTAAGAGTGCAGTGATATTGCATGCGAGTGGTGGAGGCAGCGTGCTTGAGAGGAAGGGCGGGCAGTGCTTGGCTCGTTGGACCATACAGATTATTTTCGAGTAACGGATTATTGCAAAGCGATTTTATCTAAATAGCTCATACTTACTTCTATTCAATACCAGAAAGGCTAAATGTTCGTGCCCTCAATGTCCAGACCCCCTGATGAAAGACAGAACTCTATCACTACTTATTCACTTAGATAAGACATCGTAATTAGGCGTAGATCTATTAGCGAGTCCACCGCTGTAGAGCTAATTCTACGAGCCCTCATAAACAACACTTATTCGGAGCAGGCGGGTCATATTTCAGCTGCCGAATATCCCCGCAAGCCCGTTAAGCCGCGGTGTAAACGGGTCGTATGTGTAAACCGATCACAGTGGCTGAATAGTAGCTGCATATCGGTGATAAAGATATATGTCTACTTCAGTACATAATACTCTACGTTTAGTTGTCATTGATAGATTCCAGGTCTTAAAAAGTGGTTAGGCTTGTGGTTATCATTATAATTTTTGTTTTTCACCGATGAGAATCGAACCCGCGACCTTCCACTCACATCTGAGCGCGCTGCCAACTGTACTAGGGAGGTCGTCAAATACTCGCTGTCGGTTTTTCTTGCAGCAATAAGGCCCGGTTTCCACCGGTGCGGAGCGGAGCGGAACTGTGTTTGAGTAACCAATCAGATTTAGTCATTTCGAAATCTCCTCACCCCTCAGTTTGGGATGTGCCAAAATGACTAAATCTGACTGGTTACTCAAACACTGCTCCGCTCCGCTCCGCACCGGTGGAAACGGGCCTAAAGCTGCCTATTACATGCAAAAACCGTGTTCATGTGTTTATTTCTTCTTCTTTCAAACACGACAAACAATACAACAGTATACAATTATAATTAATTAATCCCCTACCTTTTCGGAGACCGTTAAAAAGTCCACAATTTTTATCCAGATGTGTTAAATGGTGCATGTAACCCAGATACATTGTTAAAAAGGTCAACAGCAAATAGGTCGAACCGCGTCTATTCATTGTTCAACCTGTACATCGGACATGTATTGTATGTCACTACATACATACTACAATTTGTCTTTGTATGTTGCTATAATGGCGTGAGCTTTGATACTTCAGAAAGCATCATGTTACACATTGTTTGTATACAGGGTGGTTGGATAGAAAATAATAAGAAACGGATATACACAGTAATTGTATGGAAGTATTGTCTTTGGAAATCCATTAATGAAATGTAGATAATCCAAAGAAATTTAATGAAGGTTATCATTTCTGTGGACATACTAAGTGTAATTGTAAGACAACAGAGCTATGTGTGTGATAAGTTTTGAGATAAGTGGATGTCTAGAGTTTAAATTCTTGGCAAAAACCTCTGACTTTTCTTGGTTAAGACAGTAAAAAATATTACTTGTTTTAAAGTTGGATAAAAGCAACGTGAGGATACCCATACAATCTACCAGAGTTTACTATAATGTTCTTAAAATTGTGTGTAACTTTCTTGGTCTAGCTTGGAGCCTAGCTTATGAAATAACTCCTGGGTTCAGACAAGACCTTCTTTACGGGTGCCTTCAAGAGAAGAGTGAATTGCCATTTCTAGGCAATCGCGGTCCAACCTAGACCTCATTATTGCTTTCCATCGGGCATGATTGTCGTCAAGCGCAAGCCTATCTACATAAAAAAAAGAGTTTTTGATATAATCTCATTAGGTTTCAGTGTCACTCGGGGCATTAAATTATCAATTTAAATATTTCACGTCACAAGCCCATACCTAATCCACCATGTTTTATGTTTTATGATCTCGTGTGGGATGTATATCATTTTTACGTTACGGACTTAGAATATTTTTTTTTCTCTGAGACTTATTTTATCATAAATATATTTATTTTATATACATTTTAAAGGTATTGGTTTGGGAAAAGACGCATAAAGGGAATTTATTTCACATAAAATGATTTTATGCTTTGGCTGCAACCATCTTTTTAGGGTTGTATCATGTATGCCAAAAGGGCAAAGTGGAGTTCTATTTTCCTCGTTCTTTTACTTGTCCCACTTCAGTGACAAGTAGCTAGATAGATTTTGCCAACTTAGTTTTATCGAAACATGTTTCATAATCTGTAAGGGTTTTGTATTAATAATTAGAACCTGGGTATTTGGTAATGAGGTAGGCCCTTCATTCCTACTTTTCACGTCAAAGCATTATGACGCAATACCTGACATAAAGGAGGTCGTAAAAGACACGAAGTAGCCACAATGGAGGTAACCACTCTCGCACTTGGCTGTATATCAACTGTAGTCAACATTACTTATGTTTAAGACTTTAGAAATGTGTTTATGTTGACATTAGTGCAATAGTATATAGCATTTTTTTTTTAAAATGATTTTCTAAGGCCCTAGGGTGGCTAGTGGCTACATTCTAGGGCTTTAGAATGGGCTTGTGGTTTTCAGAAAAATGTTTCAAGTATAGTTTTAAAACAATTATTATTATAAGAATAGAAGCAGAAGAAAAAGAAGAAGAATCAGATATAATTTTATATGTTCAAATGTTTTTATGGATCGAAAACGATTTTAAGTTATCAAATCTCATCTATTACCATATCCACTGATGTGTTACCTGTATTGTTTAAAAGTAAAATTTATGTAACTTGCTAATATTTAATCAAGAGTTTTCTCTACTCATAGATGAAAATTGATAAATTAATATTTTCTTATCGCACGTCACATTTTAATACAAAGAATCATAAATTCCGTGCTTACAAAATTTCATTGTTCGCCTTGTTAGGGACACCGAACAAGTGCAGTTATTGCCGGGTTCCTTTTTGTCCTCTACCCCAAACCGTGCCCCGTCCATTGTCATTTGACTACATTCCAATGGCACTTGTGTAGGGAAAAGGTTGACAACCGCTGCATTGTGTGAGCCCTGAATTGATTCCATGGGCGGGATTGGCTCTCGAGCCTTTCCTCTAATCCGGGTTTAGATCTAGTATTCAATTGCGTGTACAATAAAATTGTTCACGATCCCTGACAAAAGCGTTCGACCATACCTATGTATACTGTACGTACAGCTTTTTACGAAGCGAAATAGTTTGACAGGCTTTTATGGAATAACAACTGGTCTAAAAACCGTACCAGGCTGAGTTCGCTACGGGCTCTTCTGATTAGTTCTGTTTATATCCGCGTATATTTCAAAAATGTAAAACTATCATCTCACATTTTTAATGGGTTACAAATGCCCTGAAATAAATATGCAGTATCTATTGAGATGAATGCAAGAATGAATTTTACCATCCCGAAAGTAAATCCTAATTCAAATACCTAAAAAATGGAACCGTTATGGTGAGACTTTCTCCGTCCGTCCGTCCGTCCGTCCGTCTGTCACACTCGAATATTTCATGGATACCCACTCTATAAATAGTTCGTAACTCGGTAGCAGCTTTCACCCGGAGTCCAGGAGTCTTGAGGAGCTTTGTTCGTAATGTCTTGTTTATGCCGATATCTAGCCCCCCGGCAGTCTGCCGCCGGTACCTGCCTGGGGTCCTGCCTGCATTCATTATGCCAGACCAATTACACAGCTCCAGGGCTCTTGTGCGCATGAATAGGATTTGTTTAGCTTCGAGCAGAACGACAGACTGACTGACTCTTGTTGTGCACTGTGTTTATTTTTGCTTATAGGCGGGCTGTTATGTTTTAATGAGTATTTGTATTATAATGTTTTGTTTCTATTGTTGCAAATGATGCCTTAAAGCGTTGTTGAACTGGATAGCACTCTAGAATCTTTGGTCTATTATAATTGTGTATGTTTTGTGTAACTATAGCTTTCCTATTTATTGTAGCCATAATTATTTTAGTATCTAAGTGCACTTCGGTTTAGTGTAAACTTTAGGTAATCGGGAAACAAATATATAATATATATATATACTTATAATAAAACTGTAAAGGGTCGAATTCTGTACATTGAAGATATTTTGAAAATTTTTGTTGGAGGACACTATTTAGTCGATACTGAAGCCAAAACTGTAATTTGTTTAATTTTTGTCTGTCTGTCTGTCTGTCTGTCTGTCTGTTTCACGACCGGGCATCACGGCTAATCCGCTGGATGGATTTAAATGAAACTTGACATGATTATAGTTCATACCCCGAGGTAGGACATAGGATACTTTTTGTCCCGAAATTCATCATGGTTTCCCTGGAAGACGGCATCAAAGTCCAAACGTTTTTTAGTTATAATTCATTAACGCGTTGTCCGATTCCATTCATTCTTTTTTTGTTAGAAAGGAGGTTCTTTAAAGATTATTCCAATACGAATCTTATCATCATCACTTATGTAGTTCAGAAATTACAGACATCAGAACCTTTAAGTTCAAGTAGGTAGGTGACTTGAAACTCGGAATGCACAAAGAACCTAGGGCTAGGACGTAGGGCTCAAGTAAGACTGGAGTACCCTTACAGCCGTAAATAAATAGGCTTAGCAGGAGAAGATTTTGTATGGTTTAAAATTTTTCACTTTTAGGGTGAACAAAAATCATGTAACTGGCGTTATCGCTACGTTATACCGTATAGCGCCATCTCTACAATTTATGTGGAACTTGAATGTAAAACTCTGAGATAGGTACTACCGAATTTTTTTAAATAAAAATTAACTGTCATGTTATTTACTGTTTCCTGACTTTATATTAAGATGGCACTGTTAAAACAGACATGAACAGATTTAAACTTTATCATCCGCAATATGGAAAGGGTAAGATAATGGTTCACAAATATTTTTAACTCTTAGGTCTTATCGATCCTAACCGACTGACTGTCATCTAAGGTCTTTTTATACGTAAGGAAATATATAGCCATTGTCCATTCTGATGTTTTGGATTGTATTGAGATGAAGCAAAGATTTTTAAAAGATTATGTTGGGCTGGGGAATATTGTTAGTAGAGTAATTTATCCCAGTGGTACCTACCCGGCCGAGCTCTGAAAGAAGAGTTCTACCACCAGTACAACTTTTCACATGGTTTAATAATTTTTGACATATTTCGTAGTTTCAGAATAAAAATCACGATGAAAAGGACGATTTTAACTGTCGATGTTTCGATACATTGGTACAAGTCGTGGTCACGTAGTGACCACGACCTGTGCCACTGGGTCGAAATATCGACAGTTAAAATCGTCCTTTTGATATTTCAACTACGTATTAATGAAACTTTATATTTTTATTAAGAAAAAGGAGTTTTCAAAATCACCACAAGATAACCCGTGCAAAGTAAGAACAGGTTTCTGTACAACATCACACCAGAATCCCGCGTAAAATCATGGAATTCCAGTAGGAAGCATATTATGTAAAAAAATCGTAATTCACGCGGGCGGAGCCGCGGGCAACAGCTAGTTAGTAATATAGCGTAAATACTTTAAGGGCATGTTTATCAAATTTCAACTCTATAGTTTTTGACGAAACCAGATATACCTAATAGCACCTTACTAGATTTAGAGTTCGTTTTAAAGGATATAAACATAACTTAAGTCATATTAAACCCAATATCTTACTGAACCAGTAAGCTTGTTCATGAAAAATAAAGTACTTTCAATCTATAACAGAGAGACCGAATAAAGTGTTCTCGTTGCAATTTCAGCCAGTCAAACGCATAGTATGTCGTGTAAAAGAATTTCACAAAAAAATATTATAAACAGTTTTGTTTGTGTCAAGAATTAAAAATAAAATTCAAGTGATCAAACGTAACTCTTGCATTGAATATTTTTTACGCCAGTTCTCGCCTCAGAACTTTTGATGTAAGTGCGATCAAATATAGGTTTTAGAGTACGATTAAATTGCAGAGTTCAGTGAAGCGCACTCATCCGCAGCCACTGCAAGTATCGCCTCACTCGATGGTGTTCAGTTAACTGTTAAACGAACGTAACTCGAGTAGTTAGCGCACACCTCGAGCTTTAACTTTCCTATTAAATTTTAATGGAATGCCGCTTTGAGTTTCATTGCAATTTAATTTAAACCTATTGGAGGTTATCCAGGTTACTTTAATTTTATATTAAAGGTTTACTAATTTTGTAGCTTGTTAAATTTTGGCAGTTGTATATGAATGTAAGTAAGTATACCTGTGTTAAAATCTTACAAAGCTCAAGAAGTAGGTAGTTTTCTCTTTAACCAGAGTGCTCAAGTACCTATATTAGGTTTAGACCTCAGTTCCTATAACTTATAAATTTTCCCTTGATAAATTTTATCTATCTTTCCCATTTTATCTTACTTAGATCTTGTCGACACATTGGCAGTTTGTTAAATTCTTGAAAAGGTTCATAAAACACTGTTGTGTTGTGACTTTGTCTCCGCTTTTGAAGCCAGACTCTTACCGAGAAAAGCTGCCAAATTACGATTAACCTTTATAACTTAGTAATTACGGATGAAAGAAAAATATTTTTGTGTTACAACGAAGTACCACCCTCGATCCAATATTTGTAATTAAAGTAAAATAGCGCACAATCCTACCTTGGTCAAAGGAGTTAGTAACTGATACTTTTATCACAAAGTAGACAATCTCTTCCAATTAAGGAGCAAAATTCCTATACGAGGTACAAAGGCGGTGGCTATAAACCCAACTCCATACTCCTCGTCGTTTGCGATACGCTTAAAACTTTGATATTAAATTTTAATAGGATTATACAAGTTAATACGTGCTATATATTCTCTTTCGCTATTTTCGGGAAGTATCCACCGCGGTGAGACCGTGTCACAAAGGCTTTTGATCGAGGATTACCTGAGGACTAAATTTAATATCTATACATTTCTATTTTAATAATCTAAGGGTACATACTCGTATCGTGCCTAATACTTTATTGGCGAACGTTATAAATATATAAATATCGTTCCCAATTTCTCCTCTAAACTTTTATGTTTCAGCTAAATTGATTTGTCTACTTATAAAGGTGCAAAATAAGCTATCAATCGCAAAATTATTAAGTTGTAGAGTTTGGGGTGTTTTCTATTAAAATTTTAATTTCTGCGTAAGTACGAGTATCTACTTAATTTGAGTCTGGAATTTGTAAGTTGCTAAACGACATATAGAGTTAAGTATTTGATACTAAATACTTCTCAACTAAACAAGCAGTGTTAGCCTGGTCTAGACTTCTCGTCACAGGGTGGGGTTCAACCCCCCTTATGCTTATGGGCTTATGTACGTTTATGGAAGCTAAACATCACTTGCTTTAATAGCGATGAAGGAAAACATCATGTGGAAACGTAAATTCAAAAGAAATTTTTTCAAAGACATGTGGACCCTGCTAACCCACACTTGGCCAGCGTGGTAGGCAATGGAGAAACCCCTCTCATTCTAGGAGACCCGTGCCCAGAAGTAGGATATTAAAAGGGGTGGATGGTAAATCACCTCTATCTGAATTTCAAAAATCGGAATTTGCCAGAAAGACGGATAAAAACGTGATTAACTTCTGAAAAAATATTTCCCTTTGAACTCTAAAAATAATCAATATGGTACATATCTTCAAATCCCCTAGCACTTTAATGTAATACCCGATATTTGCGTCGGAGTACATACGGCTCACGTCATAACGTAATTCGCCTACGTCACAGCAAAAATGGGATCCTCCGATGTAGCACCGTAACGTAATAAACTCCTCAGTGGAGACTTGCTTTGAGACATTATCCGTTTTCACCACTAATTTGCAGCACTAATATGACGTTAAGTGCTCGGTGAAAACGAACGAACTTTATGTAATATCCTAGCAAAATATGCCATGTCTTTATGTGGTATGGCGAGTAAAGCTATTTTTAAATATAGAATGGAAGCAGGCGCTATTTTGCGGAAATCCATCAATAATAAAAAGCAGTATAGATTAATTTGTTTGCTATAATTCGCGACTTGAAAAGAATATTGGAACACTTTCTTCGACGCACGTTACGACTCTACGATGTCACATTGTGAAGTCAACATCTCCGGTGTCGGGACGAAAAGTGCGTCAAAGAAAATGTTGGAAGAGTTGGTGTGTGACGTTTCATGTGAGCTGTGTTCCTGCTGATTGGACCATACCGATTCTTTTCAAGTCGCTGATTATAGCAAACAAAAAATCTGTCCTGCTAATGCTATTTTTACACTGTAAAAGTCAGTAGGTACATTTGACTTTGATCTTACCTGATGGTAATAAGTGACGATGCAGCCGAAGACGTTATCGTACTGACTCGGAAAGGGTGAATAACTGCAAACAGTTTTAGATTCAGCGTCGCACCAAAACGCTTGATCGCTTTCCAGTGCTTATTAGCACGAAAGGTGATAAATATTAGCCGCAGCCAAAGCCTCCCACCAGACCAGACCTGAGTCAATTAATAATCGAAGAATTGAACCCGTGACCTTGTACGCGATTCCATGCACACAGGAAC
This sequence comes from Coenonympha glycerion, assembly GCA_963855885.1. Lineage (NCBI taxonomy): Eukaryota > Metazoa > Arthropoda > Insecta > Lepidoptera > Nymphalidae > Coenonympha > Coenonympha glycerion. The sequence continues at coordinate 18,963,667 of OY979627.1, forward strand.
TGCACCAACGAGGTCGTCAATAAGACTGATAAAGTCTTATTTATTTCGTAAAACATAGATTCACTAACAGCGGAAGCAATTGGTTTGGTAAGGTACTGAATAATACAAAAAACATTCGCTTGATCTTAGATACGTGATACCCTGGCAGAGGTCTTCATCATGATTTGTAGACCAGGGATAAGGAAGTATTTTTTATTGTATAAAAGAAGTCCTAGACGATTTTTATAGCTCAACCTAAAATAATTATTTCATGAACACAATAGTTATTTGTTATGCAAGGGCGCAAAGTGGATTTTTGGGCCGAGTGTCAAATTTGAATGCTGAGCGGCGAAGGATTCTAGGGTTGAACCCTGAGCGCAGCGAGGGGTTCAAAGAATAGAATCCTGAGCATAGCGAGGCATTCAAAGACACGAGACCCAAAAAAATTTGCGCCCGTCCATAACACAAAATTTTTCATCTCACCACAGCGAGGAAAATCACCAGAAGAACACTTTAGATCGGCATTGCGATTTATGTTAAATGTTGTTTTTGGTACTTAACTCTGAATAATTCACTTACTGAAACCACCTTCAATCATCACTCACCTTATTTCAAAGTTAAAACAAAAAAATAATGAATAAAGTAATAAAAATATTAGGTATTTTCATTTAATCACGATTGGAAACATAGACAACTATCACTAGACCAGAAAAAAAAAATTGAGAAACTTTTTTTTTACTTTTTTTTTGAATGCGTTCTGAAATAGGAATTTCTAAGAACCAAAGATAATATAAAATTTTATAAATCAAGACACGCGGCAGCGTGTCAAGCCAAGTTCAAGCAAAGGAACTGGCTAGCCAGCGCCAAGAGTAAGTTTACACGAACCACTTGGTGCCGCTTTTGACCCTTCTATAACTCAAAACCTATTTAACGTAAACACATAAAACTTCGTGTGTTTAATTATATCCATAAGATCATATAGAAGCCCAATTTTCATGAAGCTAGCTCAAACGGTTATAAAGATATGAAGGTCAAAAAGTCGTTAAAATTCATACTGACTGACATATAGTACAAAAAACCTAACCTACTTCCAGATGACCTAGAAGGATGAAATTTGGAATCCAGCTCGGTAACTGTGTGTAAGCGTAGGAAAAAATCGAAAAATAAAGAAAAGTCAAAAAATAAGGGGTGTTCCCATACAAACTGACATATAGTACCTAAATCTAACCTATACTTCCAGATGACCTAGAAAGATGAAATTTGAAATCCAGCTTGGTAAGTGTGTGTAAGCGAAGGAAAAAATTAGAAAATAAAAAAAAGTCAAAAAATAAGGGGTGTCTCCATACAAACTAACATATAGTACAAAAACCTAACCTACTTTCAGATGACCTGGAAGGATGAAATTTGGAATCCAGCTCGGTAACTGTGTGTAAGCGTAGGAAAAAATCAAAAAATAAAGAAAAGTCAAAAAATAAGGGGTGTTCCCATACAAACTGAAATATAGTACCTAAATCTAACCTATACTTCCAGATGACCTAGAAAGATGAAATTTGAAATCCAGCTTGATAAGTGTGTGTAAGCGTAGGAAAAAATCAGAAAATAAAAAAAAGTCTAAAAATAAGGTGTGTCCCCATACAAAAAAACATATAGTACAAAAACCTAACCTACTTCCAGATGACCTGGAAGGATGAAATTTGGAATCCAGCTCGGTAACTGTGTATAAGCGTAGGAAAAAATCAAAAAATAAAGAAAAGTCAAAAAATAAGGGGTGTTCCCATACAAACTGAAATATAGTACCTAAATCTAACCTATACTTCCAGATGACCTAGAAAGATGAAATTTGAAATCCAGCTTGGTAAGTGTGTGTAAGCGAAGGAAAAAATTAGAAAATAAAGAAAAGTCAAAAAATAAGGGGTGTTCCCATACAAACTAACATATAGTACAAAAACCTAACCTACTTCCAGATGACCTGGAAGGATGAAATTTGGAATCCAGCTCGGTAACTGTGTATAAGCGTAGGAAAAAATCAAAAAATAAAGAAAAGTCAAAAAATAAGGGGTGTTCCCATACAAACTGAAATATAGTACCTAAATCTAACCTATACTTCCAGATGACCTAGAAAGATGAAATTTGAAATCCAGCTTGATAAGTGTGTGTAAGCGTAGGAAAAAATCAGAAAATAAAAAAAAGTCTAAAAATAAGGTGTGTCCCCATACAAAAAAACATATAGTACAAAAACCTAACCTACTTCCAGATGACCTGGAAGGATGAAATTTGGAATCCAGCTCGGTAACTGTGTGTAAGCGTAGGAAAAAATCAAAAAATAAAGAAAAGTCAAAAAATAAGGGGTGTTCCCATACAAACTGAAATATAGTACCTAAATCTAACCTATACCTACTTCCAGATGACCTAGAAAGATGAAATTTGAAATCCAGCTTGGTAAGTGTGTGTTAGCGTAGGAAAAAATTAGAAAATTAAAAAAAAAGTCAAAAAATAACGGGTGTCCCCATACAAACTGACATATAGTACCTAAATCTAACCTACTTCCAGATGACCTAGAAAGATGAATTTTGAAATCCAGCATGGTAATTGTGTGTAAGCGTAGTAAAAAATCAGAAAATTAAAAAAAGTCAAAAAATAAGGGGTGACCCCATACAAACTGACATATAGTACCTAAACCTAACCTACTTCCAGATGACCTAGAAGGATGAAATTTGGAATCCAGCTCGTTAATTGTGTGTAAACGTAGGAAAAAATCAAAAAATAAAATAAGTCAAAAAATAAGTGGTGTTCTCATACAAAGCGACATATAGTACCTAAATCTAACCTACTTCCAGATGACCTAGAAGGATAAAATTTGGAATCCAGCTCGGTAATTGTGTGTGAGCGTAGGAAAAAAATCAAAAAATAAAAAAGTCAAAAAAATAAAAAAATAAGCGGTGTCCTCATACAAAAAACTTGTAATACGCGCTAAACAACCAGGTTCTTCGTGCCTAAACCAATAATAGTATAAAAGTGAAGTACATATATATATGAGATTCAATGAATAAATAAATACTTTATACAACCCGTTCGCTATAAGATTGCCGCTGTCAACTGTCACGCGTTTTGCGTTGTCTCAGCCACTCAGTTCTAGTTCCAGTGAGAAAACGCTATATTGACATCATTTGACAGCAGCAAACTTATGTTGTACTAGCTGACCCGGCGAACTTCTTTCCGTCTAACAGTCGATTCTTTAATTTGGACATTGCAAAATTAGGTATTTTATTTTATTTTCTATAGATTTTTTCTAAAATAAAATAAACGTAGCCTAAGTTACTCCTTATTACATCAGCTACCTGCTAATAAAAGTCACGTCAAAGTCGGTCCAGCCATTTGAGAGATTAGCCGGAACAAACAGACAGAGAGACAGACAGGCAAAAATTGTAAAAAATGTTATTTTGTTGTATTTACCGTATTCATATACATGTAGTAAAAAACGTATCTGCATGGTAGATATCAAATCAAACCAAAAATCTTATATCTTAATATATATAAATCTCGTGTCACAATGTTTGTCCTCAATGGACTCCTAAACCACTTAACCGATTTTAATAAAATTCGCACACAGGGTGCAGTTTGCTCTAACTTAAAAGATAGGATAGCTTAAATCTCAATTTATCTATTTTTTTATATCCTTAAGGGCAAAACAACGTTTGCCAGGTCAGCTAGTATATAATATATAATATATAATAATAATAATATAATAATTAATAATAATTAATAATTTTTGTGAAGCTTATTTAGCCCATATGGTATTAATTTATATCTTTGTAAATATGTTTTTCAGAACGGAAATTTAATGTAGAATATTTGTGCCTTTTACGCTATACAGTTTTAAACAAATATCTTCCAAGATATTAGCAAAATAAAAACGCGCCGCCCCGGCAGTCCGCAGTATCTATGCGAATGCCTCGCTCGCGTCCAGCGCTGTGGGCTGTGGCATACTATTAGGTGTTCCGTGGCTGTGGTTATAAGCACGTATAAGGCCCGGTTTTCACCGAAGCGAAGCGGAGCGGAGCTGTATTTGAGTAATCAATCAGATTTCGACATTTTAACATCTCCGAAACTGAGGGGAGAGGTGATGTCGAAATGATGAAATCTGGTTGGTTATTCAAACACATCTCCACTCCGCTCCGCTTTGGTGGAAACTGGGCCTTATATGGGATAAACGGGCCGGGATAAAACGCGGAACGGAGTCCGCGGGCACTGCTAGTACTTTTATATTTCATATAGGCCTAACTTACAGGCACTTATGACAAGTCATTACAAATATTAGTTCTTCAATGGTGATAAATATTTCATGATATTTTATAGTCCACGGCTCACTAAAATAACAAAGATCAGTAATCAAGGTTCGTTTCTCTTATTTCTTTAAAAAATAAGAAATAATATTTTAAGGTATAAATTTGTTACTTCGAACTCTTTGTACCTTAAAAGAAAGTCCAATGTGTATGTAGGTATACCAAGATCAAGGCAATAGCGATGTATTTTTGTTACCGATATAACATTTATGTATGATTACTCATTTAAGAATTGAACTCGCTCGCGCCTTGCACTTGTACGCGAGGACTAGCGTGTTACAACTATGCGCGCGCACCCGATACGCGAAGTTGCGAACGAACTAAAGTATGCTCTTAGCGGCGCTCATTTGCTTTGCGCCCAGCATCGTCGTTACGCCCGGTTGTTTAGCGGAAACCCTCCTATAAGATTGCGTTGTTCGACGAGTTTTGAGAGTCAATTAATATTACTTGGGTAAAGTTGTTTGTTTCAAAACCTCATTTGTTTGTAGCTCTTTATCCACAAATCACAAGGACTTAGTCTGGACAGCGCTCTTCTGGACATAGGCACTTCGATATTTAGCAGAGGACAGGCCTACGTTGCGCTCTCCAGGGTTAAAACCCTAGACGGAGACACCTTATTAATCTAGACCCTAGTCAAATTAAGGCACAAGATAGTTCTATAATAGAATACTAGCTGACCTGGCAAACGTTGTTTTGCCCTTAAGGATATAAAAAAATAGATAAATTGAGATTTAAGCTATCCTATCTTTTAAGTTAGAGCAAACTGCACCCTGTGTGCGAATTTTATTAAAATTGGTTAAGTGGTTTAGGAGTCCATTGAGGACAAACATTGTGACACGAGATTTATATATAATAGAATATAACCGTCTGAGATCCCTATATCGCCCGGACTTAGCTAATTTAAGCATAAACAGGAAGCGTACTAACAAGGTAGCAGATAATGAATGGGCAATGCGCACTATTATCTCTAACATTCAAGAGAGAGAAGAAAATAGTATAAAAAAGAAAATCACGCAGCAGAAACGCAAGAAAAAGCTTTAAACTCAGTACCTGCCAAGTCTTCTTTACAAAAAGTAATGATATCCCACCATTAATACCATATGGGCTAACACCAAAAACATAAATGTAAAAAAAGGAGAGCCAAGTTCAATAGAAAAATTATGCTTGGCTGTCAGCTTCGCCGCAAAAAGAATGGAGATCTAAATGAGTGCCAAGTTCTATGTAAAATCGAAATTTGTATTTATAGGAACAAAAAAACAATATGAACAATTATTAAACTCTATTTTTTTGCTTTATTGAATACCTATAACAATTGCTGTTATTCAAAAATGTTAGATCTTAAAGTAGGTTAGATTTGACTTGGCCAGTTTTTATCGGAATTAAAATGTTGTATAACTTTATAAAATGACTGATGTAATGAAAACTGGCCAAGTCAAATCTAACCTACTTTAAGATCTAACATTTTTGAATAACAGCAATTGTTATAGGTATTCAATAAAGCAAAAAAATAGAGTTTAATAATTGTTCATATTGTTTTTTTGTTCCTATAAATACAAATTTCGATTTTACATAGAACTTGGCACTCATTTAGATCTCCATTCTTTTTGCGGCGAAGCCGACAGCCAAGCATAATTTTTCTATTGAACTTGGCTCTCCTTTTTTTACATTTATGTTTTTGGTGGGATAAATATTTTAACAATAATTACTTACATAAACAACGAGGAAAAAATCATGGATTTAATTAGATTTCTTTTATAATTAATAAAACTAAATAGGAGTTATTATATTTATTGATATTCTAAGAAAAAGTAAAAATAAAAAACTAATGTACCTATACAAACTCTAAGGTCGAACTTTTTTACTGAACGTATGTGTTATTAGAAAAAAAAGAAGTCTTCAGCTTTGACATTGACATGACACGTAATTCGAGTTTGACGTTGGAAATGCTTTTCGGCCCAAGGGCCGGAACGGATTTTCATACTACTTTGTCTCCCTTGGGAAAAATGAAAATGCTTTGGCGGCCTAGGGAATATAATAGCATTTTCCGCCCGCATTTCGGGCTTTAAAAATCGCTTTTCCGAGCGGGTGAGATGAAAATAAATGAGTGAATTTTGTAACCAAAGGAAAAAAAAGTTTGGTGAAACGGATGGCTCAAGTTTTAGTAACATTTCGAGAGCATACATAAATGACAAAATAAATGCCGATCTAAGTAGTTAGCACATGAAAAATTTCGGTTAAGAATACCGCAACGAAGTAACTGGAAGATTTTTAAAACACCATATATTTTTATGATACTTGTACGCTTGTGCCATAAACGAATTATACCTCTTCGCATCAGAAGTCAGAACAGCAGGAGAAGAGACATCTTTTGAGTTAATTAGATATAGTTCCTCATAAAACAACGTGAAATCATCCTTGCGCCGTACACATAACGTCTATATTCGAGTCGCTAGTGTATAGTTACGATGAATTCGCAATAGCTGGTTAATTAGAGGAATGGCTCGAGATGTTTACGAGTTTGAAATATTATTTCATGTTGAGCTTACAAAGGAAATACTCGTAGAACTCTACGGATAGAGCAAGTTAACCAGACTAGATATTCCATCTTTATTCTTTATGCTCTAGGTTCACAGAAAAGTTCATTTTCTGCATTTTAATGTGAACTAGAAAAATTTGAATTGAATTATTTGATTTCGAACTTTGAAATTCGTTATACCAAGTCGAGATCTCCAATTTAACTTATCGTTGTCGGGTCATTTTTAGCGCGAAGCTAGTATGTAGCATAGACAAAAAAAGTAAAGTTTTAAATGAGAATCTGTAGACGTGTATTCGTCACTAATATATTCCACGTGCAGACGTCCTTGTGCCGTCGGCTGCACGTCAAGCTGTCTAGACCTACTGTGTCTGCCGCTCGCACGATGCCTCCAGCCTCCCTACCAACGTCACGTTCCCTCAGTTTAGTGTCTTTTCTGCGTTATTTTATTCGCTACTCTTGTTAAATATCCACATTAAAATAGATTTTGTTTGAAATTTGTTTTCAAATGTAAGATGTTTTCACACTTCAAGTTAATATACTTGCCAGCAAACTTCATCTAAAAGTGAATTCTTTATCAGTGTGTATCTATAAACCATAAGGGGGAGGTAACCCTATTATAATGGTGTGTATAAACCCCTTCGCAGCGGAACCTACATCGCAGCAGAACACTAAATCACTTGGTGGTGCGTATTTTGCCGGTAGTGTGGTAACTAGCCACGGCCGAAGCAAATCCTGTTCCTGAGCCCATTCAGGAATTACATAATTCTAAAGCAGACCGTCGCGGGAAGCGAATCCACACCGTCTCATACTCATATTCTTCTTCTTCTCAGCGGCAGGGCGCGTTTGGAACCCTCGTAAACTAAGTTTTAAGTCGTGAATGGTTATCACCATTAAAGTGACCATGTAAACAAAACGACGTGTCATAGGAGCCTTGTATGCTAGGCCTATATGAAATAAAGAATTTTTCTATTCTATACTATTCTATTCAAATATACGCTAACTGTGCTAGTGAAGTCGTAAAAATTGTGCAACAACCATTGGCAACAACAGAAAAAGATGCAATGAATTAATTAACTCTGATTAGAATCGGAGTCGTAGACGAAATCATATCGAATATCGATATCGATAATCGATATCGAAATGTAGAGGCGTAAATATAAGTCTTGATATTGTGTTATTTGACATCTACGAGTACAGAGGGGGTGAGTCGGGGGCGCATTGCATGCGAAGCACCAGCCCGAACCGAGCTGCAATTTACAATATTTATGGACGTGCAAGTTGCATTGCTATTGCAACTATGATTTGCACGCAGACGAAATAAACTATGAATGCTGTTGCAGAAACATTATTATATGTTTTAGTTAAAAAATTGTCAAATGCTATCTTCTAAACAGTCAAAACACAAAGTTTACTTGGGTGCCAACTCTTTCGTAGCGTTTTTGTAATCGTCGAAATTATTTTTTTAGATAGCTCATTATTATTTTTTGTCGAATTGGGGCTTTCCAAAGTCGTTATTTTTATCCCGAGTCAGATGTTTCCCATAGATGTAATAACTAGCCGATATTATTGTGGATAATGAACAGAATACAAAAATCACAGAAAGAACAAAAAACTGAATTCAACTATATTTAGTGTTATTGTAAAGATAAGGAGTCTTTGTTCTCTGTACCCATACAATCCCCTTGTTTGTAAGGAGCCTTTATCCCATTTCTTATAAAATATTAACTGGGATATGTTCGGTAACTTGTTCTGAAAACAATGGAATATTCGCCTCCATGTTTCCTCAGAATTGGATAGCTGCGAAATTGCAAAAATAAATATATTGTTACAAAATTTTCTTTGCAATAAAATGTATTTTAGACAAAGCTAATTAAAGCTAATTAGACTAATTTATACCTGTCAAAATTATCGGTTTTTAGCTCACTTGTTATTACTGACTCTAAAAACAAAATTAATTACTACGACTACAACGTCCAAAAATGTACATAGTAATCAAACAACATTTATTTTTGATAATGGATATATACAGATGCCTTATTTACGTAACATACCGAACTCATATACAAAACTATAGACCCGTCACCAAAATAAACATTCCTTCCGAATCGCATGAAACACAAAATACAAGCATTTGTGAAGGAGAAGGTAAGTATAGCGCGTCTTCAGGGATTTACGAATTACCTACGTTTAAATCAATGTTTGAACAAAATCGCCAACTCAGGATTCTTATCTTTAAAGTGGTTAGATTAGTTCTTACTCCTAGAAAATTTTAAAATAGGACACAGATTTCTAATCAGAGGGAATTGGCATGATGGCTTCATTTGCCATTCTGCTTGAAACTTGCGGAGTTAAAGTAAAAGAAGCTCTGATTTCTTATCAACTTGGCGTTACATTTTGTTATTGGAAAATTGGAGATAACCTATCTTAGCAGTGACTGATACGTTCTATATTATAGTCAATTTCATGAAATGCAGGTTATTCTCGTAAATTCGATCACTATGGTTTCTGTTAAACTTATATTGTAAAGGTGAAAGTAAGTGTGTGTGTGTGTGTATTTGTTACTTCTTTACAAAGTAACTACAGAACCAAATTTGAAATAATGACAGATTTAACCACGAGTTTCTAGGTACGTTTATTCCGGAAAAATCCAGCTTTTCGCCTGCGAAGTTGCGACTAAAAGCTTCTTATAGTATTCGTATGATAATAATCTTAATGATTATTATAATTAATGTCGCCTTGTACAAAAGTGGGCACATTATTGTTTACGTTGTAGCGATTTTCAATATGCGACTATAAATGGCGTAACTAGCGCAATAGCACACGCTATGAATAGAAGTTCTGACGTCATACGCTTGGATCACAAGCGGTTTGCAGACATAACACATGCCTAAAGGGAAGTTTCCCTATTGCCTCACAACCGGCAAAAAGTGAATGTTTGGAGAAGAAAAGGCGGTTCATGGTTGCTCCATGAAGAATACCAGGGCTGGACAAAATATGAATGTTTCCGTTGTGAAAAGAAAAAGGGGGTTCGTTGCTCCATGAAGAATACCAGGCCTGGAAGTTGGGCTCACCTCAGTCCAGGCACGTCGTCGAGCTGCGTGCCGTCAGGCAGTTGCCAGGCCAGCTGCGGCGTGGGGAAGCCATGCGCCGCGCAAGAGACCCTGGCGCCCGTGCTGTTGGAGAACACCAGGCGAGACGGCGGCTCCATGAGGAACACCGGCCCGTGCTCCTGCGCCTTGCCTCCTGCGGAGAAGGAGAAAATCCGTCAAAAACTTTTTGCACACACTGCAAGCTAGTGCTGCAATAGCACCATCACAGTCTCTCGTATGATATTGCTTGGGTATTCTGCGGTCCTGGTACTGCATAATTCCTACAATGTAAATTGTAAGTGGCGTATCACTTATCTCGTCATTCTTAGCTATAAATGACATAGTTGCACTAATTAAGCGGCATATTTTTTTTTACGCTGTACAAGTTAGTACTTGACTGCGATCTCACCTGATGGTAAGTGATGATGCAGTCGAAGATGTTAGCGTACTAACTTGGAAGGGGTAAGTTATGTCACCCCAATCGTACCGGAACGCTTAATCGCTTGGCGGTACGTCTTTGCTGGTAGGGTGGTAACTAGCCACGGCCAAAGCCTCCCACCGGACCAGACCTGAGCCAATTTAGAAATTATAAAATTCCAAAGTGGCCCGTGGCGGGAATCGAACCCGCAACCTCCCACTCGAATCCGAGCGCGCGTCTCCTGCGTCAGGGAGGTCGTCAATAGCTCTTGGTTACTGATGGTGAAGAGTCCTTCGTATGATATTGCTTGAGTATTCTGCGGTCCTGGTACTGCATAATTTCTACAGTGTAAATTGTGAGTCTCGTCATTCTATGCTATAAATAACTTAGTTGCACTAATTAAGCGGCATATCCTGAAATTGTAGTATTTTAATTAGTTTTTTATAATTAATTAAAAATTCAACTAAAATAATGTAAGTTTTCTTAATAAATCCAGGGGACGAAAATAAATTGGACGCAATTCCTAGCCACAGAGTGTTATTTTACCAAATCATTATATCTCTTACTCCGAAGAAAATAAGATTGGATATCGCGTGGCAGGATTATGGCACTGCACGCAAAACGCATTAGCATATAAACAAGATGCGCGGCAAGTTTGTATCTTTTAGTATTTCGGTTAATGAAAACGTCGTTCCTGGACTTATATAAAGCCTTTATGAGATGCGGTCAAAGGGACTCGCGTGCGGAATGTACAACAGTTCGTACACATTATTATTACTTTTTAGCTGGGACAGCTAGAAAATAATATAATAACCATAAAACTGTGATATACGCGGATCTCTTCGCGTGTATTTTGGTTTTTCGCGAATCCCATGAGAACACTAAATACAAGTACACTGGACAAAATAGTCTATAGAATTGTCAGTTCCTATTATGTGCCCCCCTCGACGTTCCGCAGTACTAAAATCGATATTTATAATTTGCTAAATTTTATTTTGGTTCCATGGACGCTCACACGGCACAGCAGCTTACGCAACAATCAGCGCCAAAATGGCGAAAATCAAGTGTCTTCATTTTTACGTTGACAGTCTAGCGCACTTGTATTATAGAGGTCAGTCCCTGAAAACCATTGATTTCCTCGGGATAAATAGCCTATGGCACTCCTCGAGTCTTCACCTTTGTCCGTGCATGGTGCAACAAATATAAATATTTATACAAAATTTCAATTCAATCGGTTCAAGATATCTGCTAGCAATAGGGCCCCATCTTACCCTTTGGATACGGAACCCTACAAACAATCTGAATTACACCGGGGAGGACCGCAGTCAAAAACGTCCAAGCTCACATTTACAGAGCAGGAGTTATTGCATTGTTTGTGAAGTGCTTTATTGTGGCACAACAATGCACGACGGCACAATACACAACCCCTTTATTGAAACTGTGTTTAATCGTGTTGTTCGTTTGTTCCTCACTTCACCACTAATTGTTTTTAAATTAAAGCTTCTATAGGAATCTTTTCGTTTTCGTGCGGAACTCAGAGGACTCATGGCAATTTGGGTTTTCACGAATATTCACATCACTAGTTGGTGCCACTTTTACAAAAAGGTTTTTTCTCACTCTAGCGCTCTCAGATCATAATATACTAGATTAGGAAGGGCAAAGATATGGGCCGCGGGCCGCGTCCGGCCCTCAAACCTCTTCAATACGGTCCGCCCGCCCTTGTCATTAGAATCTATCCAATTGGTATTTAGGCTTCTTGATGCTATTTAGACTACATTTACAAAAACAATAGAACTCAGGTGTCCGGTTGTTCGAGCACAAAATAGAAAATCAAACCATTCTTCATTGATTTGTTATTTGTGTCTTCAGGATGAGTTTAGGTTTAGGAAATTGTGATATAATATTGGAATCGTGTAGTTACCTACATGGCTGTGAGTAAAATCTGTGGCTGTGAGTAGGCGAATTAACTTATACATACCAAACAACCTATACGCGTTATACGTGTGTGTTGTACTAGTGGCAAATACAAGTATAACGCGTACTATAATTTCATAAAACACCTAGTTGATACAGCCCAGATTCACCTTTGTACCGGGTCAAGTATGAATAGTTTATGCAACGAGGATCCTTCAGGCTGATACAGCGTGATAGCAGCATGTTTCACACAGGCTCAGAGATGCTTTATACAAGCTGATACAATTACTACAGCCCAAAGAGACGTTAGCCGGCTTGACTCGATTGTCGTAGAGTGTGGTGGTCTGATTTAATACAGACATTCATGTTGTGGAAGACCTTTATTATTATGCCTACGTATATACCCATTGATAAAGTTATCCTAAGATCTTAGTTACCTAGAACTTTATGCAGTTTTGCTTCAAACAAATAAAAAATCGAATTTATCCGTACTAACCAAAATTTAATTTAATTGATGATTTTTTTTTGATGTTGCAGTACATACTCGGGACATTGCATTGCAATGCCCACTGCGCTCTTAAGATATTAGACGTCACTTGATGTTAAGTTTACGCTCGACTACAATCTCACATGATGGAAAGTGATGATGTGGTCGAAGGTGGAACGCGCTTACCTAGAAAATGCCTATTCACTCTTTTCATAAAGGTATATGGGTTGTATGATACCTAAAACACAGATTTTAGACCTGTACTTAGTACATAAATAAAATTAAATAACTTGATGAAAATAAGAAATAAAAGAACACTTAAAATTAATCGGTTTAATCTTTGTCACTTCTGTTACTAAGAAACACTGTAGGAAAATACACACAAGTTATATTCGCTAATGCGCCTCGAACTTTTAACAAAAGCGTCGCAAGCAAATCTAAACTAAGTTAAAACTTACATCTCTAAGTTCAAACTGCCGCCGCGGAGTCAATCTCGGCAACAGTAAGTACAGTGCGCACAAACTTGCTGATTAAAACTCGTAAAAGTGTTATGCCAACAATCGTTGCCTACTGTAATAATTTTTATTCATAACAACTACATTCGCAAAGTTTTTCTCTGTGCTTATATACTAAGTTTTACTTAACTACGTAGCTGAAAACAACATAAAGTGGAAAACTAAGACAAGTTTACTTCATGATATTTTGCAACACAAAATACATTTTTTCGGTAGGTATAAATTAGAGTCATATTTTTGTTGAATTTGTAACGGAAAAATAAGTTGTCGTAGAAAAAACTTTCTTTCCTTAAAAAATATATGTAAAAAGTAAACAGATATCGTACATATTTTTGTAAACTTTAATACTTCTGTAGCCTTTCTTATCTAATAATACTTTATTAAAACAGTGTTCCGAACGTGGTGGTAGAGACTGACATTCCATGCTTGTAAGTTAGGCCTATGTGAAAAAATCACACTTAGATTTGACTTAATTTCACAACCGAGCTAAAAAAGGAGAATTTGGAAACGGCTTGACCATTTTTTATGATTTTTTCTATCTACATTTGATAGGTCTGAGAGTAGGTCATAAACAATTTTTCATACCCTAACTTGAGAAATTAATAGGGCAAAACAACAATTGCCGTGTCAGATTTTTAAGTATTAGCTTATAGAATTTAAGTATTTATATAAAGTTAGTTTATGTGAAGTCACAAGAGACAGAATGTTGAAATTACAAACGCTCCCTTCATAAATGGGTCACAATTTTCAAAGTTTCGTAATGTTAAAATTAAGTTTATTTTTATACAGAGCAAGCGGCGGCAGCATCACAATGGCGGGGCGGGAATTGCTCCCGCTCGGAAAGTGTTTTTGTGTGATAAATTAAACGAATAAAACAAGAAATATACGCGACGCCGCCATTGTTCCAATAGTAAAAGTTACAACGGAGTTATGGATGCGGTTAGGGTTGACATTGTCACGAAGAAGCTGTTTATTATAATCCGCAGACTTATTAAGTATCCAGCTAACAGGAGTGGAAAGTCTACTGGTACAAATAGTGAAGGAGACTTGCAGTCGCTTTTAGTCGAATTAAACTGCGAGTATTTGTCTTACAAACGCTTTGAGGATCGTATCGCTCTGAATTAGGAAAAATGTTAGAGCAATTCCCATACTCTTGATCAAGTACTTAAAAAATTAATTTAAATATTAAGTTTCTAAGGAAAAATCGATTTTACTCTGCTGAATTCAGAACCTCAAACGCAATTTTTGGGGGTCTATCGGTGCAGTCTATAGATCAGAGAAGTGTAGTCAATCATCAACTAAATGACAATCATGTAGCAAACGTGCTCGTAAGTGCCCTCTATATCGCCAAATGCCAACTTACATGTACCACAATCCTATTAGTTGCTTCAGTTATCCTGTGAATGTCGCGATACGGGTGGTCAATCTCAAAGCTCACAATTAATTTACCAAATTAGACTATTTATTTTGTCAATTGAACATTGTCGTTAATTGTAGCAATATCGACACATCCCGATATCCTTCGTCACTCTTTCAAAGTTGTTTGGTGTACCTATACTTTACAAACGATGGTTACTACTGGCCAAATTGCGCATCCACATGCAATGTAAAAAGGAATACTGAAAATCGTTTTCAGTATTCCTTAGTATTATAAGTCAGGTGATCTACCAATCTATCAGAGATCTAGCGTACTGTGTAACAATAGTGCTCATAATAATAATTATTCCTTAAGTAACATCTTCAACTGTATATTCACTTATCTGATAGTACTATGTATTGCAACGAAAAAAGTACAATCAGCAACTTTTGGTCCTTTTTACAAGACTGCAGTAATTGTAGTAATAATTTCCTTGCGAATGTGGTCGTAATTTGAAATATCGTTTGCTCAGTGCGCCAACCCTAGCTGCGGTTGCCGAAGCCATCCCCGGAGGATGTAGCGATACAGGTAATAACCGCGCTCACAATTCATTCGCAAATATATGGACGCTATATTTTTGTCAAGCGCAGCTTATTTGGAGCGTTGTCTTTACAATAATTGAGTATTCTACGGGGAAATATACCTTCTTATTTAATGTATCAACCGACCGTATAGTGTGGCACCGCTGTTCAGAATACACCTAGATTCCCGTTATGTAAACAGAAATAGATATGAGTAAGTTTCCTAGAACTTGATTTTGAACCTAAACCTGAGTTTAAGCGTCCGATGAATGGGTACAAAATATAACTTGTTTAGTATATAGTATAACCAACGTGGAGATCTTTTATATTTTATGCATGCTAATTTCATTTTTATATTTTCATCAGCGTTATGTATAATATGCTACAAGGGTTTACACAAACAGATAACTCAAAAAACAGTCTGCAGAGCTAGTACAAAAATACTAAAGCAACGAATTTGATAGAGTTTTTGATACCTTTTTGGTTACTCGCGGTGTTAAATATATTATTGTATGGTGAAACCGAATCGAGATTCGAAAAAATGAAATCCTATACCATCGATTTAGTACAGGGGAAAAAACTACAGTTTAATTTATTGCTTCTATGGAAACAAAATCAAAACATTCAAAAGAACTACTCGTGTTTGGCTATTTGATGAATTATGATCACAAACTAAGTCTGAATGATGTAATTCATAATGTTCCTGCGAGCAATTTCCGCTGCCCACAGAGAGGCATGATAGAGGCGTACGGTATTAATATTGCAGAGTCTGTAAATAGCTCTGCACCGGACCGCGCTGGCTAGCGGCTGTGCGCTACGTCCTAGATAATTCGCCGAGCCTCTACATGTGGAGATTGGATTATACGCCTCTCTATCGCTTGCAGAAACAGGGTGTATAGGACTTTTGAGATACGCTTTAAAATCCAGAAGGGGACGACTTCGTTGAAGCAGATGTTTCATTGGCTGTTATATATGTATAAATGGAATGGTAGATACCGTAAGTTTCCCATCACGATACATACGAATATTTATCGTAATCGTCAAAACTTTTTGCTTCCCCAACAGACTGTTTGACATTCACATTTTATTCAGTCTGAACAGAGACACAAGTAGTGATAGTCATTGGTTTGGAACTCTGCCTCCATCGGGATTATGTGCGTTTGTGGAAAACCTCTAATCTTATCCTCAGAGCTGATCCCCGTTTATTCATTCTTAAAATGTGGATGCAAAAAGAGATTCAAATTAAGAGAGAGATAAAGGCAAGTTTAATTACGTTGCCTGTAGATGACACTGAAATACTTTTATGCTCTACACACAAACATTTTCCAGTAGTAGGAATCGAACCAATGACCTTCGGTGCAGACGGCAGGATCGCTACCGTTACGCCATTCGGCCGTCAAACATAATTATCTATGTTTATTTTAAAACTGAAAACACGACAAAGTCTCTCACGACTATCCTGTATTTAAGATTCTAATGAAAACGGAAAAGGAAAACGGAGTCCTGTATTTATAATTTT
The DNA here is from genome assembly GCA_963855885.1 of Coenonympha glycerion. Classification (NCBI taxonomy): domain Eukaryota; kingdom Metazoa; phylum Arthropoda; class Insecta; order Lepidoptera; family Nymphalidae; genus Coenonympha; species Coenonympha glycerion. Next base: position 18,980,405 of record OY979627.1, read on the forward strand.
GCGCAAACTTCAGTGGGAAGTGAGAAATAATAATATCATAACCGGGTGCTGGCTGGGGACGGCGGGCAGCAATCTTGAATAAGTTATGGAACTTTTAAAAACTTGTGCGGCCATTCGGACTTAACGACACGGATTGTCGCTTTTCCTTGAGAGATCATTTTGGTCTCAAAGTATAACTCGTTTTACTCAAAGTACCTAACGGCCCAAACATACACAAACTGCTTCATTTTAGAAGAAGTGACCTCCAAAAAAGTAAACTATTTTTCATACTTTTAAATGGCAAAACAACATTTGCCCAATCAGTCAGAATTTATACACAAAAATTATACAAGCGACTAAAGCTACTTGAGGATATTACGAGGTGTTGTTCAATGCCCATGCATGTTTTTCGTATACATAACAGACATCTCTAGCACCACATCTCATCAGTTAGTCAGTTTTAAAGAACACTCTTTAACTGCAGCCGTAATTTAAAAAAAAGAGCTCATGTATTCTAAACTCAAAACTATAAGCACCATAGATATACTATGTGATACAAGATAGATGGCATATAATATAGGTATGAGTAATCACAGAAATAGTACGTAAGTACGTATAGATGCAGTATAGGGTGTACTTGTACCATTCAACATTAACAGCGCTATCGGTGACGGCGGTTCTTGTTAACCAAAGCGATGTGGCTTTGATATTTGAGATGCAAATGTGCGGCTCCGACCGCTGTGATTGCGTGCTAATGTGACGATCTGCAGCGATGATTGCTGAGTGTAGGTGTGTGATGAAACACACACATACACACAGCGACAACGCCTCACTTCTTAGTCCTACAAGAGTACCTAGACAGAGACGATAGATCGCCATTGTGAACGGTGTTGTTTTGCTTCTTTTATTGATACATCTTTATTCCTGACAACCTCCGTGGCGTTGTTGATAACGCGCTTGGAATTGCAAGGAAGCTCCCGAGTTTGATTCCCGTTACGAGACAGTTTGTATAATTTATAAATTGACTCATTTCTGGTCTTATCGGAGGCGTTGCCCGCGGCCGGTCACAATCTAGAGACCAAGAATCAGCATTGCCAAGCTATTAAGCGTTCCAGTGCGATACTGTGTTGAAATTTATAGAGGTTACTAAATCCTTCCAAATTAGCATGATAACTTACTTCACTTAAAGTCACTGCAATCTCAATAGCAGTCAATTACTAACTTATTTTTTATTTCACATAGGTCTATCTTACAGGCAATTATGACGAGTCAATAAATTATTAAATAGTTAGTAATATAATGACTTGCTATTTTATGTCTCGCTCTGCTACTTAGAAGAAGCACACATCGACTCGGATAAGTTAATATGAATAGATAGTTTCATAAGGATAGAATAAATAAATAAATAAAACTTTATATCATATGCATATTATTATAAAAGGCCCACACATCCCAGGCGAAATCGAATTGGACACTTCCTGCGTACTTCTCCGAGGACACTTGAAATTTCTACATTGCGGGTACTATATTAAACACTATTGAGCTACTTAGCAATAAACTTATCCTCGACAACAATGTTTATCGGGCTATACCATTAAAGGCTTGGTGGGGAGCCAACATCACATTTGGCAACTGTCTCGCTGAAACGGTTTAAAGTATTAGTCATAAACGGGGCCCCTAGGAGCAAGTTCAATTGACTAGTGAACTACTTTTGAGTTTTATGTTTGGAAGATAGAAAGAAACGTCTTTATTTAGTACGCACATTACACTGACAAATGAAATAGAGAAAGAAAAACGAAAAATTCAATGTAAATATAATATAATCCATAAATAGGCCTCAACGTAGCTAATTTAAAACTTTGTCATACTATTTATTAAATCAAATGTGTTGAATTTAAAATCAGTGAAATGTAAGTATAATGGTTCGAAAGGTATTCTGAAATCTTTCTAGGCAACAAGTCACAAAAAGAAACTAAGTGTAGGTTTAGATAAAGTGACATTTGCCATTTCTGAAAAGTCTTTGACTAGAAAGCACAGGTCTGAAGCTCTGAACCTATGGTAACTGGGTAATTCTGCGGATGACAAAGAAACCATTTTCTGTGACATACATGACATGACATAGCTGTAACGCCAACTTCTACTCATACTTATACAGATGTGGAAACTAAACTAAAAACAAAAATATTTCGAAGTTATTTTACAACATTATGCGTGAGCCTAAACGAGACTTTTTAGTAAAACAGAGTAAACATGCATAATTCTGTTTGTTATTTTAGTTTTTTTTACGTGATTGAATAGCGGCTAAATTGACGTTGTTTGTGAAAAACAAACATGTTTCGCGTGAGTGTGACGTCACCAGAGTTTGAGCGGGTTAAATATGTAAATTGCAGTCAACCACTGTACTCGTGTCGGTTGTACACAGAGTAGTAAATATGGTCGCTGGTTCAAATATTGCTCTAAAAAACTATAAAAAGTAGGGTTTAATTCCTTGTAAATGATTGAAAATAATAAATAACTAAATTATTGCGCTTAGTAATTTTTAGACAATATTTCCTTAACATGATCATGATGATTATTATTGGAATATTAAAATGATATATAATTATTATTACCAAACGATGAGCACTGAGACTGACCCAGATTTATCCCATTCCACAATTTTATTGCTGACATTGCAGTGTTCCGCAAATAATGATATTTGCGGAACAACTTCATAAAATTATAGAGTTACTAAAAGATTTGTGAAAATAACAAAAAACATAAAAGTAAAAAAGTAGTCTAAACATAAAACAAATTTTACAACTTACAAGCCTACTTACTTATTTTATTTTATTGCTTAACTTTATGCGCAAAAAATAAAAATTACTGCAATGCAAAAACATTGTTTCGCACACATACCCGTACAATATACATAAAATAATTAAATTTACGAATACAGTAATTCTCTGACAGGATTGTATTACTTTTAAATTAATTTTCCTTGCGCTGAAATAAAATAAAATTATGTTTTTTGCAACGATCCGCAAGCCAAAGCGCATGCCAAATAAATATTTTTTTTCATTATAAAAGTTTTGATAATTCCTTTAATTAATTTTTATCACACTAATTTCATAAAAACGACTGCTTTAAAAGATACAAGTGTGTGTTCGATCCTCCTGCACGCCATAACGGCTGAACCAATTCGGCTGTAGTTTTGAATGGACTAAAACTACCTTGGATTACAACAGTTACTTTGATCATAAAAAACAATGCTTTTTTAAGATGGAAGCTGTAGGAAAAGCCGGTTTATAACCAAGGGTTCCATTCCAAAACTTCACAACGGAATTCACTGCGTTCAACCATCAGTAAAGTAAAGTAAAGTATCATTTATTTGCATAAAAACATAGTCTAACCGATTACGTAATTCTGAAGTCCACGCAAACCAAGTTGCGAGATTCCTTTATATTTTCATAATATTAGATAAGAAGCAACCCGACCTCATAAGTCAGAGGCACTGGTTATTAAATTTCTCATATTACGGGGGAAAATAGGAAAACTCGGTAAAAGTTGACGGAGCTCTCACAGCCTCCGCCGCGGAGCGCGCTTCGTTACGGCTGTAATTTCGCACATTTGTCCTGACATTCGAAACGGTTTTTCTGCTTCGAAGCACGCCAGCTCTTACGTGAACTCTCTTTCTTTATTATGAATATCAGTGTCTCTATCTTCTCATGTGCAAGATGAATCTTCTGAATTATGAGAAAGAAACTGAGTAATTGGTGAATGATTGACATTCCAAATTCCACAACGCCAGTCCCAATCGATGGGTTAAAGAACTCCTTGAAAGAACATGGGTTTCTAATGTTCTAGATGTGTACAAAGAAAATTTTTTTTCAAAAATAACCCTCTTAGGGGGTGATGGTCTTGATGGGGTCCAAATGTTTACGTGGAGAAATACTCCTTCACGCCGCAACTACTGAACCGATTTTGCTGAAATTTGGAATTGAGATAGGTTGATTATTCTGAATTAACACATTCCTTTTTCCCGGAAAATTCCATGCTACCGTGTCTGTTAGTTTATCAAAAAATAAAATTATGCGGGCCTTACACCTACTGAAACTTGTTGAATTACACAAAATTCCATCGATATTTTTCATAAAAGTTGTACACTGTAAGTAGGTTCTTTATAAAGAATTCATCGAATGTTCTTAGTACTCGTATAAGACAACAAGCCAACCACATTATAATAAAACTTGGTCAGCCGTATAGTTTATTAAATTTCTGATATTATAACGAGAAAAATATGGAACTTGGTAAAGTTGACAAAGCTCTTACCGTCTTCACCGCGCTTCGTTTCCGCACACATTTTGCGACATTTGAGACGGTTTTTCTGCTTCGCAGCATACAAGCTCTTAAGTGATCTCACTTACTTTATTTGAATATCGAAACATTTGAATATACATAGACGAGACAAATATTCAAGAGACGTTATTGTTGAAAGGGGTTGGCTAAAGTAGGGACTTACCAAAATTTAGCTTTTCAATTTATTATTTTTTTTACTTAGTCAAAACTTTGCGCAAAAATATGACTAGCATAATGAAGAATGAACAAATTGACTTACACCTGGTATTTAAGAAATTACAATATAAATAACCCACAATGTTTTACCAACAAAGTTAAAGAAATTTTACAACCAATGTTACCAAAATTGTATGGTTTAGATTTTAAGATAATATGAGCATAGATAATTAGTGTATAAAACTTTACCTAATTAGATATTAAAACATTTATGTAACCGTTTCATAAACTACTATTTTTACATTCAAAATCATAATATCCCTCTGTATTGTCTGCCACAAATTATCAACCGAGTAAAATCTGCCCAATATATTTTGTTTTTTGGCTCATAAAAATATAAATTACACACTTACCCATGGCCAAGAGTAATGTAAAGGTCGGGACCCACCACGCGCACATCCTGGCTACGTCAGTACCCGGTCAGGTCATCGAGGGGAGCGTCATGTCTGCCCGTCGCCTCTGTGGACAACAAGTAACCGATAATAGTATTCAAAATGTTATATTTCCTTCAAGTATGTACAAAACAGCAAGTCGTCGAGAGCATCCTTTGAGAGATTGGCAAACAAACAAACCAAGACAAGAAAGATACGCTACATTCAAGAATTTTTTCTGTAAAGTTGTAGCCTGCTAAAATATGGGGAGAACACAAATTTTAAGGATTTTTTTTAATTCTAATAGCTGGTAGGAGTTTATAGACGTACTCGTACTGTCGGAAAAGATGAATAACAATAGATTTACTGTTACGATCCGATTATGTTTATTAACTATTAGGGGTTGTTATAACCCTTCTATTAGCACCATTACTTTTTTGGCTGTTTCGTTACTTACCATCAGGCTACTACCAAAACTGCCATCAAGTATTAAATTGTAGATAAAAAAGTACGATAAAGAGAAAAGTAGCTCGTTAAAATTTCATTTCAGGAATTTAGAATTATGGGACCAATTAAAAAAATAATTGCGTCGCAGATACGGTTCGTACGTACTCCTCCCAGCGAACTACGGGCTGGTAAGGGGGAAAGCACGAATTTTAAATTAAACACTCCATTTCGAAAATGCTCAGCGTAATGTAATTCAAACAGGTAAAACAAATAGCACGCGACAAGTTAAAATACATTTCCAAAAATTCGTTTGAATTTTTTTCACGTTTGATTTTTTTTTCTCCTAGCAGAAAAAGATGATACCCGGCTAATGGAGGCCCCTAATTAGATTTGTCAAAGCTGTTTCACGAATGCCTTCCCTTTATTATATCTCGTTAAGGCACTGCATAATTGATTCGAAAGTACGGGCGGCTGACTGCGGAGTGCGGAGCTAAATATTTCAAAGATTTTTTGCTCATACAGTCTCAGCATCGTACGAACACAATTGGCTCCGCGAACTCTAAATTGCGAGGTAAATTCCACCCTGAATAAGTTAAAAAGGAATTCCGTACTTGAATAATAGAATTTGAAAATGTTTGAGTCTTGTATTTTTTGTACTTATTTTATCTTAATTGCTGTATTTTTACATATAATTACACGAATCGACAATAGCGCCAGATCAGGTATCTGATCAAGCAACAGATCAGTTCTATTTCCACTTGACTTTGCCTACGTTCAGAAGTAAACTCACATATTATGGCGGTTCCCAATTTTATATCTATTCATGGTTTGTCTTACTACAGATAAATATTTCACATAAATTGTATGGAGCTTAATTATATGTCACATTGATATCTCTAGTAGGGCAAATGGAAGAGAGATAGAAGAGAGATAGAATATAGTTATTAGGAACACGGCAATAGAAGATTTAATGTTTTTTTAATTTTCCCTTGTTTAATGTTAGGTTAGGTAAATTCATTATTTATTAGGTTCTAGATCACAGAGCTTAAGGCATTTTTAGTTAGCAATACAAATGTTTCTATTCAAAATAATTATACTTAATGTTCTCAAGGAATAAGAAAAGACAAAAATCCTTATCTAAAAGTCCACGGTATAAGATTTGTAAGCTCTTTAAAAGGATTCCAAAAGAAAATTCATACCACTAAATATTTTACCTCGGAATGTTACAAGGCAAAGTTTTTAGGTACTTTGAGAGTATTCAAAAAATACTAAGTGGGTATTCATTTTCCTCTTTTAAAAACTTTATGAAATTCAGTAGAGACCGATAAGTTGAACGACTAAACCTATATTTATGAAATAAAAAGTAAAACTTGTAATCCCTAAGTAACTTACAGTTGAACTTACGAAGAATATGTAAGGTTAAATAGAATATTTAAGGACAAACGAATTATCTGCATCAAGACCAAAGTTGGTATCAAGTTTTCTCACGAATCAAAACCTAAGTATTTTAGGTGAAAACATGTATATTAATTGGCCCTAGGTTTTTCCAATCCGGAATAATTATTTCATTTACTAAAAGTGATTTTCTTTTCAATGAAAATTTCCTGTCATAAAGATGTTATTGAGAGAAGTACAGTTGGGGGCAAAAATGCAAATATAGCTTATAGGCTAAAATGGTATGCAAGTAATCGCATATAACCGTAAAAAGCCTATCAACCTTACAACAGGGTTAAGTTCAAAATATTTCTGTTTTTATACTATGTATACTAACTAACCGAGTATGCAGTGTCTGTAAAAAATAAAGCTTGGATTTAATTCATTCTGGTACCAGATTCCATACATCTATAGTCATTCCAATATTTAAAAGCAACAAAAGAACTTTTGAAACGTTAAATTGTTTAATTTTAGTAATTTTGCACAACCGAATGGGCACCAGTGTATTACAGGCCGAATAAAAAAAAATGTGGCTCATTTTTGCTATCGTTTTCTTTGTTGCACTAAAACAATATTTGAAAATTGATCCCTTAAGGGCGTTCAATAAGGGATGAAAGTGTCCCCTAGACTGTTGTTTGACTTGCTTCGAATAACCATTCTCCTTGTAGGGAGTTCTGTCTGTGTTTTCAATGTACCAAATTTGCCGCTCGGACCAAATTGCAGGTAAATTTTTGCCAGAATGAGTTCAGAAAACAGTTTCCAGAGTGGACTAATGGCAATATGAAAATGTTTGTTGTTTTGATTTTTGTGCGCTCCCGACCGCTGATTCTGATTGCGGCTCTTGTAGTTTGAAACTGAAATGCAAATGAGTATGTACAAGAGTAAAACTAAAAGTTTCGTTTCCAAAAATATGATTTATCCTGAATCAAAAATAAAAACTTTTATTTCTAGACTTTTATGTGAGGCTTAATTAATTTTAATGTATTTCCCGGTTTTGTGAAAATCCTTCTTGAAAATGTTTGAGTTACGCAGTTAGATGGTGTATATATTTTGTAAATAATAAATTGTAATTTTTTAAATATTTTGTTTCTTTGATGTGTGTTTTATAGTTGTAGAATGTATTAAAATGAAATAAATTGCAAAAAATCATTATGATGGGAAACAAACAATGAGGATTCTAAATGGTTTAATAATACCAAAATATAAATATGAAACCTTCTTTGAAATTAAATTTGAGTTACACTATTTATTTTTATTTATGTTGATATTGGTACATTTGGGCAGAAGTTCAAAAATATTAATTCCAAGTGTGTCCACCATAACAATTAATCGTACTGGGACTTTAAAGAAGACTAACAAACCTTCAACAAAACTCAGTGTTTTTATATTTTCTTGTTTTAAAATTGTCATCTCGTATTAATTAAGGCTGTTATAGGACTGTAACTGTAAGCAAGTGTAGTAAAAACATTAAGTACTCCTCCAACAGGAGAAGAAACACCCTCCACCTCTTTTCTAGATAGTAGATTTCTTGCGATGATTGCGTTTTCCAATGTCCCTCCAGTTAATTAAGTACTTAATGTCTCGGAGTGGAATATACACCACTAATTGGCTTCTAGAATATTCGCAGAGTATAATGCGCACTAGAAACTGCTTTGTAACTGCTTCTAACGATGTATTAGTATCGTAGCTAGTAATAAGTAGTATAGGCTTTAGCTTTGATACTTAAGTTTCTAACTCTACTTGTATTCAAAGTGGGTGTAATGGGAACGTTTAAAATAGTTGTTAGCAATTAACGATTTACGTTTTTTGTACATTAACACAAAGAAACAATGTACCTACTTAATGTTATTTTGAGTTAATGTAATCTCAAAAGAAAAAGACACTTAATAACAGGTACTTTACGTGACTACTAGACCAGTTTCTATCAAAACTCTTAACAGTATTGTGATCAAAAATAAACCAAGAGACCAGCTGTTGATGGATTTTAATCCATATAATAAATAACATCATATACATAGATCGCCAAGATACGTTACGTTCATAGTAAATTGCGTTTTAAATCTGTGCCGAACTGCCACTCACTGATAAATAGAACAAAAGATACGAAACAGTACGCAAACGAAAGAGACAACAATAATACTTGCGCTCGACGCAGACTAACTACGAAACTTACAATTGTAGGATTTTTGAGTCTTCACAACGCACGCGCTTGTCACATATCTGCTCCTTTTTATATATTATATATCATTGATCATATAGCAGATTTTTGCCATGCAAAATTTCGCGTAAAGATTATTAGAATTTAAGTAAATAATAAAAATATTATAATGCATGTAATAAATCTTACGGGTGACGCGTCGCGTGAGGTGTGAAGAGCGTCCTCAGGCTTCACTCACCCCTCTTTATACCCCTGCGTTTAAATATTACGACTGGCACGCTCATAATGGTATATATTATGTACCTGTATACACCTCAGGCAACCACGAAGATGATACTCTTTTAATGTCAGGGAAAAAATGCTAAGTCACGAAAAAGGGTCTATTCAATTTATGTATCGTTGACGCAAGGGTACTGGAAATATTCACTTCTTCTGCAGTGTACTTATCTGGTACTCTAGCGTGAAACATAATAATTCTAGAAAAGGTAACTAGAATTGCTCTTTTTACTTTTTTTGACTGTTTTGGCAGGAGCGCTCCCATACCCCTAGACTGACATTTTCTTGAGTGCGCGTTTATATTCGAAAGCAGATTTACTGAATTATTTTGGGTTAAGTATTTACATATTTTAAACAGTTTTGTAAGCCAGAAAATAGTGTGGCTTCGCAAGCTTCACACGGCTTTGAGAGCGTCCTAAATCATCCAGGTTTCCTCAAGATGGTTGCCTTAATTTTTATGAAAGTGATATTTCGTTGTAACCAAAGATTTAAATCGCTAGTTGGGTCCTAAGCCTACATTGCGCACATCAAAAACGTCCACAAATATGTTGATTGACTGCTCTCAACATGCTATAGTTTCACTAATGTGTCAAAAAGAGTGACAACGTGACACACAAGACAAAAACGTGGACGTTTTTGGAGGTTTAGGGCCCATCTAGCGATTTAAATCTTTGGTTGTAACAATTGCATATAATTTTGAAGTGGGATGCAAGCATGCATGCCTGGGATCCAAACCCATAACTTTCGATTAGTAGGAAGACGTTTTAACCACCGGATTATCACTACTCTGAAAGCGTGTAAAAACTTCTGAAACGAAGCGTCCCAGCGCGGTGTTTCCGCTCAACTTGTCACGTCGTGCCGTGTTTTTGTTGTTAGCGTGAAGAATGTGACACTATCTCGCATTCCTTGCCTTCCCTTTCCGAGCGCGCTATCTGATCTGACACGGAAAAAACAAACTTATAAAAGCAAAAAAAAAACAAACTTATAAAAGAAAACTTATAAAAGCAAAAAAACATATGCAATTTTTTTGAACATTGAAATTGTTATCTTTGTAATTTGGACTCATAGCAAAAACCCTAATTTAAAAAAAAAAAACCGGCCAAGTGCGAGTCGGACTCGCGCACCGAGGGTTCCATACCATAAAAGAATTAAAACATTTAAAGAATCACTTTTGTTCATAAGTTTACGAGTATAATTTACATGTAGGTACTTTTTTTGGCAAACCGCAAACGTAACTTTGTTTTTGGTGGTTTATTATTATTATCAAAAAAAATATAATAGTTAGAGAGTTTATTTTATTTTTTCTGTAAAATATACGTTTATTCCTATTGATCATAATTATTTCAGATTTTTTGATTGGTAAACTTCGGAGATAAGGGGGGGGAACGGTATTTTTTTCGACAGTTTGCTCAATTACTCAAAAACTATTAGGAATAAAAATAAATAACCAATATTGTTATCTCATTTTGAAATTTTGACGACCCGGTTTTCCCCCGTTTTTAAATAAAAATAAAATAGTTTTTCAATTTTTTATGATTGCAATGGCGCAATTACCTACAACTATTCCAAATTTCAGTTCGATAGCTTTGATAGTTACTGAAATAATCGAGTGTGACAGACGGACGGACGGACGGAGAAAGTCTCACCATAAGGGTTCCATTTTTACCATTTTGGTATGGAACCCTAAAAAAGCTAAAATATTATGTTTTGTTACTCTGTTGTCTGGAGTTTTGCTTAAAATAGCTTAACGTTTAATAACGTTTATTTGATTTCACACTAATGTAAATTAAACAGTAAAACAAACACAATATAATTAAGTTGTTCAAAACATAATAAAAGGTACACCTGTTTCCCGAACTAGTTAAGACTGTGTCTCGGGAAACAGGGCTTCCATCTCAGAGCCGCAAGACTAACTTAATTAAATATTAAACAAAATATAAGAACATGTGAGTATGCGAAATCTGTGTGCACACTCATGAGAATGTAAGAGCGTGCTTGTATGTATGTGTGCGTGAGTGCGTGCATGTGTGGGTGAGTGTGTGTGTATGAGTGAGTGTGTGTGTATGTGTGTGTGTCTGTGTGTGTGTGTGTGTGTGTGTGTGTTTAATAATTACTACTACTAGTGTCTTGATGGAACTAAGTTAGAATCTCCAACAGTCCTTCAGTAGTCATATAAGATTGTTCAAGGAGCCAATTTCTAACTGTAATTTTGAAATTATAATTATTTAATGAATGGAGAGATAGAATTTTATGCAGCTTTTTATAGAGATATGGTCCTAAAAAAACAAAAAACCTACGACTAAAAGCAGTATTGCATTTGCTTAGATTTACTATTTGGGGCCTACGAGAGGAGCATTTAGTATTAAAGTTCGTGAGCGAGTGTTGTTTTAGTGTTGATGCCAGAATAAAAAGTTGGCGGACGGTTAGCACTTGACAATACTGATATAGCATATCAGTAGGATATAACCGTGGTTTGAAACAACACACTTTCAAGACAGCTCTTTGTGCCCGTTCAACTTGAATCAAATGAGTTTTTGCAGCGCCTCCCCACACGGAAATGCAATAATTGAGAATTGATTGACATAAAGCTAGATAGACCATTTTCATTATTTCAGGTTGGGCTGAGTGACGCAAGTTTTTGAAGATGAATATGAGTTTACGAAGTCTATTTGACAAATGTTCTATGTACTTTTTAAACGTAAGGTTATTGTCAATTATAATCCCCAGATATTTTATTGACGTGACATTTTCAATGGGAAGGGGATAATTTAGGGTTGAGCAACTGGCCTGGGGTGATTCAGCAAATAACTGTAGAGAAGAAGAACTAGGAGGAAGAGAAGAATTTCGAATGGAAAATGTAATACATTTGGTTTTACTAATATTTAATGTTAATAAATTATTATTAAGCCATTTTCTTACGGTATCAAAACCCTTTTGAGCCAGGCGATACGTTTCAGACCAGTTATCAGAGGAGAAAACGAGAGCTTTGTGACACTAGAATGTCTAAAAAAGAGCACTTATAGTGTGCGAGATTAAAAAATAAAATAAAGAGATTTGAACTTTCTGCAGTCAGAAGAGCACGATGACCTCCCTGGCAAAGGCTTGGATTGGAACGCTTGGATTCGAACGGGAGCTCGCGGGTACTATACCCGTCACGGGCCAGGAATTTTGTAATTTCTAATTTGCTCAGATCTAGTTTAGTATGAGTCTTTGGCGGTGGCAATTTACCACAAAGGTGCACAGCCAAGCATTTTAGCGTTCTGATGCGATATTGTTTAGAAACCGTTAGGGGTGAATTTACTTACCACTTATAACTATACGATAACATATTTGGCTGCATGCGAAAAGTGAAACTTATTTTTGTTGCTCATTATGAAATTCTTATTTTTGGTCACATCAAATGTAAATGCTTGTATGTACGCGCTCCAAACTTTTACCGGACTGCTATTTAGGAGGATAATTCTTTTTCCTTTTACGATCCGGAACCCAGGGTAGTAGGTAAATAATAATAAGTACCTCGGGACCAAATAAGCCATGCAGAGCCTTTTGTAACGACTTCAACAGGCTCTCGGGCGCCAAACAGAGGGGGGCGGGAGAGAATTAACAGGGGCGGAAATATCCTCTAGGATTATGGTCACGGGTAGCAACCCTCGCGTTATGGAGAGGCACAAAGGACGGCGATATGAGTTATTAGTACCCTTTCTAAAGAACGGCCGGTTACGACATTGTTACTTTTTTATTATATTACTGGCCTCGCGTACGCTGTTCTGCCTTTTTCTATCGGTAGTTTACTAATAACTTGGTGAAAAAGTAACTTGATGAAAAAGTCACTAATCGGTGTTTAAGTTTGGCTTTAATAATAATGATTATACTCACGACTTTGTATGAATCTGGCGTGAACCGTTTTAATTATAGGATAACGTAAATTATGTTACGGAGAATAGCTCTTTGATTGTGAAAGGATTAAAATCTATTCAGTAGATCCATAGATTACCATACAAAGTTTAAGTTTCTATTATCCCACTTTAAAACAAGAATGTTAACAAATTGACATGTTTAGCATTTATTTGCATAAATTCTGTAGTTACAAATAGCTACATATTCAGTCAACAAATATTAACATGCAAGTATTGAGCTTTAGTAGGTACAAACCTATCTGTCTGTAATAATATTATTGGAACTGTAGTATATTCAAATACATAAGGCAATGTAAATAAAAGTATATACATAATAGAAATATCGGGTCAAGAAAACTATGAAAATAGCTTAGTTTTCTGTGGGAAAACATCGGCTTTATACAATACATATAGACCACTCCACTCGTGTCCGGCTCTCTGTGTGTTTCCCCGGAGAGGCTTACATAATCTAAGAATAATATTTTTGTACACGGTCAAACGACATCGGACTCGAAATAGTACGTATAGGTCTTGGGAGTTTACTTGAAAAGTTATAATTATGAGTTCGCATAGAGCTCCATTAGGGTTAGCCATAATGTTTGCTACAAAGCATCGCACCGGAACTCGAAATTACTTCGCGGTAAATAACACAATTTCATTTCAATCGATTGCTATTTTATTGTAACTTCACGACAAACAAATATGGCCTTATAGGAATGCTGATCTGTCTTATGCAAGAAATGACATATCGACGTTCGCTAGAGCCTGTTTGTTAGGCCTATGTGAAATAAAGATATTTTGACTTTTGACTTTTTTGACTTTTGATCATTATCATCATTTTAAATCAGCCATTCTTTCATAGAATAGAGTTCAAATTCGGTGTAAATTCAAGAATTCATTTGAAATTTTTAATAATATAAAATTCTCGTGTTTATAATAAAACTCCTCCATTGACCAATTTTCATATAAAATATATTATATTTGGTAAGTCTGCAAATAGCATGTTAACTATTTTTCATACCCGCCGTAAGTAAGTAATAATTGATGTGATAATATAATGTTTGCTGGTTCAGCTAGTGTTACATTAAAATGATTCAGTGACACTGAGTTTATGTCCAATGAAACACGTTCATTCAACCAAGATGGTCACTCAAAAAAGTTAGGCTACGTAGCTGCAACCTACAGAGCCTACGAGCTACGAGCCTACGAGCTACAAGCTACGTTTAAAAATATCTCTGTGCTACGAGCTACGAGTATGCTACGCGCTCGGATGTAAATTTTTGTAAATATAATTTGATGGAAGCTTTTGTAAATGAGACAACTTGTATATTATTATGAGTAACGTGGAAGGCTTTACTCTATAAGGATTTAAGACAAAAGGCCACTGTCTCCATGGCTGTTATAGTTGTGTTCATCATCATCAACTGTTCACTACTAACAAATCCCTTGTATTTTGTGTACGGTGTAAGATTTTGGTTGCATTTTACCTTATGCTTGACAAAGGTATCTTTTCAGATTTTTTATCAGAGAGTATTATTATAACCCACGTATGCAGCTGGTCCCCATCACCGTTAAAACTGATTTATCCAAGCCATATTTAATTGCTAGAAAATGCACATGACTCTGACGAAATAAAAGTGCCTATGATTCGAACCCTGTACACTCAAATATAAAAAAAAATTAAACAATTGCGTATTAACATTTGTAACACGCGTGTGTCTTTGTACCGCCTAAAGGATATTTGAACACTGCAAAAATAATATAAGGGCTCCTTACAAGTTAATAATATGTCAAATTACTACTGCAATTTAGTTGTTAAACATACAAATAATAATTAATTTTGGCTGTACCAGAGTTGTCAACGGCTTCGCTCGCGTAAAATTTAATTTTCACCAATCCAGTGGGTAACACATTTTTTGGCTTTATATTGATAGTGTGATAATAAAAAGTTATAATAACGCACCAAAGAAGTCCTGAATCAAAAAAAAATGTCCAATCAATCTAAATTCCAAACAAAGATATTGTTCTGGATATTTAATCTCACCCAACGTAAATAAAAAGAAAATACTCAAAACTTTCAAAGGAAGTTCAAGTCACGAATGGGCCGCATTCAATGCCAGTTTTGTTTTGATTCATCCAATCTCACCACATAATCAGCTGACTGAGATAATTTTACCTCTCCAATCTCCAGTCGCAGCCTTCGCCTCCTCGCCAATCCTTCCTCCGTTAATTGAGGGGGCACTCAAGGGAACTTTAACCCTGCGAGTCGCGGGTCAACGTTAATTGCTACCTACCTAGTTTTTCCACCGTTTCTTTCCCACGGACGCTGGAAGGGGTTTGTGTGACAGGGACGGGGCGCGGGAGCGACGCCGCGGGACGGCCGGTCGCGGTCGCTTTGCGAGGCTGACTGAATTGGTAAATCTCTGCGCCTCTCAGCAGGTCAGGTCACCGGTAGGGGCGAGTTCAGAGCGCGGCCGGGGTGAATTCCTATGAATGTTTTACTCGCGTATTTTCGAGAGGCGATTTGTCGGCTTGACAAATTTTATTGTGTATTGATTTTGGGTTTAGTTGAGCGTAGACTATTGTTACGTCTATCGATAGTTTGTTAATTTGTTTTGTCGGACGTCTGCTGGAAAAATGCCTCCTGCAATGATTTCCAGCCCACATGGTTCTGCACCACTTGTATCCAGCGACTTCCCGCGACTCTTTTAATGTCGTTGGTCCATCTGGTCAGTGGTCTGCCAACAATACGCTTTCCCGTGCGAGGTTGCCATTCCAGCACTTTGGGTCTTCAACGTTTACCGGTCTGACGATCTATGTGCCCGCCTATTTCCATTTTAGCTTTGCGATACACTATGTTATGTTCACGTAGATAAACTCTGAGCATAGGTCTCTCAATCACCCGGTGAGTGACTCTGAGCCTTCTTATGAGGCCTTTAGTCAAGTCAGGTTTTTAGTGCTGCTGAAACATTTTAAAGATAACTGATTTTACGACATCTGTTATCAAATCCTGGTAGAAAGGCGACTTACGAGTACATGGACGCAGCGTGGTGACTCGTCCTCATAAGAAATCAATTTTGAGTTTCATTAGGTGCCTTAACCCTAGGATGGTAACATAATTTAAACGAACACGCACTGTAACAGGGGTGCCATGTCACCCCATGGTAATAAAATGAATAAAAAACTTTTGTTTAGTGAAAAATAAAACGTTTTATTTTTGAAACAAACTAAAAGAACACTTTTCTTGAAATCAATCATGAATTAAATGAAATTGGATTAAAAAAATAATAGTTTTGGCTGAGACAACACAATTGAGACAAAATTCCTTACGAAGTTCAGGGCATGCAGGTCTTTTGCATTTTGAACAAAAAATCTTCACTTTTTTGTCATTCTTCCGAGGACACAATACACATTGAGCTTGCTTTTGCAATTTGGCAGGAGGTTCACTTGTTGGAACTTCTTTGGGGATATTTAGAATGGCCCTTATATTTCCCGATAGTTGCCGAGGTAAATTTGACTTCAAGCGTCGTCTCTGAGGCTATGTTCTGCTTGATGATGGCGCAGAAGCAGACCAAACATGACCATTCTTGCCTCTCAAAACACTCTCTCAAAGATGTGACAAAGGCACATCATCTTCGTCTGAGCCGAGAACAATGTCGTCTTGTTCTGAATGCACGGAGACGTTATCTTCATTTTCAGAAGCCTCCTCCGACTCTAATGGCTCTGTTTTACTCTCATCATCCTCAGCCATATTATTTAAGTACCGCTCAAGCTCTTCATCATTACGGAACGCAATAATGAACTGAAAATAAGATAAAAATAAATATAGTAACAAAAGAAAATAATTACGTCAATAGTAACAGGGGTGACGCAACACCCCACAAATACCTGCAGAATGAAATTGACGTGTTGCAGCTTCTCCCGCGCAATGGCTACTGATGACTCTCGGTAAGACAAAAGAATACACGAAACGGTAGAGTGAGACAGCGAATAATTTTCAGTAAATCACAGCGTGATTTCTCGCGTGGGGTGCTAAGGCACCCCTGTTACCATCCTAGGGTTAATAATATAGTTAGCAAAATATTGTCTGTGAGAAACAAAGATCTTAGTTATTAAAATATAAGCTCTAATACCAGCATGCTTATTCTGTAACTCGGTGCCCATCAAAGAATGATAGCCACTAGCAAATGTTTTTCATCCATTGAAGTTTTGCTAAGGAAATGTTATTTTTACTTCATAGCAAACTTTCAATGGATACATAACACATGCCAGTGGCTATCATTCTTTGATAGGCACCGAGATACAGAATACGGGCCCAGGTCTACCAGGTCAAACGACGTGGTATAATATAAGTTATGATTTAAGTTAAAGAAATGTGAGTCATTAGGTTAAACTACAATGCACGTCCTTTATTTTGAAGTAGGTTAAAAACCAAATCAGAAACTTAAGACAATTATATAAAATTATTTAAAACACTCTGTACATACAAATTGTATTACAGATACACTTTTACACATCCAAAATTCACGCTCTACCTTTCAGCGTCTTACCTGCTCTGATCCCCGGCCTCCAAACCAATAAATTTAATCCGCAAACAAACCCCAAACAAACAAAAGGTAACTTCATCACACCTCAATATGAAGGAGGCTTTACTCAGCATCTCACGCACACCACCGCGTGCAGAAAACATACACAAACACACGCACACTGTTGACAACCTTCCTAAGAATTTGATACTCTTTCCATGTGTGCGTATACGTGACGTAATAATCGCGCCTGTGTGAGCTTCCCTGAAAATGGCCGCCGAAAGCTTAGCGCATGCGTAAACAGAAACAAACCTTATTAATTCCCGCATGAACTACGTTTACATGAAATCAGGCCTTATCCCTTGATCATAAGTGCGCTAGTGGAATTTCGAGATGGTAAATAAAGTTGTCGAGAAATATTATGGCGGGATTTTAAAGTTGAAAGTTGCAAAAGGCTTCAGAAGCTACAAGGTAGACCTACAAGGTTCACTAGGTAGACAGGATCACCGTCTACCTAGTGAAACGAATTAATCAGTTTTGTTCTGTATCTAGGTAAATAATAGGCTCAATTTTAAAAAGAATTAGAAATCATACTCGACTTCAAAAGTGCGGCAAAATATACTTTGCCCAAATTGGCAATCTCGAGCTGTCGCTAGTAAAATCTGTGGTCGCTAACCAATTTTTCACGCACACTAGCATCCGCTCACTGTACCATTATCAAATTGACACACTCACACTACAAGAAAAAGTTGCCGCACTCACGGAGCTGTCGTTGTTAGGTAGTCACTCAATCTAGTCGGAGCGCGAGCGGCGACCTATTATCAATCTATGTTGGAAATATTAATAAATTAATTAAGGCTCTGCACTGATCTTTGAACTCGTCTAAACTTGACGAGCGCAATCCGTGCTTGGACGGCAGCAGCAGAGTACATCTCACTTCTTAATAATTTTAGTTTTTAGGCAATTTGGGAGACAGTAATGCCATCTATTGACCTATTTTTAGATTAGATTTTAGAACCACGAGTAATATTTTCTTAATCGCTCCTATAAGGGGTGCTTTGTACCTTAAATTTTTTTTGGGTAAAGGAACATTAACTAATTTAATAAATGTCCAGATTCCAAATAAAGTAAAAAAGTAAAGAACCAGCAAACAGTGTCACGAAAAGTGCATTGGAAGGAAAATAACTTTTCGTTCATAAAAAATTCCAAGTGCCAATACTTCTAAAAAACTACAGTTTTTTTAGAATATTTTGGTTTTGAAACTTGAAAAAACTTAATACTCTTGGTCTTTCTCCTTTCATAATAATTACAAGCGCATCCACAACTTTCATGTGAGGGTTCGCCATAGTATTCTCAAAAGTGTGTGAAGCTTGCCAACCCGCAAATGGTCAGCGTATTTTATTCTGAGAGTGGACTTATGCCCCTTTATGGGAATAAAAAACGTACCGCCAAGCGATTTAGCGTTCCGGTATGATGCTGTGTAGAAACCGTTGGGGTGACTTTACTTACCCCTTCCAAGTTAGTACGCTAACATCTTCGACTGCATCATCACTTACCATCGGGTGAGATCGCAGTCAAGTACTAACTTGTATATCATAAAAAAAAAGATGGAGACAACTGTTGTTAACTAGATTCCTATGTCTATGCAATGTATTGATTTTAAACTTACTTTGCACCAAATAAGACATTAGGGTTCGGGACGCGTATTCCCTAAATACAGATTTAAGTGGGGCGCAGTCAAAATAATGTCGTTAGGATAAGTTCGTCCAGCTATACATTAGCCGCATTAACACCGCCCAGAGGAGCGCTTTGAATAAGTTGCCCTATAAAGTATAGTTTAATTTACTACTCTGTCCTCTATAGGGGCTTGCTAGATATAATTAATTGGAATGTATTAAATACTCGTGGAATACCTACATTAAGGAGTTACCGAAATAAATATATTCTACCTTCTCGTGACCTATCCGGCTTCTAAATAATAGAATTACTAAAAAACTGTTATACAAAAAATGCATTTTTAGAACTAATTAGGTTCTAAGACCACTGAGCATTAAACACATATGCATCCATTTAGTTTACGATAGAATAAAAATAAAAAGATTTTGGAGCAATTATTGGGTAAAATTTCTAAGGAGAAAATCGTTTTTGTACTTCAAAGCAAATTTAGACCCAAAATACATGACCTAAAATAATTTTCTTTATAATTCATAACATGCAGGTCACTAAAGCAGGAGGTCTCGGGTTCGATTCCTGACAAGGCATTTTATACCGGTTCAGCCCATACCTGGTTACGTCCAAGCAAACCTTGCAACTTGCGATGATGTTGTAGCAAAGCATTTTAAAATGAGATCGCAGCTATATCTACCTACAAATTAATATATATTTAAAAAATGGGAAATGCTTTCCAAAAAACCAACTTCAAATGCCACTACAAAGAGTGAAATAATTATTATTTAAATTTTAGGTACCTACACCAATTCGAAGTCGGGCAATGTTTCATACAATCCCTAATAGTCCTTCTTACTTACTTGATGTGCAAAGAAACGACGAAGTCATAGACAATCGCCCGACTTCGAATTGGTGTAGGTACCTAAAATTTAAATAAAAATTATTTCACTCTTTGTAGTGGCATTTGAAGTTGGTTTTTTGGAAAGCATTTCCCATTTTTATTTTTTACTTTTTAGTGGAAAACAATAAAATGCACAAGGCGTTGTAAAAATACCCAAATCGCTTGAGGTGTGTTCATAAAATCTGAAGAGATCCCTCAATTTCACCAAGATCCTATCATCAGACCCTAACTTGATGACTTTAGTCATCAAATCAGTATCTGCTAGCAAATGCACCAGTAACTATAAAAAATACCCAACTCGCTTCAAGTATACTAGCAAAATTTGAAGAGTTCCCTCGATTTCACCAAGATCCCATCATCAGACCCTGACTTGATGACTTTAGCCATCAAATCAGTATCTGCTAGCATATGCACCAGTAACTATAAAAAATACCCAACTCGCTTCAAGTATACTAGCAAAATTTGAAGAGTTCCCTCGATTTCACCAAGATCCCATGATCAGATCCTGACCTGATGACCATAAGACAACTTGGAAAATATTACTCTTTCAAATAATACCCAAATAGTTCCATGTGTCCATATAAAATTTGAAGAGTTCCCTCGATTTCTCCAGGATCCCATCATCAGATCCTGACCTGATTAAAATGGAACCATCTGGAAACTAAACCCTTTTAAACAAAAAAAGAATTGTTCAAATCGGTCCACGCGTCTTCGAGTAATCGGTGAACATACATAGATAAAAAAAAAAAAAAAAAAAGATTCCGACGAATTGAGAACCTCCTCCTTTTTTTGAAGTCGGTTAAAAAGAAACATTGTAACTCACCAACAAAAAATTAACGTTGTTAAAAATCAACTGAGAGAAATTCATGAGTTTGAAATAATCTCGACTTATTCCATCTCTCGGATTAATTCAACGTGAAAGTTTCGGAAACTTGCGAGCGAAGTCGCGGGAATTCATTAGTGCACAATAAAAAGTTGGCAGAACTTTCCGTGTGGAGCCGGTTTAAAAACAATACGTGGCTCGGAGTTTTGCAGCAGTTTGTACTTCTGCAACTTATTGGAATCGTATTAATCATTTTTTATATACTATACAAGTTAGTACTTGACTGCGATTTCACCTGATGGTAAGTGATGATGCAGCCGAAGATGATAATGTACTAACTTGGAAGGGGTAGTCACCCCCAACGGTTTGTACACAGCATCGCACCGGAACGCTGAATCGCTTGGCGTCACGTCTTTGCTGGTAGGGTGTTAACTAGCCACGGCCGAAGCCTTCCACCAGACCAGATCTGAGCCAATTTAGAAATTATAAATTCCAAAGTGGCCCATAACGCGAATCGAACCCGCGACCTCCCACTCGAATCCGAGCGCGCGTCCCCTGCGCCAGGGAGGTCGTAAAAATTCGTTAGTAATTCCCTAAGTTGGTTAGTTTTACTTACACACCTAGAACATTACTGGTACTTACCTACTATTACGCACTCCGCATAAAAGTCCTCTTCTTGTGCAGTTCGTTTGCATAAGTACGTGCATTCCCTATTTCCTCACTCTCATCATTTGCAGTATAATATTGCAATACAAAGTAAGAGTAATGTAATAAATGTAATGGGCGCTCAAAATCTGACATGTGTATTGTGTGTCACTTGGCATCAGGAGAGGAGACGTATTGTTCGTTTCACCATTCCTTGGCTTAAAAAAATCGCAATTTAAATAGTTAATCATCTATTCCTATCTTGTACCTATCATAACTAAATGTCAGTACGAGTACTATAAAGTATTCTTGTGTATACCGACGGCTGCCCCTGGAGATAACTATTAAATTTAAGTTTAGCTAATTCCCTAAACGTCTGATGTCAAGCAACCTAGTTGGCTGAGGACAAATACCAAACTTAATTATAATATTGATCAGGTCTTAGATTACAGATATTATATATGACGGTATAGGTAACTACCAACTGAACCAAATCGCTGTTTATCATTTAATCCTTGATCTATTTTTTGTCACAACTCTAGGCTAACATTAAACATTTATTGTGATAGTGATAAGCAATAATACATAGTTCTTTGGCGTAAGCTTCTACCGCTCGTCAGCGAATCGGTAGTTCGAATCTCAGGCAAACATCTCTGACTTTTCGTAGCTATGTGACCTTGTGAAAATCAGTCGTTTAGCATATTATATCGTAGGGAACTTATTGGCCTGAGACATCACCACAATATTTACTAAGATGTGCAAAACCTATTAACCTGCACTTGGCCAGCGTTTTGAGACGAGTCAGTTTCCAGTAGCTGATGTTCAGACAGACAAATATCTGTAATAGCCTTTTTAACGATAAAATTTTTGAGGAACATTCCTGGAGTGGTCGTAAATTTTTTATATGATACCCATACCCAATACCTAGATTGCTGCTGAAGCTTACAAAATAAGATGATTGATGCGCGCTCGACGCGTGATCGTCATAAATTGTCGTTTTATCGCTTGTTTGCGAGCAAGCTGACAGAATATTACGAGTCGCGTCCAGTATGTTATCGTCTACGTCATCGGAAAAGGTAGGGTTTAATTTTGATTCCGATTTAACATACTTACATGAATATTTATCTGCAAGTGTTTCTGTACAATCGTATAATTCTCTTAACATACGTATTTATATCCTGGACATGTAGGAAAGCACGTAAAAATTCCGCTTGTTTATCGGTGCCAATAATTCTTGTTTTGTCACCAGTAAGGCTACAATGTAGTTCTTCAATTTTAATGATGTTGTCACTACTAAGATAATTAGATACTTATATTCCATAGCTTCAAAATTCAGAGGTAAACAACTGCCTGAGGTTCGAATTCCATACCCCTTTATAAAGGGTCGAAGGTTATCATTGCTGTTCACATAAACCCAAAAGTTGTAAAACCCCGTACGTGTTTGATGCAATCTATTCTCGCTGTGAACTCTGTAACCCCTTTCGGTCACCCCTTTAACCCCAATGACCCCCAGCGCGTCATTACGACGTCGATCTTTCAATGACAGCGGCCGAGACTTATGCCTTTTGAATCCTACTAGGGTTTCTTATTCCTTTTTTGATCCTCTGTATAATATTCACTTGTTCTAAAAATTTAACGTGTACGGTGTATGTCTGCTTATCTGTATGTTGCTAGCTCCAAAACAGTGTAATTATTTTAAGTTAGTTTTAATAGTTTCGTACTTTAAATGAGGAAGTCTTTTAGTTTTAGCCTAATTTCCCAACCCCGCAAAATTATATTTTTTTTTGGAAAGAAAAATGTCTTAATTCAGAGCCTGTGTCCTCCAAATCAGTTCAGTAGTTGTGGTATGAAGGATTAACAAAATTTCACATTTTTAATATTAGTGTGACTGTTAACATTATGTGAGAAAAGAGAAAATAATAGTAACTCCTATTAAGCATACAATGTGCATGGAGGAATTTAAAGCTAGTAGATATATGAATAATTTCGAGATTCGGCCAAAGACGCGACATTTTCTTAGTAGGGGCGCCGGAATGAACTCGGTTACACTTAGAGAGTAAAGTTTTACAACTTGTGGCCATTGGCCATTGGAATTGATGCCTACGATATAAAAACACATCGTTTTTGTTGAGAACGCAGCTATATGCAAAAATATTTATGTTTTCTGTACTGTTAATGCGACAGCTGTCGTATTCGATTGGCCAGAGATAGCATCAATCCAATTATTAATCAATCAATGGGCCAATGAAATCGTGTGAAAGAAAGAGACATATATTAGGTATTTTAAAATAGAGATACATACTCGTACCTCGTAAGTGCATCATAGAATACAACAGAATGAGAGTGTTTTTCCTCTTTTTATAAAATTTTAACGAATTTAAAATTAAACAGACTTTAATTTGAAATGTACTTTTATTTATCATATTTTGTAGTTTTATTTACAGAAACTTATTGACAGAGGCAGTGACGATTTTCACAACAGTTTGGCATCGATTTACAATTAAATACAAAAAACTTGAGAACAACCTTCCTAGAATATGCGTTAACAAACTAAGTATGACAATAGTAAAATAATAAAAAAAGTTATGTAAATACGTTACGAGTACATTAGGTTTGGCACTTGTAGAATTTGATAAAAAAGTAATAAAAATTACTTAATTTTACAGCTCCACCTTTAATGAAATGGCAGTACAGCAAGCTTATGTTAATTAAACAATAACTGTTATTATAATCATCTATAAATATTAACAATGGATCTAATAATAAAATGCAATATTTGAAATAGGTTTTGCACCCTTTAACAACTTTTTCTTTTATTCTTTTTTAATTTCGTATTTTCAAGGTGATTTTTTAATCCAACGTGATTTTTCACTTTTCTGATATGAATTTTATTTTATTGGTATTAATGTAATCTAAAGATTTCATGTGAAAATTATTTCAATTTCGAATCTGTTATACAATATTGTCTATCATTTTTGTGCTAGCTCGCGCCGAATGCTTCCATAACACGTATGTTCCCTACTTATCACTATTAGCTAAACTTATTTAATCAGTATCGTACAATTTTAACAAAGTCACTTACACGCTATAGGTAGGTATATCAAAAAAATATTATATTTAAAATTTTCGTCTATAATTTTGTCATCTCTTTTCAAATAGTTTTTTGAAAATATCCCCGTACCTAACAATAAATCGAATAGGCCGCGAGTTAATTCGAGTCAAATATAAAAACTCCTAAATGTTATTCACAAAATGTACTTATGATCTTAGATGAGGAAAAACCCGAATAGAAAACTGCTGAAAATACGCTAGGGCCGGCTCCAAGCATTTATGAAATGCGTGTGATATTAAAAGGGTCGCCATGTCAAGCTGAATGACGTTTACTAGACTTTTCCCAAACATGTTTGGAAATGTGAGCATTATTTGACAACTTTATTCGGGATGAATCGAAATTGCTGTACTAGCTAATCAGCGGTTGGCAAAAATTGTATGAAAATCCATTTCTGTCGTGGTTTAGCGGACGAATAAATTACACACTAAACTCATATCTCTCGTGGAATTTAATACATGTAAGAGGTAAGGTTCTATTTCAATTTCGAACTGACAGCTGTCAAATGGTTCTATTTTAATTTCGAACTTGCAAATAGAAAGCTATTTAGTGAAAAAAAAATAACAAACGGACACTTTAACTCGGAAAAAATAGTGTTATCCTTTGTTCGTGATTAGTTTTGAAAATGTCTGACTAGGAATTACTTCGTTTAATTTTCCGCGCATTGCTTGAGAAAAGTACTCTACAAGCCTTGGCCACAACTAGCCATTGATGGACTCACATATGTATGCCTCGGCTCCGCCCTGGCCCACATTTACACGTTCATTCATCAATGCCGCCTTTGCTGGTCACTGCAGTAATGTACTATAGTTATTTCGTAGTGAGAATGGTTGCGTCACATACACATACAAGAACCTATAAACCTGACATTTCACTCAAAGGTCTCAACTTCGCTCTTAAGCTTCGCTAAATGGGTCTGCTGGCGAAATTCAAAGTTAATTAAGTTTTTCGTAATTTATAAGCTAGTAAAATATAGTACGCTTATGCCAGCTAGATTGAGGGAATGGCAATCTCATCTTAATATATTAAAAGCTCTAGGTATAGGTAAAATCTTGGCTTGAAATAGATTGATTACTTCGAAAATCGAATATCATACCCGATGCCTACACATACACAGAGCAGATTTTAAATAAAAATGTGAAGATAAAGCCGTTCCTTCAAATTTACTGTCATAAGCTTACAAATAACGAAAACAATATGGCGAAACTTTGCAAAAAAAGCCACTATCTAGCTTCAGTCCATCCGCTTTTCCTCATCTGAGTTAAGAACCGAGTAATTCTAGACCCTATCTATTCCCTAAGTAACAATTTGTTTAGTAATAATAGTATTGATCTATTTCGCTTGCAGCAGTCTTTATTGTCATCATAATTATACATGTATCGTGAAGTCCCTTCGCTCCTGCTCTTGCCGCTGTTGCTGGTACCTGGGATAAAAGTGAAATATTTCTTAACAAATCTTAAATTTTTGTAAAGGTGTTGTATCCACATATTATTCGAGTAATATTATTATAATTATAGCACTAATTTTATTTTATTTGATAGTGAAGAAAAACATTGTCAGAAAATCTGGATGATAATGTTCGCAAATCTAGTCATTCCAAATTCTTGTCTAGTTGCTGTAGTGGGCCGTAAACATTTTGTAAGATAAGTAATAGCATAACAAACAATCCTGAAACCTGGGAAATTATTGTGTACACTTTGCAGTTTGCACCTGTACATTCTCTAAAATTTTTCATTGCAGCTCCATCTATCCCTAAAACAAATAACTTTTAGTCTAAGAACCTGGAAGTAATGTGCTGTTGGAAACACCTTTTCACTCTGCCCTCACCTCCGTTGAAATTTTATCCTTTTCGTAACATTATGTGTTGTCAATAGATGCCGCTGTTACCTTTAGTACCTACCTGCAAAATCATCATCATTTGTAACTTGAAATGCAAGCAACTCTTTGCTAGCCATGCCGATACCCAATTTTGTAAGAAAAATGTAGCCAATAGTAAATGTTGTTCTTACACAATTAAGCTGCGTCTTATATCTTGCCTTGTAAGGCAAATTGCAGATATACCTACCTAATACTTATAGATGGTGTATACAGCGTGCGTGCTTGAATTTCAGGCGTTAATTGTAATTGCAGGATCCGCTACTCCCATTTTTCAGTACAAAAATTTGCACGGAAGATCCAATTATAGCTCGAACTCCCACAGACCGCGGTGTGCATCCCCGTGCCTTTTGCTACATTCACTACCGCTCCTCTTACACCGTAATCGGTGCAGTTATCGCTGGAAGTAGCCGCGGCAACCAGGAATACGATTCGACACAGCTGCGTAGCCTACCTGGCAGCATTAGGCGCGTGGTGCCGCCGCGGCCGCCGCCTCGCCTTGTCCCGCGGGCCCGAGCCGCCGCACGACTCCGCACTGGAGTCCGTCACCGCGCGGAACACCTCTTCCGCTGCACCTGCAACCACGAATACAATGCAGCATAGCTGTTTATAAGCCTTCGTAGTTTTTATAGATCCCACAAAAAGGAGAGCAGCAGTTCAAGCCCAGCCTCTTTTCAGGAGGATGGAAATTCTTCCCTCTGAGTTTTCGGTGCATTTGTGGATCACTTATTTAGCGGTAAAGTAAAATATCGCTAGGAAACCTGAGTACGGATTGCAAGGAAATTGGAGAGCCCACGAACTCGTTCCGGACCAGCGTCGTGGGCTAAAGCCAAACCCCTCTAATTCCAAGCCGCGCCCAACAAAGGGCATAAGAAGAAGTTGAGACGAACCTAAGGGGGTATTATAAGCAGATCTTAAAACTTAAAAAAAAATTAACTGCGGAATTGAACCAACCTTTAGCAGGAGCCAACGGCATCCTGTAGGAGACGCTGGAGTTGCACTCGGCGCAGGGGGAGCCACTCGAGTCCGAGTCCGACTCCGTGCGCCGCACCATCAGCGTCATCGCGCGCGACAGCGTGTACTCGTCTGGTAACATTTGCAGTTACTGGTAAGTAATTGCCACTTGTCAACTGATATGTCATGATGGCAAGGGAGAGCAGCACAGTTCGCCGTGTAACATTGCAAAGCAAAATCCTGAAATACAAGGCAGGCATACGAGTATCTATTATTTATGTCTTGACAGAACTATTGACATTGCGATGGTATCAATTCAGGTGAACTCTGTGAACAAGTGCAACCTGGTAAAAAATGTGTTTGCATGAATCTAAAATATTATACCTGAGATAAATGCATGGATGTTTTCAATTAACCAGCAGCCGATACCTTTAATGTTGGATGGATGGGTAAGAGAAAATTTGATATGTAAGGACCAAGTTTGGCTATGTTTGTCATATCCGCGCACTCTACAAGAGAAAGCTTCGTTATCGCTGTTGACGGAGACAATTCTCAATTCTGAGAATGGGCTTCTTCATCATCACCATCATCATGTTCTGACAATATCCTCACCAGTGTGCGCAGGCGAGCGGTGCGAGTGCGCGGCTCGCGGCGGCGCTGCGCTGAGCGGCGCGGGCTCGGCTCGCCCGAACGTGCGCAGCGTGCCGCCGCCCGCCTCGCCCGTCGCGCCCGCGCCCGTCGCTCCACCCGCCATGCTGAACGTCGCGTACGGGCTGATCTCGTACATCTCTGCAAATGAGAATAATGACAATGACAATTTTTATGGCGCTATGCAGGAGTGAGCGCTTCTCTATGCTCTTCACTTGTGCCTTATCATAATAATTTAAAGAACTGGTAGACGATCGTCTATTTGCTAAGGGGTCTAGGAACAAGAAGTAGAAATCATTTATAATTCAAAAGGTGTGCTCAACTTATAGTGTGTTCCTTATTAGGCGTACCTATTTAAGATTTTGAGAAAATCATTATGGAGGAAACTTAACGAGGTACTAATTTCAGCAGAGTAAGTACCTTCAATGTCAGTAATAAACTCCTTACCTTGTTGATCTTTCTTAGTATTAAGATTCTTGATAGGTGAAGAAGTGTACACTTGCTGGCAATTCCTTCTGTTGTCCCGTTTCTCCACCGACTTGTCTTCCTCTGAGACCCCACTTTGCACATATCCTTTCCGAAAGCAAGAAGTAGATGTGCTGAAAACCAAAAACTTTTCATCAATCTATTGAACAATTGTCTCTATCAACGGTTTAGTATGCCTCTAAGCCTAGGCATAGACACGATGCTTATTTTGAGTTATTTTTTTTAATAATCTCTCTTCTTCTCAAAATTCAATAAAGTATGTCTATAAAAATTATGCCGTGCTATGGTTAAAGAGCTTCTGTGCTATTCTACAAAATTAAATAGCTGCCAGACAGCTGCCAACCCGAATATGGCATGCAAAATTGTACTCTATTACAACTGACAAATTCATAGATGCAGAGATGTACGCTCGTCGCTGTTTTGCAGAATAGCACGACTTATTATGAATTCACAATGCCGAAAACTTTGAAATTTTAGAAAGGTTGTAAAAGTCTTTACCGAAATCTCTACTGAATTTTGTCTTGTTTTTCTAGAATTTTGTTTATGTACCTATACCAGTAAAGTACCTTTTTTTATAAACAAATATAGCGAGCAGCAGCAAAGCGACCAGCAGCGCCGCAGCAGCACCCAGCAGCATCATGCCCGCGCCCGTCGCCGCGCCTTCCTCACCGCCCGTTGGAAACTGCGCAGGGGGCTCGATCTTTTCTGCGGATATTAAAAAGAACTTAAATGACCGTAACTTGTGATAAGATAATTTGAAAGAAGCCAGTACACAAATGATACCTACAACAACAGGACAGCATGCGGTGTCTTTCTGATCAGTACCAAATTCATTCGTTAAACTCTTTTCATCCACAGAATAGGCTGTGGAACGTCCATCTGGCATATTTTTGACAACCTTATTATTATTTAGCTGCCTTCAAGTTGAGACTGTATTATTCCTGAAATATTTGAGTGTGACAGATAGGCTGATATACATACAAATGAAAAAACTCACACCATAAAGATTAATAATTAGAAATCGCATATTATTGGTTACCTCCATCATCAGTTAACGTGGAGAAGTAATAAGTGGCAGTAGTGGTCCCGGCCGTGCTGAACGCCACCACCTTTAGATGGTACCACGTAGCCGAGTGCAGACCACACAAGGCGGTGGGCGAAGCCTCCAGCGACACCGTCTCTGATCGCCACGTGCTCTCCTCGAACGCTCGGATGGACACCAGGAAGTGAATGAGAGGACAACTGTTGCTGTCCCAGGTGAGAAAGTTCAGTCGAACGCAACTGCTGTTGCTGGTGATGAGATGCTTTTCCACTGCTGGTTTGGATACTGCAATAAAATTAAAGGGACATTTAGAACCTGAAACCCTAATATGTAACTCCACATTTCTGAATTTTGAAATTCCTCTTGTATTTCAGACATAAAGATAAAAATAGAAGAAAATAAACACTAAGGGGAAGAGTTGCGCAAAGCCATTTAAGGATGACAAACCCCTAATCTTCAATACGGCTATTAATTCCGTGCTTTTCCTATTAGCTTAACATGGACTAAGTGACATTCGAAGTTTATTTTGATGCAGTATTTTCATTCAGTTCAGAAGATCTTCTAACATATTATCATCTCCACTACCTTGGTAGTTGCAGACATTACTTTATGGCTCCATCCACTAACCAGTGGATAATCGCAAGGTACAGACGACATAATATAATGACGCATTATATGTCAGACCACGGCCTTTATGCTGCGATATGTTTGTCACTACAGTACGTGTAAGCGAGGCAGAAGGAGAATTATTTATTCACCTCCACCAGTAGTAGACGCAGACAGTATCTCGCTCGGTGCAGAAGACCCTGCGGCGTTGTGAGCTGTCAAACGGAGTCGGTATGTGGCGCCGCATGTCAACCGCCGCAGGGCATGCGAGCGGGATGTGCCCGCCACCCAGGTAGACTGCCACGCGGCGTCTCCATGCGCGTACTCTAATGTAAAACCTAGAAAATGAAGGCGTGTGGAATTTAAATGGTTGAATTGAGAAGCAGTAACAGATCATTGATTCAGACCTTTGTCTCTCATCAGGGTTTGGATCCCGGGCACGAACAGTTCTGTATCTTTGTATGCAATTTTGTTGAAACCGAATTAACCAGCTAAATCAACACGCCAACCTTGCACTTGACCAGTGTGGTGGGCTAAATTGGCCAAAGGCTCTCGAAATAAAGGGAGACCCGTGCCTGGAAGTGGGACATAGACTAGGAAGGGGTTGAGACAGAGTACTTACTGTGTGAGTCACTGGCGTCCCACGCGACGATCAGCGCGGCTGGCGCAGAGCTGGTGAGTCGCAGCCGCGGCCTGGCGGGGGGAGACGCCACCCGAAGCTCCCACGTGCCTCGTTCCTCACCCCACATGTTACGCAGCGCGCACGTGTAGTTATCACTAAGAGATGCTTCCAGTTCTAAAACAAGAAAATAGCAGGTGACACCAGAAGGAAATCAAGGTGGAAATATATATTAAAACTAGTAGGGCGCGTGAGTGCGCAGGCCACATGTGGCCCGCGTGCAGTCTTTCCGCCCATGAAGGTATCGCCGTCATCTCAATCGCCGATTGGAATCCGATTGGCAGTGAGCTGAAAAACTTACCAAAGAGCACTGTCATGGTTTTAAAGATAGTTAAGGGCAGTTCAAACAAAAAATACGCTGAACCTCATCGGATGAGGTTCAGCGTATTTTTTGTTCGAACAGCCCTTAACTATCTTTAAAACCATGACAGTGCTCCTCAATCATCATCCAAATCCTAGATCATTGTCTCTTCTCATAGTATGTACATTTTCCATGGAAAGATAAATTCCGCCACAGTGAAATATTTTCCATGCATCGCGTAGAACTTGAGATCCTGATCACCTCTTGCTAAGAAACCACTCTCTTATCTTTTATACTTTCCGAGATAGAACAACACGAAATTTGTATGGCGGCCACCTTGAATACCACATTTTTGTTTTTTTTTCAGCTCACTGCCAATTGCGTGAAGTTCCGAGTATTTTTTGTTTCAGCAGTCCCCACCTAACTATAATACCTTGCCCATGCTCCTTGACTGTCTTTAAAATCCTCAATCATCATCTCATTCCATATTCTTCTCTGGTTGTCTTCCAAAAAACCGCATCAAAACACTTGATGATTTACAACTCGTAGTCTCTTCAATATTCCTGATACATTTTGTATGGAAAAATAAATTCCGCCATTTTGTTTTTTTTTTCTATCCATGGAATAGACCATGGGGTCATGATTACTTCTTGTCAAGAAACCACTCTTCCATCTTTTATACTCTTCGAGATGGACACCGATGAAGTTTGTATGGCGGCCATCTTGAATCCGCCATTTTGAACTTTTTTCAGCTCACTGCCAATTGCATGACATTTCGAATGACATTTGGTCGAGCACCCCCCATCTATCTGCAATACCCTTGACTGTGCTCTTCACCCGTCTTCGATATCCTCAATCATCAGCTCTCTCCGTATTTTTCCTCCGAATGAATTTTTCCCTTTTATACGAAATGGTTATTGAAAAAAAAAAATTTCATACAAAATTGTTCAGGAGAGGTGATCAATCAGTGAGTCAGTCAGTGAGTGAATCAGCACGAGTAGCTATATATATATTAATACTAGTAGGGCGCGTGGGAGCGCGGGCCACATGTGGCCCGCGGGCTGTCTTCTCACCTATAAAAGAATCGCCATCATCTCCATCGCCAATTGGAATCCGATTGGCAATGGGCTAAAAGAATTACCTCGGAGCACGGTCAAATCGTAGACCATCTCTTCTCATACTTTTCATAGTTTTTCATAGGCCTTGTTTATTGTGGCATTCACATTTTCCATGGAAAAATAAATTCAACCACTTTGTTTCATATATCCCGTAGACCTTGAGATTCTAATTACGTCTTGCAAAAAAATCACTCTCTTGTCTTTTATACTTTCCGAGATAGAACAACACGAAATTTGTATGGCGGCCATCTTGAATCCGCCATTTTGATTTTTTTTTTCAGCTAACTGCCAATTGGATGACGTTTCGAGTTACATTTGGTCGAGAACCCCCACCTATCTTCGATACCCTGGCTGTGCTCTTCACCCGTCTCCGAAATCCTCAATCATCAGCTCTCTCCGTATTTTTCCTCCGAATGAATTTTTCCCTTATATACGAAATGGCCATTGAAAAAAAAATTTTTCATACAAAAATGTTCAGGAGAGGTGATCAATCAGTGAGTGAGTGAATCAGCACGAGTAGCTATATATATAGTACTAGTAGGGCGCGTGGGGGCGCGGGCCACATGTGGCCCGCGGGCTGTCGTCCCGCCTATATAGGTATTGTAACCCTCAGTCATAATTGTTCCCATACATTTTCTATGGTAAAAAAAATCCGCCATTTTGAATTTTTTTTCTTTCCATCGAATAGACCTTCGAGTCCTGATCACCTCTTGTCAAGAAACTATTCTTCCATCTTTTATACTTTCCGAGATATCGGCGAAATTCGAATGGCGGCCATCTTGAATCCGCCATTTTGAACTTTTTTTCAGCTCACTGGCAATTGCATGACATTTCGAATGACATTTGGTCGAGCACCCCCCACCTATCTTTAATACCCTCCCCGTGCTCTTCACCCGTCTTCGAAATCCTCAATCATCAGCTCTCTTCGTATTTTTCCTCAGATTGATTTATTTTCTTCTATAAGACCCCATCCGTGAAAAAAAAATTTTTCATACAAAATTGTTCAGGAGAGGTGATAATCAGTCAGTCAGTCAGTGAATCAGCACGAGTAGCTATATATATAGTAAAAAGTATGAGACAAATGTTTAAAACACCAAATCCAAGTCAAAAGAAATTTTTGATGTCAACTCACTTGTCAAATAGACCTTCGGGTCCTGATCACTTCTTGTCAAGAAACCATTCTTCCATCTTTTATACTTTCCGAGATATCGGCGAAATTCGAATGGCGGCCATTTTGAATCCGCCATTTTGAATTTTTTTTCAGCTCACTGGCAGTTGGATGACATTTCAAATGACATTTGGTCGAACACCCCCCACCTATCTTCAATACCCTTGGCTGTGCTCTTGACCCGTCTTCGAAATCCTCAATCATCAGCTCTCTCCGTATTTTTCCTCCGAATGAATGTTTCCCTTATATACGAAATGGCCATTGAAAAAAAAATTTTTCATACAAAAATGTTCAGGAGAGGTGATCAATCAGTGAGTGAGTGAATCAGCACGAGTAGCTATATATATAGTAAAAATATGAGACAAATGTTTAAGGGCATTTATTGAATTTATTTTTGTCTTTGTCACTCTCACGGATACGTTGATGGGTGCGACATGCAGCGTCGCGGAAGAATATAACAGAAAAACGACCTTTTACCTAATTTCTCTAAAAATAAGCGAGTTATCAAAAATCTGTTTCTCAACGTTTTTAGATATTATTATTACCGACACATTAAAACAAAAATTACAATTACATCCATTGTAGTTTCGGAAAAAAAGGAAAAAAACTGAGATTTTGGAGCAACTTTTGGGAGAATTTTCTATCGAGAAAATTTCATCCAATCGTGTTTCTGCTTCTCAACGATTTTAGATTAAAGACCCAAAATACATGACGTATAAATTTAAAAGTAATTGTCTTTATAGTTTTTAAACTGAACTTCACTAAAGATCGCTTAAATACGGCTTCTACGCCGTTGAAACACCAAATCCAAGTCAAAAGAAATTTTTGATGTCAACTCACTTGGTATAACCAGTCGATGTCCCTCCAGCCGTATCCTCGGATCAGTGGCAGGAGTAGGAGGTCTGCGTCGACTCCAAACTCTCATTGGCGTCGCTGAACCGGCGCTTCCACAAGACAGCACAACGCGAGTGCCCTCCGCCGCCACTATCCTTCGCGGAAAGGACCATATCTTAGCTCCAGCTGCAAAATAAACGCTTGCGCATGATTTCTTTTTTGATCAGCTAGCTAGGTTATGGGCCCAGTATATATGCTAAAGACGATGAGGATCTCACCTCTAGCGCTGGGTTTCTTTGCGACGATAGCGCTCATCTCTCCTTCCCCAGCGGCAGTGGCGGCAGTTACCCAGAACTCGTACAGCTGCGTCTCCTGCAGACCACGCACCTCGAGCATCTGCTCCTCATCGGTATGTGGCACCAGAACGTGAGAGTGCTGGCCTGTCCTGTCACGAATATGTGTATGTACAAGTGCCATCTCAACGTTCTGTAGATTAAATCGGAAGCATACATTTGGAGAATAAAGTAGTAACAGGAGGAAGATATAATCACAAGGAGACTACTATCCCCATTCGTGACGTAGAATGATATGAGGTACCTGATGAAACTTGAAAGCATATTTTAGGTTTTATAGTTTAAAGCACACTTCATGCCTTTTCACATCTTTTGAAGCTTCTGAATTTAATAGTGGCAATATATGGTTTTTTTAGTCTACTTCATGAGAATATTGATACATACCTTTGCGGTCTGTTATAAACTGTGTAATGTCTAATCTTGCCATTCTTCTGTGCGGGCGCTAGCCAGCTCACTATCACCGAGTCTTCTGCATTCGGAACAGCCTTTATGTCCGCGGGGGGTCCAGGGACTGGAAATAGTAATAAAATTCACATGAAGACGTGATGATAGCAATCTTTTAACCGTGCACATGAGAATCGACTGAAAGCCGTGATAGACAAAGAGGCGGCTTAGGACCAATTCTTATCGTCAGGACGAAGGAATGGCCACTTTCCTGCCATGTGAGCACCAGGATGGTGTAGGGAAAGGAATGTAGTTTGCTGTTTACCATCATCAAGCGTGGAGCAGTATGCATCAGCGGGCGGCCCCAGGCCTGCGGCGTTGCGCGCGGCGACGCGGATGCTGTAGTTGCCAGCCCGTAGCCCCGCCACTTGCGCCTCCCCCCCGCCCGAGCGACGCCGCTCCCACACCGCGTCCAGTGTGCCCACTTCCTGAAACACCCATGTCTTCTTCACCTCTTCTCTCTACAATTATTTTACAATGTTAATCTCGAGAATGGAACGGAAGTTATTCCCATATATTTGTTTCGCGTAACGTTTATTGTTTCGGACTTCAGATCTGACAGAGTCTCAAGCAGAATAAGGTTTATAAAGCGTCATACCTGGTACATGATCTCATATCCGAGCAAGAGTCCACCGCGCGCCGCTGGGGGTGGGGGCTCCCACCACACTCGGAACGACTGCGCAGACAGAGGCTCACAGCGGACGTGCTGTGGCGGTGCTTCGGGCACTGGGAAATGAAATGTACAGTCGGTAATTATTACATAAGTATGAGATGCTCAACACGGTCATATCATCGGCTACGCTGGCAAAATATTAGCAGACTCCTCATCATAAGTTTGAAAACACTAAAAATTCTAAGAGATGTAGGTTTTGCAGCAGATGCAGGTTCAGGATTATTTAATTTTTACCGAAAGCCTCTTTTGGTTTTTTTGTCACAGTCTTTTGTCACTAATTGACTTCTTCAAAGTTCAAAGCCTTGTTTGAGAGTAATTGCGGTAACCATATTTTAGTAGTTTATGAAACGGATGCATAATGGGGGGTATTAAAACATGAGTGTGAGTTTAAAAAACGAGCCGCAGGCGAGTTTTTTAATAGTATCACACGAGTGTTTTAATACCTAATTATGTAGAGTTTCATACACTACTTTATCTACGCTCAAATTATCATAAATCCAAACCATAAAATCTTGCTAACGTTTGTCGTAAATCCTTCACTTTGTTGGTAAAAGATAGTGGGTCATTTTTGTTGCAATTACTAAAATGTCAGGTGGAGTTAAATTTTCGTTAGTACGTTTCACTGCTAGACATTTTTCCGCGCTAAGTTTTGACTAAGTAACAAAAATAACACATTGAAATGTTAAAAGTTAGGTATGGCGCCAAAATTCAGTTGCAAACTGCGTATAGTCTGTTAAAAAAGTCATGAAACAAAAAAGAGTAGAAAAATATTTATACAAGTCAGATAAACTATATTTTTAGTGGATAATTAAATAATCAAAAATTATACATAATTTTTTTCAATATTCTGTATGAACACACTTTTTATTCAGTCATATTAGTCAGGGAAAAATTATTGTTTCCTTGAATTAATTGTTGTCTATGGTCGATCATGACTACCAACTAAATGTTGTCTGTGGACTCCTTATATAAAAGAAAAACAAAATTGAGGATTGGCTCTACACTGTCTTTTGGCTATGACGACCACAGAGAAAAGAAAGTTATTCCCTGGTCTGTGATGACGACACACAAAAATACAGGAACCCAGAGCCGCGTATCGTAATAGAAATTATTCAACAATCTAGAGATATTTCCATAGTACAGCTATGTTATAATGAATAACTTTTTAATAATTATAGAAGTCTGTGTATAAAGTAGGTCAATATGTGACACATTTTGATTTCATAATTCGAACTTTAAGCAATGAGCGTAGATAAATGTTTATTACAATTCCAAACACAGGAGTCAATGACGTCGCCTACCAACCACATTTATGGTCACTAGCTCAGGGTAGATACTTGTATCGATAGGGGAGGATTTTACAATGTACGTGATGCTGATTGACAATTAACATCAACTGGTTGACGTGGTTCACCAGGAACCCCTCGATGATCTCCCACCTGGGATCCTAGTGATTTCGAAAAGTTCACCAGGTGGGAGTTAAGGTTTATAATAACTGATTTTACCATCCTCAAGAGTAGTAGCAGCGAGTGGCGCGCACGAGGGCCCGGCGCCGACCGCATTGAACGCGCGCACGCGAATGTCGTATCGCGCGTGCGCGCGCAGGGCCGCCAGCCGCGCATGCGTGGCCGCCCAGCCCGGCACTGTGAGCGCCAGAGACGCATTGTCCCCCCGACACCACAGCGCGTAGCCCAACAACTCGCCGTTCCACGACTCTTGAGATGGAGGCTGGAACAGAACAAGATTTGTATTTTGTCAAATTCAATAGGAGGCAGCACTTTATTCTGATCTCGATGATGGTAAAGAACTCTAATAGGCTGTAGGATCGTACTCAAGCGGGGTCAAAGCCTTTCACAGACTCGAGCTAAAGTCCTAAACTGCCTCTTTTCTTGTACAGGTACTTATAATTAAATAAAAAACTCATCTGGTAACATTTTAGCTTGCTGATGGTTTTTGGTGGCTAAAGTTATTAGGTTAGTATAACTCCATGAAGTACTTGCTAAATTATGTGGCTAAATTGTGCTATAAATAAGTCAAACATACCTGCCACTTGACAAGGAGTTCGCCAGGGGCATCCGCTTGCACCTCTACGTTGCGTGGAGCTTCTGATGGAGCTGGAATCAAAAATATACGCATCAATGGTACAGATTATACCTGATAGCGTGGTAAAATGCAAGTGTTAATTAAATAACGATTTACAAGATATTATAGTTAGCGCTAAAAGAAGTCTTGAAGATGAGTTCTTATTTCCTAGATTTCTAACAATAAATTATTTCTAATGAATTTTTCATGGGATTTGAATTTCAATTTGAATTATATTACTGATTAAAGATTCTAATAATAAATGGGTCTCAATAAATCATATACTTTTAAACGAGCGAATCTTGTATATATATTTCTATATAATCTGTATCTCTGAATCTCAGAAACGGCTCGAACGATTTTCATGAAATTTAGTATATGGCGGTTTTAGGGGTGATAAATATGACTCCTGCTGTCATCTATTGGCAAATAGAGAAAATACCGAGCAAAGCTCGGTCACCCAGATATTGACGTATTTAAATGTGGAAAGTGGCAATGATACAAAGATCAAGGCCAATGATTATTCAGACTGATGAGTTACAACAACGATGACGATGATGGTGGAATATTTCGAGATCAACTGACCTTCTTCCAACGTCTGCACTATGACTGACTCGGAGTATTCACTGTCGCCGATTTCGTTAACTGCGGCCAGGCGCAGCGCGTACGCCGTCGCCGGCCGCAGACCATCCACTCGGTATTCCAGAATCACGTCTGAATCTGACTCAGCAGAATCTTGTCTGGAATGAAAAAAATAGGTTTTCTACTAAATGTTTCACCTAAACAGATAGAGAGATATATATGCTACTACAGGAGTTGGG
Organism: Coenonympha glycerion; assembly: GCA_963855885.1. NCBI lineage: Eukaryota > Metazoa > Arthropoda > Insecta > Lepidoptera > Nymphalidae > Coenonympha > Coenonympha glycerion. The sequence goes on from OY979627.1 coordinate 19,019,276, forward strand.
TGATTTTGACATTTTTCTAGAGACCGATTGTGAATTAAGGGAAAGGAATTCTGTATTCCCCAAGGGAAATGTCTTAATTGAAATGTGTAAATTCTTTAAACAATGCAATTGTTATAAAACTGTTATCAGTATGTGTTTGTTTACAATTCCATATTCCACGAGACGTAAATATCAGCTCTATTTTGCCAGTACTAAGCAAACGTTAAAACGTTGACAACCCAATCTTTAAGATTTCACTTGTGGAGAGAGGATCTCTATAACCGAAATCTTTTGTAGGTGCTTTTATTATGAGAAAACAGTGAGTTATTTTAGCTCTTTTAAACATTTTGTTGACGATGTGTACGAAGTATGTTTTGTGTTTGTTACTTGTTAAATAATTTTTTGACTAAAAACTGTTACCTAGTTATAAGCAGATCCGGAGACAGGTCTCTGGTGGGAGCATCGGTCCAGTCAGCGGCTCGGCGCGTGTCTCCCACCACGCGGTACTGCAGGCGGAATGCGCGCAGACGAGCATTGCCGTCGTACCCTCGTCTCCAGGACAGCCGCGCCGCTCGACCTTCGCTGCGAACCACTGTTAGACCGCGCGGTGCTTCGGGGAACTCTGGTGAGAAGTTAATTGAACTAGTAAGTTTAAAAGCAAACTTTGCCAGGTAACATCTCCCGTTGACGCTCTGGTTCAGGCGCAAAAGTATGCAGAAAGTAAGTTTTTAGTTTTTGGTTTGAATTATGACCAGTGAGAGGTTATATAAAATTAAGCTAAGTGTCTAAGGTTATGTTAAGGTAAGGTTATATAAAATTAAGCTAAGTAAAAGTGGCTAGCGATAAGGCCGCCTTTTGGACCATCACCTGCTTTAATATTATGTGTTTTTGTCTTTGTTATATCTGTTGTGTGGTGCAAATAAAGAGTTTTAATAATAATAATAATAAAATTAATCCAATAATGCGGACTGCAGCAAATGAAAGTTGTGGTCTAACTGTTACTTCAATTCAATAGATGCAACGACATGTTATGTCAGTGTTGAGATAGGTGTTGAGTGATTTGGACATTTAAGATTTGTTCATGTCTCAGCGATGCCCACTGTCAGATAAAAGAACTCAGGTCAAAATTATGCTTATCAAATCTACTTGGTGAGAGATACTATTTTAGTGTATACAAAAAGATATTTTGGTGGAAATACCTTGCACCGCCAAATAAATGAGCAGTTCATCCCTGCCGTACGCGTTCTCTGCTCGGCAGCGGTACACGCCCGAGTCGCGGCGCTGCGCGTGCGCGATGGTGAGCGTGGAGCTGGCGCCGCTGTCTGACCGCTTCTCCGACACTGAAACCCTGAAAAGTGGTTATAAATTTATTAAGTGTAATAATTAATTTTCTTGTTGTTAAGGTGAAGATTTACCAAGTACGCGGGATATATCATAGTGCACAAAGTATGTGCGCAAACTCAGTTGCACTCACTATTCCTCATAAGAATCCTAAGAAAGATCAGGCGCAGGATCAGTGTCATAAAGTGCTCTTAGAGACATGGGGGTAAACATTGCCAACTACAAATAATATCCTAATTTAATATCAGAATAACATTAATTATTGGATTTAACCCTAGAAGTCTTACTCTACAGACAAATATGCTCGACATGATAATGAAATATCCTAATACTAATTACCTATAAGTGGACAGGTCCAGTCGTTGCATGTTATGTGTCCAGTGCAGCTGTATGGGCGCGTCGCCACGCGCAGAGCACTGCAGCGACACGCTCGCCGTGCGACGGACGGACATGTTTCTGGACGAGAACTCAAAATGCGCAGGCTCTGGAAATGAATAACGGCAGCATTATTTCCAGCAGTTCAACTTGTTTTGAAGTTTACTTCCAGAAAGATCTGGAATTTTACTGAAATTTAACTTGTCAGCAAGAACCATTAAACAGTGGCAACGTACATGGGTCCACGTTCATCAGCATGCATGAGGGTTACTGCAAAAGCACGCATAATGGACTTTTCTGATTCTATTCTTGATGAGTGTTTGTGTAAAAGCACATTGTTTTTTACATAGCATTACAAAGCCCATAACCTACCATTAACAGAAATAGTGATGACCTTGGACAGTCCCCTGCCAACGCTGTTGTCAGCGCGGCACATGTACCGGCCCTCGTGGATGAGCGCGGCCGCCGCTGCGGTGAGAGAGCCGTTGCTAAGTACCGTCATCGGCAGTTCTAGGCGATTAAGTGGACGAAAATCCGTTGAACTTGCACCTGTTTAACAGTATCGAAAGATATTATGTTATATTTTCAGCAAAAGTTTCAAACATGTGAATAAAGCAGTTCTGGCATTCTGCGAGGTAAAATACTAGATCCTTTTTTGTTCTTGATTGATACTAATGACATACTCATTTGTGATCTATATTTACCTTGAGCTTTAAGCCACGTTATTCTCGGTTCAGGGTATCCCTTAGTAGCACAATGCACGATGATCTGAGTGCCGAGCAATGCTGACACGTCTTGGGGTTCATAAATCCAAGAGGGAGCGACTGCAAGAGATTTATAATACAGGTTTAAACTAAATTTTCATAGGCTCAGGATTTCGTATGGAGAAATGAAATTTATGCTAACTGATACTAAGAACTGGATTACATCATTATTTCACATAGGTCTAAGTTAAAGAACTTATGAATAATTAATAAGATGTTTAATTGCTAGATAGAATACTGACATTAATTATTTGCTGACAATCATTCAATTACAACAGATCGGTGATACAATGAGGGTGGCAAGAAATATATGATTAGAAAAGGCTTTGCTAGGGTGTTTAATCCCAAAATATCCAAGATGCTGAAATAATGATAAATGCCTTTACCTTTGACAGCAAGTCGAGCAGTGTGGTTGACTTCAGCAGCACTGTTGCTAGCAACGCAGGTATACTCTCCGCTATGTTTAGACGTCACATGCGAGAATATAAGGAAACTGAACTCGTCTAGTGACTTCTCTTGGACCTGAAATGTTAAATACATAGATTAAAAGGACGGCGATATTTAGGTAAAAAACTTAAGATTTATATCTTCACAATAATTGGTTTAGGAATAATTTATACGGACTACCTACAATCGGAACTATGAAACTCATAAGAGCATACTCGTAATTTAATAGATGTCGCATTGCATACAATTTGCTTCCTTTTTGGCTGCATCTTTTTATAATCACTGTGACATAGCAATTAAGTACTTTGAATGAATTTTTAACAATACTGGAAGTATAAGATGTCGCATGAGTTACCTGTAAATTTGAGGGCACGTGCTGTCCATCTTTGAGCCAAGAGAAGTAAACAGGTTTGTCTCCAGATGTGATGCCGCAGAGCACTTGTATGGAGCTTCCCTCCACCAAATCAGCAGGGAATGAGAAGCCAGCTATCTTCGGTGGATCTGAAAATTTAAAGGATACATTAAAATTAACTATTCAATATAACGAAGAATTACTAACCTATTGACATGGTTGTTGGTTGATTCCAGTAAAAATGATTTTCCACAAAACTTACTCCTAACGAAAATCTGCACATCCTTCTGCGCGTACTGTCCCGAGGGGGCGGACACCCTGCAGGAGTACACGCCAGCGTCGGCAGGCTCCGCCGGCCACAGCAGCAGCTCTCCTCCGCTTCCAGACAGCGCCCTGCCTGTCGACCCAACGTCCAACCCGCCGCGTTGCCAGCGGATATCACTGCGCGTTTGCAATTTATCATCATTTAACTTTTTCATGTTAATCTAATAGCTTGGGAAATGCCGTGCAACTACACTTACGCCCAAGATGGCATATGATTATAGCTTTTCATTGATAGTTATCATGTTGTTGCTGACGATAATGAAAATGAAGCCAACAACAACTATGGCGTCAATGAAAAAAATTTTCAATGTTCCTTGTACTCTACAACCTTCACAAAACTCGCAAAACACTAAATTTTCCTTTTAATTTTTTTATGCATGTAAAGCAGTTGATTTTTTTAAGCAAGCTTAAGATTCAAGTAGCTATTAAACATGTCTGCAGAATTATGATATAGGAGCACGCTGATAAAATACCGTCAATCACACTTTCTGTGCAAAACCCGGAAGAAATTTTCAGCAACTATTTTTTTTATTAACTGATTGAATTGAGTACTACGAAAATGAACATAAGCGAAACTTATAGTCTTACTAAACAAATGCACCTCCATCAACCTGATTGGAAATCCGGAGTAGGGGCAGTATATGGTGGTGTTGACGCCGGCCACCACGCGCACCGGCCCGATGTTCCTGATGGATGGAGGGCCTGCAAATAATAAATTATGGAGCTATTAAGGTAAGCAGTGAAAGCCAAGGATTCGCATATGTACGAGCATCCTGTGTTCAAGCTATAGTCATGAGGATTGGTGATGTCCTCCATCCAATGTCCATCTAAAGGGATTCTTCCAAAACTGTACGTCCAGGTTTGTGACCACAAATACAGCATCTTGGGGCCCAAACTTCCATTGGTCCTACGAGTTATATACCTGACCATTTGGATTTATTGACCATGCCACGATTGATACGTAGGTCAGCCAAAACGTGCTTAGAACTCAGCCATCATTCTTTGGGCATGCGGTAAATGATGATAAGGGAATAACCGTAAACGTTAAGTCTCGTGGAGTGCTCCACGGTGCCGCGTGTGTTCTGCGCGCGGCACGTGTACCGCCCGCCGTCCTCGGGCCGCACGGACGTGATGTTGAGGTAGCTCACCACGTCGCCGTTGGAGGTCATGAACTGGGATATGCTCCTGTGGATACAAATGACATGACCGCCATCAAACAAAAAAATATGAGACAAGGATGACGTTCTCACGATATTAACAGATACGAATGCCCATGTCAAATGCAGTGTATCCCAAAACAGAACAAAACACTCATCATACTGAGACATCAAATCATAGGTCTCATTTTGGGTTACGTTGGCGTACTGGTAATGCCCATAGCCGACCACGTTGGCCAAGAACGGATCTGTCATATCTCTGAAAACTTTGATATACTCGTGAGTCAGAAGAATATGCTTATGAATCGACTCCTGACTCCTAGATAAGAAACTGAGCTCTGGTGCTCTACTATATTTAAGTATCTATTGATGAATAACGTCTCGACTTTCATAACTGCTCCTTGAAAACCAGGAAACCCCCTTTTTCACCCCTATATAGTAGACGTACTAAAGACACGTACGAAGCGGTTTGATTCCTCGTTCCTAATACGCACTACAAAGGTCTGGAATACCCTAACAGGTACTGCATTTCCCGCCACCTAAGAGTGAAAAGGCATCTCCTAGGCAAGCGTGCTCTACTTTAGACTGTATCGTCACTTTCCATCAGATGTGATCAGTCAAGCGCTAGCCTATATTGCTAAAAAAATTAAAGATTCATCTCTGCGAAGTTCCGAGATCTAAAATCGTATCAGGACGTACCTTTGCGCTGAATTATGCTCTTCTACAGGCTGCATGTCCAGGAGCCAGGTGAAGCGCGGCGGCGGAGAGCCCGACGCAGAGCAGTGCAGCGCGAGTGCAGGCCCGGGGTGCAGCGCCTGCTCGATGAACGTGTAGTGCAGCTCCGGAGCTGTGTCTGGAATGGAGTAACGGATTTGTGTTACAGAAACGGCATTTGTGTATACTATAGGCTCTAGAGTCTAGAGTGTAGTTACAACACTGTAGCGGTTGGCAGCGGGATGCCATGAATATCATTTTGACTCCAGGGTGTATAGCAATAGCGAAGGATTAGATTGAAACAGCACATTTTTCACAGCATGCCGCTACTGTAGTAATGGAAAACATCCCTAGAAGTGCAATGATTTATTTATTCATTCGTTCCACGATAGATCAACAATTATAAGGAAGTACCTATTAGCACATGTGGCTAAAGCTTGCAGTAACGTAAAACCAAAATCCTCGTACTTGTCTTCTGGGTTGCCTTGCATAACAGCTAGGAGACCCTTGCATAACATAATGCAATAACTTAAATACACTAAGCAATCAACAACAAACCTTTCATAGTAAATATATTCAGGACTCGCAATACTAATAATATTATTTTTTTAATTCATTACATTTTCGGGACATCGCAACCTGAATCACTTATGGTGGGCCCAGAGGACAGCAAGGACAGCGGTGCTCATAAATCAGGAGTGTCACAACAGAATCCAATCAGCGCGGGGGATGCTCAGTAAACAAAGAGCTGATGTGTGGAGTGCGGCGGCCATTCATCATCCGCCCCCACGCGCATAATATGACTGACGGATATAAAACCGTTTCAATATTTTGCCTCATCAGAAGACTAGTGGTCAAATGTCAGTGACAGAAAGTTCCGTACGGTTTGAACTGTGTAAGGATGCCGATGTGATAATAGCACAAATGATATATACGTCTTATAACCGTGAGGCTGTTTAGAAAGAATACTTCCCTAGGAGTAATTTTCATAGTATAGTAATTTCCACCTTTGAGAGGGATATTTCGACTCAACGGTAATCGGAGGGTGAAAATCTTCCTACGGCGTCTTGAGTAAGTCCTTCGGGTGATGAACGAAAAGGGCGTTAGCTTGTATCACGTGAAATCCAATGAAAGTCCAAGAGAATAGCGTGCCAGGCAGAACTGGCAGTAATCAGACTGGTTGCGGTGATGAACTCGGGTGACGGGTGAAGACTTATTGAAAGCATATGCAGTCTCTATTACTCCCACATCGGGTCCGATTTCATACACAGATTTAAGTAAGCCACACGAACAAGCATTTACTTTATTTTATTTCGTCTTGTGCTGGCCAGACCCCATACATGGTTAACTTTTATAATCGATTCTCGTCCCGTCGTCAAAGCACACTCCGTTTGAGGTCATTTATCATTCGATTACACACGCATCAGTGACGGGAATAAAACTGTTTCAATATTTTGCCTTATCAGTGTGTCGCTGTCACTGAAAAATTCGGGGTCATTTTTGGGGGTATAAAACAGAACTCGTCAACCGATTTAGATTAGTCATGGTAATTTCCATCATGTTAAAGCATAAATTTGATCAAATTCAAAGTATTTATCTCACCGGACGATGGAGAGAGCTATATTCGGAGTATGTCCAATCAAATCAAATCAGGAATAAGGAGATCTGTAGACAAACTAGAGTCACCGACATAATTCAACGTATTATCATGAAGCTGATGTGGCAATTGAAGGGGCCATATAGTTCGTTGGACGTTGGGGGACCCAAAGTGCTGGTATGACCAGATGAACTGATGACATCATAAAATTTGCGGAAATCTCTGGATACAGTTGTGGACAATCAGTGGACAATACAGTCTTGTCCAGCTGTGGACAAAGACTGCAAAACATTTTCTATAGAATTCACATTCTCAAATAAAGCGCAGAAACCCCATTAAATTGGTAAATAGGAAATAGAAGGACTACACTAACTGTAGCGTAGTCAGACAATCGGTGCCATAGCTCACAGCATTACGCGCAGTAAATGATCGTGACAGAGGAATTATGAGCCACTAAATTACGGCGCGGGCTCATGAGCTCTTTATTGCACCCCGCAGATAGGGTTACCACTCGCTAGCTACTGCTGTGACACTAAAATCTTTATTAATGTATGCAAAATTAGTGTTCATTTATTATCGCCTTTTTTTGGATTAGGTATACAAAAATAGTACAGGAAAGCAAATGTTTTTAATCAAGTAGACAATAAAAAGATTTTCGGTCATTTTATCGCGTTTTTATGGCCCACTATTGAACACAGTTCTACTTTTAGACTGATAAGGGTTCACCATAGCCCACGTTGGTTAAATGCGGTTTGACTTCTCTGGAGAATATTTTGTAGAACTTGAAAGCATGTATTCTTTTGCATGATATTCCCTTTTAAACATAAAGCGAGCGATATTTTTTTCCAAAAGGATAACCCCGAAAATTAATTCAGCTGCGAGTCATTGGGTCCGACAGCATAATATTCATTCTTTGGGTCGTTACATAATATTCTTAACCACTCGGTTGCCTGCGCTTATCAGCTTTTACGGTATTCTGAGGCTCGGATATATCAAAAATTTATCAGACTCTATAAAAGAGCCTGCTGGTAGCTGAAACATCGTGTCTTAGTTTTCGCCGTTGGCAGCCCTGCGTGGCCGGACGTCCGGGCGGCCTGACGGGCGATCAGTTAGAGCTTAGAGCAAGTTATTATGTTTGGCGATCGATGCGTTTGGAGCGGAGCTTCATTGCGCCAAAATGGCTCAATAATCTCTACTACTTTCTAGCGCAAACTTGTAGTTGCAATCACTGATAGACTACTAAACCGCCTGTATAATAAGTTTCAAAGATATTTTGGTTTTTTGAAGTTTTGGATATTTGATTTTTGGTAAGTGACATGATTTTTGGTAAGCAGTGATAGCTCAGTGGCTCTGACCTCTGCCTCTCATAAGGAGGTCGCGGGTTCGAATCCTTGGCACGCACTTCTGACTTTTTCGAGTTATGTGCGTTTTAGGAAACAAAATATCACTGTCTTAACGGTGAAGGAAAACATCGTGAGGAAACCTGCATGCCTGAGAGTTCCATGGTGTGTGAAGCCCGCCAACCCGCACTTGGCCAGCGTGGTGGGCTATGGCCAAACCCCTCTCAGTTTGAGAGGAGACCCGTGCCCAGCAGTGGGACATAAAAAGGGGTTGAGATGATGATGATGAAGTGACATAAAGGCCAACGTTAATAAGTACTTATCTAAGTTTGTAAGTAAGCATGTGCGTATGTCTGTTGCTCCTTCACGCCGCCATCACAGAACCGATTTGGCTGTTATTTGGAATGGAGATAGATTGTACCCTGAATTGACATAATATGTTATGTCACTTGTAATTAATATTATGTTATGTCTTTTTCAGTCTTCAAAAAAAAATTATGAACGTGAATCTTAAGATGCATTATTTGTTGATTAGCAGTTGGTATTTTTTTGTTATTATGACAAAGTAGAAAGTTCTCAATTGACCTTATAATATTTTAATACAAACAATAAAAATGGGAAATGCTTTCCAAAAAACCAACTTCAAATGCCACTACAAAGAGTGAAATAATTTTTAATGTAGGTACCTACACCAATTGGAAGTCGGGCAATGTTTCATACAATCCCTAATAGTCCTTCTTATTTACTTGATGTGCGAAGAAATGACGAAGTCATAGACAATCGCCCGACTTCGAATTGGTGTAGGTACCTACATTAAAAATTATTTCACTCTTTGTAGTGGCATTTGAAGTTGGTTTTTTGGAAAGCATTTCCCATTTTTATTTTTTACTTTTTAGTGGAAAACAATTAAATGTACAAGGCGTTGTAAAAATACCCAAATCGCTTGAGGTGTGTTCATAAAATTTGAAGAGATCCCTCAATTTCACCAAGATCCCATTCATCAGACCCTGACTTGATGACCATAGTCATCAAATCAGTATCTGCTAGCAACCATGCATGCACCAGTAACTATAAAAAATACCCAACTCACTTCAAGTATACTTACAAAATTTGAAGAGTTCCCTCGATTTTACCACGATCCCATCTTCAGACCCTGACTTGATGACTTTAGTAATTAAATCAGTATCTGCTAGCAAATGCACCAGTTACTATAAAAAATACCCAACTCGCTTCAAGTATACTAGCAAAATTTGAAGAGTTCCCTCGATTTCACCAAGATCCCATGATCAGATCCTGACCTGATGACCATACTCAAATAGTTTCGTGTGTCCATATAAAATTTGAAGAGTTCCCTGGATTTCTCCAGGATCCCATCATCAGATCCTGACCTAATTAAAATGGGACCATCTGGAAACTATACCCTTTTAAATAAAAAAAGAATTTTTCAAATCGGCCCACGCGTCTTCGAGTAATCGGAGAACATACATAGATAAAAAAAAAAGATTCCGACGAATTAAGAACCTCCTCCTTTTTTTGAAGTCGGTTAAAAAAGTAGAGTTCTCAAGAAGTAAATAAAAACTTCTGAGAACGCAAACTTCAGTCTTGGACGGCATCAAATGCCGAAACTTTTTTAATAGAGCCGCACTATTAACTTAGTAAGTCATGCGTTGGGGGTTGGATAAGCGTTGGGCCTTCGGAAATTAATCCAACGCTGGATCGTCGCAGTTTCCCATTCGTGTTGGCTCAGTGCCCGCTGAAATGTCTAATGCGATGGAATATTACCACAAATCCTGTTTGTGTGCTCATGACAACCTAAATGTAAGGCAGCCGCATTCCCAAGCTATTTATGGTAAACGTTATTGTAAAACTTAGTATGTAAGCGTTAAAATCTGTGGTAAGCGTTGACTTTGTGTTTTTATCGTAAACTGTAAGAAATCATCTTGATATATTATTATCAATAATAAGTATAATTAAAACTTACTCTACTAATTCTTTGGTTTCTTAGTTTGATTCACTCAAAGAAAGAATCCCCTTTTTACTGACTTCAAAAAACAAAAGAAGGAGGGGGTTATCAATTAGGTGCGCAAGTTTTTTATTATTTTTGATGTATGTACCCGGTTCTCCGATTATACGCAACGGATTTTCATGATTCTACATTTGATCGATAGGAAATAATCTCGAATAGGTTACATGTAAATTTTATTTGAAATTGATTCAGTACTTTTTATAATAATTAAAGTTATTACAGACATTAATAGCCTATTCATAACTGTCATAGGAGACACAATATTACATACAGTATTATATACAGTAATTACAGTAGTATATGCATAATATTTCACTACCTGACCAATTCTCCCGTTATCATACAACCAGTTCTGTAATATATAGCCAAAATTAATGCCTAGTCATAGATCTTAGCGAGCGACCACAGAGTACGGTTATTAGCACTAAGCTGTTGAATTTAATAACCTACAAATAACTCCATAGCCGATAACCTACTCAATATTTTTAGGTATTCTAGATGGCCATACTTTAAAAGAATAGATTGAGTACGTAGTTAGCAAAATTTTATATTATTTGTTTCGTGCCAATATCCGGAATCCATCTTGAGTCAAGCTTTTCGTTTTCTTACCGGAAGTCAGCATAAATTTTACCTCTCCGTGCATAGCGCCCTCTGATGCCCTGTGTTACTTGCTTAGGCCCGGGTGATTTTTCCGCCCTTTATAGCGTCGTTTTTCGCGCCGTTCAAGTCAGCAAGTCTTAGTATCACATCGCGAAAAAGTTATATTTAAATTATTCTAAAATTTAGTTCAATATATAATTCATTGATTATTAATTATAATTATAATTATAAACCTCTCCGAAAATGGAGGACGAAAGTGTTTCCGAGAAAGTGAATTCTCAAAAACGTGCGCGTTCTCCATCAGAGAGTTCCAGCGGAGAAAGTGAGTGTTCGAGTGGCAGTCCGAAAAGAAGAAGGAGGACTAGGAGGGATTCGCAGACCGTGAGTTATGTGCATTTTGAATTCTTGTCTCAACAAGTGGCTTTTTAAACCAATCTTATCACAAAGGAAAAAGAAAGTGTTAATGCAAATTTAAATAGCAAAAACGATGCAGTGAACTCAAACGAGGTTAATTTGCAGTTACCCGAGGGTAATTTAAAAAATCAGTTGAAAATTTTATCGGAAATCGGTACAACAATTAAGGATCCCATTTATGTTAAAGCGGACGATAAACATCTGGCTAAATTAACAGAACTACAACATTTTAATCAAGATGATTGGTACGCCATTCGATTTTCTGATGCGCAAAAGAAATACTTAGCTACCCCCGGGTTTGTAGAACTCAAAGTTAACGACGAATTGAAGAGATTTGAAGCCGCGGCTTTAAAAGAAGATAACCGTTCGTTCTTGCTAGAGCGTTCATTTGCTGCCTTATCTAATGCCTTACTTTGTCAAAAGGACGAATTACAAAAATCCTTGCAAAATTTAGTGGATTGGGCTAGTGATTCCAAAGAATCCTTAACGCCGGATTCCCTGTTTGAAAAAATTCAAACGTCATTTTCTAAAGACTCTGATTACAGTAAAGTGACTGACGATTTGTTGCAATTAGTGTGCGGCAGACGGGCTGATCTTATTAATTTGCGCCGTGAAGCTCTTTTGCGTCAAATAACTGAGGATTTTCATCGAAGTGTTTTGCATAAAATCCCTCCTAGTTCGCAATCCTTATTTAAAGAAGATTCGGTTCAAAGCTATTTTCAAAAAATGGGGGGGGCAGACAAACTAACCTCATCATTGCCCCGGATCCCTGAAACGCGCAACCAAAGCAACTTTTACTCAAATCCAAAACCTTCTACTAGCAAGCAATCAGATTCTAAAAATTTTCGGCAAAACATCTCAACAAAAAAGGAAAATCAATCTAGTCGGGCAGGGATCAAACGTCACAACAGGCGTGAACAGCGAAAGGGAAAGAAATCTTATTCGCAGTCGTCCACTAAACAAAAGCGTCGCGAATGACTGTCGGACATTTCATGGTGGCTGTCTAAAACAATATCAAAGTGCTTGGGCCAATCTTGGGGCACCAGAGAAAATTATCAAGCTTTTAAGCGGTGTACGCATCCCATTTATTCTAAAGCCGCCATTGATATTTCCGTGTCGCAAAGTACTCCAGAGTTTCAGAACCAAAACGACTCACGATATGACTGTACAAATCGACAAGATATTGGACACAGGAATACTGGAACTGGCGGAACAAAGCCCCAGTTACATCTCCACATTCTTTCTGGTACCCAAATCGGACCAGACATTCCGCCCTATCTTAAACCTAAGGCAACTAAACAAATTCGTGACAGCAAAACCGTTTCGCCTCTTCAGCCACTTCCGCGTACCGGACTTTCTTCAGGACCAAGACTGGATGGTGAAACTAGATTTGAGTCAGGCTTACTTTCACGTACCAATAGCCCAGCAGCATCGCAGATTCCTAAGAATCAACTACCACCGAAATTCGCACAAGCATCAGCTACTTCAGATGACCTGTTTGCCGTTCGGTCTTTCGTCAGCACCCAGGACCTTTGCTTCAATAACAAATTGGATAGCACAGTTCCTAAGAAGTCACGGTATCAGGTGCGTAGTTTATTTGGACGACTTTCTCCTAGCCAGCAACTCAAATCAGCAACTACGAGACGATTTGGCTTTCACTATCAGGACAATGAAGTTATTGGGCTGGACTATAAATTTGGACAAGTCTGTGCTGGCTCCGACGCAATGCCTCGAGTTTCTCGGCATTACATGGGACACAAAACGCAACGCAATGTCCTTGTCGGAGCCGAAGTCCCTAATGGGGAGACTCAACTTTGCAACATTTGTGACCCGAAGGGGTCGGCTTCACTGTCGAGCGCTGCAGTACTACAGCCGACAGCTGCCGAAAGACAGGGGTGGTCTTTCGACCGCAGGCTGGCCATCCCTCTAATAGCGCGGTCAGAAATGGAGTGGTGGGTCGAGTCCATAGGAGGGTGCATGCCAATACACAGAGGTCCGGTGACTCACCTTTTGACCACGGACGCATCCAATATCGGCTGGGCAGCTCAGATTGGCGACATACAGATAACCGGGTCCTGGACAGCCCATCAACTAGCGTGGCATGCAAACCAAAAAGAAATGTTTGCCGTGTACGCAGCAATACTAAACCAGCAACATCAACTGCGCAATGCTCAGGTACTCCTTCAAACAGACAACCGGACAGTCGTCGCATATATAAACAAGGAGGGCGGTACAAAGTCGGTGAAGATGCTCCAGCAAACCCGCCAACTTTTATCAATTCTGGACAAGCTAAACATACATCTTACAGCCCAGTACTTTCCAGGCAGATACAATGCAGAAGTAGACGCCCTGTCTCGGCAGAAAGTTTGCCCGGAGTGGCATCTGAAAACAGCAGCAACAGCAATAATATTTCAGATGTGGGGCACGCCGGAGATAGATCTATTCGCGTCGAAAACGGCTCACGTAGTTTCAAGATACGTCTCGATGGATGTGCAAGACCAGGATGCTCATCACCACAACGCGTTTTGCCACCACTGGGACTACAGGCTCGCGTGGCTGTTTCCTCCACCAAACCTCATTCCCAGAGTGCTCAGCCATCTAAACCAATCCAGCGGGACATACATATTAATTGCACCGAAGTGGGACAAGGTGTTTTGGCAAGCGGATGTCCAAAACAGAGCCTTGCAACCCCCGTTCGAGATTCCGAATCTAGCTCGCAATCTGTTGGACACGAGGACAGGCCTTCATCCACCAGAGATTCAAGAACTTCAATTAGAAGCGTGGCTGATTTCGGGTGGCAAGAGATGTTAAAGGACTGGTCTGAACAGGAACAGGAGCTTTTAATGTCAAGCTGGCGAGGCTCTACAATCAAAACCTACAAGCCAGCATGGAGCAGATGGAAGACATGGTGTAGCTCTCATTCTATTAATTACAAGTCTCCTAGCGCTGATCAAGTTGCACGCTATTTGTCTCATCTTCACAAAGACATTGGACTTGCCTATAGAACTATCCTAGTACATAAATCTGTAATTTCAACATTTACACATTTGACAAGTAAAATTGATTTATCATCAAATTTCTTTATTAAGCGTATGCTAAAAGCTATTTCGGTGGCAAACAAGAAACCTGCAAAACCACCTATTTGGAATCCCAAACAACTATTACAATATATGAATTCGTATAGTCCTGATGAAAATAACCTTTATCAAGTTTTGAGACATACAGCTACTCTTTTGCTATTAGCCTCGGGTCGTAGGGTCCATGACCTCACCTTGTTGCACGTAGACAGTCATAGTCTAATAGATGAAGAGACTAGTATAGTTCTATGGCCAGCTTTTGGTTCTAAAACTGACAACTGTAATCAGAGGCAATCGGGATGGAGACTTAAAACGCATCCTGACAAAAATTTAAATAAGGTTTTCTGGCTAAGACAATTGCTGCACTTAAGTCTTAATCGTAGAAAAAATCTAACTAATTTATTTATCACTGTTAGAAATACGGTTAAACCGGCTTCCAGGGCTATCATAGGAGGTTGGGTTAAATCTTTATTGAAAGATGCAGGTATTGATGCGACTCCAGGTTCAGTTCGTCCAGCAGTCGCATCCCTTAATTTCATCGAAAGATTTCCCATTGACCAAATTCTAGCAACGGGAAATTGGAAGGCGATTCATACTTTCCAAAATTATTACCATAGAGAATTAATTGATCATAATCCTCAAAATATTACAGAATCGGTTTCATTGTCAAATTATTTTGATCCTGTTGATTAAAATTTAAGGAAATTATTTCAATCACTTATCAATTATTATAAATAAGAATTTTCTAAGTTTATTATTTTTTTTTCGCAAGAATATTATTTGTTTTAAGAATCATTTCAATATTTTGCTGTTAACTTTATCATACAATGTTCTGCTGTACTGTAACATATTAGTGCAATGTTATGAAACTATACTTATTAATTAAAAGTTATTAAATCATAATATTATACCTACTGATCATTATCATCTTATTTTAACTATTACACATTATAGCGCCCACTTCGCAGCACCAGGTGATAACAAACACATCACTCAAGATGGATTCCGGATATTGGCACGAAACAAATAATAGAGAGTTTTAACTGTTACAGAATATAAATAGTTATACAAATACAATGCATACTTTATTAAATAGTCTATGTAAGTCATTGGTACTTCAGAGACACAGATCAAGTTAAGACTGTTTTTTGTTCTATGGTCTGTGGTCTCTTCGCCCACCTATCATCATGGAAGCCACACATAAAATCTTTTGTTTTTTTTTTTTTTTTTTTTTTTAATTTATTTAATGTTACAAAGCATACATATAGGTACAAAAATATATCTGCACTAACAAACCACTAGAGTTTACAGTAAGTGCACATAATCTGTCATCTGTTATTACAATTTTTTATAAAAAAGTCTTTAAGTTTTTTACTAATGTTTTTTGGAGTTAATCCATTCTTAAATTTGTAATCTAAATTATTTATTAAACGAGGAACCATGTAGGCAGTGGTGCGCATTCCATATTTATTTTTGGCAGGTATGGTCACTAGTAAACTTTGTGCTGCTCTCCGAGTAAATCTTTCATATTTAAGTGTCTTTTGAATATCTAAGTTAAAAAATTGCTCTTTTAATAGTTGGTAATTAACCTTATCATATATGTTTATTACTTGACAGTGTTTAAATAAAATATTTTCATCCTCTTTCGCTTTTAATTTAATATTTAAGGGAACAATAGCTTTAAGAATCCTTACTTGTAACTGATAAATGTAATGAAGATAAGTTTTATCGGTTCTTCCATAGCTGCTCACACCATAACTTATGATTGAATCAGCCAGGGCATTATACAGTATCAACCTAACTTTATAATTTATTTTTTTCTTGATTATGTAAATATTTGCCAAAAAAGCTCTAAGTTTGTCGCATACATGATTTATATGATCATGCCAGTTAAAACGGTGATCAATTATCAACCCTAGATATTTATGTGACTGAACTACTTCAATAATAGGGCAGTTACAGTTAGATATTGGGAAATGCAAACAACTGTGCTGATGAGCAGTAATATTTTGATTCAATATACTATTTGATTTAAGATTTGGAGAATGTATATGAACTAATTTAGTTTTTTGAGAATTCAGTATTAGACCACTATCGTGGCACCATTTATTAAGACTATCAAAATCTTCCTGTAGAAGTACTGCTGCATCATTAACGTGTTTAGCTGCTACAATCATACATGTATCATCAGCGTATTGGTAGGTGCTACAGTGTTTGAAGATCTTATTCATATCATTAACATAGGCAATAAAATGCAAAGGTCCAAGCACTGAACCTTGGGCTGTACCCTCAGTTACTGTAATTGATTCACTGAAGCTGTTACCAATCCTAACACAGTAGCTTCTATTACTCAGATAGTTTTTGCACCAATTTAACAGAGGACCGCGAATTCCAGTACTTTCAAGTCTATTAATTAGCTTGAGGTGGTCTAGAGTATCAAAGGCACGTGAGAAATCAATAAATAAAGCCAATATGTCAATGTGTTAAAATAAGTTATAATTAAAAATACATCTTGCAATTCAATATCAACTGTTTTCAATTTTCATTTATATCCTAATAGGTTATGGGCCCAGGCACGTAATCTATTTGGATTTGCTTTGATTCAGTTGATATTGCAAAGAATTACAACTTGGAAATACGCGTCGGCGTGGCGGCGGCGTGGTCGGCGAGGTACGGAGATTATCTCGGCAAATACTACTGCGAGGTAGGAAGTTATCTATTTAAAACAAGTTGGTTGGAGCAACAAGATGGAAAGTACAACGTTTATACCAGTGGCTCAAGGAACGGTATGTAAACTTGAGGGTTCCAAAAATTGGAATATTTGGAAATTTCAAACAACAGTCCTACTAAAAGGTCAAGGTCTGTATGAAATCGTCGAGGGCAAGAGCGTCAAACCCGAAGATTCTACACAAAAGACCGCGTGGGAAGGCAAGGATGCAAAAGCGCAATCTTTGCTAGTCACTAGGATGTCCGAGGATGTCATGCTGCATATAATAACCTGCAGTTCTGCGGCTGACATGTGGAGAAAGCTACAGAGTGTGTATGAACAGAAAAGTGAGACGAGTATACACATTGTTCAACAGCGTTTTTTCCAATTCAAATTTGAAGAAGGTACGGAAATGTCAGTTTTTTTGTCTAAAATTCAGGAGATGAAAAATAACCTCAAACAAATGGGAGAAGACATATCTGAAAAGTTCGTCATAACAAAGGTACTTATGTCATTGCCTGACAAATACAAACATTTCGTATCTGCATGGGAGTCCGCTCCGGACGACAAACAGACATATGATAATTTGGTGGCCCGACTACTCATTGAAGAGGAGAGGTTGAAGGAGGCTTCGAGTTCAATGCCTGGATCTGCATTTACAGTCAAGAAGAATAGTGATAAAAAGTTTCAGTGTAATCAGTGTAAAAATCATAATAATTCTCAGTTTGAGAATAAAGTGAAGACGGGCAGTGCAGTGAAAAGGCCAAATTATGCGTATGGTAACAAGAAGTCAGAACTTCGTTGCTTTTTTTGTAAAAAGCCCGGACACACGAAAAATCAGTGTAGATTTAGATTAAGTAAGCAAGGTACTAGCTCTAGTAATGCATTTGTAGTCTCAGATTCTCTGAAAGATTATAACCAGTCTACATTCTTAGTCGATACGGGTTCGAGTGATCATATGTGTAAAGACAGAGAGTTATTCACTTCCTTTATTGATAAGGCAAATAAATTTGTGATGTTAGGAGATGGCACACCTATTAAAGTATTAGGGTCAGGTAGTTTAAAGTTACAGGTATATAACGGCAAGACATGGGTCGACACAACCATGGATAATGTATTGTATGTCCCTGACTTAAAAACTAATTTGTTTTCTGTGAAATGTGTCACATCTAAGGGTTATGTCATGGTGACAGATGAAAATTCGTGTAAATTCTATAAGAAAAACAATG
Organism: Coenonympha glycerion; assembly: GCA_963855885.1. Classification (NCBI taxonomy): domain Eukaryota; kingdom Metazoa; phylum Arthropoda; class Insecta; order Lepidoptera; family Nymphalidae; genus Coenonympha; species Coenonympha glycerion. The sequence continues at coordinate 19,037,719 of OY979627.1, forward strand.
TGTGCGCTATTGCTAAAAGAATTGATAATCTTTATTACTTAGATTTTCGTTATAAATGTAGTGAAACAAATGTAGTGCAAAGTAATTCCGATTTAAATGAGTGGCATCAAAAACTTGCTCACCAAAACATGTCCTATGTGAAAGAGGTGTTGAAAAATAATAATATTAGCTATAAGGGTGCAACTAGTGGTGAACAATGTGAAAGTTGCTTAGAAGGTAAAATCCATCGGTTACCCTTTCCAAGTAGTGAAATAAAAACAACTAAAACTTGCGAATTAATTCATGCAGACACTGCGGGGCCTATGGAACAGAAATCACTTGCAGGTGCAAGGTACTTTGTTGTTTTCAAGGATGATTATTCTAACTACCGAAGTGTGTATTTTTTGAAAGGGAAGGATGAGGTAAAGACTTGTATTGAGAATTTTTTAAATAAATCTGAAAATGAAACAGGTAATAAAGTTAAATATTTTAGAAGTGACAACGGGTTAGAGTTTTTGAACAAAGATGTAGCAAAATTGTTTCATAACCGTGGAATTATTCACCAACAAACAGTACCATACACTCCTGAACAGAATGGGAAGGCCGAAAGGGAAAATAGGACGTTAGTTGAAGCGGCTAGGACTATGTTATGTGCTAAGAAGTTACCTAAATATTTGTGGGCAGAGGCAGTTAATACTGCTGCATATGTGTTAAATAGGACGGGTAAAAGTACTATTAAAGATAAAACTCCTTATGAGTTGTGGTCTAACAAGAAATTTGATATAAATTCTTTAAAAATCTTTGGCACACCTGTTTATGCTCATATTCCTAAAGAGAAAAGAAAGAAATGGGACCCAAAAGGTGAAAAAGGTATATTAGTGGGTTACAGTGAGAATGTTAAGGGTTATAGGATACATTTTTCATTCAAAAACATAGTTGAGATTAGACGGAATGTTGTGTTCTTAAAAAATACTTTATCTGAACAAGAACAGTCTTCAAATTCATATGAAGAGACTGTATTTGTCAAAAATATCTCTAGTGAAAACATAATCAGTAGTGATAACTCAGAATCAAAGCCTAGTACTCCATGTGAGGAAAACTTGTGTGATGAAAGTGATAATGAGGTTGAAAATCAGAGTACCAGTAGTGAAAATGAGGCAGTGTTTACTACACCAGAAAAACCCAAACGTATCCGTAAGAAAACCTCCTTTTTCAGGTGTAATAATGTTTCTTCTTTAGATGAGGTACCTACTAATTACAAAGAGGCTATGTCTAGGCAGGATGCTAGTAGTTGGCAAAAAGCTATTGATAGGGAGTTAGAGACATTAAGAAATAACAATACTTGGGAATTTTGTGATTTACCTGAACATGCTAACGCAATAAGTAGTAAGTGGGTTTTCAGAACAAAGACATCAGGTAGTTCTATCCAGTATAAAGCCAGGCTTGTAGCTAGAGGCTTTGAGCAAACTGATTTAATGGATTTGAGTGATATTTATGCGCCTGTGGCAAAATTGTCAACTTTCAGGTTATTTACTGCAGTGGCAACTCAGTGCAGGTTACCTATTTACCAAATGGATGTTACAGGAGCTTTTCTGTATGGGGAAATTGATGAAAAAGTGATTATAAAATTACCTGATGGGGCTTTTAGTGGAGATAAAAACATTGTTAAACTAAATAAGTCGTTATATGGGCTTAAAAAATCACCTAAAAGCTGGAATGAGAAATTTAATTCAATAATTACTAAGATAGGGTTTAAGAGATCACAGTGCGATTCATGTTTATATACAAAGTGCGATAGTAAAGATAAAATGTATGTTCTGCTGTATGTCGATGATTTGTTGATTTTTGGAAGTAATGAAAAACAAATATCAGATTTCAAGTTATTATTAAGTAAAGAATTTAGTATGAAAGACTTAGGTTTAGTGTCAGACTTTCTAGGTATCAATGTCAAGCAGGATTTAGACTCTGGTATTACTGAATTGAATCAAAAACGTTATTTAGAAAGTGTTTTAAGAAAATTTAATATGCAGGATTGTAAACCGATATCAACCCCTATTGATCATAACTTTAATACTAAAATACTGGAAAATAAAGAATGTTGTGATCAAAATATTGAAAATCAGTGTAGACAGATCATAGGTAGTTTAATGTATGCTGTCTTGGGAACAAGGCCAGACCTATGTGTATCAATTTCTATACTTTCACGATTCCAAAATTGTGCAAATACTGCTTTGTTAAGTGCGTTAAAGCGCGTCTTGAGATATGTGAAATATACTTTAGATTACAAGTTAGTTTACAAGTGTAATGATGTGTCATCATTGGTAGGGTACTGTGATGCCAACTGGGGAGGAGACTTGCAAGATAGAAAATCCACCTCCGGTTATTGTTTTATCTATTCAAATTGTTTAATATCATGGTGTTCTAAGAAACAAAGTTCAGTGAGTCTCTCTTCTACGGAATCAGAGTACATAGCGTTAAGCATGGCAGCAAGTGAAGCATGCTGGTTGCAAAACTTGTGTAAAGATTTTGATATTCATACTGATAGGATAACAATGTATTGTGATAATCAGTCTGCTATTACAGTTGCAAGTACCACATGTGTAAAACGGCTGAAACATATAGATATAAGGTATCATTATATTAGAGAACTTGTGAATAAAGGTAGAATTTGTTTAAAATATATTAAAACTGAAGATCAGGTGGCTGACATGTTGACCAAACCATTAGGTAGAGATCAGTTAAATAAATTTTCATGTTTGTTATTATGTATGTCCACCTGATATAATATTTCATTTTATGGTGTTATTAGTAAGGCACATTTCTTGGTTATTGGGTATTACTAAGGAACAATTCTGTTTGTGGCTTAAATTATTGTAAAATTTAGAGGTTTCTGATTTGAGATAAAGTAAGCATTGAAAGGGGGTGTTACAGAATATAAATAGTTATACAAATACAATGCATACTTTATTAAATAGTCTATGTAAGTCATTGGTACTTCAGAGACACAGATCAAGTTAAGACTGTTTTTTGTTCTATGGTCTGTGGTCTCTTCGCCCACCTATCATCATGGAAGCCACACATAAAATCTTTTGTTAAAATAAGTTATAATTAAAAATACATCTTGCAATTCAATATCAACTGTTTTCAATTTTCATTTATATCCTAATATTAACTACCAATAAAACTTACCTATTATTTTTTCAAACAATATCCGGAATCCAGGTAAGGTCTACCTGGTGCATCTAGAGTTCTCTAATGGCGGAAAAATCACCCGGGCCTAAGCAAGTAACACAGGGCATCAGAGGGCGCTATGCACGGAGAGGTAAAATTTATGCTGACTTCCGGTAAGAAAACGAAAAGCTTGACTCAAGATGGATTCCGGATATTGTTTGAAAAAATAATAGGTAAGTTTTATTGGTAGTTAAAACTCTCTACTTTGTAATTCCAAAATTTTGACCTTCCAAGCGCAATTGCTGCTAAGACAATTTTCAGAGATCTCGTTTTCGAGTCCGGGAAGTTTTTAAGTCACAATTGTGTGAGGCAAAACGTAGGCCGCGGCTGGGTGCCATCCTATTCGAAAGAACAATGGTGCGGGCCCATACATTGGTTTCTCACAAAAAAGTGGAGAAAAATTAATATTTATTTTCAAAATATTGTAATTGAGTGTTATAACAACAGCGACCTCCGCCATGAACCATCAGAGAGCATAGACAATACACTATATCCTCTTTGATAAATACTTGTCACTTGTTCTAGAATTTGTCACTGTTGACAGTTGTAGCCATGTAGCTGTCGGATAGTGTTGCGAGATGCCGGAATTAAAAAACTCCAATCGACTGAAAGAAAAAACTTATAGAGTTAATAAATCAATATTCAATTACAAGGGTATTTCGGAAACGCTAAACTACCAAGACAAAATGCTCTATGCTCAAAATAATCGGTTGTAATAGATTTCAGTAATAATAATAATTACTTAATAGGTGTACTTTTCTGTCAAATAATCATAAATCTGCAAACAGTTTATTTAAGTGAGACCATCGATATAAATACACAGTGAGACTGGCTCACACGGAAAAATAATATTCAGTTTTACTCCAACGCAGTGGAAAACCCTAAAGTAATTTAATCTTTTTACATAATTCGAGTAATTTAATTGCAAAAAAAAGGAACAATGGAAATTGATACAGTTATTGTCGTGTATTCTACATTAGTACCTGAAAATAGAATTTTCTTTAGTAGCTGTTACATGTTGTTCTCGTACAAAAGTGGACCGATCGTCAAAAAGATGGAGTATAAAAGTGGAAAAGTTTGGCATCCGGCAACACTAGCTGTCAGGAATGTGGAAACGGAACGTAGCAGTAATCAATTGAATTTCTTTAAATATTTTATTTTTTGACCCGTCCTTTACAATAACTGGTGATACCTTGAAAAAATTCAGTTATTTACTAGAATCGTCTTGTAATAAATGTTACATCTAGACGCTAAACTTCATTTGTGTACATTTCTGCCACTGTTCTTTAGACAAGCGTTCTAGCGTTGTGATACGTTGCTGTTTAATACCATAATATTTTAGATTGCGTCATCATTTAGGTACAATTAGGTAAAAATAACATTCAACTAGTAGTAAAAAAAATATTCGTTCAGCTTTCCGTTAGGAGCAAACAAAGGCTATCCGAAATCCGATTGTATAAATGCAAGATAAATGTACGTAAACTGCAATTGAGCTATACAGAGATTGCATTGAGAGCTATTTATATACAGAGTGTTTGGGCTTGACGGTTATTGATTAAATCGCATCGTGCGTCACATCTCTCGCCTGTACTCGTACGGGTACAGCGCAGTGGACTCGGCCGAGTAATTTGCTTAATGCCACTTATATGGGGCACTGGAGCCGGAAAACGAAATTAAACATACAATTCAGTGAATTTTTTACGCAATAAAGGCTTCCGAATGCTCCGATTTCAAAACGACCTAGAGATATAATTGGGGTCAAAATAAAATTATAGATATCGGTTTGCTGAAACCCAAAAGAATGGTTTGTTTTCTCGGAAATAAACGGTAGGTTTTACAAATAAGTATATAAAATACTAATGCATAGCAATGCAACAATATCTCGATAACGTTCTAGGAAAAAGCAGGAATAAGTACCTAGTTATTATGTAGTCATTACTAATTGTTTTGAGGTAATTCATATAAACGTAAACGTACAAAAGTATATTAAAAATGTGAGGTAACTTTTTGCAAATAAAATGTCTCTACTATAAATACCTAAAGAATTCACGTAAGTAGACTTTTTCCTATAAATTGGTTTAGAAGCAAATCAAAAAGAACATTCAAAGTTCTAACCATTTGCTTAAAGCAAAATCAATTAAGAGCAGTAAAGAGTTCACTAGAGGAACCCGATGGAATATTTTTCCTCTTTTCAACGAATAAGAAGCTTAGTTTATAGCTTTTTTACTTTCTCGGATGAATGAATTAAAATAATTAATCTCGGAATTACCGTTCAATGTTCAGGAATGAGCTTAGGCTAAATCTGAATTACCATCCCATTAACGAGATTCTTCAGAGTTCGTAGTGGCTCTTATTAAATCAGTGAAATGTGATAAAAATTAAATACTCTTATCTTGTTTGCTGTGTGTTAAAATAATATAACTTTTTCTGGAAAAATAAATAAAAGAGTAATCACAAAATTTCAAAAATCATAAATGGCGTGTGAGTTCTCTACAAAGTTTTCAACTTTTAACGTTATCTTTGAACGCAAAAAAACATACAATATTATCCCTTAATCATGTGCGGTAAGTAAATGACAGAACACTTCGCCTTCGGACTTTTATCGAAGTTCGCGCTTAAACAGTACACACTTTAACTTCACGAGTTTTATTTTCCACTTGGAGGATAAGAAGTAAGAGCTCACCCGCGGAGCGCTTTGCTCTTTTTGTCAGATGAATAAATACATTTAAATTTTATCCGAGGGAATTGGTTTTAATATTATAACGCCACAGTTTTTATATAACGTGAGCGCGAGAGTGTACTTTTTTGTAAAAAAGTTATTGTTGATGGTCAGAAAGGCATACACAAAGGATGGCGGTGATTGAAACTTCTTCTTAGTGTCGGGACATACAGGGACCGCTGGAATACTGTACGGTTAGTACAGACTTTTTCGAGTGTATTCTACTCGAATTTGCGACTGGATTTTTCCATACATATACAGCCAGCGCCCCAAGCGGTCACTTTGTGAACTAAACTTTACGCGAGTTGATCGCTATAAGTGGTGAATTAAGCTGCGTTGACACAGTCAGAGTATGCACGGACCGAGTGGACTCGTAGGAATGAGCTTCACAAGAGTGTAATAGGATAGCTGTTGACATGAACATAGTTGACTCGGATCATTTGCTTCATTCTCTAATTATAATATACTGTATATCCAGTGCAAGCACAAAAACATACAGCGCTGATTTTCATCCGGAGCCCTAATTCAGGTGATGCCACGGAAACTACGTGGATGTTAACTACCTGGCGTCTTTATTTTTGTATGCTTTTAATCTAACGTTCCAGAGAACTTCTTCCGCTTCGTACAATTCCACAAATCGGGTTGTGTCCCGCTCTGACCACTTTTTTTCCCACGTGACGCTTGGATTTTGTGGTTTTGCGCCATTTTTTTCCGTACTCGTATACGAGCTAGCTCGGAAAAGTAGAACGCGATCCGAGTCTACTCCGCTCGGACGCCGTCGTCCGAGTGCGCTCGGATTAGGGGTTGACACGATACGAATTGCGTCCGAGTAGGTATCCGAGTCCACTCGGTCCGAGCATACTCTGACTGTGTCAACGCAGCTTTAGGGACAATTTCCGAGTACAATTGCTGGTTCGCTACCCACCTCCCAGCCGGAGCTCGGCCGCAGCTTGCGCGCTATCCAAGTCGCGCTCGGCGAAGCACTGGTACATGCCGCGGTG